>JAMFNV010000003.1:126464-831012 GCA_025768905.1 Aspergillus sp. MA 6041 | reverse complement strand
GGGGGGGCGAATGGTACATATGCTGTGTATCATTAACCCCATCAGCGAGAGTCTGTTTGCGTTTGACTCAGAGTTCGGAGGGAAATCGACCTGAATGATACTGAGATCAATGTAATTTTGTTCGTGATACTCACGAGTATACCAAACCCAACCCATCACCCCGTAAGCAAGTTGTGATTTTAGATATCAGGGAACCTGGCATTTAGTGGAGGAGCGGTATTATCTCAGGATTAGAGTGATTTGCGCAAAGCAAACAATCACTTGGTTGGATGCACCTCCCCTTCGTCTTCTTTTAACGGTAAAAACGTTTATTTTTACTTTTATTTTATTTATATATATATTTTTTGCGCAAGCTGTTAAAACATACCGCTGGAAAAGCGACACGTCGACCGAGGAAGGGAACGAACCTGAGGGCGTTTGCGTCTGAAGCACCAGTGGTCTTCGCGCGTGACATTACCGGCATTTAGGTCAGGCGGGGATAACGAACACGCACCATTTCCCAAGATTCTCGAAGCTCCAATGTAACTTCACTTCAAAGTCTTGGTGCTGGGCTTTATAGCTTCTGGTGCTGCTAAATAACAATAGCCCATGATAAAAATCAAGCTGAAAAACTCCTCGGTATTCTCGTGAGAAGGTGTCGTGATGACTGGTGTTCCAGGTAGCTTTACCGAAGAAATGGTTTGTGTGTGTTCTGTGGCAGAATAAATTTCATAAAATTTGAGGGTTGGCTGTGTAGCCAAAGTGTCGAGCAGAATAAGATACAGCCGTGACGTCGACGGTACCTCCGACACTAATGCCACGACCCCAGCTAATTCGCCGCAGCCTCTTCATTTTTCTCAGGAACTTCGAGCCTCTCCAGATTTTCTTCTCGACTTGGATCGTCTAGCGTTCTTCTTTCGTCTCGACTTCAACCTCACCCCTCCCGCAATCTGCCCTCAAAATCTCTGCCAGAGCACGTATGTGATATCCTCGCCTCGCTGTTTGCCCCCGTCCTGCCCACTTCTTCCGCCCTCGTCCAGCCGCGGATTTTGTGCCCTTTCCCTCTTCCACGTCCGTCGAACGATTCGTCCTAATACCGCACATTGCTCCGTGGCAGTTAGTTCTAACTTTAATATAGCTTCCAACTCTCGACATTTGCATCTTTCTTCCTCATTCTTATCAACTTTCGATCTTCATCCATCGTTCTTTAGCAAACCAACTACGACATAATGCCGACGCCACTCCCTTCGAGTTTCGCTTCGGCCGCCGCTGGCAACACCCAAGATGCCTCGAGTAGGAGAGGAGATGGAACCGCCGGTGGAGAATGGTATGCGACCCAGCATTGTTTTCTCGTTCTCTCTCCGTGGCTGCAATCAGCAATCTATCTATCTATCTAGTTCTCGTCTTTTCTTACCAGCTAATTACCCTTTTTTTTTTCGAATTAGGTCACGTACTCGTATGAACGGAGCAACACAAACCTTCCGTCGCCCATCAGTTGCCACAAATCCTTCTCACACTCGAGAACCGCTCTCGGCCACGACTCCGACCGGTGGTGCCTATCCTACGCACATGTCTTCCACTCTTTCGAGCGTGTCGCGCAACGGGCCGTCTAGCGACACCCGTTATTCAAAGGAACAGCTTCTCGACCTGTATAAGGCTCAACGGGATACTGGGATTTTGACTAAAAATGTTGCGGATTATTTTGTCGCCGAATGGAACCCTCACATTGAGAATGCGTCGATGAATGGGGTTTGGGGGAAGCGGGATGACCACAAGGATAATCCAACTGGACCTGAGGTGTGTTGGGATCATCGAGGAGAAGTTGAGCCTCTGGGGTTTGTGGATATGACTGATGATGAGAAAGAGGTTTGCTACCCTATTTGAGGCCTCATCTGTCGCTTATATTGCTTTTTTCCCGAAGATCCGGGCTAACTACTATAGATATTTACCGTCTCGGTCAATTCCCCACTGAAGCCGCCGCCCACCAACGCTTCCAAGGAAAATGTAGCTACCGGTGGTCCAGGACGCAGAACTTCGGTATCCTACTCGCAAGGAAACGCGAACAACCCCTACAACACCTCGTCCCCCAGTTCAGCAAGGCCGGGTCCCAGACGCCGGGAAACAGGCGAATCAGTTGCGAACCCCATGTCGCCCACGACTGGCGGGTCTCGCTTTTTCCGTGACGAACCTAATACTTCAACGCCGCCTCCGTCGCTCTTGCGTCGCAAAACCGATTTTCGAGACACTACATCTGTTTCTAAGTGGGAGGAGAAGGAAAAAGAAGCTCAAGGCCGAGAGACGGTGGAGGCTTCTTCGCCCTTTGGTTCTTTGAAGCGTAGCTCTACGAACCCTGTGGCAATGCCTGGCTCAACCTCTCCCTGGCCGTCTGCCTCTCAGAACGCCAATTTCTCGCCCATGGGTGCGTTTGGAGCGTTTAATATGAGCTCATCCAGCGCTGCACAAACCCCAACAACAGAGAAGAAACCTGGATTTGGTAGTTTGCGTGGGGAAAGTCGCTTGAAGGGACTGTTCTCAAAGGATAGCTTCGAGGACGTTTCTTCCATTAGTGAGAAACCGTCATTGAGTAACCTGGAACGCCTCGGTGAGAGTGAAGCTGAAAAGCGATCTCAATCGCCTTGGGTTGAGCAGTTCAAGACTCGCGCCGGCCGAAGCGAAACAAACCCGTTTTCGGACGAGCCTCGTAGTGGAAGCGCGGCTCTGGGAGGCTCTCAGGACGTTAGTACTCCTTCGCAGGCAGCAGACCAGCTTGGATTCTCCGCCTTTGGAATGACCTCTAGCATCCCTGGGTTCCGTGAATTGATGCAGAGCCACGAGAACTCGCGCAACCCGACACCTCACCTCCACGGGCGTGAACCTACCAGCCCCACGAACACAAACCCATACCAAAGCCCACACCATGGCGAGAGGGGGGAAGCGGATGATGTGGACACCGACGGTTCTGACATTCAAACCACTAGCCATCCCGGACTTAGTGGTCTGCGAGACTCGAGCGCCTTTGGCTCCGTCCGTCGTGTGGGGTCTGGAATGGATCTTCCGTCTCTCGACCGCAGCCAAACCTCCAGCGTCGCAGGAAATCGGAGTTTCAGCAATCTGGGTAGCCTTGGGGGACTCCCCTCCCTTGGTGGCTCTGGATGGCCGTCTAGCGGAGCTGTTGGCACTCCGACCAAGGAGAGGTCTGCCTTTTCTGGGGGCTTTGGCGACCCTATTTTTGGCTCAATGGCTGACCTCCAGTCTCCGAGTCTATCGACCTTGGGAGGAGGCGGACTTTTCAGTCCTCACGCTGGTATCTCGGGCACTGGAAGCATCGGTCGTTCAAGCAAATTGGGCTCGCTCTTCCCGCAAGCGATGCAGGAACAAATCCAAGGCGATCAGCAAAGACAAGATTTGGGCAGTCTTGAGGAGACGCAGCAAGGTGAGTTTCGTTTATCATATAATTTACAAACAGTTCTAACGCCCCATCAGATTTACAAGCAGACACTTCTGGTCAGCCGGTTCCTGCGACCACTTCCACTTCGCATACGCCAGTTTCCGCTGTAGGCTCCATTCCAACTTCCATCGTTCAGGAAGGGCAACAGACAAGCCAAGCTGGAAGCACTGCGGGCTCGGTTCCCACAGCTCAACAGCGGACCATGGTGATGCCGGACAGAATGCGCTGGATCTACCGGGATCCGCAGGGAAACATACAGGGCCCGTGGACAGGATTGGAAATGCACGATTGGTTCAAGGCTGGTTTCTTCAGTCCGGACCTGCAGATCAGGAAGCTAGAGGATCCAGAGTTCGAGCCACTAGCTCAGCTGGTGCGACGCATTGGCAACTCGCGAGAGCCATTCCTCGTTCCACAGATTGGAGTCCCCCATGGTCCCGAGCCGAACGCAGCTACATGGGGAGGACCTGCTCCTACTGGCTCCGCCCAACCTCCATTCCCTGGAAGTTTCCCAAGCTTCGGCACCACCCTAACGGCTGAGCAGCAGAATGCTTTGGAGCGTCGTAAGCAAGAGGAACAGTATCTCATGGCGCGGCAGAAGGAGCATCTTGCTCAGCAACAAGCTATAATGAAGCAAATCCACTACCAGCCTGGAGTTCCTGGAATTCAGCCACCTCAACTTCAACACCATTCCAGTGCTCACAGCCTTCACAGTCAGCCCAGCTTTGGCAGCATTGCATCGCCAATTGGTTTCCAACCTTCTCCTATCCAGGGCCCGATGCAACAACAGCAACAGCAACAACAACAACAGCAACAGCAACAGTCTGGCTCCGGTTTGTTCGATGCTCCAGGTCCTATCAGACCGAACCCCCTGCCCAACGTTGGTTCCCAGATACTCGGGACGGATTTTTTAAACAGCAGTCAAGAGCAGCTCCCTACTCTGCTCGATCGTTTGAACGTGAACAGTCGATCCGACCCTTTTGCCTTCGGTAGTCCAACATCGCTCGCCGCTCGACAGTCCGATAATTTATTTCCCAGTCCGCAGGTAGCAACCATGCTGCAAGACCGCGCACGGCTGCAGCAGGAACAAGAACAATTTGACAGCACCCACGGTGACAGCCTGTTTGACCAGCAGGCCCGCGAGGAAAGGCTTCGTCAGTTTCACGCTCTAAGGGCCCAAGAGGGTGAATTTGGCTTACAAACTGCCGAAGGCTTACCAACTCATCCCGCTACCGGTCCTTCTCAATCAGCTGAAGGTTTTGAGCATAGTTCAACTATCGAGGAAACCTCAGCATCTCTAGGACAAGAAGAGCCAGTCCTTACCCTTTCTCAGCAGGTCCAAAAGGCTGCCCAAGAGCAGGAGGAGCAGGAGCAGAAGAAGCAACAAGCCGCCAGTGACATTGCTTGGGCTACTAAGGGTGACTCTGCCATGCCCCAGCCCTTCCCTCCACCACCGTCGGCTTCGCCCCTACCTGCTCCAGCTGCCCAGCGTAACCGTCAGAATGTAGCGGAATCCCTCGCTGCCAACTCGCGCTCTCAAACCCAGACACCTGTTGAAGCACCCACCACTTCCGTTGCGCCATGGGCCAAGGAGGTGAACGAAATGCCAAAAGGGCCGTCTCTCAAGGAAATCCAAGAAGCCGAAGCGCGCAATGCAGCACAAAGAGAAGAGTTGGCAGCCGCCGCTCGCCGAGCACAGCTACTTGCGGAGCAGGAACGCCTTAGCCAGGCTCAGGCTCAGCAAGCTCCTGGTCTCCCATCGAGCGCCAACTGGGCCAGCTCTGGATCCCCGGCAACTCCCACATCGAGTGGCTCAGTCTGGAATAACAAGGGCTCAACTACAACTGCCGCGACAAAGAAAACCTTAGCCCAGATTCAGAAGGAAGAAGAGGCTCGTAAGCAACGTTCGGCTGCTGCTGCTGCTGCCCAGACAGCTCAGAATACCGTGGCCACTTCCCCTGCTCCTGCTCCCTCTTCTGCTGGAAAGCGATATGCGGACTTGGCGAGCAAAGCGCCAGCTGCCTCATCTCAGTCTCCAGTCAATGCCGGCTCTGGTGCATGGACCACAGTTGGTGCCAGCGGCAAGGCCAAGGCACCTCTTGCAGCACCCACCGGCCCGCGTTCCACCAGTGGTCCTGTTCCCGTCGCATCATCGCCAGTCCGACCCAAGCCAGTGACGGCTACCGCACCCCGGGCTATTCCTGTCAGCGCACCTTCGAACCCTAGCCAGGCCGTGGAGGAGTTTACCAAGTGGGCTAAGCTGACGCTGGGCAAGGGCCTGAACAGCAACATTAATGGTATGGCCTCTGATGAATTTTTTGAAAAACGAAGCTAACAGTTTATTTAGTTGATGACTTTGTCCAGCAGCTACAGCTTCTCCCCGCAGAGGCGGAAATCATTTCGGACTCGGTGTATGCCAACTCACAGACGCTCGATGGCCGACGATTCGCCGATGAGTTTATTCGCCGTCGCAAGCTGGCTGATAAGGGCATTGTGGAGTCGGTGTCGACGAGCGCCCTTTCGGAGACAAATGGCGGAGGATGGAGCGAGGTTGCTAAGAAGGGATCTGCTGGCACACCCCGAGAGGAGGATACGACCAGTGCAGCATTCAAGATGGTTGCTCCCCGCAAGAAGGGCAAACGGTGAACGTGACTCATTGATGTATGATAGTCAGCATGGTTGGCATTTTGTATCTCCACTTGTAGTTTAATATGAGACCGAGGTCCATGCGTCATTTTTCTTTTCTCCATTCTCAAGTTAATTTTTACTTCCTCCCCGCTCCTTACATTGCATTATTCTCAAATCTGAAGAACAACCACCACAATGGCTTCGCGAACCTCCTTTGGTGGCCCCATGAAAAACCACTTCCTCATCGATCCCAACTACCGAAACCTGAACCACGGTTCCTTTGGGACATACCCGAGTCAAATCCTCGAAGCTCAACAATCCATTCAAAAGTCCCTTGAGGCCGCTCCGGACATCTTCATCCGCTACACCCAACCACCCCTCCTTGACAAATCACGCCAAACCCTCGCGACACTTCTCAACATCCCCGTCCCCGAGTGCGTCCTTGTAAAAAATGCGACTACCGGGGTGAACACAGTTCTGCACAACCTCGCAGTCACCCGTACTGTAACTCCTAATGATGTCGTGATCTACTTCGACACCGTCTACGGCGCTGTCGAGCGCACCCTCCTCGCACTTAAGGAGAGCTGGGGCGTTCAGCTGCGGAAAGTGAAATATACCTTCCCGCTTGAAGAGGGCGAGCTTGTTGCTAGGTTTCGCGATGTCGTGGAAGATGTGAAGAGGGAGGGGCTCGTGCCCAGGGTCGCTGTCTTTGAGACAATTATCTCAAACCCAGGAATCAGATTCCCGTTTGAGGAGGTTACGAGTGTCTGTAAGGAGCTAGGGATTCTGAGCCTTATTGATGGGGCGCATGGCGTTGGGATGATCAAGCTTGATTTGGATAAGCTTGGGGTGGACTTTTTTACGAGTAATTGTCATAAGTATGGATGTCCTCTTTTCTTCCTTCTTCTTTTTCTTTTCTTATTGGGATCCTTGTTGCTAACTTGAGTGTCCAGGTGGCTCTATACCCCTCGCTCTTGCGCGGTCCTCTATATTCCCACAAGGAACCAGCACCTGATTCGGACCAGCCTGCCGACGTCATGGAACTATGTCCCACCAGCTCCTTCTGCAGCGAGTACGCAGGGTGCAGATGATGAAGAGCTCCCCCCATCTGTGCTCCCCACTACAGGAGATCCAAAGTCAGCCTTCGTCACGCTGTTCGAGTTCACCGGGACAACCGACGACAGCGCATACGCCTGCGTCCCCGCTGCAATGAAGTTTCGGGCTGAAGTCTGCGGCGATGAGGAAGCAATCTATGGCTATCTTGAGAAATTGGCCGGGGAAGTGGGGGATGTTGTTGCTGCTGCGCTGGGGACGGATGTTCTTAGGGCTGTGAAGGGGGAAAGAGGGGGGTTGGGATGTGCAATGGTTAATGTGCGCTTGCCGGTGAGGATCATTGAGTCCCAGTCCCTGGTCCAAATGAAGTCTGGCCCATCAAAGGGAGTGATAGATGTGCGGTCTGAGGATGTGAGTAGTTTGTCGCATTGGATGCATGCGCAGTTGGTGGATAGGGGCACTTTCGTGCCTATTTTCCCGCATGGGGAGTGGTTCTTTACTAGGCTGAGTGCGCAAGTTTATCTGGATCGGAATGACTTTGAGTGGTTGGCAGGTATATTAAAAGAGATTCTGGGAGGGGTAGAAGGGTTTTTGAATACCCTCAAGGTCCCCAAAGCCAGTTTATAAATGCGAAACGGTCCGTCCCTGTGAGGCACAGGTCATATATATACATAGATAGTTTGTCTATTTGGCATCAGAGGAAAACACGCGCTTCCCATCGAAGTACGTCTCGCAAACTCTTGCCTCCAACAACTTCTCTGCATCCCAATCCATATCAACTACCACAAAATCAGCCTTCTTCCCCACCTCAAGAGATCCTGTGATATCATCCGCGAAGCAAGAATACGCCGACCCAGCCGTGGCCGCCTGAATAGCCTGCACAAGGGTCAACGCAAACCCCGGGTTCACAGTTTCATCACATTGGGGTTCCCGCGCAGACCGTCTCGTCGTCGCCGTATACAAGTTCCGCAACGGGAGGTGCGGCGCCGTCGGCGAATCCGTCCCAATGGCCACATTTGCCCCCTTGTCATGGAACTCCCGGTAGGCAAACGCACGCCGAACACGTTCTGGCCCGAGGAGACGAGGCCAGGCGCGCAGGATGGCGGGGTCAGCATGGACAGGCTGAATACTAGCGGTTATGCCCAGAGCTGCGAGCCGCTCCGCGTCTCCTGGGGCCGTAACCTCGAGGTGTTCGATACGGTGGCGACGCGAGACAGCATCTGCCGGCTTCACAGTCTCTAACGCATCAATAGCAAGACGCACAGCTTCGTCACCGATAGCATGCAGAGCACACTGGAGACCGGCTCCATCGGCCCGCTGCACGACCTTAGTTAGGATACCAGCCTCCCAGAGCGGTGCGGGCGAAGCCACAGCCGTACTGTAGGGCTCAGTAAGAGCAGCAGTGCAGGCATCCACCACGCCATCGCAGATGACCTTTATGCCGGCGATGCGGAAGTCCGGCGAGGTCGTCTTGTTGTATTCAGCATGCAGGGCGATCGCCCGGTCAACCTGGGACAGGACCTCAGCCTCTGTCGCGGCGGGCGTGATGATCCAGTGCATGGCGAGACGAATGGGTAGGGATTCCTGCTTGCGCAGCTGCACGGCCGTCTCCCAAATATTCTCGTCCGTGGCCATCTCCACCATCCCCGTGTACCCGGCTGCATTGTACGCGGCCACGGCGTTTCGCACGTACCCCTGTTTCTCGGCCACCGAGGCCACGCGCGCGGTATGCGGCCAGACGATCGTAACAGCCCCTGCTTCGCTAAGGAGCCCCGAGGGGCGGCCGTCCTTGTCGCGTGCGATATCTCCACCCTCTGGGTTGGGGGTGGTAGCGTCGACGCCGAGATCGGCGAGGGCAGCGGAGTTGCACCAGGCGGAGTGGAGGTCTTTGGAGTCGATGAAGATAGGCCTGGTGTCGAGGTCATCGATCATGCTGGAGAGCGCCTGGCCATCGGTCATGGAATGCATCCAGCCGCTGCAGAAAAGGCGTTGTGCGTGTGGGCGCTGAGCGGCGCCTGAGCGGATGGTATTCCGGATGTCTTCTATGTTTTTGCACTGTGATAGATCGATTTTGGATAGAGAGGCTCCGAAGAGAAGTAGGTGCATATGTCTATTTTTTTACTTTAGTACAGCGAAGAAATACATACAGGTGCGACAATACACCTACCCATCAATGAAACCAGGTAGGACTCGCCGTCCAGCTAGATCAACCTGCTGGTCAGCCGCAGGAGCATTCTGCTCGGAGCCCACGTAGACAATACGATCATCCTCGACGACCAGGCAAGACGCCTCCGTTGGTGAGGCGATAACGGCGTTGCGAAAGAGAGTCTTCATGGCGGGGTAGCTAGTTGGAGTTGTGGAGAGAAGAATGAAGCATTGAGTACGCGGGCGATCAACTTGAATGTCATTCTCGCAGCGTTGTTCGTTTCAGATACCAAATCGCCATTCCTGTCCTTCGTTACATCGTAGGCCTATGTTCTATTCGGCTATTCAAGCTAATGGTAACACTTTCAAAAAAAGAAATTAAACACTAAGAGAAGCAAAAGGAAAAAGCAAACCCCAAACATCAACCTCCCCCGCCAAGTCGACTACGCACCCATCCTGCCCAGCTTCCCGATCCCTCACCACGGCTTGCCCGTGAACTAGAACCTCGCTCTTCGTCAAATGAAGGATGCGTGCTGGACCCCGACAACGAGTTTGAGCGTCTAGCTTGGTCAGAGTTACCCTCGGGTCTGTGCAAAAAGCAAAAAAAAAGACCATCAGTTACCAATCCATGATGGGAGCTTATACTGGGCGCATACTTACGGCGCCGTTGTTGTCGCTTCCTCAGTCGTTGGATCGATTGCTCGCCGACAATGCGGGCAAGTATTATGTTGACCCAGCCACATCTCGATGCACTGCGGATGGAACCAGTGTGTGCAGGGAAGCACGGTGACCTGGTCGTCGACTTTGACAGTGTCCATGCAAATCGAACATTCGGTGCTTTCAACGCCTCCAAGCATATCCTTGGTGACTGCTTTCTTTGGGAGGGCGTGGATGGCATCCTGAGAGGCTGGGGGCGCCGCAGTGCGGTCCCCATTCTGCTCTGCCAATTGTGATATGATTCGATCCAACTCTTCCTGGGAGTATACTGCATCGCCACTGCGCATGCTTAAGAGAGTAGAAATGAGCTGCCCTATAGGCGCTCCGCCTCCAGTCACAACACGCACATGGGGCCCACCGGGGCCAGTTTGCGTGTTCGCGAGGTTGGACTGAAACAGTTGAAGAATGCTACAGTAGTCAGTTAGAAGAGAAACGTCTTTCAAATATTTATGGTAAACTTACTCCGACAAACTCCGCAGTGGGCTGTCCATGGGTTGGGGTCCATCTGCATCACGGGGGAATAGTCCAGGATGCGGATGTTCGTGGGATGTCCGGTTGCCCGGTCCATACATATCATCGAATGGCGAGCGAGGCCCATGTGCACGCGCAGCCCGTTCTCGGTTTATTTCAGCAGTTTCCCGGTTGAGTTCAGAAATACTGCGGAAGAACGAGTCCAAGCCATCCATCCCGGGGCCGGAACCCATTCCTCTCTGTGCACCAGGTACTCTGCGAGGTGGCATGCTGTGTGCAGAGAAAGAGAACTGAAGATTACCGCCGGGAGACCGGTACGATCTCTGGGTATAGCGATAGCCAGGACCTCCGTCCCATCCATGCATACCATTGTCTCTCCCATGTTCCATGCGGACCCATGGGTTGTGGTCTGTCCAAGGATTGACTGGAGGAGGGGATGGCGAGCGATGGCCAGGGAAGGACTCGGGGGGGTCGGGGTGTGAGGGTTCAGGTTCGGGGTCCGTGTCGGGAGGAATTTCAATCTGCGCGAGTGAGCGTAGTACATTGAGAATTTGATTCGGGATACAAACGATTTCAGTAAAATCAGAGCCGCAGTGCGGGCACTCCAGGCTGTCATGCAAGCGGCGGGGCCATACTCGACCGCAGGCGTGACACTGAACGCGATCGTCGGTATCCATGATGTTGAAGTACAGAGTAGAGGTCAGATGAGAGAGGGTAGAGTGACAGAATATAACCCGAAGGAGAAACCAAGACGAAAGACCAGGCAGGAGGGGCCGAATGCAATACTTGAATGAAACCAATCAGTCAAGCAATAAAGGTGTTGTTCATGATTTGAAAGACTGGCAGGCACCAGCGGATATGATCATATTGCAACGCAAAGAAGTGTCAGAGATCTCAAAGAAGCAAAAGGCAGATTAATATACACAAGGCAGACCAAGCCTTTCACAAACTGACGCTGTGAACAGAAGATGAGACAGCAGATAAGATTGCTCTGACTCGTCCAGCTGCGACTTGGATGACGTTAGCCTCGGCTGCTGTGGCGCAGTCCATAAAGAGCCTTGTGCACAGTCCATTCACCCTTTGTTTGGGTGACACAAATTGTTTATTATTTGATGGTAAAAGAGTGAATAAAAATTAGGATTATATTTGAATTCCGGCGTCATTTCTTCCCCCGTCGAGAACGCCTAAAGTATGTATGACATGCTAAGAGCCCAGACAAACACTCACGGTCCAACGCAAGAAAACAAAGCACAAGCACAAAGAGAAGCGTAAGAGCAGAGAGAGAAAGGGAGAGAGAGAGACGGATATCATCGTCAACGTCGTCATGTATATACAGCTCAGCCACCTAAGTATATCCGTTTGCTTATCGTCGCTGTCCACGGAACAGCACTCCACCTACTACTCCGGCAGCGAGGGCCAGCCCTCCGACGATAGCGATCCCCACCATTCCTTCGCGAGACACCTTATCATCGATCAATGTCCGTAGACTGGCCGCCTGCAGATTTCCCGGCTCCTTGTCAATGAGAAGGTCGTTGTAGCGACGGGCCTCCCCATAGTTGCCTAGTTTGTAGTTGCCCAGCGCCAGATAAAAGAGGCATTCGCGACGTCGTTCGGGGTGAGCACGGAAGATTTCCGATAGTAAACGGACACCTTCTTGCTGTTCGGTTCGAGAGTTGGATTTGATTAGACCCTGCTTTGTCAGTAGGATCCAGGCACAGTTTGCAGAGAGGGGCATACCCAGGCGTAATTGAATTTGGTTTGAACACCGACGTAGTCGCCCTCCTTTTCATACTGCGCACGCAGGACCTGAAGCTCCGCTGGTTTTAGCGGGCTATTTCCAGTTAGTTACTGCCCATGGCTTGTGAACGCGGAGAGAAGAGACCTTTCAGCATCAGCGGCATCTGGATTTGGTCAGTAAACAGCACACGCTCTGGGGCAGCTCGGAGCACGTACAAGGAAGATTTGAAGAAGTCATATCGTTTTCAGAATACCAGACTAGAGCTTTCGGTTTCGACTTATAAAGTCTAAGTAGGATCTATCGTGAGTGATGTCAGGAAAACAGGCAGTTTCATAATTCATAAATGACGAGGCGGTGCACGTGGAGTTGTGGCGGTTGCCCTCCCAACGGTATCGGCAATACCAAATTCAATACATCCCCTCATGTATCGGAAAGCTTCATCTCTTTTTGTGGTCAACAACAGAAACGATCATTAACGAAGTCACGATGCTGCTCGACGAGAACCCCTCTACAGTAAGGACTTCCACGTATATTATTTAATTGAATACTGACGTCTCAGCTTATCCATCACACAATCGGCAACTTTAACATCGCGCCCGACAAACAAGCCGTCTCCCGCATCAATGACTCCCTTGCGACACTCCAACAGTCTCGCGATCTACGCATCCGCGAGGCCGAGTCTGCCCTGCGAAAACTCTCGCGTCACCTCCAGTCGTTAAACACCCAACATGATGAGGCCGTCGTCGCCCACGATGCGAGTAAACACTCAACTGCCATGGTCGAGCTAGACACGAAGAAATTCCGCGTTGCAAAGGCTGCATCCGAACTAGAAATTGAGAGCGAACGGCTTGAGAGCGAGCTGGAGATGCTGAAGGAACGGCTGGCGGATCTGGAAGCGCAGGGTATTGAAGGCGATGAGCCGACGCGGAGAGAGAGGGAAGCCGACGACTCCATTCTGTATGTTCTTTTTTCCACATAAAATCGGCATGATCTTTGCTAACAGTTACAGGCTCCGTTTGAAAATCTACCGCGCCTTAGGCATTGATATTGAACCCGACGAGGCGGGCAACTTCACCAAAGCTGTCATCCGCAACAGCCGCAAGAGCGACGTCCACGTCGTCAACCTCGATCCGAAGTTCTCGCGCTTCTTCTATTCCAACTATTTCTGGTCGACTATGCAGGGCTAAGCACATTTATTTGGCGTTATGGTGTAAGACAGATACCCAATTGATTATTTTACTATATATACATTACCTGAGGGATATCATACATATCATTTTTGTAATAATATACACTGGCAGAGCCAGGTTAGGTCGATAACAAATCCCTAACCACCGCATCTCTCTCCTGCTCCGAGATCATAATCGGCCTCGTACCGGGCAAAATCCTCTCCACGGCATCTAATAGCTCCTCGCCCGAGATGCTTCCCAGCCCTCTCTCCTCCCACTTCGCCATCCACTCATCCTCCAACAGCCTCATCCCCTCTTCAACCTCATCCATCGTCTGCACCTCCGTCCCATCCCAAGTTAATCTAGCTTTTCCCTTTCCATGCCCATGCCCATCACTATCCTCCCCCATATCAGCCGGATAGAGAACCTCAACACCCAACCCACCAAGCCCCAATCCCTCCATCCTGCCATTCCACAAAACCTGCCTCACACTCCCCTCCCGCCCCATCATCATCCAAACGAGCGGCATCCCACTCCTCCCTAGCGCGTCACGCACCCCTTTCGTGGCCTCCCGCGGACTAACAAGCACGCCCGCACCAATGCCTCCGCTCGGCGCAAAATGCCGCGCCGTGACCCCCTCCAATTCCCGAACAACGTTCGGTCCAATCTTCGTCCTCAACGCCTTACATTGGACTATTACCCGGACCGGCGGGTCAAGCACTTGGTTTGGCCCGACGTGCCATGTTCCTTGTAGGTCGATGCCTAGGTCTGAGCGCCCACCGACGCGGTGGAGATTGAACGCGGCGGTGCGGAGGTGGTTTTGCACGGTATATTCATATATTGTGCCTTGGTATGTTGTTGTTGATTCAGGGAGGGCGGTGCGTTGGGCGTAAGAGAGGAAAGAGGGGAGATCGGTGTGTGAGGGGGAAGGGTTTGCGGGGGGTGTCGGGAGTTGGAAAAGGCGGCGGGTGAGAGGGGTGATGGACCGTTTAGTTGCGATTTGAGGCGAGAATGGAGGTGAGAGGAGGGAGCGAGTGGGTTTCATTTCTCGGCATTTTAGGATTAGCTATAGTGCTGTCTTGAGTTTTGATCGTTGTTGTTGTAGATGATGCCGTTGTTGGAGCTCCAGGGCGGTGTACCCAACTCCGACTCCAATTTACGACGATCTCATCTGATAAGGCGGACCACTTTAGCTTCATCTCATCCTTCACGCAACTTCAAGTCCAGAGTACAGCTCCTCTTTACAGCCAAGCCAAAAATGGCAGACATACTCACGCAACTCCAAACATGTCTTGACCAGGTACCTACCTACACCGTCCCCTCTCCCTCTGCCCTCTCCAGCAACATAACTAACGCCCATCACAGCTCGCAACCCAATTCTACGCAACAATCGGCTACCTAACAACTTACCACGACAACTCTCCCGCAACTCCACCCCCAAACCCAACGTCTGCACCCGCCCTCGCCAAAATCCAAAAGAACTCAACCAACCCACCCATACCAGCCAGCGCAGCCGCAATCCTCAACAGTTCCACATCACAAGCATCCCCGTCGGGCGGGCCTGGAGGAACAGGCGCAGCAACAACGCCTGGGCCAAACCCTAGTAATATCGGAGGTGAAGGGGCAGGAGCTGTGGGGGAAGAAGGGCTACCGCCGCGGCCGGACTCGCCGAGGACTTTTGCGGCAAGGCAGAGGGAGTTGGCGCGCGATCTTGTTATTAAGGAGCAGCAGATTGAGTATTTGATTTCGGTGCTTCCTGGGATTGGGTCGAGTGAGGCGGAGCAGGAGAAGAGGATAAGGGAGTTGGAGGGAGAATTGAGGGGGGTGGAGGAGGAGAGACAGCGAAGGGTTAAAGAATTGAGGGCGCTACGGAAGAGGGTGGAAAACGTTTTGGGAGCTGTAGACCACGGGATCTATGGAGGGCCCAAATGATTACATTTCACATCTTCAATAATACGCTTTACGAAGGGTTACTCTTGCCAATGCTTTCTCGCTCTCCGTAAATTGATTCGGATTATCATTAGCTAACTGTGCCATTGACTTGCGTCGTCTCGTCTCTCTTTATGGTTCTAGGTCCGTAATGCAAAATATCAATCAAATGGTGAGTGGGAATAAACGAAAAACAAAAACTTGGGTATCAATATGAAGCAGCCAAACCAAGCCCAAACCCGCGCAAAAGAAAACAAAATCAAGGAATATATAATGTGATGCATCACTTGAATAAAGTGCGGTATTCTCTCATTCTCTTCTCTTGAACCTCCGATTTATCAAGTTTTCCCCGGTTCAGGCTCAAGTCCGCTAACTGTTGCTTCTTTTTCGCCAGCTCGGCGATCTTTTCTTCTATGCTTTCTTTCATGATGAATTGAACTGTCGTCACTTCGCGGTTCTGCCCGAGTCGGTGTACTCGGTCAATGGCTTGCGCCACTGCGGCCGGGTTGTATTGCGGCTCCATTACGTAGACGTGAGATGCGGCAGTCAGGTTGAGCCCAACACCGCCTGCTCCAATTGTTGCCAAAAGAATTGTTATGTTGTTGTCGTCGCGGAAAGTATCTAGCGCCTTGTTACGCGCTGCTAGTGTCATTGTTCCGTCGAGCCGCGTATATCCTGTCAGTCCTCGATCTCGGAGCGCAATCTCAATCAGGTCCAAATGCGATGTCCATGCGGAAAATACCACGCTTTTAAGTGGTGGCTCGCTCTCGGGAAGTTGCGCGCTCTCCTCTGCCGTCGAGAGGAGATGTGAAAGGAGGGCGTTGGTCTTCGTGTGCGGGCCTTCGTACTCGCCTAGAACTTTTGCTTGCTTTCGGCTCTGCTTTGCTCGAGCCTGTTCCATCACGTATTCCTGTAGGCCATTTGCTGTTATTTTCGAGTACGAAGCCGGGATCCAGCCATCGCAGACATTGCACTTTATGTCGAAAGAGCCCGGGCCTCCTACTTGATTATCGAATGCTTGCTTCCAGGATGAAAAACACTCCGCACACAAAACATCCAAACAAGGAAGCACAATGGCCATTGTATCGGTCTTTCCGGGGTTGGAAGCCCCGTTTGTCTCGGTATTTGGTTCCTCCAAGCGCCTACTGCAAAGGGCACATGTGTCCGCGGATGACTCTTGCATCAGGGTGAACATTTCATACGCCTTCTTGTCAGTCGCACCCGCGCCTTCGCTAGGCCCCTCCTCAAGGTCAATAGCATCATGCACGCTCAGCCCCTTGATCCGCGCTCGCTCATCGCTATCGAGCAACTCCTTACCATGAGCACTGATCTGACGGAGGATCATCATAGCCTTCAAGATATGATGATACATTCGTCCCTTCATCTGGGTCTTGTCTTCGCCAGCAATTACCCGCATCATGACGTTCGATTCTTTCCGGAAGAATTCGTGCAACTGTTTCTCGGGCTCGCTGAAGTCGAGCATCACAATTTTATCATGTCGTGGCGGCAGATCAATCTTGTCCTTAACACGCCGGAGGGTGAATGAATCGACCAGGACACGCAGACTAGCAAGTACCGTCGCATCTCCTGTCTTGAACCTGCTCAAAATGTGCATGCCGAATCGGCCCCTGTCGTCATACGGGTAAAGACCCAAAAACTTGGTAACAGAGAGAAGATCTTCTAATCGGTTTTGTATCGGAGTGCCCGTTACTGACCAGCGCCGCTGGGAGTACAACCTGAATATTGCCTGTGTTTGAGCCGCGCTCTGCTCTCGAATTGTGTGGGCCTCATCCAACACAATACGGAACATATTCATTTTTGTTAATGGGCTGGCTCCTGCCCGCTTCGAGCCGCGACCGGAAAGTTCGCTAAGGACAATGCTGTACGTTGTAATCACCAAGTCGTATTTGGAAAGCTCGTCAACACTGGTGGTTCGGGAAGAACCATGAAAAACGTATGACGAAACTGCGTCTGCCTGCAAATGCTCCTTAATCTGCGTAACCCAGTTATTGACGGTGCTCAGAGGGACCACAAGAAGGGTTGTCTTCGTGTTCCGAATACCCGGCCGGCTCTTCACCAGCTCCGGCGACGGGATCATGCTTGCCCACTCCTGAGCCTCCGTGAGCGTGGAAACAACCAAAGACAGGATGCTTAGGGTCTTTCCCAGACCCATCATATCGGCCAACAACCCCCCTAAACTTTGCGGTGGCTCCTGATCAACAGTTGTGCCGCTAATAACTTCTCGGAAGATCTTGGCCCCATTGGCACGATGTTCTAGTCTCCAGAGAGAATTGTTATCCTCCTCGTTAGGCCCAAATTTGCGAGGACGTTCTTTCTCAGTCATAAACCACAAAGCTTGCTTCTGGTGCCGGAGCAATGACGTTGTAACAAGTGATGGGGGTTCCATTTCAGGAATGTTATCGGCACTTTGAAGTTGATCAAACATCTTCATAACCGCGTCGGTCACTTCCTCGGCCGACCGCACTTCATAGTTGACCTGTGTCCGATTCCGCTGTGCTCCTGTCGGTGTCCAGTTCGGCTGCAGGCGCCTTCTCTCGGCGTGTGGGTTAAAAACAGGAACACCTTGCTCAACCGAAAATGGGGTGGCAAGCCAAACGTTGTGTTGACCAAGATAATTGCCAACCCTCTCCGCATCCTGGCGGAGACCATATAGATTAATTGATGCTCGAAAGCTTGAGGAGCAAGGACTCCATGGCACTTCTTGAGGTAGCTTTTTGCGCAAATCCAGGCGAGCAGTAATTTCCACCTTCAAAGCTGGGGAGTCCAGGAGGGGTACAATCACTGCAGCAGTCTTTGAGTCGACGACACCAAAAACTTTCTCATGCGGATCCGAAACCTCAATTCGATTGTTTCCCTGGCCCGCTTGTCGGAGAACTCCCAGCTTCATCGATGGCCAGTATGACGAGTCTCCTAGAATTGTCTGCGGCGCCGGCATAGGGATCAACGATGCCTGGATTGTCGCATTTTCCAACTTTCCATAACACACTCTCTGAACACTCAGATTGTTGGATCCAGTAACTTGAAGATCGTCGTCGTCGTTATTATTCGCCGATGCATCTAATGCCCAAAATGATTAGCACACGGCCCTTTCGGGGTCTTTCCGCAACATGCTCCTTACCAAGGGTCAGGTCGACAACGTCTGGCGTTATCGCAGTGGAACTGGGTGTGTCCCCGTCGTTTTCTTTCATATATTCCCCTAGGCCAGTATTGCCCGCAATAGGTCCTCGCTTCGTTTTCTCATTATTATCGTTATCCATTTTGATGCGCTTGTAAGGCGTCCCAGTCCGTCGCTCCACCCCATACATGTTTTCGATTAGGCTGCCGTGCCTCAGGCCGGCATCATCATCCAGATCTACCAAATCCACGCTCCGTTTGCCGTCACTGAAGTCTATATCGGATGCATTCGTAAACTGAAAGTCAAGGTCCGGCATCATGGTACTCGGGGGTTGCGGAGAGGAACTGGCGCTCGTCGAACCAGTCGACGAAGGGTACTGGGAGCGCATCGGGCTCGCGCTATGAGCGGAAGGTGGACGTTGCGGACTTAGCAGATGGTGTGCGACAGATTGCGGCGCAACAGGCGATGCGGCGCCGCGCTGCTGATGGTTCATGTTTTGCTGCCCTGTTTCTTGATGTGAGCCTTCCGAGTCGACGTCGCGGGGTCCATTCGCATGAGTGGGGGACTGTTGTGTCGGGGAGGAAAGGGAAGAAGAGGGCTCATGTTGGGTATCGGGGCCAAGGTCCGAATCATGTGAGGGCTCTGGCGAAAATTGAGGAGCAGCATTCAGATCCTCACCATTCTTGGAAATTTGTTTTTTATAAGCCCTCGGGTTGAGAAGCATATGAGCGTGAGAGGCCATTGGGGTTTCATCCGTCCCTTCTCGGAAGGGATAGGAGGGACTCGAAGTGGGAGGATGACGAAGTGGCAAGGAAAGAGAAACGATCTAAGCGCGGGGATACTATCGCAACGACGCAGATCGCCAACGGAAAGAAAGGGGAAGAAGGTGAGACACGGAAGAAAAAAGGAAAGAGGAGGAGAAGAGCGAGCGAGAAGACAAGGTCGCGATCAGTCCTGCTGCCTCGACGGTGATGTCGCCAAGAGAAGATTCCGATAGTGAGAGTGAGATAAGATATCCGCAGGCGGCACGACATCATAGCCGGCTCGGAATGGACTCACCACCAGCAAACCCTGCGGAGCTTCACTCTGACCTCACTACCTCTTAAAATAAGTTTTACTTTCTTGCTAATTTCGAATTACCTTCAATTTACAGAAAAATGGCAAGATTCCTCCGGGGATCATGATTATTAGTAGAGAAGCTAGCAATACGTCTATATACAATACAACATTGGGGTGATAATTCCCAGCCAAAGCCACTCCTCGTAGCTAAGAGACTCCTCATGCCTGTTTGCCGTAACAAAGACGCTAAATGAAAATAAGATGAAGGTAATATAAAGTCATGATGAGGGTAGGTGTGGAGGTGAAGAAAGAGAAGGAGTCATGCAAGCGAACTAACTGTCGCATCTAGTGTAACAACTCAGGCAGGGCAAATGATGACAGGGAAAGCAAAAGCAAAGCGTTAGCACCACGTAAAAACAGGGTTTTTACTCTTGACAGCCTCTAATCGTTCAACGATGACTTTGCGCTGGTTTCCTTCCATGCCTTCGGCGGCCGCATAACCGAGGTCGCCTTCCAAATCGTCACTGCTCCAGATTATTTGACCTCGTGCGCTGGAGAGGGAGCTGTGTTTCTGATGTTTGTTACCAGGTCGGGGTGGAAGTGACGGCCAGTTTCCGCCACCATTCTTCCTTGAACTAGACGCATCGGTACTGCCGCGGCTAAACCCATAGTCTGTGGTGCTAGCAGTTTGAGGGCGCCCAGAATCCTGAGATCCACGGGCTCGGTTGAGTTCGAACCGATTTGGGTTGGGAAGGTCGCTCGGGGGGGACGCAAGTCCCATCAAGTCCTGGTCAGCCATAGCAGCGCCAATATCCATTTCTTCGTTGTCGGCGTCGTAGCGCTCGTCGTAAGTTCTGACTTTACGTCGCTGGGCCTCCGTTGACGGCCCACGAAGAGGGATAGCAACAGGGACATCTACCAGGTCGTCCCAAACACAAACGCGGGTTCTCCGCGTAAGCTCAAGCGGGCCATGATCAGAGTGTTTTAGTGTTTCCACTACGTTCCACGCTTGGCCCTTCATGACGGCAATCTGTCTCGCAAACATGCTCTCCTTGAAATCATCGTCCTGCGAAAACACACGTCGCAAAGCCATCTGCGTGCCACTCCACCAGGCGGTCGAGGTTAATAGTGGCAGGAAATGGTCTCGAGTTCTCTTAGAGAATGGCTGTCCGATGAGAGAAACCGGTAAAAACAACCAGCCAAAAGGGAAACTACGCCACTGAAGAATTTGTTAGCAAAAAAAAAAAGCCATAGTAGGTGACAGTGTACGCACAGCATCGGGATGTTTCCATGGCCATGATAAGCTATTGTCGATGGCGCCAATCTGGATAGTCGCCGGGGCCTCCTGGGAATTCAAGGGCGTTCCCGTGCGGCTTACAGCCTGCATCGTCTCGTGTCGTCGATATGGGTATGAAGGAGAGCGCGGTTTGTCCGAGTTCACTGAAACCGGCCGTGGTGGTACCAAATAATCGTCGTCGTCTTGTTGGGTTTCGTTTTGGTTTTGCTTAGGAGGCTCTGCAACGATCGAGACATCCTCCGTTTTCCAATCAATCTTGATCATCCAGTTGTCCAGACCACGATCCGTATTCCGCATGATGTAGTCCAGAATAACTAGTTTTTCCAGCTCTTCTCGGAAAGATTGTTTGAGGGTTTCGGTCCAGTAAAACCGCCGTTCCTGGCTTTCTTCTTGTGGGGACGGCGTGCGAGCATAGTCTTCCATGTCATCTTCCTCGTCTTCATCGTCGGACTGCACCCCAGACGGTCGGCAAGCCTCATTCCAAGGTCGTTTCTTGCGTCTCGGCGCGTCCTCGGCACGGAAACCGGTATTCGTCTGGTCGGGCCACGGGTGCTCTCGGAGGAAGAGATTGGCATCTCTGTAGCCCCTAAGGAAAACTTGAAAACTGCCCGCCTTATGAGGGAGCGCTTTCTTGCCCATCCAGGCCTTTCTTCGATCCCAGAAATCGTAATAAAACGACTTGGAAGACAGCCACACTATATCGGTGTAAGGGACCATGTTGGTACGGAGACGAGAGTCGAGCACATAGGCGGCGGCTTCGGACACGTAGGAGAGGTTAGGAATCAAGCAGGCACGGCCAAAGAAACAAGGGAATAGATTCCGATGTATCCACTTGGTCCATTTGGGATTGCGTGAGGCATAGGGCTCTTCATCCTTGGGTTTGAAAACGCCGACAACTTTGCCTTCACCATTGCGCGCAAAGTAACTCCCCGAACTGCCTTGGGAAATCATGCGCGGGTGAACCCCCAGTTCTATGGCCAACCGCACACTCTCCACAACCTCCTCGAACCCATCTCGAGCCTTCCTTGTAGCAGTTTCGGCCTCCTCCGAGTCCAGCTCCTCTGCCGTAATCGGTTGGATACCAGGCGGAGGCTGGAAAACAGAGTGATAGATTTCCAGCTTCTCCTCCTCCAGTGTCTTTCCTTTCACACGGTGGATCTTGAATTTCGAGGCAAATTCCTCCGCCCAGCGCTCGAGGCGTGCATTGATCGCTTTAATATCCACTGCCGAGTTGCGCCGCCCTCGACGGTGGTGCCCGCTCGATCTCCGTCGGTGTTCCGGGGGCGTCCCCGACCCGGGCGGCATCGAGGCTCGAGTCGAAATGGGTTCATATTGTGTATCATAGGGATTGACCGTGCTGGAAGTGTTGTACAAGTCATCGTCATCCGAATATTCATAGGGGTCGTTATGTCTCTCCTCCTCCTCTTGGGCCAAACGGGCATAACCAGACGTCGCAGGTCGATTGTTCTTCGGCATGATTCTATCGAATAAAAAATATAGTTTGAAAAAGGGTGTAAATGAATGGCGAGAAGACGAAGCCGCGAATTAGGAGGGAAGTAAAAAGGACAAATGACAATTCTTCAACGCATTACACCGGTGCTGGGTTCGAATCCGGGGTATAAAAAAGGGGATGGACGAGAAGGCGGTCGTAAGGGACGAAAAAGCGAAAGCGATGCGTGTAGAGTATGCGGAAGACAAATATCAACAACGGAAGAAAGGAAAGCTAGCAGTTGAGACCGACTCCGTCATCTAATTCGTGGTCGTGGTGTTCAGCAAAAATGAGGACAACTGACAGGGAGGCGAGAACCCGGCACGCCCACGTCTGTCACTATGAAGGACTGCCCAGGTGGCTTCGGCCTCGAGTGGAAACTGGAACGGGAGATTAGGGTGGTATCGTATTATACCGTATTTAACCTAGGCGGCGATAATTCTGTGCTTTGTGAGTGGCCAGTGGGTGGCTTACAGAGAGGGAATGTCACAATATTACAAAATTTCCATCGCGCACCGCCACAAATCTCATGCCAGGCACTCCACCAAAGCTTCATCGCACCAAAAAGAGAAACAAGCAAAATAACAACTCGACTTTCTCGACGCCCCTGAAAACGATCTCCGCCTCGAACCGTCGACGTGTCAGAGTGACCATCCTGAGTTAGTCTTACTTAAGATCTGATGGTTTTCGAGTTTCAACCTTTCTACGTTCTACAATCCAATCAGATTATCCAAGAAATTCAATACTAACAGTGTCATTCCCCAGCCACTGGATAAACGCCATTATTTACTAGTATCAGCCAAATACTCAAAACCAACTTTAGCCGCGACTAGTGCGCATTCTGTGCAATCATGAAACCAGAGAAGAATCGATCCACCGCGTCATAATCCTCCAAGGGTCCAACGTACGAGACATACTGGTCCGGCCGCAGGACAACGAGACATCCCTTGTCCGGGTCTATCCCGAAAGTCTCGTACAGTTGCCCATGGCCCTCGTGGTAGGAGAGGTCGTCCACGAATATCTTTTCGTAGTCCCAGCCCTCAATTTCATCGTACGGACGAAACACCTCGGGGAAATCAAAGATGTCCACCGCATCGCGTGGCCCGGCATGCACCGTGAGAACCTCAATGACGGAGTCGTAGCGCGCTCCCGCTGGTTTGTAGCACTGCAGGAACGATCCTTTGCTTCCAAGTGCAGCTCCGAGTCGCTCAATCTTCTCCTTCTGGGGCTGCTTGGTCACATCGCCGGCAAAAACTATGACGCGCCAGCGCCCGTTACTAGGCAGTCGTTCCTGGATATGCCAGGGGCGCGCATCGGCCTGGCTTAGGACCTTCACGCTAGGCATTCTCTTGCCCAGCTTGACCTCCGGTGCAAGCTCTTGTACACTGACTACAGGGTTCGATTCTGTTTCTTTCGCAACGATCACACTCGAGCAGTAATCGACAGCTGGAGACAACGCGTCAGCTGTGGCTTCTCCATTGCTGGAGGGGGTGAAGGCGCACGTACCAATACCACTGGCAAATAGGTTACCTTTCTCGAATGCCTCTTTGAAGGAATCCATGCTGATTCCCTCCTCGTCCATGATGTCGCGGGCTGGGCGACCAGAGAACAGTCTAGAAAATCGGTGGTCAAACGCAATGAGATCCTGAGCAATTTTCCTTCTCTCCATTTCGTATGTCTTGAGGATGGAGCGATGGGAATGGCCTTTGACAACGCTTGCAATTTTCCATCCAAGGTTATACGCTGTTCAATTGTCAGTCAAACTGATAGTCTCCGCTCTGTGCGGATGGCACTACGTACAGTCTTGCATGCTCACGTTCATACCCTGGCCGGCCTTGGGACTACGAACAAGTCAACACAGATCCAAGCTGCCTTTGGAGCAGGTAGCTCACCTATGTGTGTGGACAGCGTCTCCCGCAAGGAAAATGCGCTCATGAGCAGAGAACTGGGTACCCACGCGCTGTCCAATCTGATAAGCTGTCCACCAGTCCAGCCTGCGGTATGAGATCTTATATGGCGCCATAATCTTCTGGGCAGCGCCCAAAATAACGGCGGGGTCGATCTTAGACCTATCAGCCCTTTTGCCGCCATTGTATACCGCTGTCGTCAGCTGGATGTACAACCGCACGAGCTTGTTCTCCCGGGGGATGACCATGACGCTACCCGAATCCGCAGAATGAATAGCGCAGCGCATGCGGATATCCGGGAAATCTGTAATAGGCACGATATCTAAGACACCCCAAATGTAATCGGTGGATTCTCCCTCGAGGGCAAATCCAAGCTGCTGGCGCACCCATGAGTGTGCCCCATCCGCACCTAGCATGTACTTGGCTTTGACAACTTCCTCCGTATTGGCCTTTGCGTCCAGCGCGCTAGCCCTAATGATTTCCGCTGTATCGTCAGCGGAGAGATTGCTCCGGAAAAGACCGTCCTGAATAGCTGAGCCATTAACAGATGTCCCCGTTTGTTGTGGGGTTGCTTCAACCTCCGAGAGATGGCGAAGATGTACGGTGATCGGATAAGCATCTGATGAATCAACGAGGGATTCGTCGAGTTCCAGCTTTGTAGGCAATACGCCGCGCTCCACGCGCAGGCCGTCACAGCTCTCCATATGATCGAGGAAGAAGCGCTCAATCCTACCTTGGTGAAGGACAACCTGTTGGAATCGACTGATCCCTGGGATGGTGTCAGGGATCCGGGCGCTGCGCTGGATTTTCCCGTTCGAGTCTGGGTTCCAAAGGCAGATTTCGAGCATATGGTTTGCCTCCTTCCAGGCACGGTCACCAAAGCCAAAGGAATCGAAAATCTCCAGGGTCCGGCATTGTAAACCGTCTGCCTGGCCGTTGAAGACCTAAGAACTCCGTCAACATCCCAGGTTTCAGAGGAAAGAGGAATAAAGGGGTCATTTAAACGTACTTTGGTCCCTCTTTTATCGACGATTCTAGTTTTCACTCCGCATTTCGCCAGCCAAGCCGCCATCATCAGGCCAGCAGGCCCGGCACCGACAATCAGCACATCGACGTAGGATTCGTCGTCACCAGTAGAACCCATTGTTGTAAGCTTCGTTTCGATGGGAGTTCGGCTACTTTCTTATGTCAAATTTGAAGGACAGCGTCCTGGTTTTGCCAAGTGTTATCAGGTCTTGGATTCCGAACAAGGCATCCGCGACTTTATATATTCGCTTCGCACTACAAAGGTACCTAGCAGCTCTACACCCTTGGCTCACGCCTATCCGATCCGATATTTACTCCGATAAAATCACGCTTTGGCGACCGCTCCCCAATCAGTAATTTCTGCGGTTGTTGGGGGCTGACCCATTGCATCCATGTCCGACGAGCATCGGAACCCTGCACCAAAATATAGGACCCCGCAAGTATCGGGTACTCATCGGAAATGTAAAATTACCATTGGACGATCCAGCAAGTAAAAGGATACTCGGGTCTTGGGGCACCTCTCAATTCAAAACGTACGTATGGAGGGATGGGGATTGGCGGGGGTTAACTCTCCCCAGGCTTCGCTATACCCGCTCGCCCGGAGTAGACCAACACGCAGTGCTTGTCAGGTCGAGTGCTGCATGCGATCAACACATTTTCGGACAATTGATCGGGTATCATTAAGCTTTCATCGGATAGGTATGCTATACAGAGTACAGCGGCCTCATAGTTCAGGTCTTCACATGCGGGGTAAACCCCCATGGCGGGGATCTTGGGACCTTGTATCAGCCCGAATAGCCTATGCGCTGAGAATTCTAATTGGAATAAAACATGGAGGCGAGCGTCATGACAGCGCAAAATCCAGGTTGATTGCCGTGTCGACAGGCCGGACGGGTCCATCCCACCTCGTTCATCCCACATCAAGTCCGACCCTAACTCTCAATAAACGGTTCATGTGCATCTCGACAAAAAGCATGGGGTTCGAATTCTTGATCTTCGGAAGCGGCTGTTATTTATTTGGTGTCCTCAAACCAAAGCATGGGGACCATTGGCCGTCCCCGCCAGTTTCCAGGGATTGAAGCTTGGAAGGGTATATCCCAGCTTCCGTCCCTGATGCTGCAAAGCAGCCAACTAACACCTTACAGTCGCAGCTGATGCTAGACCATGGCCAATACATGTGCATCTCAGAGGTAGGATTTTTTTTTTTTTTTTTTTTTTTTTTAATGCGATCTAACCTAAAGAGCAGATCGGTCCCTCGAAGCCAAGTACTCGGGCACTGCGTTTGCCGGTCAGCCCCCATAATACCCAGGACGATGACCCTACCTTTTATCAGTCAGGGTGCATGGCAACATGCAAGGCTCTTGCAGGTGGAGAGTTACTAAACCGGACACAATGGTGAATGTTGGTTTTCATCGGAGCTACTATGCAGGGGTGAAGTACTGTCCAGGAGGTTCAGCCTCCGATAAGGGCTGGAAGATGGCGTGTATTATCGGCTGCGCCCTAGGAGCCAGCAGATCAAGCAGGCAGCTGCCGTTGATTTAACATATTTTAAGGGAGAAGTAAATAAGCTGGGGCGAGCAGAACAAGAAGGGTGTAAAATGTAAATGAAGCCAAGAAGGGTTCCACAGATCGTGATCAATAATCGTCGATAGTCTCCGGCGCGATAGCAGGCCCGATAGTGATACGTTTTAATCAATCACCCCGTCTATCGTCCCATCTCCTTCGCAGATACCGTTTTAATATTGCTACCCTAATTGTTGTTTTCGTTTCCTGCCTCCCGGAGTCAGTAGATTCTTCTCTACTTGTATCCTGCACAATTGCACTGCAGTCTGCGCCGATTTCGGTTCTTTTCGCTATCTATCGGCTTCGTCCAGATCTTTCGCTCCTTATCCTACCGAACGTCGAGAACGCAACGAGCACACTGCGTTCCTGGCTTGATTCTTTTCTCGATCCATTATCCATACACATTTCTCTTCACACTTCATCGGACTCTGACTGGCGGACGAGATCTAGAGGACATTCCACTTCACCCTCCCTTTTTGCGTGGCTGGACCCCCCTCGCGACAGACCCGAGATCTTTCCACCTCCCTCGTCTTATGCAACACATCAAAAAGAAGGGTCAATTGACGTGAGAGTTCCCTTATTCGGTCAACAGAGGCCGAGTTTCTAGCAGTTTACCTGCCACGACCACCATCGTGGCTTCGCTTCTCTTCAGGGCGTCGCCCATCGACCCGGCCCTTCGCCCTCCATCGCCCTCGAACTCCCAATCGAACGATCTTGCCTATAACCCTTCGTCTTCCTCCGTCGAGAGTCAGTCGGCAACGGATACAGCACAGGGCGTGTCGTCAGCATCGTCGCAGTACTCCACCACCCTTCCCGATCTCGCGTCGAGTTCACTGGAGAAAAGTTCTCAGGAGGGTCCAAACACTGCCAACGCATTCTCAAGCTCCCTTGGACCGTCGCTTCCTGGCCTGTCTGTTCTTGCATCGGTCGCGTCTGCACCGACTTCCAATCTACGGTGCGTACACGACTCTTGGTCTAATCCTCATCGCGATAAGCGCTGGTCGCAGTATGAATACATGCAGTGCCCGGTGTCTTGCCCCTAGGAGGCTATTCACGCTTCTCAATTCCTCTCATTACCTGTTATCAACCTTGATTCAAAGTCCCAGCTAACGAGACCGGTCGGATAGAACTTCAAGTAGCGATGCGCATTTAGGCATGGCTAGCATGACCTACGCGACATCGTCTCCCGCTGCTACTACTGGAGGACAAGGAAATAATCCTGTGAGTATATTTTCCCTCGTCCATTTATACGTCCTCTATATTTGTAATTTCACTGCGTCGTCCGTTCTGCGCTCTTACTTTGCTTGCTTCGTGTCGGGTTTATTTTTTCACCCAATCTGTTATCAGCGGGCTTGGCAGCGCACTGCACCCGGCTCTTATCATCGCACCCCATCAATAATCTCTCAATCTTATCAACCCTGCAATCTTCCTTCGTCCACTATCAGCGCCTATCTTCCCACGCAGCCCCCTCATCTTGTCTCTCCCCCTTCCTTTCCCCATTTCTAGTCTATTCTCTTAAAATATTATGGAGAGTACCTTGGCTGATCAGAAGCGACCCCAATTACAGCCGATATGTCAGAATTGCGGCACTTCCAAGACTCCCTTATGGCGTAGGGACGAACTCGGCTCGGTGCTTTGCAACGCCTGTGGCTTGTTTCTAAAACTCCATGGCAGGCCGCGCCCTATCAGCCTCAAGACAGATGTTATTAAGAGCCGCAATCGAGTCAAAACTGCTGGCCAGGGCCCGAAGCGCAAAGTGAGTTCCCTGTGCGAATTTTTTAATTTTTTTTTTTTTACCCTCGGGACCTCTCGAACCTTACCAAGGGTGATTGGAACGTCTCGGACCGGTCGCTAATACTTGACTTATCTGCAATAGTCCGGTAGTGCAGCCGATGGGAATGGACTGTCTTCCGCGAGGTCGGAGGCGGGAACCCCTCCTTTGGGGTCGCAGGGATACCGTCGCGCATCGCGCAAGATGTCCCCCGGCCATTCAGACCGATCAAACTCTCCAGTTCCTCGAACTGGAACGCCCGGACTCTCGGCCATGCAACATGCGCAATCTCATCACAACTCGAACATTGCGCCACAACATATGTTTGATAGCGTGACCATGGACCAGACCAGCCAGCTCCCGAGTTCGCTCCCATCTGCCCAGATACGTCAGCCTTCTCCCACATCTGCGTCTGCGCCAACGGACCGCCACCACGATTCCCCGCAGACGTATGAAGACCTGTTGGCGGCGAATACGTCCTTGAAGACTCGTGTTAGCGAGCTGGATCTCATCAATGGACTCTTCAGGGGGCGCGTCGCGGAGCTTGAGCAGAGCGATGCAACTGCGCGCCGGTCTGAGATGATTCTTCGCGACTCGGAAGTACGTCTACGGCGGTCCCTCGACGATTCTCAGCGGCGGGAGGATGATCTCAAGCGACGCATATCCGAATTGGAGCGCCAGCTTTCTGACCAGAGTGGTGGAGGGAACCTTACCCAAGAAAACCCTCTGGAGCCGCTGGCCAAGAGAATGAGGCTTTCCGACGTGGTGGAGCAATCCTCAAACCCGCCAGCCAAATCGCCGAAGAGCATCTAGCGCGGACTTTCAAGATCCGAGGACATTTTGAAATGCTCAGGCTGCCGAGACCTGTCACGAGTAGCTTGGTCCTTTTAGGTTTTTTGATACCCTTCGCGAATCTTGACATTGGCTGCTTATCTATCCGATCGAATTCTATCTACGCCTGCTTCGATCCGCGTCCGAGTTGCAACCTTGGTTTTCATTCTTGTGTTCTACGACTTGCTTGCTATAGAATCATGCAACCTTATTCTTAATTCTGATACGAAAATAACGGCGTAAAGCCTGGCCATAGAGCCAAAAAGCCTTTATCTCAACGACATGACCAAAAAAACTTTTGAAATGGGGGACCTAGAGGAGGAATGATTCTGTTCAATGATTGTGTTTATAATTCCCGGAATTGATTGTCTGTTTCTATCTATGCGCATCTTCTCAACCGTCGTCTTAACCAGGTGATTGGCTGGGAAGTGATCCTCAGACTGGCACCGTCTCCCCGCTAAGTGCTTAATGCTGCTGCCCGTCTACACCGCGGACTCCTTATCGACTCGGGACTGATGCGCTGGCATCGTGATAACCTGTACCTAGCCAATGGTGGAGCACCGGCAGACTGGGGAAGATGCAAGGCTGTGCATGCAATTCTCTTCCACTGATATCCTTTTATTCCTCTTCGAACGTGTCCTTATTAGTACCTGTCTAACTAGTGATTGATTTTACACAATTATATCCCGTTGGTGGGTGCCTTATTGTTTGCCTTGCTCTTATCTTTCCCCTATCAGATGTCCTCAGCCGAGGTCCAGAAGGAGATGTACCGGGGAATCGGGAACTTCGGGTTACTTCATGCTTCGACTGAGGGTTTACCGGCTTTCAAAATCTGGGTTATCGGGCCTCTGGATACCGTAGTGTAGGGTCTGCAATGAGAATTGGACACCTTGGTTTTCATACTGACATATATATTTTCACAGAATGCAGGGGACGACGATAAGCGCATCTTTGATATCAAATTTGATTACCTCTCCAACAAAGCAAAAAACCTTTACCGAACCATTAATGATTGAAAAGTTTCAAAATAGGTCAGTGTAAACATCAACAATAAACGATAGATAACTGGAACTCCATATATCGCTGAGCCTAGGTATCCCGATATCACCTCCAAGTCTAGCCTCATTTTGACACAAGTGCACAACTTTTCAACAACATCCGATGTGGTGTAATGGTTAACATCGCCGTCTCTCACACGGCAGCTCGGGGTTCGATTCCCCGCATCGGAAATGACTTTTTGCCCATTTTTTGCTAATTCTACAGCAGGAGGACGCTCATATTACATTTTAAAACCACGGCCGCGCTTTTCCCGGCAATATTGTGGTGCGTGGTTCAAACCGAAGAGCAAGCTGGCGAGCCGTGTTGCAAATATGTCCCTAGAGGTCTAGAGGCCCTCTGGCATGCATGACGGAGGAAAAATTTTAGCTGATATCCAATGCCAGACAATGACTGGCACTAAAAGCTGCGCCACAATCAGCAATCCGTCTTCGTGGCGCAACTGGTTAGCGCGTCTGACTGTTAATCAGGAGGTTGTCAGTTCGAGCCTGACCGAGGACGTAGAGCTTTTTACTTTTTTACTTTATAACTATCCTTATAGTGTTGGATTACTACAGTATAGTTAGTTTAAATTAAGGATGTTGTAATAACCTTAAAATGTTAAACCTTAACCCTATATAGCACGTGGCTGTCGTGATAAAAGGCAACACCGGACATGGTCGTACCTTCCCTTTAAACAAATGGTCCACAGCAGAAAGTTCAAGTACTGGTGATTCCATCTCAACATCCAAACCCATACGTATATAACCTCTTACTCTGTAATCAACAGTCAACCGTTCTCATGCTCTTTGCTAGTAATATTCAAGTATAATGCTGCTGTATTTTGTACTGCCCTCCGCCCTGCAGTAAACCCCACTTTCCGACGAGTACCCTTCTAAATATCGACAAGGGTGTTCATTCTTTTGATAGCCTTAGGCCCAGATGTCGTCAGCCATATATGAAACTCGCTGGTGCTATCCCGTCCAGTTAGGGAAATTGCCAGTCTACTGGCAGGGTCAGTCGGCAAGGCGTTGACAGTGTACTTGAGTGGGTGAACATTGTCAGCTAGGTAAAATTAGACAAAATCTTTATTACGTTTCTTTAAATGAAGGTTAAAGTCTACTGAGATAGCAAACTAAACTAAAGCTGACCGCTTGTGAATGAGTTCCTATCCCAGCTAATCCCACCCGCTGATGTTGTTGTATAGACATTTATTTTACCGTCTCTACAGCTGATTACTGCTGTACGATTCAACGCTATATCTCCCCAGCCTTATCGTATCACGTTGCTCAATGATGGGTTAATTACCTGACTTGCCCGTGTTTCCCTAAGACTGAACGGCTGGAACTATGATAGAAGATCTGAGTACACCGTACCTAGTCTATTCCAATACTATCGGGCCGAGCAGGTACAATTTCTCGAGAATCATCGTACAATTCCAGGTTGAAGACCGGAAATACCTAGCTCACCTTCGGCCAGCTGTAAAACGTGTTTAAACTTCTCACATTAGAAGACGGCCCGTCTACTGCTTATGCTCCCTCGAAATCCTTGGACAAGGGGAACGCCACTCTAACGAAAACACGAAAACATTCAGACGCCCTAAATATGTGGCTGTGTTGATACGCCCACGATGGTTGATTGACTCGACCAAATTTCTAGCGTGCCAGAGTTAGGTGTTCCCATAGACCCAGGAATCTGAGGGAAAGTTCAGTGGCGAGCATTCTTGGATGGACTTGTAGGATAAGCTCTGTACGTAGGTGATTTGGAAAGTCGGACATGGACGGAGGAGAGATAATCAAGATAGGAGAAGAGGTACATATATTAGGCCTACTTTATTATTTAGTTAATAGTGATGTTTGTGCTGTTCCTATATCACTACAAGTATTTCTATTTAATGGTATATACCGCTGCAGGCTGACCACGGATTCACACAGTCTCTCGACCGCGCACATGAAAAAGAGATAGGAGTAGATATCTTTGCCAGTAGCAGAAAGCAAATAAGGCAATAAAAGATGAAGTTTTCCATGGCCGAAAGTTCAAGGGCCAGTGGTTTGGTATAAATAATGGTCTACAGTCCCCTACTTCGTAATTACTGACGAAAGCTTAAAGTAGAAACCGAATAGATTCTTAGGAATACTAGACCACTACACCAAAATAAAAAAACATGCATGGCTGGTGGTCAGCCAACAGGATCCTATTGATCCGGATAATAATCACATGCTCTGCTTTCACATGTTCAGCTCAGGCTAGATACATGCAGATGTACTTATAGGGCTGGAAGCCTATGTACAGTTTAATGCGTAGCATGCCTTTCCCATATATCTGGTATTCATCTACTTCACAGCCTTGGGCCCAGACGATTTCAACCAGACGTGGAAGTCGCCCTTGCCGTCCCAGCCATGGTCGTGTGCTTATATGGGTGGATGGCCTCTTCTAGGTGTAACTGCACGAACACCGAATCACCTTGGTGTAGATTTAGGCCGAAATCAACCGATATTGCGATTTGGAAACCGCCACATGCAAGCCAGGTTCGGTCCCAGCTATACCCCCTCAGGGTAAATACGTTGATTGCGATCCTCTCCTGTTTGCCGGAGAGGTACTCCCGCATACTTTTAATCGTCTTCTGTTAGACGGCACTGTGGGCAGCTTTCAAATTCTCGCGGAGCTTTCCCATGTGATACCCCCGAATGACCGGGTCCGGGGCGTCCCTAAGGGCATGGAATACTGCCCTTAGGTCCGTTGCCCATTCCCGGTCATCGGGATTGGCGGCGATGTATTGTCCGAATGACTCCCGACTTCTCAAAACAGTGGCTTCTGCCTTCTCTTTTACCGAGAAGGGTTGCAGGAGGGGTAGGGCTATGTTTAGATGACAGCCGGCCCAGGGCTTCTGGTAATGGTCGGGGAGGTATTTGTTGAGGTGATTGGCGGTTAAGGTCTGGAAAATGCAGCATGGCCACATCTCTGCCAGGTTCAGAAGCAGCCGGTCCTGCCTGGGGAGCAAGTCTGGGTGGCCTTGGTGGGTATACAGGCCCACCCAAGTAGACTCCATCTCTTCGGAGTTCCACACGGAGTAATGGAGAGGTAGACTCTCCTTGGTAAACCGGCCATGAATATGGTCATTAATGCGCTGCTTAAGGCAAACGCTCTGGCCAATATACAGCCAGAACCTGCCCGGGCAGGATTTTGGGGCGAGGATATGCAGGTATACACCTGCCTTGGTCGAATGCACCGGGTTTTCGGCATGCAGCCCTAGCTCCTTGATTCTAAAAAGCTTAGCATTACCCATGGATGAATCAACCAGTAACTTACGATTCTGAACCGAACAGCCCACCCTGGCATATAGACGGGATGCCGGGTTTAGGCCTTCTTGTAAGATGTCTTTGATCCTTTCGGCCCCAACTCTTCAACGAGTGTTGTAAAGTTCTTGGTATCTTGTGAAGCTTTCTTGATGATATGCTCTAGGATCTCCAGATGGTTGAAAGGGGCAATGTTGGGGGTTTGCCAGTGACTTTCATCAGGCGATTTCAGGTCTTCCAAGAACTGCTGGCGAGTGCAGTCTCTCTTAATGCGTTGTTCAATCTCCGAGCGCTTTAACCCATCCGGTTTCATCTTTTTTTGGTTGCCGGGGGTATCACTTTCATCGATTGTCTCTTCAGCTTCTGCTGCCATCAATTCCTCATCTGTGCTTGCCTCATCGTCGACAAGATCAATGTGATCGTCGATGCCAAATGTGAACCAAAGTCGTTGGCAATGCAATATCTAGCCTTCGGGTGACCTTTCAGGTAAAGGAGGCACCAGGTAAAGGCGGCATCGATTTAAAATTGGTGCTCCTCTTTCCAACGACCGCCAACAGAGAAATCGGAGTATATCCTATACTCTCGAAACAATTGCTCGATGATATAGGCTTTTGCCATGCCTGCTGGTAATTGTTCCCGGGCCAACTCCCAGCAGCTTTCTGGGTTGAATTGAAGGGAAAAGGTGCCTTTATTCTAAGAAAGAAGTTAGTATTATCCATGGACGAATCGACCAGCAACTTACCCTTCAAAACTAAACGTTCTGGCATGTAAACAGGTGGTCCGGGCTTTCCCCATAGTGGGCAAGTTGGAGATTGTCGTAGGCGATGATGTTATTTGAATCAGTGGTACGTAAAATATCCATATATGGTTTTTGGTGTAGTGGTCGAGCGCCTTGTCAGAAAGGACCATGGTCCCTTGTTGGGTTTCTCTTGAGAACGACGGTGTCAGCAGGATGGCTGGGGGTAACACGCCCATGGACGAAACGGCAGATAACACAAGCAGGTGCGAAGGCAGGTGCTACGACTCGTTAGTCGTCAAATGCGGAATGCGCGCGTTTAGCCCTGACATGCCCTGTTACGGTCGACTCTTTCTCCCAGCGCCCCTCTTTTCCCTGGTGTTAGTTCTTATTATGATCAGTACCAGTAGGATCATCAGGAACATGGGGTTTAATTGTAAGTATTGGTTGGTTTGGAGTAGGGTTCGTTGGGTATTTCTCTACCTACAGTCGACTCTGTCTTCGAGGCGCTCGGCGAGGAAAGGGAAGGTACGACCATGTCCGGTGTTGCCTTTCGTCACGACAGCCACGTCTGGGGTTAAGGTTTAACATTTTAAGGTTATTACAACATCCTTGATTCAAATTAACTATACTGTAGTAATCCAACACTATAAGAATAGTTATAAAGTAAAAAAAAACGAAATCGTCCTCGGTCAGGCTCGAACTGACAACCTCCTGATAACTGCCAAGCTTTACAGTTGACATAACAGTCAGACGCGCTAACCAGTTGCGCCACGAAGACGAATTGTTAAACAGCGAGCGCTGTCTTTTCATATAATAGTTAATGTAAAATAATGGGTAGGTCGCTCTCGCTATAGAGGCTAGAAGTATTCCATATACTCCGTACAACGGCTGGAATGGACAATCAACCGCCCAGAGTGCGTAGCTCAATCCGCCCACAATTACCAACCAAAACTGTCATCTGCCTTAAGTATGAGAAATCACACAGATAATACAAAATAAAATCCAAGGGTAGTCGAGGGAATAGAAATTGGTTGGAGCAGTTTAAATATATTCTGGCAACAGGCTCAACAAACACCCTAACTTGGTATCCTGGGCCCTTAAATACAAAAACATAACTCGACTGTACACGAGACCAAAACAACTTTACTAACTGGTATAAAATATGATATAATCTCGACCATGGCCACACTATCCTCTAATATATACCAGGGAGAGCAGTCAAAATGGCACTATTAACTGTAACCTCTAACAAGCTAGTAAATCCCGTGGCGACCTATCATGAAAGACGCTTTGCACTCGGATTCGGCGCATGGCTCTCTGGCATCCTTGTCCTGGGCCTGGCCGCTGCAGTCGTTGCAAAAGCCAGCCCTAGCTCGTTGCGCTTTGCAGCTCCCTATAACGTCGCCGCTGAACGCACTCCACCCCAACAACCGCACAATATAGGCCTGCTAACGATCGATCGTTATAGACCGCTCTCCAATCCATTCTCATCCTCTCCGGGAGCTCAAGAGTCAAAGCCCGACTCGGAAACAGACCCGAGGCCGCCCCAGCGCGACCATCACGCTGGTGATTTCAACGCTTATTTGGGCTGCTGCATTCCCGGTTATGTTTGTGTCCTGGGTCAGTGGTATTATACTATTCGACTATGTCAGGGTTTGAAAGTGCGCATGTCAGGGCGGCGTGTCGTGATTAAATTGTTTGTATAATACAAGGCCTTTATTTTGTTGTATATCCTCTCCCATCTGTATTTAGAGACCGCTTGTATCCTGGACGATCTATAGCATTACGTACCCTGATTTGATGTCTAATGTGAAAAAAATCTATTCATTATACAATTATGCGTACTATACAATCATTATAACTCGACTAGCTTATAACCAGATAAGCGAAGCCATCCCAAGAGCAACAGCCCCAACAAGCCAGCTGTTCACAGCTAAAGATGTCGCCGCGCCAGTATCGTCAGTACTGTCAGAACCGTCAGTCCCGCCAGTCAAAGCACGGCCAGCGCACGTGTTCTTGCGAGTGCGGACAGCGGGGGCAGCAGGGTCAGCCTTGGTCGAACCATTCGACAGCCCGCCATCAACAAGGATAGTAGTCGCGCCATCAAGCGAGATGGTGCAAGCCTTGGAGATGTTCTGCGCCTCAGTGCCCATCCCAATGTCCGAGAGCATGGCGGGGACAAAGCTGGAGTTGGAGTGGTGGTCGTCGCAGCCGCACAGGCCGGACGGCTCGCAAAGACAGTAGACTGCAACGTTGCCGGTGGAAAGCTTGTACTTGGATTCGTACTGGTATCCGTATGCGGTGCTGGGGACAGCGCAGTCGCCGTTCTTGACGTTGTTCTCGTCGACGGTGTTGAAGCCGAGGTTGTCGAGCTTTTTCGCTGTGACGCCGTTGGGGGATTTGTTGCCGGACTTGAAGGGCACGGCGGCGCCGCCGAGGTAGCTGAGGTACTTCTGCTTGTCGTTCGCGACGTTGTTGGCGGCGGCGTCATCGGCGAGAGTGACGAAGGCGCCGGTGCTGTTGTCGAAGCGGGGGGCTGTGCCAGAGCCGTCGGGGGTGGTGCCACCTATGGTGCTCTTTTTACTGGAGGCTGTCAGTATGGATGCGCGAGGATGAGCGTGTGGATGACGAACCTGCCCTGCTCGTAAGCGTAGTAGCCGCCATAGCCGTTCTCATTGTGGATGGTCTTGGATTTTGAAGAGGCGCATCGACTGGGGGAAGAGTGTGATCGACGCTTCCAGAGCTGTACTGTTTCAAGTGCTTCGTCGAGAGAGGGAGGGGATATGGCCGAGTGCAGGTCCCCCCGCGTAGGGACACTACTTGCAGCGCACAACCCCAGACACAGGAAAGCTGCCGCAAGCAGCGCAAGGAGGTGTGATCGAGAAGCCATTATAGATTATGTGTGATTAATGATTATGTTGTATGGTTGAAAACAAAGATAAAAGGAATCGGCTTTGAGAAGGGCGAGGGATGGTTTATATCTCCCAGCTCGGGTATTTTGTGGTACAGTCTGGCCCCCAACAACAGATTATCGCAGCAGTCTCCATAATCATTCTAGTTAAACGGGCATTGGCAAGAGGCTTAGACGACCTTGGGCTATTCTGTAACACATTTGGCCGGGTTACCAATCAGAGCCGCCAGACGCTGAAAAACTGCCAGGAACGTGTGATTTCAGGGAGGCTTGGCTTATGGACGGTGTAGTTCAACGGTGGATTCACCGTGGGTCTCATGTTGATCACTCGGCCTTTGGCTCTCCAAATTCACCTGTTGAAATGAGAGCTTGGACATATCAGAGGCCGATTCAGCCAAATAGTGGACACAAAAGCGCTGTAAGGCCGACCCAGCTCGCCGGAGCCCTGGCTGGGCCGCTTTTCCTCTGCTCGAACCGCGCTAACAATCTGCCTGACCGTAAGCCAGTATCCACTTCACAAGGCTCAGCCTCGCAGCGAGGCCTTCAATTAATATTCACGGATTCAGTCTCCTAAAGGGCAAGTTGAAGATTCATGGACCATGGACCGTGGACCATGGCACAGCCGCACAGGTATGGCGACTCCGAGCCACCTTCAGTGGGTAAAAACCCACAACGTCAAAAGTGTAGACGTTGCCAATGCCAACTTGCCAGTGACAATAGAATTGAAAACACAGACCCTGCATGCTGGTGAGCCCTGGAACCATGGTCGATATGTTATAGTTCTGTAGTCTGTAGGAGTGACATGGGCTCAGGTATGGATATTCGGTTAGCATTATGTTGCTGAGACGATACTGATAGTAGTAGTCTGCACGGTGAAGTATAGTACATAGGAGTGACTACACAGTACATACTCCTACGGAGTACTCTCGTCAGGGGTCAGAACCTTATTTGGAGGTGGCTCATTCTGCTATTCAGCACCGATGATACTTACCGGCCTATGTAGTCAAATAGTTGCAAACTTTTCACCAACCATCCGATGTAGTGTAATGGTTAACATAGCCGTCTCTCACACGGCAGCTCGGGGTTCGATTCCCCGCATCGGAAAGCGAAATCTTTTTGGTTTTTTGGTTCATTTTTGCATTCGATGATGGCTCTCCTCTATACGAAGCCGAAGTTGGTCGCCTACGGGAGGATTGAGTTTTATGTCGTAGCAGTGACGTCAACATTTGCGAGCCCTACGGTAGACGCACGACATGAAGAACCTGCTTACATTTCGATAGCACACTGTACGGTGTCGACGGCGATGCCAAGTTTTCGTTTATTATTATAAGCAAAAACAACTAGCTACCTGTCATATTGTCTGTCATGTTGTCTGTCATACAACATTGACGTGCATATTTTTTGGGCTGCAGACAGACTACGGGGTGATACTTGAATGAAGTCTTAGATCACTTCTCTATTTGATTTTACGTTCAAAGGCCCAGGCTGAATAATAACTTTTCTCTCAGAGCAGGTGAGATGCTTGCGTGACTGGACCATCACCAGGCGTGTCCAGCTCGTGTTGCGGTTGGGGCCGCCCTACGGGAGAAGAGTTGGGACTTGGACTTGGAGCCGATAGCCGGAAGCGTTCTTGGCGTGTCAGTGCTGGCCCGATAAGGCGGGCCCTCCAAGTTCCAACTTATCTGCGGCCACTTTGTCCTCCGGCTTCCTCGTCGCTGTCTGTCGCTCCCTTCTCTCCACTATCTATTCTCCAATTCCCTCGATGTGATTATTACTACGTATTTACATTACCATCTTCAGTCAATCCTTACATGCTATTTCCTATGTCTGACCTTGTCCTTCACAACCTCATTAATCGATGATTGCGTGCTTGCGCTCCTCCCGATAGCGGCTATACCCATTACCATCCCCCACGCGACCACCGACTCCGTGCTGTTGCTAGCCAACCTCGCGGGGAACCCCATCCTCGCCCATCTCGATTTCGCATCTATATGATATACTAGACGATATACACTCTTTAGCGTAACCGTACCCGACAGACGACATGGCGGATACGGGGCTGAAAGCAAAGCGGTTTGTCTCCATTGTCGCGGCGACAATGGTGGCTCTTGCTTGTGGAACGAATGTATGATTTTACTGAAGGGAGATCATCCTTAGTGGAAGGTTACTGAACTGTGAAACAGTATGCGTACTCGGCCTGGTCGCCTCAGTACGCAGAGAAGATGAAACTTTCATCCACCCAAGCCAACCTCATAGTAAGCCGATGACGTCGCCTTTTGATGGACCACTTATATTCATGTCATTGTCTAGGGAGCTGCAGCAAATCTGGGAATGTATGCCTGCGGTATTCCAATGGGTCTTTTGACGGACAACCGGGGCCCGCGACTTACTACTCTAATCGGAGCTGTCGCTCTCGGTGTGGGCTACTTCCCGCTGCATCTCGGTACGACTGCGTTATGCCTATACCTTGCGGATAAGGATGTCGCTGACGTACAATAGCTTATAAGGGTGGCCAAGGGTCGATGGGTGTTTTCTTCCAGGCCTTCTTCTCGTTCCTGACTGGTTTCGGGAGCTGCTCTGCTTTTGGCGCTTCAATCAAGACTGGTGCGCATCTAAAGTCTTGATCCTTTGGGCTTCTCTAAATCATTGAATCTAGCTGCAACAAACTTTCCCGAACACCGCGGAACGGCTACGGCGTTCCCCCTTGCCGCATTTGGGCTGAGCGCTTTCTTCTGGTCGACTTTGTCGGCTATTTTGTTCAATGGCGATGCTGGCCGATTCCTTCTCCTGCTGTCTCTTGGGACTTCTGTCATGAACCTTGTCTCTTTTCCTTTTATGCGACTTTTGGCGCCGCCCCCCGCTACTGGGCCATACACCCCAGTGTCAGCACGCCGCTCCGTGGAATCTAGGCCGTTGCGGAGGCCCAAATCTACCGAACTACACTCCAATCTTGGAGACTCTAGTGACGCAGGTATGCATTCCACCGCTATTTTCTCCCAATCAGCCGTCCATCCCGGATCACACTCAACTGCCTCAAAAGCCCAAGCCCATGGGGACGGTGCAGATATCGACGAACTTTCGTCCCTGGTTTCGAAAACCCCGTCGAGAACGTCCCAGGATTATTTCCATGAGCGTGACCCGGAGGAGGATGATGATGGCCTGTCTGATGTTGCTCCCGACTCACATCAGCCAGACATTAGAGGTTTGGCAATGCTCAATAAGGTCGAGTTCTGGCAACTCTTCCTGACAATGGCGCTCCTTTCTGGTATTGGCCTGATGACCATAAAGTATGTCCCACCTTTACCTTTCTTCCGTTACTTGACTAATGCCTTTTCAGCAATATTGGAAATAGTGTAAGAAGCACTTTTCTCTGTACTTGATGTATGTTGACTGTTTAATAGGTCAAATCTCTCTGGCAACACTACGATGACAGCGCGTCGTCAAAATTCATACAGCAACGACAGGTCATGCACGTATCAATCCTGTCATTCGGGAATTTTGCTGGCCGTCTCTCCAGTGGTTTGTATATCTACGAAACTTACCTCGGCTTGCGCTGACACCTGTCAGGTATTGGATCTGATATCCTTGTCAAGAAATTTAACATGTCCCGATTTTGGTGCTTGCTCCTGTCGTCGGTGGTTTTTACGCTCACACAGCTTGCGGGCGCCTCGATTGTGAACCCAAACCAGCTGGCCATTGTCTCGGCTTTCACTGGAATCGCCTACGGCTTCCTCTTCGGCGTTTTCCCTTCGTTGACCGCTCACACTTTCGGTATTAATGGTCTTTCTCAGAACTTCGGTGTGATGACTCTCGCGCCGGTATTTAGCGGTAATGTTTTCAACCTGCTTTACGGAGTCATTTACGATCTTCACTCCATTGTCGACAAGGATGGAGACCGAGATTGTCCCGACGGGCTCTCCTGCTACCAGGCCGCGTACTACATGACCTTTTTCTCTGGGGTTGCTGGTATCGTCGTTTGTGTGTGGAGCATTTGGCGGGATGGGAAGCGTGGACAGGTCAATGCAAAAATTGAACATGATAGACTCGCCTGATCACCTGGACTCTGAATATGGTTATTTGATACATGGACGGCATGGTTGAACATGGTTGAACGAAGGATATATTGCGAGAAGACTTTCACGTTTTTCCTTCGTGGCGTCTTGTATCGGACTTATTATGGTTTTGAATTGACCTCGCTGGAGATGAGACCATGCATTTCCTGCTCGACTTGACATCCAATTGGCATTTCTTGTAGCCTTTTTCTTTTCTTAGACATCTGCTTTACACTGTATATACCTTGTTGGAAGCCATCACATTGGACTTGCACTACACTTTCCTAACAAAAAAGTAATTCCGATGCGGGGAATCGAACCCCGAGCTGCTGTGTGAGAGACAGCAATGTTGACCATTACACCACATCGGATTGTGGATTGTGAGGCCAAAAAAAGCTATATAGGGCAGCCGAGCATTGTGGAGTTGGTGTGGATCTTTATACACCACGTGACCTAAGGCTTACATAACCGGGCACCTGACGAAGGCGGATCAACATGCCGGTTGCATCACCGACTCCAGGTTACATCCAACTCCTCCAAAGCGACTTCGGTCACCAAACACACTGCTCTAACTGGGAATAATTGCGATATCGAAATGGGGGCTCTTCTATCCCTGCCTCTTTTGGCGCTTCCAAGTGCCGGCACCGTATGCTTTCCCAAGCTGGCCTTGTCCGCTATCTCTAGGCGCTGACTGGGTTTCTAGGTACTCACGGCGGTCGGTTCCTGTTGCGGAGCTGCGACATGTTCAGCTGTTTGTAGCGCGTGTGGAAAGTTCAACAACAGGTAAGATAGAGACAACAATGGACACTGCTGTCAAGGATGAGGGGTAGCATGCTGACTGCTCGTTAATCTAGCATGGCCACGAGAATCGCCTACGCCTTTATCCTCTTAATCAACTCGATCGTTTCCTGGATTATGCTCACGCCATGGGCGCTCAAAAAACTACAAAACCTTACTTTGGACTATATGGAAATTAAGTGTGACGGGAAAGAGTGTTATGGTTGGGTCGCGGTGCATCGCATCAACTTCGGTCTTGGGCTGTTCCACTTAGTCTTAGCGGTGTTCTTGCTTGGTGTGAGGTCGTCGAAAGATGGTCGTGCAGTTCTGCAGAATGGCTTCTGGGGCCCCAAGATTGTGCTGTGGCTTTTGTTCGTTGTGATGTCGTTCTTCATACCGGAGTCCTTTTTCTTCGTCTACGGCCACTACATTGCCTACCTGTGCGCCATGCTCTTCCTTCTCCTCGGCCTCATCCTGCTTGTCGACCTGGCGCACTCTTGGGCGGAGCTCTGTTTGCAGAAGATTGAAGAGAAAGACTCGCGCATGTGGCGTGGACTGCTTATCGGGTCTACATTGGGAATGTTCATCGCTTCTATCGTGATGACGATCTTGATGTATGTCTTCTTTGCGAAGAGCGGATGCGCTATGAACCAGGCTGCGATTTCGGTATGTTTGTCTCATTTTTTTTTTTTTTTTTTAAATGGGTGTGCTGACAGGAGCAGATCAACTTGATTGTTTTCCTTATCATTTCGTTCATCTCAGTCCAGCCTGCAGTCCAGGAACACAACCCTCGTGCTGGACTGGCGCAAGCCGCCATGGTGGCTGCGTATTGCACCTACCTAACCTTGTCCGCTGTCTCGATGGAACCTGATGACCGCCAATGCAACCCGCTGATCCGTGCTCGTGGCGCTCGGACTGCGACTATTGTTCTTGGTGCGATTGTCACTATGGCCACCATTGCATACACCACGACCCGAGCTGCGACACAAGGCTTTGCTCTGGGATCCAAGGGCGGCCACAACTACTCTGAGCTGGGAACCGATGACAACGAGCATGGTCTTGTCACCCAGCAGCCATCGACTCGCCGCGAGATGCGCGCCGAGGCCCTCCGGGCAGCTGTCGCCAGTGGCAGTCTCCCAGCCAGCGCTCTGGACGATAGTGATGACGAGGATGACGATTATGATGTAAAGGATGATGAGAAGGGTACGACGCAGTACAACTACTCTCTCTTCCACATCATCTTCTTCCTGGCCACAACCTGGGTAGCCACCCTTTTGACACAGAACCTGGACCCCGAGTCCGTTGACGACTTTGCGCCAGTGGGCCGGACCTACTGGGCCAGCTGGGTGAAGATCATCAGCGCCTGGGTGTGCTATGCTATTTATCTGTGGACTCTGGTTGCGCCGATCCTTCTTCCAGACCGATTTGATGTGCATTGATTTATTAAGTGGGGTTTAGTTTTGGCGTTTGCATCAATTTGGTTTTACTACTCCCACTGTCCATGTTTTGATATCCTTATGCGTTAAGATCCGCTCGTTTTGAGACTGTCAGATGTATATTTAGCTCGCAGCGTTTTTTGAATCATGAATTGGATTTGATTGCAATTTTTGGTAGTCCAAACACGATATTTATCAAAGACAGCTTTTTTAGACCGCGAACCACTGTTCCTCAACCAAGATTCTTACTCAACATCCTTAAATTCCATCGCAATCTCGTCCTCATCAGGGCTATCCCCATCCCGATACTTCCACAACCTCGACAAATCCCCCAACGGCCTCTGCATGATCCTCTCCACCCCATCCAGGCCCTTCACGGGCAAATCAACCATGCGACCCATAAACCCGCTCTCCTCCCCAAACATCGTATCTAGATAATGCATATTGAGCAAGTGTCCCGACCCCTCCCGCACAAACACAGACCCCGAGAACAAACTCCCGTTCGAGTACGCCGCCGCGGGACTCGTGAACCTCAACACCCCGATATTCGACACAAAGTCTTTGGTGTTCGCATAGTGCTCCACGTATCGAAGAACCCGGTCAATGCGGCCTGGGCCTTCACCACGTCTGTGTCCTGGCATTGCCATTTCCCCTAGTCCGGGATTGTCGTGTTCAAGCCCATGCTCAAGCTCATTCTCATTCTCACTCTCATCCTCATTCTCATGTTCATGTTCACGGTGCGCACCACCGCCCAACTCCAAATCCCTCAATGGCGGATTCCGCAACGCCCTCCCCGCACTCGCAAACGTATAAACCTCCAACCTGCGCAACTCTCTATGGCCCAGCTCGCCGTACAGCCAATCCAGGATCGAGGCTGCGATTATGCCCCCCTGCGAGTGTGCGATCAGCACGACTTTCTGGGTTGATGGGGCTGCCAGTGCTGCGCGCAGCTGGGCGCGGCCTTGGCGGATATCAGCGGTTTTGTAGTCGAGGTCTCGCTGGATGAGGCATTCTATTATGTCCAGGATGAGGCCTTTGCTGTTTACGCAGTTAGTTTCACTTGACTGTTAAGTATGAGGAGGAAGGCGAACGTTGGGTTATGGATGCCGACGATTTGTCTCCCGAATGTTTCTGCTAAGAGGTTGAGGTTTGATTGATGCCAGTGAGTGCTGGTCCAGCCCAGGTGGTGTTAGCATTCTAGATAGATTCGAGATCTGTTTGGATACCGAGCAAACAAGAGGAGTGAAGACCATGCGTACCCCGTCGCAATCCCGTTAATAAAGAACCAAAGCTCTCTCTCATCATTAACAGGCTGTCTGGACGCTGGGACCCCGATAAGGGAGCGTCCGCTTGGTGGCCCATTCAGCAGCCTCACCAGGACCGCGGTGAAGAGTGCAAAGACCGTATAGAACACTGCATGCACTATAAACGGGACGGCCCAGAGAGTGACGAATGCGAATGGGAGGGATACGAGGAAGAAGATCTGGCTGATGACTAGAATACTGTGCAGAGTCAGGTCTCGGAGATTGCGGAGGGAGGGGTAGAATTCGTCGGCAGAGCCGGATTTGAAGGAGCGTAATGGGAGAAAAATCAGGGGGAGCAGCCGGGATAGCCGGAAGACAGAGAGGATGTCTTCATTGACCCAGCGGAAGGGATTGCTGTCTGTGTCGGAGGGGATGTCGATGAAGGGGTTGCCGTGGACGGGGGGGTTGGGGTTGTACGACGCCATTTTGATTTACCACTCACTCACTATCACTACCGTGGCCTACAGAGGGTAGGGTATTTATGCCACCAGTCCTGTGGCTGAATGTGGTTGTGTCATGAATTATGCTTTTTTTCCTAAAGAGAATATCTGGAACGTCGTGGCATGACCATCGGATGGTTCCAAGAGTTTGCCCTAATGAGCTGATCCAGTGCACCATCTCACAATACTCACATCGAAGGTAAGAAAAGAGCACTTACTACAAGGAAAGGCGTCCACTAAAATACACACCATCTTACAGAATTCGGAGCAGAAATAGGTGTGCGACGTTTTCGACACTGGATGTGTTAAATTTAACGGGGTTTCTATTCCTTTGAAAGGGGATCCATTGCCGGACTTGCTCTGCATTGAAATTAGACAAACGAGATATTTCTTATCATCAACTAAGCCGCCATTCAGTCCGGTCCGAGAGATGCCACGCAATGTCCGAAGTCAGCAGAGATGCGGTGTGCTTGGCTTAGAAGGTCGGCGTGCACAGAGTTGAGGAGGCATGGATGTTGGGATTGAGATTGGGATTGGGATCTGGCTGAAGCCAGTGTTGCGGTGGAGGAAGAGGATTCCTCGGCCTCGGAGTCGTGCATAAAGGGTGCCATGTTGATACTATGATTCACGCCCTCGTCTGCCTGTTTGGGTAATATGCTCTATTCGCGAGTCTGGCCACGATGGAAGTCTAGATCGAATTGAACCGTGGGTCTGCTCCACGATTGATCATGCTATCGCTACTCTTATATACAGGCCAATCAATGCAGATTCTTGTCATTAGAAGATCGACAGGTCGCCACGAGTAAGTAGATCGCTCGACCATGCAAAATACAAGGACATCGCATAGATATTCGGCACCAAGATGCAAACGGAAAAAAACAATCAAAACGCCGGCTAAATGACGCCCCAGAAAAACAATTCTTGGAAAAATACACATATTAGGTCAAATGGAGCATTTTGTACACAAATTCATCGATCGAGTCCAACATAAAGAGGCGCTAATTTGTCTAACGAAGTTGAAATAACCATGACATCTGGATAAATTGATCAGAGGTTGCCGGAGAGCACAGCTTCCGTGGCTGCAGATTGAAAGTTAGCACCGAAGACCATAAATGGAGTAGCATCGGAATTGCTTACCAGAGTTGATATACGGGCGTTTGGCATCCAAGTTGACGCCAAAGCGTCTCTCGAGCTCCTGCTTGATGTTCTTCTTCGTAACGGTCATCAAGTCCGCCGTGCGTAGAATGTCGCGGATCTCCGAAAGAATGGCGTCTTCGCTTGGTAGATGGCTGATGTCTTCCATTTCCATGTCCATATGGCGGCTCATCATTTCTGATGGTGCCAGCGACATTCGAGACATATGGCGAGGCAGGTCGAGTTGGGACATCGGCCTTGTACCGGGGAATCCATACTCGGATTGCGCCGTAGGGTGGTACTTGGTGCCATACGAGATGCCTGAGATCTCGGACCGATCGTCTCGAGACGTCTGGGCATCCCACAGCTCTGCCTGGTACTCCTCCCACCTCTTCTTTGGAATAGTTTCCGGGTCGAATTTTCCTTCGTCTGATATGACGACCCTGCGGCCCTTCTCTCCAGTGATGACACGAGTATTACCCCAGGAGAAGTCATCCATATGCCAAAATGAATAGAGCGGTAGGGCCAGTGCATATACGGGCATGGCGAGAATGTAAATTATCATCCACCCAATCATTTCCCATTTCCGGTGCATGATGAAGATAATAGCCTGTAGACCATAGATTGCAGCAAGAAGGAGGAACGACGTCCAAGGAATAGTCGATGTGTCGCGTGCGAGCCAGACAATCAAGTAAATGATGTAGGCGATGGTGACGGGCATAATAATAGTACTGATAAGGTCAATAAACACCACGAATCTCATACTGAAGCAGCAGAAACCACAAAGTTGCTGAAGTGGAATCAGCTCAACAAGGTTGTGCACAGTAGAGTTAATCCAGCGGCGACGTTGGGAGAGGAAGACAGCCCAGCTTTCCGGAGCAATGGTCCAAGCATGCGCTCGGAAGATGTACTTGGTTTTGAACTTTGGATGATGTTTCAGAAGCAGAGTGGTCAGGTAGCGATCTTCACCAAGATGCAGCAAATTCTTCATATGCAGTGTGTCGACACGAATCTCCGAGTAGGATTCCACAACTTCTTTGCTGACGAAAAGCGGCTTCCCAGTCTCGGCAGATCGAATGCGGTACATGGTGAAACATCCAGGCAAACAAGTAATGGACCCAAAAAGACTCTCGAACGCCTTGGTGAGGTTGTGGGAGATGTAGTATTCGTAGACTTGGATCATAGTCACCGCAGAAGTTTTGGCATTTGTAAGCGATGTTTCACCGCAAACGCCAATTATACGGATATCGTTCAGACAGGAAGACACCATCCGGGTTGCAGCATCCGGGGCAACGACAGTATCGGCGTCGACTTGTAGGATGAATTCGTAGAAAGTTGGATTGACTCCAATGATATTCCGAATCTGGTGGTGCATTTCAAGTTCCATGGGGCTCATGGGGAGGTTGTAATGGACGCGGTTCAGGAATCGCATCAGCACCATCTGCGAGTCACGCTTGCCACGGTTACCAGGCCGCGAGACTTCGGATGGCTTTCCAACTTTGATAACGACGAGGAAAGGAACGATGTGGCCCTGGACCTCGTACAAGCCGGAGTAGACTTTACCCATATTGTGTTGCTTCATTCCTTCACCCAAACTCTCGAAGCTAAGCGGTTCTGGATCAACTGTTTCTGGAACACCCAAGATATCGAGAACAATTCGAGGCGTCGGACGATCGTTGCCTTGACCGATGATCATACCATCACAGATAATGACGAGAAGTTTGCGCTTATCGTCATATCGCATACGGGCCATCGAATCGATAGCACGGCGCAGTGATTCTTCGTCCTCGGTGTACGCCGGAACTTGACAGATGATAAACTTGTCCAAGTTCTCTGGAAGGTTTTTCTTCCCAAATTGCAGCGCAGCAAAGAATTTGAAGATGACAACGGAGCAGATGAGAATCGAGATTGCAAGGATGAAGTACTGCGCGAATTGGCATTGAGTCGAGTTTCGGGTATCGACATGGCCGGCGATGAAAAGATTGTCCAGACAGTTCATCATATCAGTACGCATCTTGGGGCTAATCTGTAGATTCTCCCAAAGCTTCGTAATGTCTTTGCCAGGTTTTTGTTGGAAGAGCTCAACCACCAACGGATCCATGAAGTCAGAATCGACGCCAGATATATCCTCGCCCTCCCGACCTTGAATACGGCGACCTCCAGCGATATAAGTTGTCAAATCGTAGACTTTCCCGTTAATACTCGCCACGTTTTGGTCTTTATCCGCCAGGGTTTTCATATATTGAGAACTGTAACCGATCCAGCCCTTGTAATAGTTGGCCTTGAGCACCCTCATCTGTTCAGTGTACCAGTCTGGGCGATAGTCACCACCTTTTCGGAACCATCTGAAGTCGTGGTACAAAGAATTGGCGTCGCCAGAACCGACTGTTTGAACAGAGCCGGTGAAATTCGTCGGCTCGTAACTGAGCAACACTTTCGGATCGATCTTGCCATTTTTGCCGGCACACAGGGCTGAGACTTGAACTGGGAAAAGGCCTGTTGAATCCTTACCAGCGTATTTCTTCAACGCTGATTGCGGGACGATATTAGGATAATGTTGGGGCATGAATTCACCAAGGTCTAGAACTAGACCGCGGATGGAAGTATATGCACTGTTACCGTCCTCGCCGTCATGCGATGACAATTCTGAAGCGGAATAAACGTGTTGAGTAGGGCAAATCAGCATGGGGAACCCGACAATGATAAAGATCGCAATACCGCAGCACAACCAAATCATAAGGTTGATTGCAAGCTTTTCACGCCAAGCAACTTGAACGTCCTTGCGCTTCATCCGACCGATAAAACGGATGGCAGGAGTTGGAATGTACCAAGTGAGAAACCAAACGAGGGCCATCCAGCGCTTTCGACTGCCGGAGACAGTTAACTCGTCGACCTCCTCCATTTGCTTTTCATTCCCCTTTTCAAGCATTTGTTCCCTTGTTTCCAAGTTGCGGAACATATCACCCGAATTGAATGCTGAAAGACCAGCGTCAGAGCGTCCGTCGAAGTCTCGACTAGCATTGGATCCCTGCTTCGATTCGTCCCCATAGATATATGCACCAGGTGAGTGGTCGGCGGGGTTGAGTAGTCGGACCTTGGAGTCGGCATAGTTCGCCGAACGGGGATGAAGTAGTGCATCGCCGCCATCATCTTCGAGACCGTAGGAAGGAAAGACGCGCTCGCCTATCTTGGCAAGGTCTGCCCAGCATCTTTCGCTGAGGAACACTCCTGTACTGCCGACCCGGGCTTCATTGCCAGGCCAACGTTTCTCGTCTAAGACGACTTCAGACTTCTCCTTATCACTGCCCACCACGATATTGCCCACATCTGCGAGACCAAGAAATTCAGCAAACGGCAGGAAGACGCTGAAATCAGCATTTCGGAGTCGTTGACTGATTTCAGCAATTCCCAACGTCTGCACCTGCGCTCTCACACACTTGCTATCAAACTGGTTTGCGATACGCCTGTCGTTCGGCTTTAGGCAAAAGACGAAGTATGGGTTCAGATTGTTGGCAGTTAGACATTTATTCACAATGTCAAGAGACGAAAGGAACTGCCCGGCAGCGCCTTGCATGCCGCCCATGAGCATTCCGCTCTTACGCTTCGCTGACGAGTTCTTGGCTGAGCTGCCTGCTTGACTTTCCGACTCATACGGATCTTCAGCCACGGTGGCATCGAAGGTGAGCCGCGAAGGAGGGCTGGCTTTGCGTCTTGCCATGCTAGGCATTCGTGTTGGCTTTGAGCTTACTTGGGCCTGCATTATTGCAGATTTCTCTTTAGGATGTGCCACTGTTTGCAGGGCGTCTTGGCCGAAGAGCTCTCTCACAAAATCGCTTCGAGTAGACTTCATGAGGTTCATCAAGTCCCCAGAGATGACCTCTCCGTTTTCCTCGAGAAGGCCAGTGGCGGAGTAGTCAACTTCTCCGGCAAAGTGCTTCACAGTGAAGGATGAGCGAGCGTTTTGTGAAACCATACCATATCCAGACTGTGCCCCGGCGGAGCCAGCATTGATGGTAGTGTTCTTATTCTCGAACCGCCTGTGCACCGCTTCAACGAACTGAGCATCCGTTCTTCCACGTCTAGTTTGGTCGTCTAGGATACTCAGCAACCCATTGCCTTGCTTCAATAGACCACGCACGGCATCGGTGTTGTCGAAATAGCTCGTTGCGGGGACGGCAACCTCCTCGCGTTCCAGCATGTCCGCCTTGCGATCGAAGAACGACCGGAGACAGAAGTTATACAAAGATTCAATCGCCGCGTTGTTCAAAAGCTGATCAAGCGTAGAACCGGTAGAGCATGCTTGAGCAAATCCAGGGAAGTCGATGATTGAGACCGTATTCGCCACACTGTCTTCGGCAGCACAGATTCTTTGATTCACGTTCTCAATGACATAGGCAACCAGAAGTGAGTAAAGTACACGGGAGAGCTCGTCTGCGTTTCGTCGTGCCCCTTTCGGTTCAAGCATGACAGTGACACGCTCTCGGTGGATGGTTTTTGTGCGGTACCCAAAGCTTGTCTCTAATTCCCCAAGACCAAGGCCGAGGAATGCGGCAACTATGGATAGAACGTCCTTGTTTTTCACAACGGTAACTGTCTCGCCTCCTTCGTGGGAATACCCACCGGATTCCTCCGCACCAGTCATTGTGGCTTGTCCACTGCCGAAATCGAGCTGGCCGATGTGAAGGATAGCAGCCAGGATCTGACAGATTTCAGCAATTTCACTCCGAGGAAATTCCAATTTCCGGAGAGCGGTCTTGAAATGTTGAAATCCATCCGCGTCGTTGATACCGACTTTCAGCTGGGTTGGGTGGCCCAAGTACCTCCACCTCTTGTGGTCAGCAGACGTGAGTCTACCACCAGCAGTTGTAACATGGATAGAACTATCCAAGCCCAAGTGTGACTTCTCGGCGGCGCTTGTTCCTGCCAGCAGATAGTAGAGAGCGTGGAAACTCCGTTCACCGGTAGGAACCGAAGCAATTCGGCTACGCTCAAGTCTGTGCTCGATGATCTTCCCACCAATCAAGGTGGGATGGACGGCGGACGATCCATCATACTGTAATTCCAAAAATAAGCCGGCCTTAGAGGCTGTAGGCGTCGTTAACGATTTGGTGGTGGTAAGGGTATCGAATATAAAGGCGGCATATGACAACCTTGACGACAACGGAGTTGATGAGTATGAGAGGAACGATGAGAGAAGGTGTGAGCGAAGGGTCGTCTTTCCAGAACCACTCTCGCCTCTATCAAGTCACGGTTAGTGAGTAGAATAGGAATCTGAATAGGGAATAAATGCTTACAAGAAAACAACCGCTTGGTTCTCTCCTCGACTACCGAGACGGGTATACGCCCTTTTAGCAAGATCCTCCGCTTCGCCCATAGCACTACCATCCTTGCCGCCATCAGGACCTTTCGACGATGAGGTATAATTGTTAAGGCTTATCAGTGCGTGTGAAGAAAGCCGTGCTGTTGGAAGTCCGACATGGAAACTGGAGAGTAGACAGTTAGATTGGCCATTCTGGGGTAAATCAGGACGGGATAGGGAGCGTCATACCGGCTAGCTAGATGCGCCGTGAGATGGGTATCGGATTGTAGATGGGCAGGTAATGAGGGAAGTGACGACTGCACATGGGACGGGGTATGTCCCGCTGGTGATGTCCCAGCCATGGCCAGAGTATCGAAACCTCGACCGCGAGGAATCGTTTTCGGGGGATATTTATATAGGCTATATTGTCACAGCAAAAGTCCCTCTTGAACGATCCAAAGGCGCACCCTTCGGGCGTGATTAGGTTTTTGGACTGATGATGTTTTCTAACGACGGAGGCAAGTGTACATCGCCTTCACAACAAGAACCGATAGTGAAGTTAGGTCACTCAGTAGATCGCTAGTGATTGGATATTGCTGGAGCAGATGTAAAGGAATACCGATCGAACAGCTGTATCTGAAAATTTGCGGCGTGACAAGCGAGCGGCCGGAGCGATCGTGAGATGGAGAAAGTTGGAGAGCGGCGAGAAGTTGAACGAGAGACAATCACAAGTAGATTAGGATTAGAAGCGACGGCTAGAAGCCAGAACTCTCAACAAACAAGTAACGAAAGCAAAGCAAAATGAAGCTGAAAATGAAGTGGAAAAGAGAGCAACAGCAAGCAGAAGAAGCAAAGGCGGGACAACAATCGGCGGCGGCCTTTCTCTGGGATGACCTGTGATAAAGGGAAAACGATGGCGGAGAAAATGTGTAACAGCCTGGTACAAGCGTGTGTTGAGGCGCGTATTTTTAATACACCACAAGCAACATCAATATCCCTCCGGCCTCCACGCGGTTTTACTTTGATGGAGCAAATGGACTACCAGACCCAGATCCTATTCTTCACTACCGATTCTAATTAAGTACGGATTATTTTATTTATTGGCAGCAAGGAATTAGTGACGGAGAACTTGGCATTTATTTGTTCGCTCGCCCTCGATTGGGAGTGTGCCCATATCGCGACCGTCAACAAATAAAATCCTCCTGGTTGGTCCCTTGGTTGTGCTCCGGGCGGGCGAACCAAAAGAACCTCGGGACCCTTGGTCAGACTGCGCTGCGGTTCTGAATCTGCGGTTCTGGAGACCCGGAGGGTGTTTCCCAAAATAGCTATTCAATACCAGCGGGCCTCAGGCGAGAAGAAAAATTTGAAAAAATAGTCTCAGATATGATACGGGACCAGACCAGATCGAAGAATGTGAGACAGAAGACTGGCCCAATCGGCAAACCAATATAGCGTCAATCATCCAGCGCCACGCATTCAACTGACTCAACTGAGGCCCTCGATTCTCGAAAAGGGGCTGGAACTTTTGCGAGCTTCCCCTATTCCTTCCTGATCGGACGCGCAGCCTGCGCAGGATCAATACATGATGCAAGATAAATATTCAAGGACCCGTTAATATAGGCTGTCATGCCCATGATCAGCACCAACCCCAGCTTTGCCGGCCGGATACAGAGTGGATTCACTGAACTGATGATGAGCAGCTCGTAGGTAAATGAGGAGATGCGCAACCGACCGACCGAGTGACAAGCTCTCTCAGGGATTGGAAGTGTCAAGTGGCCACCGATCAGACAATGATCAGACCGGTGGGTCTTTTGGGGATTCGGCGCATCGAAAAATACGAAGGATTGTTTGAATGTAAAATTTAGCTTTAGCTTAAATTCCATCTGGCTAGAACCTTCGATGGCTGCCGAGTATAAATAACAACAAGGCGTCCACAGGGCATTCCGCTAGAGAAGGAGCTGTCATCTGCTTCTATTCTGGCATCACCTGCAAGGCGATCAGAAGAGAAGACTGCTAACCGTGGCGATCTCCAATATTGATTGGTGGTGGGTGAGACACGACCAGAAGATTCACGAAATTCTTCGCGGGTCTGGGTGAGACACTGGATGTTATTTTAGGGTCACGGACCCCGCTGATGCTTTTTTTCTCAAGCCGTGATTCGTCTATTTGAAGAGGTTGTTGATTCAATGTAAAACCTTGGGCATGCAAAATATAGAAGTTGTTTACTGTGATATTCAATATTCAATGCTGGCTCTTTGAGCACACGCAAGGTCCAACATTATCCCATCGAGGGTTGCTGCTGCTGGGAGCCTGAGAGACGGCGAGAGCGCTCAAGGGACTGGCTGGATAAGGGACCCCGAACTCAGTTGGCAGAATTGGCCACTAGGGATTTCTGTTATGAGTCGATCATCAGGTCTATTGCATGGAGACTCGTGTAAAATAGCAGGTAAATTTCAAAACACCAATACAAGTAGTTCAGTTCGGATGGAGTCGCCCAAACAACGCTGAAGCAAAGCAATTCACTCCGCTGCATCACAAGCGACTCTGTCTTTTCTCACGCCTCCTCTGTTTCGCCTCCTCTTTGTTTTGTCCTCCTGCTCAATACTTGCTTCTTGTTCTTTACCTGCTTTCCATCTTCTTGTTCTGTTCTTCGTTCACCGTTGCTTCGAGCTGCAATAATCCCCTTATCTCCCTAATACTAATCTGAATTGACGGACTTTTGTTTTACGACCCTCGTTTCCCAACATTCGCTTGATAAATCGCTGGACGGACCCAAAGAAGACACAACACAGTCGTTCCGATCGCATCCTATCGTTTCAAACCTCGAAATCATCGTCGTCACTAAACCCATCTCCCAAACGTGACTCTGACAACTATCTGCAATCAAGTGGCACTGCTCCAATTTGCTTTTCAAGCGTTTGACGTTCTGTGATCACCCCATTCCATGCATTAAATCTTGCACGATACCTTCACTCGGTTCTCCAGGGGACCGAGATACTTTGATCGAACCGAACGATTTTAGACTTTGAATAAAACGGGAACGGTCACCATGTCGAACCGCTTTTCCGTCTATTCCACGCAGTCGGCTGGCGTGCCTGGTGGCCGACCACAGGGAAATCAGATCTCAACCACGTCCTTACTAAATGCCCTACATGCACATTACACCTCAGGGTTAGCCTACCAACTAGATGCAGGGTCGAGCCTCGTTGTCAACAACTGGCTTACTGCCAGCCAGGTCAGCCCTGACGGTCACACTGGAGGCACGTTAGACCACGAGTTAGCAGTAAGAGCATGGGAACATGCTCGGCGACGAGCAGAGGATGGATGTATTGTTCTAGGGTGAGTTTCCCGTTAACATATCCACATATGTTGCTGATCCCCTTGTAGCTCGACTCACCAATCGACTCCATCTGTCTTTGAGCCTTTCCTAGCAACGCTTCCGGTCTCGACTCCTGGCGTTACTTTCACGGCACTTTCCGCTCTGAAACCATTTTTACATGCTGTAACATCGTTCAACCCCTCCTATTCTCTCTACTCTGCATTCTCCGCCAATTTCGCATTCACTCTCAAGGGTGACCTTGTATCCCTCAACTTGGCTCTATCAACTTCGGGCATCAATGTTCAAAAGGGCTTGCTTGATATCCCCACGGAACCCGGGTATCGTGCGTTTGATGTATTCTACTATCTGTTGACATCATCCTCGACGCAGGCAGAGCGGGAGTTCTTGGGTCTAAAAGAACCTTCTGCATATGTCCTACTGAACAAGTCGGGGACCTATGATCCACCTTCATATATTCCCACTGCTGATGATGCCGCCGCCGCAGAAGACTTTAGGGCTGCTCTGAAAGCAATTGGGATTAAGGGCGCTTCTTTACGGAATCTTATCTCCATTCTCGCCGGTCTTCTTAAGCTTGGCAATGCAGCTGGATTCCTAGTGGATCAGGACGAACTCGAGGAGACTTGTGAGGAGGTTGGGGACTTGCTTGGAGTAGATCCCGAGACTCTCCTACACAAATGTGCTACCGACGAGCGGGAGCTTCTCGTTACTGGGATTTATGAAGCTTTGGTCGACTGGGTCATAGGCAAGGCCAACGAGGCCATTGCCAGCGAGCTCCAGGAGAACCGCGCTGATGGATCCGATGGGCAGTGGAATGATGACGACACCGTGAGCCTTGCCGTTGTTGACCTGCCCCGGCCAGCCTTTGGAAAAGCAGTGGCGCTTCGGAACGTGTTCGATGACAACCTTGGCATCAATGCGGAGATGAAAGAAGATGGTGTGCCGGCGCCCCCTATCGGACAGGCCGTTTCAAACGAAATGGCGGCCGCAGTGGAGCAGTTTGGGCCAGATCTCGGGCTCAGCGCAGACCCTGCGAAAGAGTACGAACTCGACAAGAGACAGGGTGTTTTCGAAAAAGTGGCAATCGATCTCGATACAGATTCGTTTCTGTACCAAGTCTTGGCTCCAGACGAGAGTCAGGGGATTATTGTAGGAAAGAAGGGCCGGTTTGATTTTGCCAATACTCTCGGTAGCAGCAGAGTATGGCATCACATATCCGTCCATCCCAGCGATGATCTTCCCGAGGCGATGAATCCGTCCGCGCCGACAGCCACCTGGTCAGCAGCTGTGGTCTCTCGGCAAATTCGTGAATGGCGACTTGCAGAATGGGCCAATCGCCGTTTAAAACAATTCGATTTCACCGCTGACTTTGACATGGATGAGTTTGTCAACCGCTATGCTCGACTAGGCTGCGCTGATGGAAGAGATGGTGTGGAAAGTTGGCTAATGGAGAGAGGTTGGACAAATGGTGATGCCTTCGTCGGTCACCAGCGGATCTGGATGCGGGAAAATGCCTGGTGGGAAGCTGAGACGATGATTGATCTCAAACCAGATGAGCCACCGTCGACGCATTCCTACAACTTCGGTAGTGGCATGCTGGATCCGAATTACGCAGGCACACCAATGGCCGAATCAGCCAGCCTACTCGGTGGCAGCCGCGATAACCTCCTACAGAGACAGAGTGCAATGGCACCCAGCGTTATGGGCAAGTCTATCGCGCCTAGTCTCCCTCCAACTCTGAATATGACTGGTGATTATGGCCTGGGAGGCAAGGGCGATGATAAGAAGTGGGACAACGTGTATTACGATGGCGATGCAGAGATTGGGGACCGGAAACACCTCGAAAAGGACGAGATCACCTTTGGCCGTCGCGCTTGGACCATGTTCGTAATGGCCCTTACGTTCTGGATACCGTCATTCGCTCTACGCTACATCGGACGAATGAAGCGTCCGGATGTGCGGCAGGCCTGGCGAGAAAAACTGATCTTGGTCCTTTTGATCCTTCTCTTCAACGGCATTGTTTGTTTCTACATCATCGCGTTTGGTGACCTCCTTTGCCCGGATAAGGACAAGGCCTGGAATGAAAAGGAGCTTAGTTGGCATGCTGGAGACAATGACTTTTTCGTCGGCATTCACGGTAAAGTTTATGATATTACCAAGTTCGCGAAGCTCACCCATGGCGATACAAAGCCAGAAGCAACTCCTTCGCTTATGGAGCCATTAGGGGGTTTGATTTTGGATGCTTACTTCCCGCCTCCACTCACCCGGATGTGTGGTGGCTTTGTGGATGACCTATCAATCAGCTTGCGAAACAATGATACTACTGCCACCCAGGACCAACCCCTCGCCTTGCATAAAACTGGACCGCGCGACCAGCCTGATCCGAATACTAAACTACACGATATTAGTTGGTACGAAAAAGTCTTCCTGCCCAAAATCAAGGGGTATCACAAAGGATCACTTGTCTGGACGCGAGATAAGGTTAAAAAGGAAGCACAGGGCAGCAGCCAACGGCAATGGGTCATTGCGCACAAAAAAATATATGACCTGACGGACTATTTCTATACACTTGACCAGCAGAATGACAACAGTGACTACAGCTTTCTCCCCAGCGCAATCACAGATCTGGTTAAAAATAACCCTGGTGAGGACGTCTCAGATAAGTGGCCGCTGACGTCGGAGCCCTTCAGCTCAGCTCAAGACTGTATGGATTACGTGTTCTACAAAGGAGACGTCGATTTCCGTGAGGAGGCGAGGTGTACGGTCAACAACTGGATTCTCCTGTCATTCACCGTCTTGATTTGTGCCGTTGTTTTGGTCAAGTTCCTTGCAGCTCTCCAACTTGGCTCTAAGCGTCGCCCAGCTCCCCAGGACAAATTTGTCATTTGCATGGTCCCTGCCTATACCGAAGGCGAGGACTCGCTCCGCAAAGGCCTCGACTCTCTTACTGCTCTTCAGTATGACAACAAGCGCAAACTGATCTTTGTGATTTGTGACGGTATGATTGTTGGTGGAGGTAATGACCGGCCGACACCCAAGATCATCCTAGATATTCTTGGCGTGGACCCCAAGATCGACCCTCCGGCATTACCCGTCAAGTGCGTTGGTCAGGGAAGCGAGCAGCTGAACTACGGCAAAGTGTACTCCGGTCTATATGAGTATGAAGGAAACGTGGTACCCTACGTGGTCGTTGTCAAAGTTGGCAAAGAATCCGAACAGACCAAGTCAAAGCCCGGTAATAGGGGTAAGCGAGACTCTCAGGTTCTTCTTCTCAACTTCCTCAACCGCGTACACCACCGTGCACCGATGTCCCCACTTGAGCTCGAGGTTTTCCACCAGATCAACAATGTCATCGGTGTCGATCCGGAACTTTACGAATATTGTTTGATGGTGGATGCCGATACGAGTGTACGAGAAGATTCGCTCAATCGCCTGGTAGCCGCATGTGCAAACGACGCTCGGATTGCTGGTATTTGTGGTGAGACGAGTCTTCAAAACGAGGAAAGAAGTTGGTGGACGATGATTCAGGTCTATGAATATTATATTTCCCATCATCTAGCAAAGGCTTTCGAGTCCTTGTTCGGCAGTGTTACGTGTCTTCCGGGATGGTAAGTCTATCCCTCCCTTTTAATTCCCTTCAACGTTTTTTTTCAACTAACGGCTGCAGTTTCTGTATGTATCGTCTTCGCACGGCCGACAAGGGCCGACCCCTGATTGTATCGGATAAGCTTCTTGAAGAATACTCGGACATCAACGTTGATACGCTTCACAAGAAGAACCTGTTGGCCCTTGGTGAAGATCGATACCTCACTACTTTAATGACGAAGCACTTTCCCACCATGTCGTACAAGTTCATACCCGATGCCTTCGCTAGCACGGCAGCACCTGAGACATGGTCGGTTCTTCTGTCGCAGCGACGTCGTTGGATCAACTCAACCGTCCACAACCTGGTTGAATTGGCGGCTTTGAAGGATCTTTGTGGGTTCTGTTGTTTCAGTATGCGTTTCGTCGTGATGGTCGATCTCCTGGGAACTATTATCCTACCCGCGACCTGTGTCTATCTCGTATATTTGATTTACCGAGTTGCGAGCAACACTGGACCTTTCCCGCTTATTTCCATTATTATGCTGGCTGGTATCTACGGTCTTCAGGCGATCATCTTCATTGTTAAGCGCCAGTGGCAGCACATTGGATGGATGATCATCTATCTCTGTGCTTACCCTATCTACAGTTTTATTCTTCCCTTGTACTCCTTCTGGAAGCAGGACGACTTCAGTTGGGGTAACACTCGCGTTGTTATTGAGGAGAAGGGTTCGCAGCGTGTTATCGCCGTGGAAGACGAGGAATTCGACCCGCGGAGCATCCCACTTCAGCGCTGGGATGAGTATGCTCTGGCCAACAACCTGCCCGGGCGTCGGGGCGACTTCGCCATGGGTCAGGAGAAGGGTTATTTTGGTCCTCGCTACATGGATGACGCCGCGATGGAAATGGACGACATGCATTCGCAGTATTCATCTGTCAAACCTGCGTCGACCATTCTCACAGGATTCCCTGGCCATGGCCGGAACACCTACATGCCACCACAGTCACCAGCACCCTTTGGCGGAAACTTCCCTGGCGGAAACATCCCAGGTAACCGAAACTCGCATTTCTCGACCTTCTCTCGGTACACCGACCAACCTCTGCAAGGTTCTAACCCGCAGGCGCGGAACATGTCCATGGGTAACCTCAGCCAGTTTGACAATAGCGGCATGACCAACCGAAACAGCGTCGGAATGATGCAAAGCACGGAAAACCTTCTTGGACTGCAGCACCGAAACTCGCGCAGCCCGGTCGGTGGGTTCAACTCACGGCCTGCCAGTGCATTCGACTTCCGTGGAGGAGCCATGAACGGACCTGACGAGGGTTTGATCACGGATGCCATTCGAAGCTGTCTCGCAGAGGTCGACCTCGACACTGTCACTAAGAAACAAGGTAAGCACTATGTCCCTTATTATTCTAACGGGCCAGACGAAAACTAATTTTTTCTGCAATAGTTCGCGCCTTGGTTGAGCAACGACTCCAGACAACACTTGTCGGAGACAAGCGAGCATTCCTTGACCGCCAGATTGATAACGAGTTGGCGAATATGTGACGCCTTTACATTTGATATTTTTACGCGTTAAAGGGGATTTGAATTTGATATTAATGTAGCGCTCGTGTGCAAAAACAATTTTGAGGACAAAGCAGGGGCATCAATGGCGTTTGGGACTGACTCACTTTATACTTCTACTCAATGTATCTTGAGTTGAACTGAATGTATTTATCAGCGAAGCAAATACCTCTACAATGTTAATACTCGTATCTCAATTTGATACATTAACTATCCAAAAGCATCTTATCATCATAAGTCGTAACTCATCATAGTAAATAGTAAATAGCAAATGCAAGGGATCCAGACGTTACCACCAAGAAAACCACCCTTTCTTCTCTGGCCCCTTGGCCTTCGCCTTGCCCTTTCCCATCGCTTTCCCATCCTCCCCATCCTCCCCACCAATCTTCCCATTCCCATTCAAACCACCGTTCAAAACCCCATTCCCATTCTGACTTCCATTAACTGCCTGCCCATCAATATCCATCTCACCATCACTCTCACCAATATCTCCACCCCGCTCCCGCTCCCGCTCCCTCTCAAAATCCTCCTCCTCCACAACATCCAGCATCTCCTCAACAACCAACAAATCCCGCTCAATCATCTCCGCCCAGTTCTGCACATCGCCAATTTCCTTCAGCCCATTACGCGCCTCATCCGCCACCTTCCCCCACTCATTATTCTGCTTATGCAGGTCCGCCGTCGTCCGCGCGAGCTGTTCTTCCTGCGCCCGCAGCGCCTCGGAGTTCCCATGTAAATTCTTTGCGCGGTCGACTAGATCTGATGTGTAGTTTGCGCCGAGGGAGTGGAGGGAGGCGGTGAATGCGGAGACGGCTTCGCGGGTGTCTTTTTGGGGGTCGGAGGGGTCTTCTTGGGGGTGTTGGAGGTTCTGGGAGTTGGGAGAGCTTGGTTGGTTGAGTGTCATTTTGGTGTTTGATTTTGGTTGATGTTGTTGGTATTTGGTTTTCTTTGGGAAGTTGGGTGGGTTGGGATGCCTTGATGATGGGAATAAAGATACAAGATGGATATAAGTTGGGTTTGGTGTTGAGGGTGGAGGGGTTAGTTACACTATAGCCAGTTATGCAGACACATGACTGCTAGTAGCTTAGCTGCAGATTGTCCGAATGTAAAGTACAGTAGTTAGCACTGGGCCTGAGCAGAAAAAACCGCAGTAATAGCCTTTCGGGCAAAGGTGCAGCCAGCATATACCAGCATATACTAAGTATAGATCGAGGAAACATGGTAGGCTGGATGGCAGTTTGGTTGAGCCAGAAGAATCGGCAGTCATGTGATTTTCTAGACGGCCTTTGGAACTAAATGCAAGACTATGGTGCATACGCCGGTAGATTGTAACCCAACCCTAATTGCGCACCTAAGCCCTAAATGAATCGTACGTACTGGTGGGTAGCTAGTTTATGAACTATATGATCATAGTTTCTGTAGGCATAGAACTCGCGGAGATAATCTGAAAAGGCTAGGACGAAGTTGTAGTAGACTACATAGTGTAGTCAATCTTATATCACCTCATATTAAAGATCTCTGTCACTATATACGAGAGAGGACGATGAGTATCGTATCCAATGCATTCCAAAATTCCTATAGAAAAGCACGAAAATCTAGCCCGACTCATCTGCCAACCCTTGCAGATACTCCTTCCAGATATCCAACCTGCTTAATGACCCATTCTCATCTTCATCACTATTCCCATCATGTCCATATGCAGGCGCATGTTCATATTCATTCCACTCCTCCCAATGCCGCAAACTGAAAAGATGACGCATCGTCGGCCGACCATGCGGGCAGTTCCACGGTTTATCGATGGTGCCCATATTCCGCACCACGCGCTCCATCTGCTTGTGCGTTAACGTCTTGCCGATCATGATACTTGAGCGGCATGCGCGCATGGCGAACATCTTGCGGACTTTACTGGGGCGGGGGATGTCGACGTCAGTACCCGTTTTTGTATTTGACGTTGATGTTCTTTCGGAGAGGAGGACGATCAGTTCTTCTAGATCCCGCGTATCAAAGACGACTTCCTTGCTGAGCGGTAACGAGAGGAGACTGCATCTCCGACCAATAGGTTCGTCGCCGCTATCATCGACATCAATGACGAAGCCGTTTTTCTCTAGGGCGATTTGGTTCTCTATGACAATTTCCTCCTCGACGGCTGTGAGGTCGAGGCGTTTGGGGTGGACGAGGCGTTGGTTTTGGACGACTGTTGAGGATTGGAGGCGCTCGAAGTTGATCTTTTCGTCGGAGGCGTGCTGGTCGATTATAAAGAGCTCGTCTTTGGATTCTGTGGAGCGAGTTGCGAGGATGAAGCCTAGGTTGAATTGGCCGAGGATGCGCATGCGTGCGAAGTCGTCTTTTGTGACTGTTAGGGATAAACGCTCTTCAGCTGCTACTTGGGATAGCCCTGTGTCCTCGGCTTCGTTTTGAGAAGATGGATTACCCTGTCCAGTAGGGTTGTTGAGATGCTCTGCTTGAGACTGGATTCTGGATACTGACCCGTTGATGGTGGTCGAGAGGTTGACGGTAGAATCTCGATGACTGACGCCTTTGTGCAGTTTATTTGCCCGTGTATGGCTGTTTGCCTGTGCGGCATTCTCTGCTGCCTGGATAAGGCGTTGAACTTCGGCTTCTTCGTGTTTCTTCTTCTCTTCGTCGTTCATATCCTCATTCATGTCCTCATCCATGCCCTCATCTGAAGTCTGTTCTTGCGCCTTTTTGGTGTCCCTTTCACCAGCTTCGCTCGCATTATCCTGATCAGACGGGGCGAAGGATTCGGCATCTTCCAGCTCTTCGTCAACTTCGCTTTCCACTTCCGAAACTTCTTCTGCTTCCTCTTCTACACCCTCATCGCCTTCGTCTTGGTCTTCATCTTGGTCTTCATCCTCAATATCCTCATCCTCCTCGTCGCCTTCTCCTTCACTGTCTTGAGACACATCCATTTGAGACCCCGGCGCCGCAAAATCCTGCATACGACCAAAGATACTCGGGCGAGACGGTGTATGAATTCGTCTTTTTCGAGCTGGGCGAGTGGTCGAGTCACTAGTCGTGCTCCTCTTCCTAGGCACGCCGCTCCCTACCATTGATGTTACTGTCCTATCGCCAATAGTGATGGTTGCCATCTCGGCCGGTACACGTCTTGGTCTCATTCGGTCAAATGCATTCTGTATAGCGTCTGGGGTCTCGAAATCATCCTGTATGGATCCTTGCGGTTGGCTCGACTGCGGACTAGGCTCATCATCGTGTTGAGTCTGTGTGTTTCCGTGGGGTGTTTTCTCGCCAACGAAGAGCTCGTCATCGGAGGGTTCCTCTTCGGCAGTGTGATCATGGGTTTCTTCTTGAGCTGGTGCGTTGCGCGTCCGGGTAGGAGATGGAACAACGGGAGACTGCTGTTTGCTAGGCGTCCTCGTAGAAGACGGTTCATCTGGCTGAGTACCACGCGCTTTGATGTTCCCAAGGAGGCTCTTCATCCTGTCCTGCGGATTCATTGGGCTATTCTGTTGTTCTCCCTCATTTTGATCCTCAGCATCTACCGATTGCTGGCTCCCAACATCAGCTTTCGCAGCCGAAACCGTTTGTGTTTCCGGGTATGAACGCTGTCTAGCAACCGGCAACTTCCCAAGAACCTGCGATTGAGGCACAGTTTGGTCCGTCGAGTCAAAAAGCTTCTGAAGCGACTGCTTAAGTGACTCGATAAGTGCCCCCGCATCATGCAGCAAAACCGTCCGCTTGTCTGGAGACACGTTCACATCGTAGGCATTTGTATCCATGTGGAAGTCCGCAAATACAAACGGTGACTGCGCCACATTGAAAGATTTATACACCTCATTGAACGCCTTGGCGATCTGCGGCAGCGCACACGGCCGCGAGTTGACGAAGAACATCTGCCGGTCTGGCGTTTGGCGTCCCTCGCCGAAAACAGGTCGCGAGACATGCCCGCGGACCTGAATCCTATTCGTGTCTTCTCCAGCTGTTCGCCTTCCGGGCCCTGACGGTTCGAACTCCAGTTCGAGATCCAGCGGTATCAGTGCAAGAAGTGTCTTTGCGCCGTAGACATTAGCGATATTCTCCTTTGTCGTCTGGTTCCCGTTCGTTGTGAAGACCACCGCGTTCTTCTTGGCTAGAGTATTCTTGACGCTAAAGCGCACGCTTGTGCTAACGCAAGCGTATGCATGTAGCAGGTTCAACACTTTTCCATACTCGCGTTTAATGTTCTTTTCCAACTCCCGCCGTCGAACGGGCAGTTTCTTGAATAACCCCTCCACTGATGCTGTTGTGCCCCTCTGTCCCGCGACTATCTGTGTCTTTTTCAGCTTTCCCGATTGCTCGAATTCGAGACGGGTTGCGCGCGGCGCTTGGTCGGCTTGGGCGGTTGTGATGCGGAAATCGGACAGGGCGCATAGTGATGATAAAGCTTCCCCGCGGAAGCCGAAAGTTTGGAGGCGGAGGAGGTCATCGAAGGAGGAAAGCTTGGACGTATAATGCTTAAGGGCTGTTATAATTAGCTTTATTTCTCTATCTGGGAATAAAGCGAAATTGAGGGAGGGTAGCTAGCTACGTACCCACGTTATCGTAATTCCCCGGGGAGATTCCGCTGCCGTTGTCTTGGACTTCGATTAAGTCGAGGCCATTGTTTTTGAATCGGATCTCTATGAAATATAAGCATATATATAATATGGAAAGACAGATTCTGCGCTTGCTCGCTTGTTTGAGACTGACCGATCGATGTGGCACCAGCGTCAAGGCTGTTCTCGACGAGCTCTTTAATCACCGAGTTAAGGTCGACAATGACCTGGCCGGACTGGATTTGATGAACCTAGAGTGGAAAAAGTCTGATTAGGAGGCGTAGACAAAATAGACGAGGGGTGAAATACCGAGCGGGCCTCGATGGCCTTGATGGTCGCCATGGTTCCATCGTGAGGGCGAAGTTGAAGAGGAGACGACGCGCAAGTCGCGTCTCCGCGCGGAGATCAATTTAGATAAGACACAAGCACTACATAACTATCAGTATCGAACAGTCGAGGAACCACGGTCCACGCAAATCTTACTCTAGATGATATAAGTTTGTTGTTATTTTAAAATCTTCGGTTTTTTGGTGCTTGAATAATTAAGGTGGCCAAATCCTAGTGGGTGGATTAACCCTAATTACAAAGTATAGATTTTTCCCAACACACAAGAGGGAGAGACCGAGAGAGATATACATATATATACAATGAAAGAAACAAAGAAAGGAATCCCGAGTATTACATTCCCAGCTCAGGAAGCCAGCTCAAATGCCGACCCGCTTTCAAAAGATTTGACATCACCAATGCCTGCTGGATCCCTACTCCATGACCTATCCGGAACAACGTATTGGCAATCCACTTTACGAGCTCCGGTGATGCTCCAGCGCAGTCAGATGCAACAAACAACGGCCATATCAACCGAGTCATGCCTCCGGTTGGCGTGCTATTCCAATCTTCAAGAGTAGAGTCTTCGGTTGCCCCGAGATGATAGGGCACGCTGGCACAGATGTCTTCGGTTAGTTGTTGCGAGAGGGCCGTGCAGTTAGAAATTGTCCGTTGATGCTCAACGGCAGCCACTCCATCCTTCCGAGCAAGGTGATCGGAGAGTGCGCAAACGACTTCCAAGAGAATAAGACGCACGAAGCGATAATCGTTCCACCCTGCTGAGACCACTGTGCTCGGGTAGAGGTGGTACTGTTTGCCATAAACGCGTCGGAAAGGCGAGTCACAACTGTTCTCATTTGCAGGTTCAGGGTTATCAATAACGGCATAGTGCCAGCTAGAATCGACAAACATTGCCCAGGACTTGAGCTCTGTGTCGAGTTTTAAGGCCTCTTTCACGACCTTGGCTGGCTCTATAAGCGCACCGTTGCGGAGACTGGCACATATATCGGCAACCTGTGCCATAAGGAAAAAGAGCTCATCATCTGGGCTTGCTCCGTGGCCACGATATGCGATAGCTTCGTTTGAAAGCTCGATCATCCACGAAGGCGTGGGCTTTTTAAGCCAGAAGTTACCTAGGATCTGCTCTAGTTATTATACGTTCCGCCGAACTACGCAAAGCAGGTATGGGATAATTACGATATTCGTCCGAAATTGAGAAAATAATCCCATCCCGATTGAGTCCTTGAGTTGGTCGGAACCGCGCAGTTGGAGGAGTTTGGCGGAACCTTCTGCATGGTTAAGATATTTTTCCAAAAGGGGACGACCATTGCATGTCAATATCTATTAGATTAGCAGAGGAGATTTTTTCGAAGATGATCCAAATACGCACCTCAAACATGCCCAGGAATCCCACTGCTATTAGACTGGAATTCGATACGGACATTGTTTCGTCACTCAGAATTTCATTCAGTTCTGCCAGCGCCGAGATGTACGTTTCCCGTGCGCTCAGCATGAGCTGCTGCGACTGGTGGATATTAGACAGCGCAGCTAAGCCTACTGCATTGAGACTCGTGGTGACAGCACGTCCTGCTGGTGTGCATAGCACGTGGGGTAGGAAACCGTTCACTGGACCTCGACCGCCTACTACACGGTCTCGGGCGGGATATCGAGACAGCATAAAAGCTGCACCCTGGTCGGCCAGCGGGACGGGAACATGTTGCTGTATAAGGGAAATACTAGCAGTCTGGTCCAATCTCCGTTTCTGCGGCGGAGAAGGAACCAACGCAGAGGAGGAAGGCGATGAAGGCGAGTTCCTCTTCTTCACCTCGTCAGTCTGGTCGTAGAATCTCCCTGCAGAGACATCCCGATATCCGAAACACTCTCTCTTGGCTCGGATACATTGGGAGCAGAATGGTCTTTTCTGGTCGCACTGCGTTTGGACATTAATACGAGATCGGCTGGGAGAAGGGTGGCCAGCGTACTTTGAGATGACGACTTCGACAAGGACCGCAGGCAGCGCTGAGTTTCCCTCTATGGACCATGGAAGGCGGGAGGAGCGAAAGATCTATAAGCGACGTCTTTCCATCAAAGGATCACGGACACGGAGTTCGGGCAGGGTAGAAGTATAGCGGGGCTTTAAGAAGACGCGGAGTAGAACGATGCTGCCTGAGAGTGAGAACAGGTGCGGCTGTGTCTCTCTGCAGGAATGTTGTCTGGTGCAGTCTTGCATGCCTCTTCCAATCACAGCCGCCAGCCGCCCTCCTCGGGCTCTCCAACGTCCAGTCCTTCGACTCCTTCCAGCCCGGTGGGTCTGACAGCCTGCAGCCCAATCGCACCAGCTGAAGCTTGGCTGGCAGTCTCTCTGCGACTCTTGCTCTCCACTCGCTTTGCTTTCCACCTCCTGATTGCTCGTCCAGCCATAAACATGAATCGGCCGCCAAATCGACTTGGAGTCTTGATGTCTACCGTGTCTCGAGTCTCGACTCCAAATCGACCCTGGACGCGTCCGTTCTGGGGATGTCGCGCTTACGAGTATCAGCCTTAGTCGCCGATCGGGCCTGGCGAATTTACCCATGGAGACAGATGAAATAAAAATAAAACAGCGCGTATATTGCCCTGAGCTGCTGCTGCTCTCAGTTTGGAGCCGTTCCTGAAAATCCATACCCATACCCTTTCTCTCTCGATACACCACCATGGTGAACGGGGTCTATGTGGCCGGCCTGGCCCTCTACATGGTCCTCCTTCCTCTCACTATCTACAACTTCTGGACCCATCGCCAGGCTGGCTTGCTCGCCTGGTATTATCTCGCCGCTTTCTGCATACTGCGGATCGTTGGCGGTGCCCTGGGTACCTCTCAGGGGGATAGTCTAGCTGCCAGCATCCTCATCGGTGTTGGGACGTCCCCGCTACTCCTCAGTGTTGATGGCCTCGTCCACGAAGCGTACGTCCACCAACACTTGACAAACCAACCTTGAGAAAACAGACAAACCCGATAAGAAACATAGATACAAAAACTAACATCTGTTTTCTGTGTAAAAGTCGCGCCTACCGCAATCCCAACCAAAACATCAGCAAATGGCTCGGCTGGAGCTTCACCTACATCATCACGGCCCTGATGGCCGCCGCAATCGCCCTCACAGCCACAGGCGCCATGGATGTCTACAAGGGCCACCCCAGGCCCAACCCCACTAGCTTGTCCCATTGGAAGCTCGGATCGGCGCTGATGATCGTCGCCTGGGTGCTCGAGATCGCCTGGACTTGCTTCTCTTTACTACCATCTCAGGCGCGTAGAAACGCCCCGGCGTACTGGCAAGGGACTGTGGTATGTTTCCCGGTCTACCTGTTCTCTATAATGTATTGTAGCTAATCAGGTATTGTCTAGATTCTCGGCGGAACCCTAATCGCTCTCTTCTTCCTCGGAATCAGTGTAGTATATGCCCATGTAGCGGTTATGACGCAACGGCAGGAGCTCAGCCCTGTGTATGGGACGACCGCGGTGCGCTTGGTGCTCATGTTCTTCCCTGAAGCGTTGACGACGATTCTCATTATCTTTATTGGGTTTGCGACGGGACGAAGTCCGTCTAGTTCTAGACCGCATGGCCGGAGGAGGATATAGGCTAGTGTGGTTCTTTCGTTTTCCTTTCTTATTTAAATATTGGAATTATAGAGCGATAACATAGAGATTGATGATATAGAATTTAGACATGATGTTATGCGATACCTCCTCAGGTCTGTTATGGCTGTTCCTCACGGCACTTGGAAACTGGATGATAAACCGTATCCTGATCCTGATTATCTGCTACAAAGATTGACGTTACGTTGATTCTCTTTCTCGAATAACGGGGGCCATGATTGTATAAAATTCTCTTTCGACTATACATTTCTGAAATATGGATGGGTATAATAAGATAGGTATGTACGAATACGCTCACAGGTAGATGGATGGATAAAGACAAACGAAACCAGAATGCCACCTGTAGCAACAACAGCCAGAACTCAGGTTGAGCCTAATACGACGGCTCAATGGCTGGCTCAACAGGCTGGTTAGTGGCAGCAGTCTTGCGGTCCTGTTGCATGCCGAGGATCTGCCACGCGCGGCCCATCATGCCATACCCCATTGAGGGATGGGAAGCGTGGCCAAGTGCGCGTGGTCCACGGGCAGCTCTTTCCTTCTTGGCAGCCGCCATTCGATCTTGTTCGCGTTCGTGGCCGACGACTTCGTCCTTCCATTCGGCCCAGCGTTCGAAGTTCTCGCGCTGCTGGAGGACTTGGTAGCGGAGCTTGTCCTTTGAGGGGCGCCAGCCAGCGCGGTTGTGGGTGGATTTGAGGTCGCAGATGTTGGACTCTTGCGTGAGCTTGAGGAGGTGAGAGAGAACATCGCGACTTTCAGAGGCGGTCTGTTGGATCTTCTCGCGTTGGGTCTCTGCGATGGGTTTCTGGGTAAGTGGTGCGTCGAGCCAGGAATAGAGTTCTGATGAACGTTGCACGGAGTATGGGTCGAGGATGTTTTGGCGGCGGTTCTCCTCGCGAAGGAAGCGGACAGCCGCTTGGAGGCTTGCCACTTCTGTGCGGAGTGCCTCGTTCTCCTGCATTGCTGCCAGTGAAGCAGCGTTGTCGACGATGGTACCGGAGCCAGCAGTGACCCCGGCGGTTCCAGAGAGGCGTTTGACCCTGTCAAGCTGTGCTTTGATTTCATCCCGTTCTGCCTCGAGGCCTTGTAGATCTTTACGCTGGCTTTCCACTGTAGTCTTGAGATCTGACTCCTTCGTTGTCATTTCCTCAATCTTGGCTTCCAAGTCCTTCACGGCGGCTGCCTTCTTGTTTGCTTCTCGCATACGCGACTCGACGAGCTCTACCTTAATAGTTTGCTCCTCGATGGTCTTGTCTTTCACTCCGAGAGCGGTAGATGCTTCGTGGATTTCGTTCTTCAACCGACGGATTTCCTCCTCGGCATCCGGAGAGTTCACCTTATTTGATTTGAGCTCTGCAGATCGCGCAATCCAAGGAGAGGGCCGCTTCTCAAACTCGGAAGTAATAGACAAGTCAGATGAAATAGAGCCGAGTTCTTCCAGAGTGCCACTGAGGCCACGCAGCATTGTGAAAATGAAGGACATGCCGTCGTTGCTCTCACTTCCCGCATCAGAGGACTGGATGTACATTGCAGATATCTGAGACATGTTGGTCAAGACTTCCTGCAAGGTAATTGGTTCTGCACGGCTTTCATCGCTAAAGAGTACCATGATGTTCTCTCCCATTTGCCGCGACAAGCTCGAAAGGTCCTTCGCGGCATCTTCTGCTTGCTTGAATGGTCCGCAAGCATCGTGAGAGAGAGCGAGAGACCTCGACCGCAAATCGCCAACGGCACGGTTAATTTTTACCATAGCAACCTTAAGGCTGCGAGCTTGAGACACAAAGGCTTCAATTTTGCCGAATAGGAATGTGGCTTCCTCATCACCATCCTCAGGTTTCGGTAGTTTCGCCTGCAACAGAGACAGGAGTCGCGACATTGAAGACACCGCGTTCTCAATGTAGGACTGGGTTAACGTAGAGCGCATGCAGAGTTCGTCGGCAAAGGTCTCCAACGACGTGGGAAGAAGAGTCTCGGCCAGGTGGGACAGTAGAGCGATAGATCTTTGCAGCTCCACAGCGCACTTTTTCATATTTATCTCATTCTTCTTCAGACACTCCAGCCAGAAATTCAATGTACGCTCCACAGGTTCCAATTCGTAGTACGAACCTTGGATGGTGCCAAAGCTCTCTGCAGAACAGGTTGCGATGTAGTTCCCAAACCGAGCGCAGATAGAATCTATAAAGAGAAGCTTCTCCAGGACATCATGGGCAGTAAAGACATCCTCTAGAGCAGGAGATATGGACGCTTGCTCAGAAATCATCCCTTCAATTGTGCTGTTCATCAACGACGCTTTGGAGCTGACTCGCTTAAAGCGTAAAAGGGCAAGAACAGAGCTTCGTTCACCCTCAAAGTACTCTGGCAGATACATCTTCACAATAGACAGGTGCTGGCTATCCTCCTCCGATTCAATGCGTTTAAGATCAATATCAATTGTCTTCGTTTGGGATTTGGCAACAGATGATTGCAGCTTGAAGTTCAGGTCCATCATTGCTCTAGAGCGCGCTGTAAGGTCGGTGGCCTCGGCTTCTGTGATTTGCTGCGACGCCCGCATATCCTCCAGATCCGCTTGTAGGGTAGAAACGAGCTCTCGGAAACGAGTCAGAGTATATTCCAAGTCCTCAATAACGTCATCCTGCTGCGATATTTTTTGAACTTGGTCGTTAAAGAGGGTTTCGCGGTATTCAATCTCCTCTTGCAGTTGCTTCTCCGTTTCGACATGGTTCCATTCGAGCTCATCGTTTATCTCCTTTAGCGCCTCAAGGTCTGAAATTGATGCAGTAAGTTCGTTGATTTCGTCCTGGTAGCGCATATTCTTGTCTGCCAGCTCTTCGATCATTTCCTCGGCACCGAGAGCGGTCTCAAGCTGTTGTTTGAGGTCCTCAACGTTATTCTCTGATACCAGTAGTTTTTCCTTGGTAGCTTCATATTGCGACCTGATAGCGGAATAATCCTCGAGATCCTGCTGAAGTTCCTGAATTTGGTCCTTCAACTCGGATTCCTGCTGTTGGGTCATATCGCGGAGGCGAAGAAGTGCTTCACGAAGTCGTTCGTTTGTCTTCTCCATTTGCAACCATCCATGGCTCGATTTCTCCTCAGGGCTCATGACCTGTCCGAATTCTTCGTTCTCTTCCCGTAGCACCTCTGCTTCCAATTCTAGTTCTTCCACTCGCATTCTGAGCGCCTCGCATTCATGCTTTACTGCGTCGGCCGTCTCATTAGCCATCTCACGGTCAAGAGTCGAAATTTCCATAAGTGTCTCATGTTCTGCTTGCAGTTTGTCGACTTCATCAACTCTCGCTTCAGCCTCTTTGAGCTTTTTACGCAGATCGGTGATTTCAAGCTGCTGTGGCTGATATTTCGCCTGCAGTTTCTGGATTATTCCCTCGAACTTATCACGCTCCCCCTGCAACTGTTCCAGAGTCTTCAACCTCTCTCGGTCATCAGCTCGTTTTTTCTCCATGACCTTCAACTTCGTCTTCAATTCTTCGAGTTCTCTGGACACCGCGATATTCTGGGTTTGCCGTTGCGGTGCAGGCTGACCAGGAGTTGGACGGGAAGAATTGGTTCGTGCGGTTGGTGTAACCTTGGAGGGCACTGGGTCTTCTGTTTCCACAAATTCGCCTTCAACATCGTTAGAGGCAAGATCAGAGTCTTCTGCAGCGGGGCTTGTCTCCTCTTCCGCTGTCCTATTTGGAGCGGTTGGCCGCAGGACCGGCCGCTTAGACAATCCTGAAGATGCCGGTCCGGCGGGCCCCTGCAAACTTTGTCTGTTCGTCCTAGCACCGGGTCCAGATATAGATGTACGGGCTGTGCGAGACGAAGCGGGAGGTGGAGGAGGGCCCATAGAGGACTTCGTGGTGCTCGGCCGAGTCTTTGGTGTGGCTGCGGAGGGTCTCGCCGCACCGCTGATTGAAGAGCGAGCGGGAGCGGGGGTTGTGGAACTAGATAGCTGTTTTGTAGGCGATTTTGATGGAGTCTGAATCCAGATAGAGTCAGCAAAGCCGTAGCGCAAGTACATTCACTAATGGTTTACCTTCAAAGACAGCCGCTGGGCCGGCCCTTTCGGAGCAGGTGTTGGGCTGGAACTAGCGCTGTTTCGCTTCTGATTCATGGACGATATAGAGCCCGGTCTCCTCAGACCAGGGCCTGTAGATATACCACTCTGGGCGCGGGTTCTGGTCTGCGACGCGGCGGTGCCCGCTTTGGGAGCTGCCTTCGCTGTTCGGGTTGGCCGTTCAATAACCGAAGCCACGACAGTTGGGCGAACAAACATGCCGAACCCCGGTTCACAGTCGAAATATCGCTCTCCTTGTACCGACCCATCGTTCTTCCCAGAGTCATCGTTCAATTCGACGCCAATCCATTCTCCATCCGCGAAGCTCGTAGCTCCCATGTACCGGACGGTGGCCTGCCGACCGTCGGTAAGCGTGACAACACAGCCGGTGGATAGTTCGGCCATGTTGATCGTGTTAAATCGGAGCTCCTGCGCGAGCAATGGCGGAGAAAGGAAAGCCCCAGGCGCTGTAAGGAGGGGCAGGAGGTGGGCATAGGTGGTTGCTCGATTATTGTTGTTGTTTGACCGCGCCAGGGGAACTGGGTCCGTTGGTGGCCTCAGGACGCGATCGGCGGGCCACTGTGTCTGGCAGCCTGAGGCACTCTATCCATCACTCCTACCAGCCACCACAACTCCCATCACTCTCACTCTCATCCCTCCTTGACGTCGTTGTATTCATCACCCCTTCGGCCCTGATGCTGCTCCAATGCCCCTGTCTAACCCCTGTTCAGGAACACCGGGAGACTTCGTAGCTTTCTTTGAGAGCATGTGACGAGAAGGACCCTGGGACTCCTTACTTTAGTTGCCTTGGAAGTCGAACCCCTTTGATCCCCCGCTAAATATGTGTCAAGATGCAGGTTCTCATGAAAACCTGGGGCTCTCGGAGGATATTACTGCGTGGGAAGGGGCTTGGCTCCTAGATTACTCCTCGTGCCCTATCTTCCCATATACAGGAAAAGAGCAGTAGAGGAGGGGGAGTGCCTGGCTTGCCCTTCGAGAGCATCTAGTAGAGGTAAAGATGGATGTCCAAGGGAAGTGAAAGGTATAAAGATGGCCTTTTGATCGCATCCTCGGTGTTCTTTTTTATCATCAGATATTAAATCATTTCCATTCAATCGTTTTCAATACTGGTCATCCAATCACTATATATATATCACCCGTCTTGTTCAAAAGAACTGTTTTTGATCTTTTACATTCTCAAGCCAGAGATATAAAATATGCGGCATTCCACATATCTAAAGGCCATCCTTTCGGTCTCTGCCAGCATAGCTGCTGCATCTCCTTCAGCCCAACAATGGGCCGAGAGGTCGATCTATGTATGTTTCCTATGCTATGCAAGTTTCGGAGAGCAACACTAATGCCTGGAATTACAGCAAGTGATGACGGACCGTTTTGCCAGACCGGCTGGTTCTTCAAATGAGCCTTGTGATCCCTACAAATACTGTGGAGGCTCATGGGCCGGGATCATTGACAAGCTGGACTATATTCAAAATCTCGGTTTCACGGCTGTTCAAATCTCGCCAGTCGTGGAGAACATCCCTGAAGATACTACGTACGGAGAGGCATACCATGGACGTTGGCCGCAAAACCTGTATGCTCTAAATCAGCACTTCGGGACTGCAGACGAACTCCGCAAACTGGCCAAAGAGCTACACAAGCGAGGAATGTATTTCATGGTGGATGTCACCATCAACAACATGGCACAAGCCTTTGACCGCTCGGTTTCTGGAAATGAAAGGCCTGGTCTCGACTGGTCACGACTCGCTCCCTTTAACGACGAGCAGTACTATCACCCGTACTGCAAGGTCGCGAATTCAAATGATCCGGAGACTGCTGAAAAGTGCTGGCTTGATCTCGAAGTCGTTGCTCTCCCTGACCTCAACACCGAGAACGAAAAGGTTGCTTCCATGATCCAAGAATGGGCGAAGGGATTAGTTGGCAACTACTCGATTGATGGTCTCCGTGTTGATTCTGCAAGAAATATGAACGATGCCTACTTGACTAGTTTCAGCCGGGCGGCCGGTGTGTTCACTATGGGAGAAGTCGACACCGAGAGTACAGGCGCCGCCTGCAAATACGAGGACTTTATGTCCGGTTTCTTGAACCGCCCTCTTCACGAGCCCATTGTGCAGGCTTTTACTACAGGAGACATGCGGGGACTTGCTGAGGAGGTTCGGGCTCAACACAGCAAATGCCGTGACTTCACTCGACTGGCGACGTACACGGAGAGCCAAGATCTCCCACGATTTGCGGCCCTGACCAGTGATACAAATGTACGTTTTCCGCAGCAGCGATAGTAGCTTTTCCCACTCTATACTGACTTTGACTCTAGCTCGCTAAAAACGCAATGGCTTTCAACATCCTATCTGACGGCATACCTATTGGTAATTCCACCCCACCGACCAAACCCTAAGTACTGAAGACTAACCAGAAAACCAGTTTACCAAGGTCAGGAGCAGCACCTGCAAGGCCCAGAGGCCCCCTACAACCGCGAGCCACTCTGGAAGACCGGCTACAACTCACGCAACCCACTCTACAACACAACAAGAACCCTCAACAAGCTCCGCAACCACGCCATCCGCCTCGACAGACACTACGCAGCCAACCACAGTAAAGAGCTATATCTCGATGGATCCACCTACGCCACACGAAAGGGCGCAGAAGGCTCCCAGATTATATCCGTCTTCTCTAACCTGGGCGCCAAGGGTGGCCGGTACAATCTCTCAGTCCCCGGGGCTTTCACCCCGGGCACGGAAGCAGTGGATGTTCTGAGCTGCGAGAAAGTGACTGCCGATGATGAGGGCAAGATCATCGTTGAGATGAATGCTGGAAAGCCCAAGGCCTTCTTTCCAGTTAAGAAGATGAATGGCTCTGGGCTGTGTGGATACCAGAGACGCAAGAACGCTGTGTGCACGCCTGCAAGCACCCCGTCTGTTACTACTACACCTATTACCACGCCTACTACTACGTCTACGGTGACGAATGACCAGACTGTGGGTGAGGATACACCAAACGACTATGTCTCGTCTGCGAGTGACTCTACGGTGCCTTATATCACGGCCCTTCTGTGTGCTTTTGCTGGAGTTGCAAATTTGCTTCTTTAATTTGTTGATGCCTTTTCGTCGTTTTTGATTATTTCTTCTTGTTTGTTTTTATTCCCTGTCGTGACAAGCTGGACTGTCAGATGGGTTGAGATTATATGACTATAATAATAACTTCTTATATAATATGTTCTATTATCCATGTCCGTCTAACAATATGTGCTGTATAAGTTTTAAGTAATCGTAAGAAAGCATAACTAAACACTACTCACTGGTAGAATTAAACATTGTATACCGTTCAACGTCTATTAAAATATCAATCCCCCGCCCCGCTATTATGACTTCTTGAATAGGTCAGGGAAGCATGTTCGTAACTCTTCCAAGTCCCGGATCTGGTATTGGGAGACCGGGACTTTGGGCGCACGGAGCTCGGGCTCAACAATGTGAGCAACTTGCCAACCACGGTTCGCGGCGTGTCTGCAGTTCAGCCCAGAATCATCTTCGCAATTTGTCAACGGCCGTCCCTTCCAAATGCATGCGAAGAGGGAAAGGGAAACTAACCAACAAAATAAATCATCTCATTACCCGAAGCACCGGCGTCTTTCTCCGCCTTATCGTACATCGCCTGCGACGGCTTGCAGATGAGTGGCGGGTGCGCATAATCACAGTACGTGATGCCCTCAAAAAGATCATCCACCTGCAGCAGCTTCACCACTCGCTTGCCATGGTTGACGTATGCATTTGTCAGAAGCCATAGTTTCACTTTGTCCCGGTCAATGTCTTCTAGCAGCTTCCGCAGCTTGAGGTCTGGCTTGAGGATCCGGTCCAGTGGCAGAGCATCGTCGACTTGTCGGTTGAACTCGAGTGGGTCGATTTTGTGGTGGCGCGTGAGCCCTTCGATGGCGAGACCATACTCCTTGTAGTATTTCATGTGTAGCATGTGGGCATCTTCGGATTTGAGGGAGAGGTGGTGGACGAAGAATTCATCTGCGCGTAGAGCGGAGCTGGTTAGGACGGCTCGACCGGCTTGTACGGAGTAGGTGAATAGAGTATTGACGTACGGATAAGTTTTTGCATCTCATCGTGAATGTTGCTTTCTGCGCGAAAGACCTGGTTAGCTGTCGGTCTGGCTATGGAATATCCCCCAAGCGCGGGGTGTGAAGGGTTTCGCACTTCTAGAGTAAAGCTATTGGAGAGCATTGTCAGTAGACGAGACCAAGTTTTGAATCGACGATACGTACACAATTATCTATATCGAAGAAGAAAATCGGCCGAGGGTCCGACATTGTGCTGAGAAGCCTGTGTTTGATCGGGATGGTTCCTGGCCTGTGACTATGACCGTGAATGCGAAAGGGAGTGCGGGTGGAAGGCGATGATTGATATGCGGGGTGAAGTTGCGATGTGCTGGAGACGGGGATACGAATGGACTTGGTGAGGCGGAGAGGGGCGAGAAAACTCATCCTCAAGTGAGCTATGAGTCACAGTCGCCTTGCCGCATTTAAATCCGCGACAGCGTTTAGATCTCGATTACACGCCCCTGCTTTCTTATAAGGTGAACCTGGAAGCAGGCCGGGGTCGGTCCATACCGGGTTTAGCGTTTCACACGGCCAAGAATCCAAGCAGGTGACCGATTTTCCTCTGCCGAAGCTGCAGTGCACTTTTCCCATCCTCACTAAACACTCAGCTCTTGCTCACAGCGTCATCCACTTTTGACAAGGCCAAGTCGCTTTCGTCAGAGTGCAGCAAATTGGCATTTACAGTCTGGACCTGAAAAGGTCTTGCAGCAATACTAATTGACTGCTCAGAACTTGAACAGGGATAGCAATTTTTTCTTTTCTTTTCTTCGAAGCTCATAGAACATGGCAGCAACCCAGCTTCCGGCAGCTGCTGTCGCGTCTAAAGTACAGACAGCGGAGGAGGTCCGGGAGTATGAGAAGATCCTAAGAATAAGTGAGGATATCTTTTCTGGAACTCACCCTAGGTTGAAGGTTCCACAGCAGTTTGTCCGCAAAGTCGCGTCTCGCAATCAACCTGCATCGGCGACGCCTCAGAGCAAAGCGGATGAAACTGTGGGCTCTCCTTCTAAGCCTCCGTCTCAATATGTCGCGTCTATAGCGATGCCGACCAACACTCGGAGTACAAATACCCCTAATGGTTCATCAATCACGACGGCCTCGCGTATTACCCAGAAGCCTGCCTCCGAAATTGATCCGATATTTTTGGAAAAATCGGATGATCTAGTGAGGGCAGAAATCCAGTTACAGAGACAAAGAGTGGAGAGAGAAATACGGGAACAGGTTGAACTGAGGAAACAGCAGTCAAAACAGAGAGTGTCCATACAGGACGCGACCCCTGATTTTGATGTTTCCGATGTCCTCAACCGGGCGTTTGAGATAGTCAAGCCCTCCCCCGGCCCTGAGGTTCCTGGGCCTGGGGCCCCTAGCGATTCATTCGATGAAAATTCCTTCTACTCTAGCAGAGCCCCTGACTCCCCACAGCACGGTGACCACCAGAAGCCGTCTTCGGCGTCGTCTTCGATCCCTGACGAACATGGCACTGGAGTTACTGGTGAAAGATACTCAGATGAGTTGCATCGGCTTGAAGCCCTCAACCGTCCTGAATCGGATCAGTCAATGCCGGATACTTACTCCATTGCAGAGCCCCGAACTTCATCTCATCATCCAAGACAGCCGCATCATCCTGAAGATCCTTCGGCGTACAGAGTACAGCACATTCGCCAACAGGTTGACCCGTTAGACGAACCCGAATACTCACCACCGGCCCCCGGCGTGGCACCGATGGAAATAGTAGAAAGCTATGAGCCTCCTAGAGCGGATCCGAATGCGTCTAGACGCCGAGTCATTGACCCACGAGATCGGTACGCTAGACGATCGATCTCCCCGGGAGATGGCGTACGAGTCATCCGAAACCATATTACTTCCCCTGCAGCTCCCCAGCCGTCAAGAGTCTCGCCTCTCGCCATCGCGAAAGTTCCCTCAGTCCATCAGATCCATGATTCCCGTCCGGAGTATGATCCGGAACGCCGAGGGAGCCCTGAGGTACCACCCCAGCCTCTGGTGACTAGGAAGCGTAGGAGGTTACAAGGGGACAGGGATCAGTCTCGTCCGCCAGTGTATCGAGCCCACGGTGCTAGTTCGGCCAAGCCATTTATTAAAGAGGAGCCTGTTTCTCCTCCGCCGTTTGCCGATACCACACCAATGTACCGCGCTCGTGCTCCCCAGGAAGGGCCTGTCTATATTGATGTTCCTTCCCCCCGTTACACCCCTGTGGTAGAAAGAAGAGAGCCACTCATGAGACCTTCAGCATATGGGCTGGATCCTTATGAAGACGCTCATAGTGATTCAGGAATTCCGCGCACGGTTTCACGACTTGGCACCCAACGGTCAATGCGCGATGACCAAGATTTGCGGAGAGTCGCGAGTCTTCACCAAGCCCGGAAACCAGAGTATGCGCGTGAATATATTGACCCGCAAAGCCCCCATTCTGCCCGTAACGGACCATATACAGTTGTTGAACGCCCACAGCAGGATGGTGTCCGATATTATGATGACCCTGGAGTACTCCCACCGAGGCATTATGCCTCTCCTGTTCCGCCACAGTTGAGCGAAGCTTACTACAATGATTATGTCGTGGAGCCGCCGCCGCGACGAATTGTTGTTGATGAGCGTGGGAATCAGTATTATGAGGCACTTCCCGCACCAAGAGTACAAGCTATGCCTCCGCCAAGTAGTCGAATTCCGAGAGCCGATGTCTACGAGGGACCGCCGCCCTTGCGTCACGCCAGTGTACGGGCCGCGTCTGTTCTCGAAGATCCATACGGCGGCCGGAGATATGTACAAGAGATGCCTCCGCAGGGGTCTTACAGACGAGTTACGGATTATGCTCGACCGACGCCTAATGAACGGCGCCCCTATGCTGCACCCTTTGATGGGAGAGAGCCGTATCCGCGGAGCGGTAGTGTGCAGGTTCACGATTATACACCCCGGCAGAGTCATTACGCGGAAGAAGCCGAGCTTCCCCGAGAAAGAATAGTGAGGATTCCAAGTGTCAGACCGCCGACGACAGCCAGATATCAGGAGCCGCGTGAAGTAATCCAGCGCGTGGAGAGTGTCCGTCCTGGTGGTCGTGACATGAGTGTATATATTGACGAGGATGCCCGCCGGCCGAGAGAGTATATTGAGCAGCGACCCGTGTACGTAGCTGCTCCACGACCTATGGCTCATGAAGAGCGGTATTACGAGAACGGCGAACCAGAGCGAGTGGTGCTCGATGGGCCGAGGGATGCTATTCACCGGAGCTCTCAGCGCTACTGAGCGGCTGTAGAAGGATGTTCTAGCATATGAACTCTCTGATCAAAAAGAGCGTTTTGTATAGTGAGGATTTTTTAAAAAAAAAACATAGTTAATGGGTGGCGCATTCTACCTATTCCACACCCCACGGCGTTGAATGGGACGATACTTTACCTTTAAAGCAATAACTAGTTAGTGTTAATGCACGGGTGCCAGTTGCGGTTGAATCGGTAATACTCCTCCGCTCCAATTTTGTCTTATTCAGTTCTCCTGTGCACAACGGGTTTGTAAAGATTGTCGACGTCATCCTCGCCGGAAGACCAGGATAGGAAAGGTGGGTCTAAGGGAATTGCTGCCTGAGGGCTGAAACAGAATGTGAATCCGCGAATTGAGTTCATGGCCGGGACGATATGTAGGACCCCGGGGAAACTACTACTACAGGACGAGGAAGGACGAACTCGCCTCTGCGTCGTGCAACATTATCCCCTTGAGGCAAAGAGTAAGCTTAAATACTCCGGCGTGCTGCTGTTTTGCCGCCCGTTCGTTTCAGCGTTGTCAACCTGACTGGTGTTGATCTGATCATCACCGGGTCGAAGGGGAGAGGGCGATCCACCCGTCGCTCCGCGGATGCGCTGTCCTCGGCTTGAGATGTGGCAGGATATCCATGGATTGAGCAGGGCATTGTCTCTCTGTATAATGGCTTTCCGCTATGGCAGGGAATGACACATACCATGCTCAGTGAGCCCTGTGCAGAGTCCGGTTTTGTCAGTTTGGTTCCCGAGTCCAGACCCGGTCTTTCCAGGGCGCACGTGACTGGCTACCTCGCTTGTTCTCGAAATGGAACCAGAACCAGCCTGAACCTCCCGGTGGACCGTGCTGAAGACTTGTTTGCGACGATGACGAGGATTCGACGTTCATGCTCTGGGGATGGCTTCCATTCCAGCCTGTTTGGCACGGCACTAGTGCGAAATGTCAACCCTCACACTTCACTAGTTTGTCGCAACAGTAGACTTCACAGTTCACAAGCTAGTAAACATAGTGCGACTTATATTCCAGGAACATTCTGTCGGCCCAGCCAAGCTCAGCTGCCCTTGACGCATCCCTTGGTATTTGGATCAACACCTTCGATTGGGGATTTCGAAGACATTGTATTACCTGTGCCAAAGGGGCTTTGATGTTGACGGTCACGAATACAATTGTCCTTCGGCTTCGAGTGTATGCGTAACACTGGTTGCGTGGTGGATGGACATCCGCACTTCCCGCGTAATATTCAAAGTGGTGGTGATGAGAAGAGACTAAATAGTTAGATAATTATCTAAACATCAGAAAGCACACCAGTAGACAAGGGAAGGGAGCAGTGATTGAGCAAGAGATTGTTGTGAAGCTGTGTGGTGGTCAGATCCTGGTCAGAGTCAGACTTAGGTGCTGAATTCAGCCGTTGATTTCCATCTCGATCCGTCTCGATCACCAACTCTCAACTCCCACTCGCTCGCCTCGTCCTCTCTTGTTCTCATCCTGCACCTTCACCTTCTCAACCTTCACGATCCTCACCCGATCCTACCACTACCCCCCCCTCCTCTGCCAGCTTTACTTCTTCTTATCCTTTTCTCTTTTCCTTTTTCTTCTCTATTTCTTTTTCTGCCTTCCTTTTATTCTCTTTTTCGGCCTCATTCCTCTTTTCTGCCCTCCATCCCTCGATACCCGTTTTAGGTTGCTGAATTCATTCCGTCCATTCCCATCCCAACCCACTCGTCCTGTGCGCCCATTCCTCTTCCACCGCCATCCCTGTCGAGCACGACGTCCTCAAATCTTCAGGATTCTCGTTCGCCTTCCGTTTTGTCCTCTCTTCCTCGCTTTCCTGCCCATCCCGCTCCGGACGCCCGCCATATTCTCACGCCTGACTCCCATCGTCTCTCTCCCCTCGATTCGTTCAAGGGGTCAGAGATTCGATTTGCTCCGATTATGCACAAGATATCCAACTTCACGGGCCAGGCCCGTCATGGTTGGGAGCGAATGACACCTACCTTCGGCATGTCGCGCCCTCACGCTGAGATGGCTTCCCACTCTCTTCGACGGCCCCATGGTGCACCCCCGATGACTCCGCCGACCGGTATCGACCCAACGGTGAACCTTTCCTTCAATGTGCCCTTCTCTTCGACTCTTGCCGGTCCAGATGCGGATGACGTGTTGCACGCAAGCCCCCAGGCCCTCCAGCGGTGGTCTTTCCCCGAGGGAACTGCCGAAGGCACACCCATTCACCAGCTGCCTGTTCATGTCAACAACGTCGAATCCCTACGGAAACTGTGTGGTCAAATAACGGAAAGCAGTAATGGGAGGGTTGAGGCTCTCATAAGTTCTTCGGAGCCCAAAACCGTCCCATCGCTACAGCGCCGGCCACAAGGATTGGCCACCAATGTCTGTATCACGGGTGACGGGGAGGTTGTGCAGAAAATGCGAGCCAAAGTCCTCAATGAGACACCTATCCTATTGGTATGTTGCTCAGATTTCTAATTCGTCGTCTTTACGGCACTTTGACTTTTCGTTCGTCTTACTGACATTTTCGCGACTGCAGCGATGTGCGACCGTCGACGTTGATACGCATCTCATCACGGATAACCAGACCAAGGAAGTTCGTCAGCCGGTCTTGGAGCATTTGGACACTCTGGCCAAATACACTGGCACCGATATCTTCTTGCTTACGCCCAAGCTTCGCGATACGGATAGTGCCATCGTCTCATCATATGGCTACGCCACCGACAATGGATTAGATCAGCGTTTTAGGGTAGCTATATATGGAGATATGGAAAGCACGGAGCATGCCAAAACGAGAGTTCTGATCATGATCGATCAAATTGTGAGTTTTCTATTTTTTTGCTGTCCCATTTTGGTCTCTTCTTCCGCTAACAGCGAAAAGCTCAAACGTCACGTGGACGCCGTCAAGCTCGACCTTACCACGCACACCTTGGTATGCGGTCGGACCCGCAAGAATGTCAAGCTCATCGAGGCTGCTACTGGCACTGCCATTTACTTCCCACCGCCGTTCCCACGCATCTTCGGCTATATTCCTCCCAATGCTCACCGCAGAAGTGAGGATGAAGTCTACATCACGGGCGAGACTCAGGAACAAATCACTCGGGCCAAGCATAAACTTCAAGAACTGGTTATGGGTGTGAAGGTTTATATTAAGGATGTCAGGGTCAATGGGAACAAGATTGACAACATCTTGCTTGACCGTTTGGATAAGGTCCGGAAGGTCATGGAGATGAACGGTTCTTATGTCATTTTCCCACAATTGGGCAGCCAGCGGAACGGCATTCGCATTCAGGGAACTGATGTTCTGCACGTCGAGCGTACTGTCAGGGAGATCATGGCATTGGTATGTATTTTTTTCAAGGCAACTTACCCCGACTAGACTAACAAAGTATTAGGCTGGTCAATTTTACAGTGCTTCGTGGTGGATTCTTGTGCCTGATCCAACTCCTGGAGCCGTGCGAAGTCCATCCCATGCAGAAGTTCGAACGATGCTCTCCGACATCTGCACGAACTCTGGTGCTGAAGTTAGCTTCGACAATTTGAACTTTACCATCAATGGCTCCGACGACGCCGTCAAGGCTGCCATGATGGTCATCAACCAGATTCCCTTCGTTCAGCGCAGTCAGTACCAGATGCGTGTGAAGATTGAGCTGGCGAACGAGCACAAGGAGTTTGTCAGCGGCAAGAAGAACGGGAAGATCAACAAGATCATGGGTCAAAGTGAGTTACTAGACTCGAAGCTGTATTGATGAACACCACTAACAGTTAATAGGCAATGTTCAGATTATCTTCGATGGCTTCAACGAGTACAACTTCCACATTGACGTTTGCGGAAACCAGTTTGAGTCTACCAAGAGCGGTCTTGATCTTGTTGAGCAAGAGATGCCGGCTTCCATTTCCTTCCACGTCCCTGATCAGTACCACAAGCGAATCATCGGTATTGGCGGTCAGCATATTCAGCGGATCATGAAGAAGTACTCTGTCTTCGTCAAGTTTTCCAATGCCATGGACCGCGGTGGCATGGGCAAGGATGATGATGACATTAAGGTCGATAATGTCATTTGCCGTACTCCTGCACGCAATGCTCAGAGCTTGGACCTAGTCAAACAGGAAATCATGGACATGGTCGAGAAAGTGGTACGTTCTCCCTGAATTCTCTTATTCTCATTAGGTTGTTCATCGCTAATATAACTACAGGATGCCGAGTATGTTTCCGAGCGTGTTGTGATCAACCGACTATATCACCGTGAATTGCTTGCCCGCATGTCGGAAATCGATGAGCTCGAGAAGAAATGGAACTGCAAGATTGAATTCCCCAGCACAGAGCTTGCGAGCGATGTCGTCACAATATCCGGTCCTGAGTATCAGGTCCCGCAGGCTGTCGATGCGTTGCTGGTATGTTTCTTTTTTGTTTTGCTAGGCGTAATTGTCTTATTAACTCGTATTTAGGGAATGGTTCCTGAAAGCCATGAGCTTCTCTTCCAGAGTTCTCCTGAACTGCGAGAGTTTTTCAGAGGCGCGGACTTCCGCGAGGACGTCTGTGCCAAACTCAAGGACCAGTACGAGGTTGATACTACGGTAGATGTTCCCGAAGCAACCAAATCTGAGAGCGGCTCAGATTCGCCATCGTCAGCCGCCGAGGACCGTGTTGTACTTGGCTACACGCGCAACAACGCTGGTGGTCTGAAGGATGCAATTGACTTCTTGATTTCTCGCCTCGTCGCCCATGGTCTCGATGCCACCACGGTCAAAGGGGCTATCCCACGACCTAAGTCGGACTCATTTGAGGAGTCTTTGCCGTTCTTTGACTCTAAGCTGCTGCAACATGCTCCTACTCCAATTGCAACGGACTCCCCCACTCGACCCAGTTTCAACGATGACACGAGTGAGCGTGGATCTATCTTCGAGCGGCTCAGGAAGCCCGGTAGCATTTCCTCGTTTTCCTCGTTCATCGGCCGCAAGAACCATTCCGCTTCCCCCGCTTCATTTTTCAAGCACGCCTCCAGCAACGCCTCGAAGGCGTCACTGGTTTCCATGGAGTCCCGGGACAGCGGTTACCGCAACCCGTGGAACGACTCCGGCGTGAACCTCCCTGAGGACGACTTGCCCGCCCTTGGGAGTTCCCACAGCCACAGCAGCAGCAATGGCTGGCCCGCGCGCTTTGACACGAAATTTCCATTCGGTACCGCACCGGGGGACATGACACCCAAGCATGACCTCCGGGCGTCTTTTGATAGTGGTCGTCCTAGCACTTCCAATTCTACTTCTGGATACCCGGCCCCTATTGGGCCACCGCGCTAAAATCAATGTCAATTTGCAGCAGTATACCCCAAGAGAAATTTCAGTTTCAATTTTTGTGCTTTCAACATTGTTACGAGCGATTTTTTGTTTCGGATTTTTGTCTTGTTTTTGTTGTTCTTTCTTTTTCACTTTGATACTTCGAAGAGCAGTACTCAACCACCTCGACATGGCAGCAGAGGATCTCAGAAGGACGGAAAGACAGGGTGGTATGACTCGGTGCTGGTTAGTACCTTGTGATCCTGTTCGCAGGCCTCGCCACCTGTCCGACCGCTGGCTTTCTATCCCATGCAGCCTTGTGGCAAATACATCCTGGAGCCGAGTGTGCCTTTCCAGCTGGGATACCAGCCTGCCCATTCTCGTTATAAAAGACGTTTACATACCTCCCTACAGATATGATACCAAGTGAAATGATGGTGCACGACGGTGTTAGTTACATACAGTGATTGTTTTGTGCCTCAAGTCTTATATCCTATTGTTGTTGCTTGGTTTTCGTCTCTTCTCTCTTCCTCTCTCTCTCTTCTCATCCCTTTATCTCCGCTTCGGAGTTCAATCAATTGTCTGCAATCGTGCGTTTTGGATTGGATTGAATGCGTTCAAGTTCGTTTCTATATACCTCTGAAAGCCCCTCGTTTGGGGTTAGCTTCATGTTTGGTTTGCAACGTCGTTTACCCAGTTAAGTCACTATTGATAGTATAGTGTAGAATGAGAACGAGAGAGAATGAAGATTTGAAGTATAATTTGTCGTGTCACGATCTAGTGTGAATAGTAGGAAATGGCTAGTAAGGTACCTCCTACTTAAAGGGCCTTTAAACTGTAAAATACAATAGCAATAATAGATGTTGTCTATGGAATAAATACGTAAGAAAAGTAATTCCATGTTTTGGACATCGACTGGGCTTTAGTCAAGCCTTACGGTCACCCCGAAACAATCAACAATGTGAGAGGAATTTGCCCCAGAGCTATGGAAGCGATTTACTAATTCACACCACAGGTCGCGCAAGATAAGGCACTTGCCGTCAAGGAACTTACCTCTCATCGTTCGCGACGCATTGAGCCGAACGAACGTCTATTCAAAATAGGAGCCAGAACCGGCGTCAGAGGGGGGATACGGAGGGCTCAAAGAGTGCAAAGTTGGAACCACGATTATCGACGGGCAGGAAACCTTCGCTGTCACATGGGAACATACAATTCTGGCTCCAAGAACCATGGCCGTGGGTTCTTTATCCATACCCAAAACTTAGCGGAAAATATCAAGGATGTCACTGGGGCAAGGGAGGCTCGGCTCAAAGGTTATGATTGACGTTAGACGAAGGCTGTCTCTTGGAGGCTGTCATAGAGAACAATCCGTAAAAACGTTATGGTTTGATAAAGGGTAGCTCGATTATTATATATAAAGGCCGATGAGACCCGCCAGGGTATGTATACTAACTAATAGATTGGAAGCCAAAATTGACAAGAATCAAGTGGTGTAAGTGTGTAGGTAGAGAGGTAAAGGCGAAGATCAAAATGCCACTCCAATGGCGGGATAATTATGATGATCGTGGTGGTAGTCGGAGGTGTGGTAACTGAATTTATTATTAGGGCTATGTTGCTGTGCTTCGTGAATTGTCGGGTGGGAGCGGGGGTGCTCGTCAGACAAATTGCTTGAGTGGGTTTGCCTCGGAGTGAAAACGTATGGCATTTCGAACTCTTTCTCGACCCGGGAACCGAGAGTGGATGTCCGTGCTGTTGTCATTGTACCTGCTGTGGTGGTATGCGAGAGCGGAGGCGTTGTTGTAGCTGGAGCGACTTTTAAGGTTCGGGGCATGGTATCAATGTTGTTGATTGATGGAGCGAGGGTTGACCCGCTTAATGTGCGGGAGCGGATGCGCATGGAAAACTTGTCGCTGAAACTTGGCCTCCGCGAGGTTGGATTGGGGTTTGTAGGAGTTTTGGGTGCCGTGGTTTGTTGGAGGAGCCATTGCGTTACACGGCTGGAACGAGATGGAGACGATTTGGCTAACGGTTCGAAGGGACCATTATCCACTGGGGTCGCAGGGGGCTCGTACGAGTGTCTACCAGATGCAAGCGGAGGCTTCGCCGGGACTGGCGGGAGTGACTTGTCCTGTGATGTTATTGGGTTGGGGGGGTTGTGTGTTGTTGATGCAGTAGCATGGTGAGACCCTCGCGGAGGGGGATTATTTGAGAGAGGTAGGATCCCCACGGTTGAATCCGGCCATGTGGGAGGGGAGGCAAGAGTGGCGGTAGCCAGACCAGTGGCTACAGAGGCGGTAGAATCACGAATGGAAAAGTGTGGGATCAGAGGATGGCTAACAGGGACTTGCTTCTCCATTAGTAGCTCCAGAGTTGCGAGGGATGACCGGCGGGACCCAGACCCCACGGGCTTTCGAGGTAGGTTGAAGGAGGACGAAGGGCGATGAGTGCGGGGACGAGTTTGATATGAGACCTCGGTCGTGGATGAGAGAGCCCTCGGCGGCCGAGCGATAGGTGCCTGCTGCGGTTGGTCTTCCTCGATCCCGAAATCACTGAAGCGGGGGAGATCAGGCAGAGGGTTTGTTGAGCTCTGGAAGCTCAGCTCCAAAGGACGGTATTCAGTCGAAACCGCTGAGTTTGGGGGCAACGCTGTTACCCGCCTGAAGTCCGTCGGCGCACTGATCCTCACTGGAGCGGTTGACTTGCGTCTGAACGACATACTCGCCCTGCCGGAGGCTCGCGAAGCCATGTTTCTGCCCTCTTCCATTACCCACGTAGAGAACGATGATGCACGAGGGGGGCCAGGACTAGGTAGGTCGTCATAGACAACAAGCTTCATCGGAGGGACAAGGTGAGGCTGAGAGTGGCATACTTGCATCTCTCGCTCAGCACCTAGAAATGGCGCTGTGTCAGTTGAGTAAGCGCCATGGTGGATGGCTATGCAAGCATACCTTTCCGCTTCATGGCTTGCTGATGGTCGGCACGTCCATCATCGCCATCTGAATCGAGGCAGAACAAACAGGACGAGATCCAGCCAGTGAATGCGGATCCTGCTTGCTCAATTGCTCTCTGCATTGCTACCAGAGCCTTTAAAGCTGTCGGTCCATTCCCTTGGAGTGGGGAAATACCGGGGACCTGGAAAAGAAGAGAAGGACAAACGACAAAGAATTAGGATATAAACTGAAAAGGAGGGGAAAATATAACCATGGAGGGTTAAAAAGAAGTGGTATCAGAGGCAAGGACGGGAGAGGAGGGATCAACCTGCGCAGGCATCAAGCCATCAAGGAGGGGCCCTGCATCAGACAGTCCGCTGGACACCTGATGGGAGGCTGGCGGCAGCAGAAACAGGAACAATGAAAGAGAAAGGAACTCGAGCGACCCCTCAAGAGCCTGTCTCATCTCGTTGGACAGCATTCAAAGAACTCGCCGAGCCAGTGTTCTGCGACGTGGGCAACCACCCACCAAACCATCCCAGGCACCCTTTTGTTCTGATAAGACCAGGAGCAGCCAGAGCATCGTCGTAGGCCAGTCATCATGCTGCATTGCAGTCCCCCAGCCAGCTTGTCGAACTGCCGATCCGCCTTTGTGCAGAACGTGCGTCTCATTTGTTGGTTGTCTGTGGGGATATCACATTGACTCGACCAGACGTCGGTCAGATCACCTCGAGCTAAATGCGCGCTGCATCGTGGCGGGCGCGTAACGGTGGAATTTTATTGCTTGAGTCAGTCGATTTGGAAAGCGAACCTTGTGCGTTGCTGATCGTTGGCCAAACGGGCCTCGTTCGTCTGCAGGAAACGAGCCTAGCGCTCAAAACAAACCTAGTTGCGTTATTGATGCAAAAATGGTGGATGATGGGCAAGATAACGGTGAGCGTGAGGTGGTGTGTTGAAAATAGGTCATGCAACGGAAGCTGAAGAAAGAGAAAGAGGGGTTCAAGCCTTGACCCCCGCTTATATTTATAAACACTAGATTCGTTCAATGATACTACAGAACGCTTCAAGTACGTTTGAAAAACATGGCTCAAGAAGAGAAGGAGAATAAGTATAAACAAAGGACCGAAAAGAAATCAAATCATTTATCCTTGCACATGATACGGTGCCCGCTGTACTACCGACTCCAGACATTGTCGTCTTCCAGATCTCCATAGTTCCAGGTAGGTGTTTTGGGACTTAATTCTTCAGTACTCGGCTCAACAGGTCTATCTTGCTTGTCTGAGGTCTCTGCGATGTCCTCTGCATTACCAGTGGCAGGTGGTTCGTCAACTGATTCACCGGACGGTCTTCTGTAGGGGAAGTCAGCAATGGTTGCACAGGGTATCCGCATTAATCGAGTGGGCTACATACTGGAAGTGTTTGTGCTCCGGCTCAGCGGCCACTGATCCAAATGCTCGTTGAACGTGCACCCGCTCGTCGTCCTCTGCCTTTCGGTCTTCCACTACAAGGTCAACTAACTGACTGCGATGAGAGCCCGGGGATTTGGCCGAGTTAGAACCATGCCGTTGTAGCTCTGGGTTCTCAGGACGATTTCGCCGTGAACTCCCAGAGGGACGGTGTTCGGTGGCATCATGACCGTCGTTTGATGCTCGTATTTTTCTGCTTTTCCTCGCCTTCTTCACTAATTGCGGTTGCTGTGTAGAAGGGGAAGGAGTAGGACTAGCCAGTCGTTGGTCTCTTGGAACTATATTGGCGGTGATAACAGGATACTAACTCAAGTTAGTATTTGGTCTTCCTTTCTAGCTGGTTTGCGTCCTCGGTTCACTTACGTTGAAGTCGCCGAATTCCAATTCTCGGGCTTGGGAAAATAGTTTTTCATCATCGTTGTCCAAGGTAGTTTCTTCGGATTCGCTGCGGGAACGGTACCGGTCAAGGGTGCTACTGCGTCGAGTGCCGCTGCTACCTTCGGAGCCGGCGAGCAAGGGGGTTCGACTATTGACCTCCCCGGGCTTGGGGATCCAGTACTTCCCTTTCCCGCCACGCTCGTACCGCATACCGTGCATAACTCGCCTCACTCGTGAGTTGGACTCTTCATGGGCAATGATATGGTCACCTGAATCAAAAAGCCTATACTCGTAGTTCTCGCCGCGCAGGGTTATCTTAGTGTCCTCGATCAAATCTTTTGCGCCGAAAGAATCACGAAGGGCGTATTTAACCGGCAGGCGCGCGGCGGAGATGGTCGAGTCCGCATAGTCGTGCCATGAGAACGCATACCAGTGAGCAACCGCAAATATGGGCATCTCAAAACATGTCAAACTGTCTTGGATTGCAGCGGCGAGGTTATCCGGAGTATAGTCTCCGGTACCATTGGGAAGAGCCCCAAGCCACTGAAGGATAGACAGGAAGAATCCTTGCCAGTAGGAAGCAAAGATAATGAGCTTGACACAAAGGAACTTAGGGATCGGCCGAAAGGGCGTTAGATCGTGGTGAAGGCAGACCCAAAACAGCGCCAGCGAATAAAGACTAACGGAAACGCTAATATTATACAGAATGCCAGTCCAAAGGTAGCCGGATGACAAGCCCAGGTAACCCTCTTTATATGTATCCGTGGCTTTCATTATAATTGAAGCGATGGCGAGAATTGGCTTTAGCCATGTGTATTGTAGGATGCCGCGTTTGACAGCTAGAAAGGTGTGTGGGTCGGAGATATCGACTTTAGATAGGAAGTGGTTGAGTGGCCAGGCATGTTGAACCGGAGGGCGACCATGCATCATGATAATGACAGCTCTTTCACCACCTAGAAAGTTGATGAGGAGCTGGAAGAAAGTATAGATAGTAAAGGCCTGGGATTCGATCCGTTAACGGCTGGCTATACAGTATGTTGCTGGAATTCGGAATTACCTCATATACGTCGCGAATAGGAGCCAGCCATAGCGACGCTTTCAGTGATATTATACTCGCCCAGGAAGACGCCGCGTATATTGGGACCCTGTTACAGTAAGCGGAGCACAGGCAGCAGTCCACCGAAATCCAGCACTGACATCAATAATATGCGAACGACATATCGCTGGAGAAGGGGTTTGCGGTAGTTTTTCCTAAAATATTTAAATAAGTACATGTTCCGAGGATGAGAGCTAGGCGAAGGGTTATAGGACTGTGGTCTTACGTTTGGAGCCATATAGACCTAGTAGGGAGATGCGCGGTTAGTATAACTCCTTAAAGAGAGGTGAGAAGCTGTGTCCGTACACAAAAGAGAGCAGTGTGGCAACTAGTGAAGAGACACCAGCGACTATCACTGCAGCTCGCGCTAAGCTCGAGCCTGTCCCACCAGACGATGAAGCTATCATCATTGTCGCGAAGACTCGCGGTATTCGACCGCGTGCGTTGACCACAGCTCAATCAAAGCATGGCGGAGGACAGGAGAGTTCTGCGGAAGGAGATCACACACGGACGACCACGAACGCGCGAAATAACCCGATTTGGAGATTGAGAGGTGAAAAAGTAGAATATGCGCAAAGATAGCCACCTGCAGAGTGGACATACAAGCAGGCTGCAGAAATGCAGCTTGACATGACCCCATCTGGAGCTTCCCCGTCCTTTTCTCCATCTCCCACCGCCTTCGGACCTTCTCTTATCACATTCACTCTCCACCATCCATCCCCTCTGCTTTGGAAATTCAAGGGAGTGAGTCTCGGGCGCTGTCATGGGTCGGAATTGAAGATGGCACTATCTATGGACACAAATATCCCTGACTTGCTTGTTGTCGGGCTAAGGGAAGCTATTTGATTCTGGCGGCCATGTTGAGGGCTATCGGCGACTCCACGGGTATTGCGAAATGTCCGCTTCATCATTCACGACTTTGGCCCTGACCCCGGATCCAAGTTTCAATTGGTATGGCCCCTGCTGTGGTTAGCCTGGCCTTTCTCACGGTTTTATAGGTTCTTTCTTCTCCAGATCATTGTGTCTTGTATCCTGTAGGTTGGATTGTCCTCTACACAGCCACTAGGGCACTTGGCTAACAAGAATCTTGCTTTAGGGTCCTTTTCTTCCTTCTCTATTTTAATCGACTCTTTGCGACTCTTTTATCGTATGGCATACGGGCCTACACGTGGCATTACTACCGCGCCTATGTCGACATAAACGCGCTCCAGATATCCCTTATTGGAGGGAGGGTCTTCTTCAAGGGCATTCGATATCACGGGGTGAACGAGACGATCTTCATACATGGAGGATTTATCACCTGGAATTTCTGGAGGCATGCGGTGAGGCGCACGAATCTCTCGCGTTTCAAATCTACGATCTGGACAGGATTCCAACAGCCGGGAGATACTGAAGATGGCGGCAGCAAGGCCGGTAGCATTGGCGAGAAAGGAGGGATCGACTGCCCCGCTAACCTGCCTTGTCGTATCACGACTAAACTTTACGGACTAGAATGGTTTATATATAATCGGACACCGGCTTATGATGGCATTCTCGCTGGATTCAACCGCGCAGAATCAACCCAAGCACCTGGCTCTCAAAGCGCATCATCAGACGCTAGTTTGAAGGACAACCCGCCCACCGCCACCTTCTCAAATGAGAAGCCGCCTGATCGCGTACCTGCAGCTGATCGCGACACTGCCCATAGTGAGACGGACGAGGGTAGACGTGCTTCCCAACAAAGCGATGCCTCCGGGCAGGAGATAGGGTCAGGCTTGTCTAGCCTGCTCCAAATTTTGCCATTGAAAATTGATTGTGATAAGGGTGCGATAGTCATGGGAAATGAAAACACAAGATCTGTTCTGACTACAACATTCGACTCTGCAACTGGCTTAATCGAGGCTTGCTCAGCAGCCAGCTCACTTGACCTTTACCGGCAAGTGTTTAGCTTCAAATTTGACCATCCGGTTGTGCAAATGAGGCCCAACCCGGATTACAAACAGACTCAACTAGCTGCTGCACAGGGGCTAAGCACAACGCAGGAGGAGAAGCCTGGAACCAAACGGAAAAGAGACACCATATTTAACTACCAGTTCCAGAAACGCAGGGTTTGGCATAGTATCCGCGACCTTATCCCGTATTTTCAGACCTCAGTCGAATCCTTCCACATTTCCGACAAGCGCGCTGGCACAAACCCACGGAAAACGATGGATACCAGCCGTGATTCCCGCTGGGTTGGTCTTTCCCGTTACTTAGACCAAGGCAGTCAAGATGACCATTCCGAATGGGACGCCATAGAATACGGCAGGTTTTCCACGATTTTGGATGGCCCCGGCATGACTGTCATATATTTTTGGGATATCCCTGGGGACGTGAGAGCGCATTCCATTGCCGAAGGTGCCTCATATGCGACATCTCAGGATATCAATGGCGCTCCTCCACCGGAATGGGGTATTGACGTGAAAATTGACGGTGGACTTATCAACTATGGGCCATGGGCTGATAGGGAACGTGTTGGCCTGCAAAACATTTTTTTCCCAAATGCCTACCGAAACTCCCAACCTGCGGAACCTCTGCGCCCAGGAGCTCCAAGACAGAGCTCAGTCTTTAGGTTCCGAGTTGAATTTGATCAAGAAACCATCCTTCGCATCCCCACACGTGAACCGTCCAAAGATTGGCAGTGGAAAGGACGTGGGGATGCAGTACGAGGCGCATCCAAATTGAAGAAGCAACAACGCAGAAAACAGACCCGAGCTGCAGAAGGCGAGAAAGGCAACATTGGACCTGATATTCGCCCTTTTGGGTGGTTTTCACTTCGTATCGCTGACAACTCAACTATCAACTATACCATGGATATGGCGGCTGGGAAGTCGGGATTTGCAAGTCAGCTTGATGTTGACATCCGTGATTCGAAGATGTCGTCGAGTGTCAACCATGCTCTATTGTGGAGCTGTCCAAGGCAACTCATTACTTGTGATCTCTCGGTTCCACTCTCTTGGAAATCGCTCCGTACATGGAAATTTGACGTTCAGAATCATGACATGGAGCTCTTTCTGTTGAGGGACCATATATTCCTTTTAACAGACCTAATCACAGATTGGGGCTCTGGTCCCTCATCGGATTACTACACATTCGTTCCCTTCATCTACCGTTTGAGCCTGTCTTTTACGAATATCCAGCTTTTCATTAACGTCAACGACTCGAACATTGTCAGCGACCCTACTGACCTCAGTGACAACCGGTTACTTGCTATCAAGGGCAAGGAGCTAAGTTCGGATATTGTTATTCCACTGGACAAGTTCCGCGCGGAGCAAAATGCTGTAGACTTCAATGTCTCTCTTCGAAAGGCGGAAATTGACTTCGTAGCCCCGATGTGGGACACGCTGCATACGTTCTTGAAGAACAAAACAACAGGCGCCTTGGATACCCTGACAATCGATGGCACCTACAACTACTTTCTTTCCACCTCCTCTGAGCTGACAGATACTTTACTGCTCAACCTGCATGGAACCTCTCCGGAACTGTACCTGTTTGGGTTTCTTATCAAGTCATTCATGACCGTGAAGGAGAATTATTTCGGCGAGGATGTGCACTTCAGGACTCTTGAGGAATACCAAGAGCTCGCATACGCCGGGGATGCTTCCGCAACACACAATGGAATCAATCCAAACAAGAAAACGAATGATCTAGACGTTGTTTTACATGTCACGGTTGACAATCCCTGTGTTCTTCTACCGGAGAACTTATATGACGACCATAATTACGTGAGACTCACTGCCCCTTGTCTAGATATCGACTTGAGGTTTACGAACTACTACATGGACTTGCAATTTTCGCTTGCTCCGTTGAGAGCTGCATTGGAATCACACGTGAAGGAAGAGTGTCCCATAATATCGGATACACAACTATTTATAGATGGTGCTTCGGTATATGGACATCGCATTTTTGGCCTCCCCCCTGCGGAACCAACTTACGTTTGCAATTGGGATTTTGACATCGGGAGAATAGTTGGTGAATGCTCTCCCAAATTTTTATCGTCGTTGGGTAGTGCGTTACAGAGTTTCGATTTTTCCTTTGACAACGAGGAGAATGCTCTTCCGCCTCTTTTCCCAATTTCTCTCCACGATGTGACATTCTTACGGGCTCAAATTGCTATGGTTCATATTTCCGTTCTCATGGACAAAGAGGCCCTTATGCTGAAGTCTGGGGCAGTGACGACGAAGTTTAATGACTGGGCAAATGCTAAATTCTCAAAGCGTATGGGGTTGCTTATCCCTGACCTATCCGTTGCCACAATTGACCGCACCTCAATTGGTAAATCTGGCAACGCCGATGTCCTTCCGCAAGCTTTGATTCAAACTTCCATAAGTCTGAAGATGGTGCAACGGAAAAATGACATTGTTGATGACCGGAAACTCCAACAAGATCATATTAGAGCCCACGACCAGAGAACCCAACGAACCCCATGGTTACTTTTTGACTGGGACGAAATTGAACAGGATTTTCGATATCCAGATCACGATGTGACGCCTGGGCCCACTATCGCCATACCAACGATGCCTGAACCTCTAATCAGAGATTCTGGATTGTTGGGTCTATTGCCAGAGACTCATGCTCAGGGTAGAAGCAGCCCAAGGAGCTTTCTTCTGCCTTCAGACGCATCAAGCAGCGGGAGCAGAGTAAGAAGAGGGACAGCTAGTATGAACGAAAGCCGGAGTGTGTCATCTTCCATACGTCGATATCAGGGATATACTAGGCAGGGTAGGGACGAGTCAAAGTATAGTTCATTCCGATATGGGAAAAACGTTTCTCGACAGGTGCCTCAGAAAAATGCAAGCGCCTGGAACATCCCTGAATTTACTCTCCATCTCATGAAATTGAACACGTCTCGACTGCCTCCCAGTCAAGTGTCAAGTGCTGGCACTTCCCAAGCAGACCGTACGGCGCCGAACTTTGACTATCGTTCTTCACCGTTTGAAACTGACAATACAACCCATACCAACTTTATCGTTGAATTGCACAAGGGAGTAAGGGGCATTTGCACACCAAGATTTCTATTCCTACTTTCGGAGTTACTTGATTCTCTCGAGCTTCGACACCCGGTTGAAATGATCGATTCGCTGCAGAAAGACATTATATCAGATATAATGACCTCTGAGAAATCTTTAAAGAGACCGAAGAAAGCTACAAGCTTCTCTGTTCAAGCTCCAGCGATCTCGATGAAATTAGTCAATGCGTCTGAATCTTCCGATGATAACGAAGACACTTTCAGAGACCAATACAAGCTGGAAGTTTCTCGCCTGAACACCCAATTTAGAACAAGAATCGAACGGAAAAAGGGGGATCTTTCTGCTGGTATCACCAAAACCATCACTGCCCATGCGGCCGCTGAAAGCCTATCGATATCAGTCGAAAGTAGCCAAGTTGACCAATACCGGCAGAAATCTCAAGTCAGTTGTCTCTTGGGAGACGTTAATTTCTGGATTGTGACCTTGCCCACGACGAGATCAAGCTTGCAAGTTCGTGCGTTTGATACAGTCACCTCCACCAGGTCCGTTGAACAGCTCGCCTACCTTGTTCGGCGCACAACCACCATGCTTGACTCTGCAACATCGGGGTTTAAGAATAACTCCACACGTCGGCATAAACGATTGCGCTTTCTAATATATCACCTTACTCAATCTGCTGCACATATACCGGACCCCGCATTCTTAACTCGCGTCTCCTATATGCTTAGAATTGCCTCTGGACATTTACGACATCACGATTCTTGGAAGATCCTTTCTCGCATCCGGAATGTATTTAATAACCTCTCGACCAAGCAACAAAGAGAATTGGTGGACGAGTGCATGTTAGATGACATTACACTCCTCCCAAATGCGAAGAGTGTCGTTCTCTCCAGCTTTGATCAGTGGCGAGCATGGGATCTAGCTCACGTTGAAAAGAGCTACGTGATGCGACGAATATGGGACTCACTGGATACAACCACTGGAGGCGCCTCGCCGATGGCTTGCTTTTCTTCTACAGTCAAATTGTTTCGTTTCTCTATTGATCCTGGACCGAGAGAGAGCGATTTTGTCGTCCAGGATCTATCCTCGGTCATAACGTCTAGTACCCGAAAGGACCAGTCAATGAGCCCTGAGCGGAAGTCGAATTCTCTGATCACTGTGGAGTCTTACTCCTCTTCGATTAATCTTCGCCTTAGGTGGGAGATTCTAGATTTGGTGGAGGGACTGGTGAAGGCCATGTCTACCGTCACACTGGAGTCTGCAATTTCGGACGAGCTCCCTGAGAGTGAGATAGAAGAACAGGGCGAGCTGCAGTTCATCTTTGGTACAGATTTAGGAGCTTTGATTGTCGATGGTATCAATTTTAAACTGGCGATCACTGGGAGAGCTCTCAGAAGTTCAGCCGTCCTAAAACATTTAGACAACCAGAGCAAGAGCGCCAGCCTGCTAATAAGTTCTGGGACTTCGTCTGTGGACCTGTCCAGTCTCTCGAAGGTCATGATGCAATGGAGATTTACCGATCCCCATGTCTACTGCTCTCGCACTACTGAGAAAACGGCGGCCGAAATGAAACATGATTGGAAGGTCGTCTTGTCGAGCCGAAAACTAAGATTTGACATGAATGATGACCCATTGAGCCTTGCTCATGCGGCGGACCGTTTAATAGATGATGAAGTCCAATTCGTTCACCAGCTCATCAAGAACTTGAAATTGCCGGAGCCCCGGTCTCCTACGAAGACTACAGTCCACAAGTCCTCGCAGAACAAGTTCCAGGTTGCCACATTCCTGGATGACTATCGCTTAGCCCTAAGCATCCTCCCATCTCTGGCATATGTTATTTCTGGTGAAGTAGCAAGAGCCTCCATCATATCTCGGCTTGAACAAAAAATGGAAATCGACTTCGACTTGAAACAGAACCGTCATGCTTTCCTCTCCAACGAGGGGGGGAACTGGCAAACCTTGGCGGAGCTTGTCATACCACCAATCAGCGGTCGAGTAATGGCGAACATATCACCAAACCGTACGGAAATGGAGGTCGATATCACAATTGAGCTGATAGAGCTTGAGGCAAGCGCGGTGCGAAGCCTTCTTGGCGTCCTAACAAGGCCTGAATTCTCTCACCTGATCTCTGATCTCAAACAAAACATGGAGTCCTTGGAGCTGCACTCTCGGGAAGTGCTTGATCTGGATAGTGCGCCGTCGCAACATAAGGACACATCGGACTCGATATTTCTTTACAGGGCCCGAACAACTATGGCAGGCACGAAGATACACGCAACTGCGCCTGGATTGAACGGCAAAAATTACTCGGCTGACATGGGATTCAACCTCGGAATGATACGAATGCGGTTCGACAATGGTCTAAAAGCAGGATACCCGATGGAGTACCCCGAATTTCAGGTCGACACCTCCAAGATAAGCTTTGATTTGAGCAAGAAGGGCACTTTTAGTGCTCGTTCGTACTGCAGTTTCGCCGTTGATGCCAAGATCAAAGGGACTTCTACGACCGATGAAAACGGAAAGTCCTTGCAAGCCTTCCACCTTACTAGCAAAAACTGTGATATCGAGCTTTTCCCCGAGGCGGCTGCACTTGTTGTGGATGTAGCTACCCATCTTCAGGAGCGGATGAAAACCATGGACCTCTCTCATGAAGTCAAGCGTTTGAAGAAGCTACGACATCGAGTTCATTCCCAGACGAAACCCAAAGCTCCAGAAATCCCCAAGGTCAATATGCCCAGCGATGACGCTCATGAGGATGACCTTTTCGGTGCCATATTCTCATTAGACCTTAATAATATTCAGGTGGTTTGGAACATGGCTACTTTCTCCCAGGACGCGTCAAACCGCAGGCCTGACGACATGGTGTTCTCAATCAAGCGTGTCGATTTGTCAAACAAGAAAACGACTGCTGCTAAGCTTCGGATCGAGGATGTCCAACTACAGATGGTCCCTATCTCAGGGGATAGGAGGGGACGCGCTCTTAACTCCGCCTTACTACCGGAATTGGTTTTCAATGTTGCTTACTCTTCAATGGCCAAAGACGTTCGTGTGGCCCTCCAAGCCGCAGGGAAATCGTTAGATATACGAGCCACGTCTGATTTCATTTTGCCCGGAAACATGATACGGAACTCGATTGCCTCTGCGGTCAAGACTATCCGCGACGCCAACACTATCAGCATGTCAAAACCGTCTGACGACAGTACGAAACAGCGTTCTCTATTTGGGAACAAACGTCTTCGCTCGGTCCTTGTAGACGTTGACTTTGCCGGCGCAATTGTTTCCCTGCAAGGGAGGCAGAGTAACGATCAACAAACCCTTCTTTCAGCTACTTTGAAAGGAAATAGACCGCCAGAGTCGAAGTACGGTCAGTTTGTCCGAGACGATTATTCAGCTACTGCAACATTACGTGCGCCTGGTGTTGCACTGAAGGTTCAATTTGAGGATGCCGCCCATGAAGACTCCACGCTTAATGCAGAATTGAAGATTGACGCGTCCACAAATGTTTTATACCCAAGCATTGTGCCGTTGGTGAAGCAGGTATCTGCCACAGTGAAAGAAGTCATGGGCGAGCAGCAGTCAAAGCCTAGAAGGCCCTCCAACACCACAATGCTGCAGCCGCAAAGACTTATGCAGGAGACGCCCCTCGAAGGCAAAGATCCCACCTCGGTACTCGGCCGATGCAAGTTGAACCTTGGTCTTTTGATTTGTAAACAAGAGTTCAGCTTGAGCTGCCAACCTATCGCTCGAGTCGCAGCCACCGCGGGATTTGAGAGTGTCTATGTCGCAGTCAATACTGTTAAATCTGATGATGACGAACGGTTCCTCGCACTTTCGATGGCATTCAATGATTTCGGGGCATCTGTCAAACACGTATACTCCAACGAGTCGACGGCAGGCTTTGAGGTGAATTCGATAATCATGTCATTGATGAACAGCCGACATTTAGGTAAATCGAAAGGAATCTCGGCCGCGCTACGAGTGAGCCCAATGCAAGTCATGCTAAACGCGAGGCAAGTCCAGGATCTCCTACTCTTCCGTGAGATCTGGGTGCCAGCAAATGAGTCCTTGGACCCGAGCCCAAGCTTCGAGCCACAACCCACAGAGACACAGGCCTACATCGTACAGCGCTATCAGCAGTTAGCTTCGACACCGGCATTCCCATTGAACACCACTATTGCGATCGAAAAGGTGGCCATTCAACTTGATATGGGATCTACGTTAGGCAAGGCACAATTTGCAATTGATGACCTATGGTTGTCATCGAGAAAAGCGTCTGCTCGTGAGCAGATCCTTTGTGTCGGCCTCAAATCTGTAGGGATCGAAAGCAAGGGTAGGCTCAGTGGCCTGGCTGAATTTCAAACTATCAGACTCCGTTCCTCTATCAATTGGCCGGATGATAATTCAGACATCAAGACGCCATTGATACAGGCTTCGATATCTTTTGATCAGCTTCAGATCAAGGTGTCTTTTGATTACCAGCCATTCCTTATTGCACATATAGCATCCTTTGACTTTTTGATGTACAATGTCGAAGGATCCTCTGATGAGTCGAATGAGAGACTGTTTAGTATCCTCGACGGCGGACAGGTCCAGGTGTTCTGCACAACTTTGACTGCATCACAATCCCTTGCATTATTCCAGGCTTGGCAGAAGCTTATGCAAGATAAACAAGCAGCTTATGAAGCATCACTGAGAGAGATTGAAAGATATCTTCGTCGAAAGGGCTCTGTGTTCTCTGATCGGACCGAATTGCCGACTCACAAAGCGGCGAAGCGAACTGAAGAAAAATCGGAGTTTGCACCGATTTCTCTGCATACCGGTGTGGTCGTGACAATCCATGCAGTCCATATTGGAGTTTTCCCAAGCACATTCTTTGACAACCATGTTTTCAAGTTGGAAGCTCGCGAAGCCCAAGCTCGATTCGACGTGTCGCTGGACAAAGGTAAAATCCATAGCGCATTGGGACTCACGCTAGGACAATTGCGTGTCGCACTTTCCCCCATCACTCGATCTGACCCCGTGGCTGTCGAGCAACTGCTAGTCAACGAGACTGCCACCCGCGTGATAGAAACCAGTGGCGGAACGATCCTCAAAGTTCCCCGAGTGGTGGCCGGCATGGAAACGTGGCAAGGACCAGGGTCTACGCAAATCGAGTATGTTTTCCGCAGCAGCTTTGAAGGCAAAGTCGACGTTGGATGGAACTACGCACGCATAAGTTTCATCCGCGATATGTGGGAGGCTCACTCTCGTGCATTGGCCTCACGACTAGGCAAGCCGCTTCCGCCATCGGCCGTTCGCATTACAGGAGGCCTGAATGCAGAAGGTGGCGGGGATCAGAGTGAGCAGCAAGAAAAGATTACTGCGGTCGTCAATGTGCCACAGTCCAAATACAAGTATGTGGCAATGGAGCCACCGGTGATCGAGACCCCACAACTGCGTGATATGGGCGAGGCGACACCGCCGCTAGAGTGGATTGGCCTTCAACGAGACAAGCTTCCCAATGTTACGCACCAGATCATCATTGTGACTTTGTTGGAGATAGCCAAGGAGGTCGAGGACGCCTACGCTAAGATACTGTGGTCGTCTTAATGGCCATTCCCAAGCGGCGTTGTCCTTGCATAATGTATTTCATCTGTATATTATTACCAGTGCGGTTATAGGTACCCAAGTTCATAAATGGCATTCGTTAATTTAGCTACCTTAGGGAGTAGAATTCGGCTCTGACCAAGAAAAGAGTCTGTAAGTACATCGTGAAAGCAGGGCCATGTCAAGCCGAATCGGGCGGGGTCAACAGCTGGAGCTAAGCCTGCTTGGGACTGTGAGTCCCGATTCAACAGAACTTGTCCAATCAAACCTTGTGGTTTTGCAGAGCTTTCAGAGCTTCTGACGATTAATAAGCGGCTACTACCCCACCAATGCCCCTCACCAGGGCGACGGAAATTAGCAGCAGCACAGCTCTCAACAGGCTCTCTACCTATGGAGTGGCAACAAACCGAAGACGCTGATTTAGCTTGGACACGGTGATTGGTTGGGAAAGTGTCCAAACAGCATAGCGGTGTGCCCTGCGATTGAAGTCCTGCAAAATTGTAGCCGCTTACCAATTATTGGGATTACCACAGATAGAGATAGTATCAGCAGGTATCTAACTGCCCGTGTGGCTTTGCTGTCGGGAAAAAAAAAGATTTTTGGGGGTTTATTTTGAGTCAGATATGAGTAAGTTTTCCGAGAGGAAGTCTATGATGACTTGCTACCGTATCTCATGATGTAAAGCCCATGGACGACCGAGGGCGGAGACCAAAGCCACCTACAGTACAGACGAGAGATTGGATACCGTTCCCATCGAAAACAGTCACTCACACCTACACAGTCATATCAAGTAAATATTGAGTCAAAAAAGGCCCAAAAACAACCAAAGAAAAGCTGACACCGGAGATAAACGGCGGAGGGGCACAAGCGGGAATTGGGTGGAAAAAACGCACATCCCAGATTTGGACTCGGGAAAAATCCAACCACCGGCCGGCCCCACGACCACTTAACTCGCTTGCTTGCACTCTTCCACATCCCTTCCCCTCCTCTCTCTCCTCTTCTTTTTCAACCCTCTTCTATCTCAGTCTCTCCCTCTGGAGCAGCGCACATAGACCTTCCCATATCCTAGGTCATCTTCAGGTCGAGCTAGCTCTCGGTCCTGTCCCTTGTGTGTCGTTTTTTGCTTTACTTCTTTTTCTCTTCCCTTTTTATTCCCCTCCTCACAAAAACCCCGCCTCTAAGGCATTAACAGAAAAAACCCGCCAAAATGGTTAAGTACGTTCTTCATCCCTCACCATCATGGTGATTATAGCAAAAATGCTTTTGGTCTGTGTGCTAACGTTCGCTTTTACAGCTTCACTATCGAGGAGGTATGCCGTTCACCCATCACCCATGGATATCCGAGAGTCCCCCGGAGCTATAAAATTTTTTTCTTATCGGCTTGGAGGTGGTATGGAACTAACGATTTCTAGCTTCGGTCCCTCATGGACCGCAAGGCCAACATCCGTAACATGTCGGTCATTGCTCACGGTGCGTACTAGATGAAACCCCGCTGCTGTTCCCCGGTGAATTTTGAGACTGAGTTTTACAATAGTCGATCACGGAAAGTCAACCCTCAGTGACTCCCTGGTCCAGCGTGCCGGTATCATTGCTGCGTCCAAGGCTGGTGACGCCCGTTTCATGGACACCCGTCCTGATGAACAGGAACGTGGTATTACCATCAAGTCCACTGCCATTTCTCTTTACGCCAAGTTCCCCGATGAGGAGGATCTTAAGGAAATCCCCCAGGCCGTCGATGGCTCCGAGTTCTTGATCAACTTGATCGATTCCCCCGGTCACGTTGACTTCTCATCTGAAGTCACTGCTGCTCTCCGTGTCACTGACGGTGCGCTTGTCGTCGTCGACTGTGTCTCCGGTGTCTGCGTCCAGACCGAGACTGTGCTCCGCCAGGCTCTGACTGAGCGTATCAAGCCCGTCCTTATCATCAACAAGGTCGACCGTTCGCTTCTCGAGCTCCAGGTCGAGAAGGAGGACCTGTACCAGTCTTTCCTCCGTACCGTTGAGTCCGTCAACGTCATCATCGCTACCTACGAAGACCCTGCCCTTGGCAACGTCCAGATCGAGCCGGCCAACGGTACCGTTGCTTTCGGTTCAGGTCTTCACGGTTGGGCTTTCACCGTCCGCCAGTTCGCCGTCAAGTTCGCCAAGAAGTTCGGTGTTGACCGCAAGAAGATGTTGGAGCGCCTCTGGGTAAGCAACTAACTTGAACTGTCGCTCTCTCTGGTATGGGGCTAATTTTTCTTTTTAGGGTGACAACTACTTCAACCCCAAGACCAAGAAGTGGACCAAGACTCAACCCGAAGTTGACGGCAAGCCCGTTGAGCGTGCTTTCAACATGTTCATCCTTGACCCCATCTACAAGATCTTCCACCTCGTTAACAACGACAAGAAGGACCAGATCCCTGCTCTCCTCGAGAAGATCGAAGTCAAGCTCGCCAACGACGAGAAGGAGCTTGCTGGCAAGCAGCTCCTCAAGACCATCATGCGCAAGTTCCTTCCCGCCGCTGATGCCATGTTGGAGATGATCTGTATCCACCTTCCTTCTCCCGTTACTGCCCAGAAGTACCGTGCCGAGACTCTGTACGAGGGTCCTGCTGATGACGAAGCCTGCATTGGTATCCGTGACTGTGACGCCAAGGCTCCTCTCATGCTTTACGTCTCCAAGATGGTTCCCACCTCTGATAAGGGTCGTTTCTACGCCTTCGGTCGTGTCTACGCCGGTACCGTTCGCTCTGGTCTCAAGGTCCGCATCCAGGGCCCTAACTACACTCCCGGCAAGAAGGAAGATCTCTTCATCAAGGCCATCCAGCGTACCATCCTGATGATGGGTCGTTTCGTTGAGCCCATCGAGGATGTTCCTGCTGGTAACATCGTCGGTCTTGTTGGTGTTGACCAGTTCTTGCTCAAGTCTGGTACCCTCACTACCTCCGACACCGCCCACAACTTGAAGGTCATGAAGTTCTCTGTCTCGCCTGTCGTGCAGCGCTCTGTCGAGGTCAAGAACGCTGGTGATCTGCCCAAGCTTGTCGAAGGTCTCAAGCGTCTGTCCAAGTCTGACCCTTGTGTCCTGACCATGATCAACGAGTCCGGTGAGCACGTTGTCGCCGGTGCTGGTGAACTCCACCTCGAAATTTGCTTGAAGGATCTCGAGGAAGACCACGCTGGTGTTCCCCTCCGTATCTCCGACCCTGTTGTTTCCTACCGTGAGACTGTCGCTGCCGCTTCCAGCATGACTGCTCTTTCCAAGTCGCCCAACAAGCACAACCGTCTCTACCTCACTGCCGAGCCCCTTGACGATGAAGTCTCCAAGGCTATCGAGGAGGGCAAGATCACCCCCCGTGACGATTTCAAGGCTCGCGCTCGTGTCCTTGCTGATGAGCACGGCTGGGATGTCACCGATGCCCGTAAGATTTGGTGTTTCGGTCCCGACACCACTGGTGCCAACTTGTTGGTTGACCAGACCAAGGCCGTCCAGTACCTTAACGAAATCAAGGACTCTGTTGTCTCCGGTTTCCAATGGGCCACCCGTGAGGGTCCCGTTGCCGAGGAGCCCATGCGCTCCGTCCGCTTCAACGTCCTTGATGTTACCCTTCACGCTGATGCTATTCACCGTGGTGGTGGTCAGATCATTCCTACTGCTCGTCGTGTCCTGTACGCTGCTACTCTGCTTGCCGACCCAGGAATCCAGGAGCCTATCTTCAACGTCGAGATCCAGGTGCCCGAGCAGGCCATGGGTGGTATCTATGGTGTCCTCACCCGCCGTCGTGGTCACGTCTACTCCGAGGAGCAGCGTGTTGGTACTCCTCTGTTCACGGTCAAGGCTTACCTGCCCGTCAACGAGTCCTTCGGTTTCCCCGGTGAACTCCGCCAGGCCACTGGTGGCCAGGCCTTCCCTCAGTCCGTCTTTGACCACTGGGCTATCCTTCCTGGCGGTTCTCCTCTCGACCCCACCACCAAACCCGGTCAGATCGTTACTGAGATGCGTAAGCGCAAGGGTATCAAGGAGGTGGTCCCTGGTTACGAGAACGTAAGTCTTCCTTCCAATGATTCATGTATGACATCCGCTCAGTTGCTAACATCTTCGACAGTACTACGACAAGCTGTAAAAACGTTCTATGCAAACCGACTAGGTTTCAAGTCTGTTTGGGTTGGAATCCTATGTTTATGAGATTGATGAACGCAATACCCGGCCAATGCTAAGAGGGAGACAACCGTGCAAGAAAAATAAACCGATGCAATGCAGCTTAATGTCGTATGGGTTTTCGATTAACTAGAGCAGTAGAAACCGGTGTGCTCATGCATTTGCTATGGCCTTTTGCTTTTCCTTTTGTGTTATGTTAACGACTACGAGGACTTTTACGTATTAGTTGCTATTCTCTAGTTGGAAACGATAAAAATATTATATTGTTCAATGTTCAAATCTCTTTAAACGTAGTAAGAGTATTATTATTATTATTATTTTGCCTTGTGCCGACTGCTCGGACTGGACGCGAGAATAGATGTGCCTTCCATGGCGGGAGCTGGGCCTGGAGGTCGATCTAGTCACGTGAGCACCCGCGTCTGGCTCTCGCGCATCCCAAGCTCCTCGGGTCCGCAAAGGTCGCCTTTTTTTTTCTTTTTTTTTTTTGCTACATTGCTCTTGCGCCATCTGTCTTGCACACCTATTATCACACTTGATATATCATCCATGCGATGACTTGATATTGCGCCAAATACCAATTCTTCGAACCGCGCCACTTGTGCGTCGAAACCGACTTTCACGGCGCTGACTCCCATTCTGCTCGCTCCCGCGTTGCTCTTTTACATTTACGAAACAAATAATTCATTTCTTCCCGACCTATTATCTTCAATAAATACTTCGATATGCAGCTTTCAGAAGACCAGGCAGCGGAGGTCAAGGCGTGGGTGGTAAAAAAGCTGGAGGACATGTAAGGCGGTTCAATCAGGCGCGCAGCAGACGCTTCGTGGAAATCTTGTCGGCTAACTGTAGAATAGTTCGGATGCAGATTCAGATGTGCTTGCGGACTACGTTTTAGCTCTCGTTCGGTCTGATGCACCGGATGAGGAAATACGGAACGCCTCTGTTGAGAGTCTTAAGGACTTTTTGAGCGAGCGTGAGTTGGAACTTACACTCCGACTTCCATTATGGAAGAGTATTCGTTATCTAACTCGCTGTTGGTATCCAGATACTACCGAATTTGTCGAAGAGCTTTTTACTACGTTCGCGCCTAAGCAGACCGCTACGGCAAAGACCCAGATACAAGATGCCCAAGGTGCAGGATCAGTCCCTCAACCACACGCACGACCGTACCCGCCGACGGGACCTTCGAACGGCGCATACAACCCTCAGATACCCGATGACACTTCAAATATGAGTCGCAAGCGCACTTACGATGATGGCTTCAATGAAGACCAGGCGCGTGAGGGCGTTCCGCATCACCGCAACTTCAAGAACCCCCGCCGTGGGCGTGGTGGCCGAGGCGACTGGATGGGCCGAGACAGCCACTCTGGACACGGGCAGTTCCCTCATCCCTCTGCTGGTGGATTCCCGGCCATGCCTCCGGGTTTCCCTGGCTTCGACCAAAATGACCCAATGGCAGCGATGATGGCCATGCAAGGCATGGGATTCCCGCAGATGCCAGGTATGCCGCCCATGCCTATGCCGCCAGGAGGTGGGGGCCCTGGCCAGCAGCCAAACCAAATGGGATCCAAGAGCACGGAAAGATGCCCTTTTTACGAGACACAGGGGATCTGCTATTTGGGTGCTGCTTGTCCGTACCAGCATGACACAGTGCCAGGTGCCTCGAAGGATGATGGTAAGCATGCTATTTTGAGACTTTTTGTTGCATGATATACATGTGCTAACCGTGGATGCTACAGAATACGACCCTAAATCATCCAATATTGTTTCTGACCCTAAACGCCGGCCCGATGCTCCAATGCGGGGTGGCGATCGAGGCCGCGGCCGTGGTCGTGGTCGTGGCGGCGACAGGGGCGGCTTTTCTAACCGCGGTCGTCGATCTGAGTTTTCTGCTGCTGGGCCCAATGAAGACCCATCCGTGAAAACAATTGTTGTGGAGCAGATTCCCGACGACAAGCTTGATGAATTCACAGTTAGGGATTTCTTCTCTCAATACGGAGAGATAACAGACATCTCACTCCAGCCGCACCGGAAACTTGCCCTAATCACATACGTTGACCATGCTACGGCGAAGGCAGCATGGTCTAGCCCGAAGGTGATATTCGATAACCGATTTGTCAAAGTGTACTGGCATAAGCCAAAAGGAGATAAGGACCACGATCAGCGTCCTGGCGCAAATGGCAACCGTGAGGAGTCCGAACCTTTTGATGCAGAGGAATTCCAAAAGCAGCAGGAAGAAGCACAGAAGTCCTACGAAGAGAAACACAAACAGCGCCAAGAAACAGAAAAGGCGAAGCAAGACCTAGAAAAACAACGAGAAGAGCTACTCAAGAAGCAGGAAGAGGAAAAGCAACGGCTCCTGCAGAGAATCACTGGAGGCACCACATCCGGCAGTGCCACTCCAGATGGAGGAGCAACCCAATCCCCGTCTGACGAAAACGCCAGCGAGCAAACTAAGCAACTACGAGCCCAGCTTGCAGCCCTCGAAGCTGAGGCCAAGAGCCTAGGCTTAGAACCCAACAACTCCCCTGACACCGGCTCGTCTTTCCGCGGCCGTGGGAGAGGCTTTGGCGGTAGGGGCGGTTTTGAACCACGTGGTCGCGGCTACGACCCGAGCTTTCGCGGCTCCTATCGTGGCCGGGGCGGGTTCCCTGCACGCGGCCGGGGTGGCGTCCTGCGCCTCGACAATCGTCCGAAGCGCGTTGCAGTGTCGGGCATAAAGTCAAACTCCGAGCAGGACGAGGCGTTCCGGCAGTTCCTGATTGTAAGTTTGCGTCACCTCCATCCCTGACCTATCCAATCCTAGATCACAATCCCCAAGAAAAGAAAGCATTTCAAGTAGTCCTAACTAACTGAACAAACGCAGGGTGTCGGCGAATATGAATCCATCACCCCAAACCCCAACGAAGACGACTCCCTCATCATCGCATTCAAGGAACGCTATATCGCCGAGAAATTCATGTTTGGACCTCGGAATATCCCCTCTGTTGGCGAAATCCAGCTCACCTGGGTTCCAAACCCGCCTATCTCCGTTCCATCAGCGTCTCCAAGTCAACCACCCCACCAATCAACATCTGCAGCATCGTCTGGTCTGGATGCTAAGGCCGGCTTTGACGAAGACACGATTATGGATTCTGCACCCGCTGATCCAGCCGGTGGTCTTCGCGGGAAGGAGGGGAATGGGGGTATGAATGCTGACGTTGATTATGACGTCGCGGAGGTCGATGATAGCTGGGGTGTGGAGTGATCTGATATGATGATACCATCTAGCGTAACGTGTCATTCAAGTTCTACCGGGTTGCATCTCCTGGTTGGTTTGTCGTGGGAGTATAGATAATATATATTCATTTCATTACGTGGCAGCTCAATTGGGCTATAAGTAAAAATAACTAGTTAACTTACTGAGTTACCAATTGACACTTAGTCATCCTTCTATACTGCATGTATGCCAACGCCCATACACACTCTGGTCTCCTTTTCTCCCCATCATCAACCTGCAGCAAGTGTTGTCTATTTGGTAGAGCAAGCCACGTTCCCACTTATTTCATGTGCGCCGCCGGGAGAAAAAGGGTGATGGTGCTGAAACCCTAAATCAGACTAGAGGGACCAGGTAATAGATGGGGGAGGCACAGACAAGCCTTCTTTCCGCAAGTGCAAGACTGTCTTTTACATTGAATTGGAGACAATATGAGAATCAAACAGGCAAATTTATGTTATTCTAGTATGCTGTTCTAATGTATATGAGGTAGGTCGTCCTGAGAGACCCCGAGTGAAGTTATCACCCCAACTAATTCATGGCCTGAGGGACAAGCTCTACCGTGTATCCATCCTAACGCCTTGTTAGCTAAGTTCAACGACTTTGGGGGACATCGGTTTGGAGATGGAAGGGGGCTCACCGGATCAGTCACAAAAGCAATCTGGTCAAATACTGCTTTATAATTAGGATGAATTTCGCCAACACCGACACCACGGTTCTCCTCCCATGAGCTCAGCGGTATGCTCTCGCGAGTAGTGACACCTAGTTCCTTGAGAATGGGCACGCCCGCTTTTCTCAGACGCTCAACAGTCGAAGGAACGTCAGGGACTGTGAACCCTAAATGCCCGAAACCCAGGTTGGGAGGGGCGTTGCCAGTAGAGACCTCGTACCCACCGTCACCAGTTGGTTTTTCTGAACCGTGGATATGGTATAGTTCAAGCAGGCCTAGGGTTTGTGTGAGTGTGCGGGGATCTCCGACCTTGGCGGACCAGGCGGAGAGGTCTGCGCGGTCTTCTTCGGTAGATGGATAGCCAAGATAGTGAATAGTCCACGGGCCAGTGTTCATGGTAAATACCGTGCGCATGCCCATGAGTTCAATGTAAAAGTGGAGGGAGCGCTTGGGATCGCGGATGCGAAGCATGAAGTGGTTTAGCTTGAACCCGGCCGTGGGGCTATTTTCCGGGAGCGCGGGGTCCGTATGGTGGCCGCCGGGGAGGAAAGCTCCGACTTCGAAGGGTGACGGAGAGGCCTGCGAATCGCCCATTTTCAGAAATTGGTCGTCGTCTTGTATAACCTGCTGAAGAATTCGAGATTGAGGGTGTAAATGCTGTAGCTTTAAGGAGTGTATTCTTTCTGTGTGCTAAGAGTTGGTAATCAATGTAGATCACAACGCACGACGTTCTCAGAACAGGGAGTTAAAACGCGTTAGACTCCGTGAAATATTCCTTGCGCACATCAGAAAACCGGGGGAGAGTGAGGTATTTCTATCTCAGCAACGGCATATAGGTGGGTGGTTCTCTGCACTAATAAAGGCGAGTGCAAGACTCTTCAGTGGTATACTGCGGCTGGCCCGTGGGGCTATCCACAAACTCCCCGGCTTACCACGGGAAATACCCATATCTGTGAAGGCCCACAGAGCTACCCATTTCGCAGAACAGCAGTTCAGAATAATCATAGTGCAGATGCATTTCACGATGACCAACGCGGCGAAATCGTGGAGTCCCGTGGTTATGGCTTCCATGAGCGTTAATGAACGTAACCGAGAGCAAGTAATGATATATTCATAACTCGCTATGTTTGATATCGAAAATTGTGCCCTTCCGTATCAGTTGCCCGGGAGTTAGTGTCAACACGGGTTGAGCGGTTCGAGACATAATTGGCGTCGTCATCACTATCACTGTGCATTTGGTCGAGAATTAAATCAATCTCATCCCCAGCCTGGGTTTCAATATTACAGAGACGGTCAGGCTGCCTCTTTCGGGATTGATTGTCATCAAGGTTTCCGAGCCATTGCACACCTTGCGATGTGCTACTGTCAACATTCCTAACGTCTTGGTGGTGCTGTGAGTTTTGAGAGTTGGAGTGGTACCCCGAAGTTCCAGGGCTGGACATGAAAAGCAGAGTCTCAATAGCATCTTGCTCCATTGAAGAACTTTGCGAGTTATCAGAAAATCCGTTGTAAGGGGCTGTATTGTTCAGAGTTGAAGGTCGGAGGGGCGGTGTCTCAGGAACTCGGTCAACTTCTGAATCCATTTGGAAGTCTTGCTGCGAATGATAGCGTCGATGCAAGGGAAATGGTGCGTAGCGTGAGGAGTTACCGGGAATGTTTGGGTTTTGACGACGCCGCTGGCCGCTTCCACGACCAGGACCAATGTCTGCTGGTGGCGCCAGTATTGGAGGAGCCGGTCGCTCTGATAATGCACGTCCGATGTGTTTCTGGGGATCTGGCTGTGGCTGTGGATATAGACCACTTGTTACGCTTACTAGGGATGGTCCCATATGAGTTTCAAGAGGTTGAGGACTAGATGTCCCTGGAACATCCGGCGCGGAAACAGTGGTTCCATTGGGTGAGCCGTTTTCAATCGAACGCTGGTCGTCAACATCGCCTATTGAAAGCGGATGCCCCGTTTGAGACAACGTCTCCAAGCTGAGGATTGGAGTCGAGCTATTTTTCTGCAGCAGACCTATCGGTGGCTGGTATTGAATTGAATGCGGATGCCGCTTTTTCTCAATTTTAGCGGCCGCATAGGATAAGCGCGTTCGCAACTGGACAGATAACTAAATAAGATCAGTATTTTATCAGGAGGGAGAGCCAGAGTGCGAGAGGCCTACTGCAGCAATTCTAGAACCGCGCGGTCCAGAGCCAATGCTTTGAGAGCGGCGCCGCCCAATGACATCAAGTCTCGGCGCATTTGAAACACCGGGTGGGTTTGTGGAGGGCCTCGTATAGCTTGAGGTTTCCAGTCGTGATATATCGCTCTCGTCACTTACACCTTGGCCACCGGTCACCTGCGTCGCTTCAATATCGTGCCCTAAGCGCGAGCTATCCTGGGACGAGGAGAATGTTTGAGGAGATATCTCTGGAGATTCGTGCTGCCATTTTTTATAGGCTGCAGAAGCTCCATTCGCGTTCAAATGCGCCCTCGAATCCGAGTGTATGGATACGGGCCGCACTCCTGGAGAGCGCGCGGAATAATGCTCCGGTCTTTCCGGTACCTCGATATGTGAACTAGTCTCATGCTGGTATGAATGTCTTGGACTCTGCATGCCTTTGTGCCTACCGACCTGCAGGGAGCCGTCCATTGTGGTCGGATGAGAGCAGCAACGCCCACTGTACTTGTCAAGATTGGCCGCGCACGCTTTCCCAAATCCACGAGGCGAGACTGCACAAAATTCGCGGTTTCAATAGGTGCTCAGAAAAGATAGGTGTCCGTAAAATAGACAATGGTTACAATAAACGCGAGGTATGGACGAATTCGGCATACCCCAGACTCAGGGCGTTGACGCAAGAACAAGCAAAGAAATTCGAGTTCCCAAGCCAAGTGATTGAGTTAAAGTGCCGGCTTCTTAAGTAATATTCGTCAAGGCAATCGCCACAAGGGGCATGTCTCTAAAAGCTGGACACACGGGCCCTTACAGCCGTACCCAGCAACAAGTTGACGTTGACCGTTTTATTGTCTCCACTTGAAGTTATTGCGGGCTCATGGGTCGGGGTTCGGGAGCCAAAGTGCGAAGCAGGCAGAGGCGGAGACGCTCAGGACATGTTGGATCGGTAAATGTCGACACAAAATAGAATGATATTTGCCGGGAAGCTGTTTCCTTTTGGGCCGGCCGCTACTGCTGTGAAGAGGTAGTTGGTTTGGTACTTGGTCGCCGTCACGGCGTCAACGGTCCGACACGTGCGATCGACGCGTCTGCGGCACCGTCACGTGTTTTGTCTTGCCTGAGGCGTCAGTGTATGCATTGATGCATCTGTGAGAAATGGCTATATTACGGAAATGCAATGAATATGCAAGGCGTGTTAAATTTATGGTTCCGTGGAAGAATCACAGCTGCCAATGTCCAAAATCCTGGATTGTTTTGCAGGGTAGATATTACTAAACGCTATCGGCGGCAATGCGATTTATACATACAATGTAATCCCATACACTTTTTAACGGCGGATATATATGCAACTGGCTTAAAAAGAAGCCAACTCATTACCTGCGCTTCTTACCTCCGCCACCTCCCTCATCATCATTCTTTCGTTTCTTGCCCTCTCTCCGCCAGTAATCGTCGCGCTCCCTCTTTTCCCTCTCTGCCTTCTTCTCTAGACCCTCTGCAACCTTGGCACGGTACACCTTCCTGCGTTCCTCCTGTTTCGCAGAACGCTTGGCCTGCTTCTCGTTTCGCAAGGTGTTGAGCTTCTGCATCAGATCCCTGGCCTTCTTCTCCTCGCCGCCTAGAACAACCGCACGCTTCTGCAGATAAGTCTTGTTCTTCTGCGGGCGCATTCGCGTGATCTGGGACTTGAATGGAAGATCTGCAGCCAGCTGCCGCGGGACGCGGAGAGGATTGAAGTGGCGCTCGGGTCGCTCGACCTGGCGGTATTTGGAGTCCTTGTTCAAGGGCGTTGGGATACCCTTTTCGCGTCGGACCTCACCCGTCAGTCGCATGCCCTGCCATCCGTTGTCACCGGATTCTCCATTCTCTTCCAAGTCCAATAGGTTGGTCACCGGGTTGTAAAAGCGATGAGGCTTGATGGGATACCATGCGCGCAAGAAGATAATGTCACTCATGAGAATCTTGTCTTCGAAGGTTGCACGGAAACATCCGTCGGGTTTGCTCAAGGCTCGCTTGATTTGACCCCTGATTCCAGATACAGTCCGAATGGCTGCGCCTTCGAATTTTGCAATTTCAAGAGACGAGTTGAACATGTCCTTGATGAAGGCTGTGTTCTTGAAGATCTTGTAAGCCACGCCAGTTAGCTTGAGCTTCTTCACGATTTCTGTGTGCTCGTCCACGCTCATCACTACTCCGGTGGCAGCAATCCGGAAGCCGGGGTTCTTATTTGAGAAAGACTGCACACAGCAGAAACCAGTATTGGGGGCAACGAGTGGCCCGTAGAATGTAGCAAAGCAGTGCATGTGCTCTGGAGAGTACTTCAACATTCGGTTACGGGTCCGACTGTCCGATGTGCTGTAGATAGGGAGGGTTTGAAAGCGGCGCCAGCCAAGAGAGAAAATAAGCGGGTCGCCGCTCTTTAAAATCTTCTTGTGCCAGCGGTGTCTCTTGATACGAATCTGAACATATCCGAAGCGGTCCTCGGTCGGTGCCAGACCGCCAACAATGACGGGGTATCGGGGATCGAACTTGGTAGCGAATTCACAAGGCACCTTTTCAAGCACGATACGCGCATATGTTCCTGCCTTGAAGCCTTCTGCTCTGACTCTGGAGTTAGGGTCTAAGGATTCAAACTCGGCGCGGTTGATGTCGGTCTGCTTTTGCATTTTTGCCTTTTGCGCGTCGTACCATTCATCCTCTCCGAATTCCTCCTCGGCTTCAGCACCGTCTTGCCGCGAATTATCTTTCGAGTTCGCGAAACCTTCGCGATCTTCCTCTTCGAATCGAAGCCTCAAGTCTTCTTTCTTCTGAGCGTTTCGGGCGCGCTCTGCTTCCAGGTCTTCGGGGCCATTGTCTTCTTCGCCGTCTTTTTCGTCGTCTTCAATTCCATTGAACACTTCCCCCGTTTCTAGGTCCTCAAAATCACCATCCCCCTCATCGTCCTCGTCAAAGACATCTTCAAGATCCTCATCTTCATCATCCTCGCCGTCACCAGACAATTTAGCGGTCACGAAGCGTTTGCGCAGCGACTCGATCAATTCTTCGTCTCGCCATTTCCGCTCCAGTTCGTCGTAGTCATACTCCGGAACAGCACGGTATTCTGCCTGCTCTTCCTCTTCAACATTTGTTTTCTTGAAGAAGGTATCCTCATCATCTTCATTTTCCAGTTCCTCGTCATCACCTTCCTCGCCGCGCCACCGTCGAATGACATCAGCCGGTGTTATCGATTCGTCATACATGATGCGCGAGAGATCCGTGATGCGGTAACGTGGGCGCTTGGAATGAAGTGATTTAGCGTTGGCAAGCATGTTATCCTTCCAACGGACGGTTCCATCGTCTTCCTCGTCGACATCCTCATCCTCATCTTCGTCTTCCTCGTCGCTATCAAGAACCTGGTCTTCCACAGAAGATATAGAGCCAAGATCCGAGTCACTATCTGCAAACGCAACATCAGATTCCTGACGGGGTGCATTTCCGTTTTGCCGTTCTCTGAAGCGTTCTCCAAAGTCTGCAGGCGCCGAAACGTCCAAATCACCTTCGCCTTCGTCATCGCTGCCATCTTCCATATCATCCTGATCTGGCTCATTGTCTTCCTCGTCCTCGGCGCTTTCGAAGCCCTCATCTTCTTCGGATGCGTCCTGTTTGTCATCGCCGGCAAACCGCACTTGACGCTTGTGTTTCCTTCCGGTACCGGGGTCTTCGTCATCAACCTTCGTGATGCTCTCTCCGCCACGGAACAGACGGACACCGCTATCTGCTTCGCCAAGGAGTTTCCGCTCGCCTTGCAAGCCAACCACAAGTTGCTCACCTAGGCCCCGGTCTGGATCTCTCTCTTCATCTTCCTCGTTGTTGAAATTGGAGGTCTTCACATCGATGTAGACAGCATCTTTGTCGACCAAAACACCTCCAACGTCGGACATGGGTGCAAAAAGTAGCTTTTGCTTTTCACCTAGTCTGCGCCTACTTGCCTTTCCAGTGGACTTCTGTATCTGCTGGTCCATATACGGAGTCGGGCAAGGGTCGGGTAGAGATTCAATCCCAGAAACCGTTAAGTCACCGACTCCAGGAACGTGAACGCGTGCGCCTTGAGCAGGGAAGTTTGTTCCTCTCAGATAACCGTACAGCGCGATAGTCCGGTCACATTTCGGGTCCTCTTCGATTTGTGTCGGCGGGGTGATGTCCAGAAAGCGGTCTGCAAGGGCATAAGGGTGCGAGTTGCGCCATACGAGAGGCCGAGGGTTCTTCATGATGGAAAGGAAGCGGGAGAGGTTATGCACTTCACGGTCGGGGTAGCGACCATTGATGACACCGGAAAGGTAGAATAGCTTCGCGCCGTTGTACAATTCGCTCCAGAACCGGTTCTTCAGGCGCTTCTTGGCGGCCCGTAGGGTGCTTTGCTTCTTGAAAAGATCCAGATGCGTAAGGATACCGAAAACATTTCCGGGCATACCACTTGTAGATAGGGCGTTTAAAAACTCCATCGTCTCCATCTCAAAACCGTAATTCCCGTCAATCATCAGGAGAACAATATCCGCGATCTTGGCCACATCGATCATGCTTGCAAGCGAGTCGGAAGGACATTCTAGGATAGTGAGACGGCGGCGCTTGGATGTCACCACGGTCAAGGGTCCGTTGGGTGTGCTAAGTGTCTGCTTGGTGTATCGCCGAATCAAGGACTTGATAAGAGTCGTTTTGCCAACCTATACGGGAAAAAGATAAGTTAAACCCCGCGTACTCGAATTTCTCTGCGAAAAGGATACTCACACCGGACGGTCCAACCACAGCGACAACAAGCGGGGGAGCCTCTTCAGGCAGACGATCAACCAAAGGGACATGGAGTCTTTTTTCTTTAATCTATATCGGCGATAAAAAAATTAGCGACAAGGTCCGGAAAACACTCGGAATGCGAGAGAAATTGTGCATACATCGTGAGATCTCGCGCCAGCTTTATTCCCTTTACCGGGATTCGAGAATGCGAAAGCCTTCGGGTTCGGTCCTATAATTACAATATAAAAGTAAGCAACTGGTCATATAATCCATTACAGCATGGCGCCGTTGCGCCCAGCCTGTTCAACGTTATACTGACCATCATATTTCTTCTTTTCTTTCGTGACCCGATGGGCCCTGTGCGGTTGTTGCTCCATTGCGGAAGGAAAGAGAGAGAACGAGGTCAAAGACCTCTCAGAAAATCTATATCCTCCTTCACCGAAAGAAAAATCTCCCGGAAATACGTAGTTGACAATGAGCTGCTCTCTTTTTCTGTCAAGCTAGCTCGACATGAAATCGCATTTCTCTTTTCTTTCGGGGCGGATGTTCTTAGCGCCGAATAATTTTCTGCAGTGTGCCTCAGGCGGAAAGGCTTATCGATAAGGATTATTGTTGCGCTAGTTTGTAAGGGACCCACCATGGTCCATATTCCAGGGCATCAGGATTATTGCCTCTGGTGCGGATAATGAATTTGGTGATCGATGCTGGCTTCTTGAACTGGAAAATGTATGATCACTGAGCCGCACGACAGAAAATTAAATGGATTAATCTATCCTACAACCTACTTTGTCAACTCCAGAGTTTGTTTGAGTCAATAGTGTTTATGCTGTATTATATGTAGCTAGCTCCGTATTCCGTTACGGTATTTGCATGGTCGCTAGGCACTATGAGTTTATTCAGACAGATCTAATCTAATCCGACCTCTCAGGCGTTGTCGAGCTATCATTCCATCCTGATCCCGGTCCCGAACTGACCTTTGCCCTCGACAACGCTTCGCCAGTTGCAGAGAGCGCATCCAGGAAATCACCTAGTAGTCGATCCAATTCAGCTGTTACAGCGCCTTCCCCGGCGCCATCCATTAGAACTTCGAGATGTGGCGGGATGATTTCAGGGAACTTGATTGTTTGCTCGATTCCTTCAGCAGCGGACACGGGAGGGTTGTATCGTGCTGTATGTAGGGGCTCAGGTTGGTCGAGAATGGTGGGGAAGGGATGCTTTACGTCCATGTCTTGGTGCGGGATAGCGGTGGGAAAGGGTTCGTCGTATGGGGGAGGTGGCCCTGTGGTCTGGATACTGTTCTGCCAAACTGGCGTGGTGTCTTCTTCCTCGTCTGGCCCTGGGCCTTCTAATACCGAGGATCGTGAGTAAGAAGGGTAGTCGACTGATGTTAGTAGTTCGGGATACTCGTGATCAGCAAAGTGCTGCTCCCGTGACGGTACGCCATCCGGAGGAGTGGAAGGGCGGTCGAATCGGAATGGGTCATAGTCAGTATCGGAGCTTGTAGATATGTTGGACTGGACAGAGGCAGATGTTGATGGTCGCGAAATATCCGCAGGCTCGGGCCTCGTAGTGCTGGCCTTGAGTGTATCCGTACGACTGGATTCTTCCACATAGCTAGACTCGCTGGCTGCTTCATCATCCGTTGACGAGGTCATAACGGGGAACGTCCACTCCATTGTAGCTCGCTTTTCGGCGGGGTCAATAACAGGTGCGTCTGTATTCTGGGCATTATCAACTTCGGATTCAGATTTAGCCTCCGCCCCCGAGTCAGTTTCAGGCTCGGGCTCAGACTCTTCTGTGGGAGTCTGCATGAACATTGGGAATTTCCAGTCCATGGTAGGTGGACGTGGGCCAGTTCGGGGCTGGAAATCCTCTTGCGAATCCTGGTTATTGCTCAATTCACTACTGGATGAGCGCGATCGGCCCTCATTGGAGCCGCGGTTTTGACGCCCGCTGGATCTGTTGGCACGGATGGTGTCGGCATCCGCGAGTTGGAATGGTTGGGCTGTCGTGGCACCAGCGGCATAATGGGATGAATCGAACGACCCAATGTCGATGTCGATGAATGTCGATGTGACAGATGACCGGTCTGTGTCGGTACGGAGCGGCAGATCAGACACAGGAGCTTTCTCCTCAATTGGTACGAAGTCGTTTTTCGTTTCATATGTGTAGCTCGGCTTTTCCTCGTCGAAAAGGCCTTCCATTGCTGCAGCACCTCGGCGAACTCGTTCGTCAAAATTAGCCTTATTCTGCTCCGTCATCTCAGTATCCGTCGGCTCGTCCGTTGGTTCTTGCTGGGATTTGTTCGCCGCGGCCTTAATTTCTTGTTCCATTTGTGCCAATGAAGCAGCCAGCTGATCAAGATCGATAACGGAGAATCTTCGCTCAAAGTCATCTGTTGTACTAAAGTTCCAGTCCTCATCTATGTCCGACTCGGTGTCTGGAACTTCTGCCGCTGCCGCACCCCCAGGATGGAATAACGAGATACGCTGACCGCCGCGCTGGGACCATTGATAGTAGATACGGACAAGCTCACTTAGGGATGATGTTGGGTACTCTTCCTCGGTGTTCGCAATGTATTGATGTTGCAGGACGTCCGCCATGGTCGGCCGAGTGAGTGGGTCGGAATTTAATGCGAATGTCACCAGATCCCTCAACCCTTCACTGTACTTATCACTGTCTGCCAGTTTCGGTGTCTTCCTATTCAACTGCCTGCCGATCTGCATTCTCTCTCGTAAGTTCGCATTCGGTGGGTTTCCTGTGGCGACTTCGAAAAGTGTACACCCATATGCCCAGACATCAATCTACTGCGGTTAGTCACACGACGCCTCCTAGGGTTTAATTGGTTTACAAACCTCGCTACTGTACTGATGCCCTTGGCCAGCACTGAACATTTCTGGTGGCATCCAGTGGGGGGTGCCAATCCAGGTTGATCGTTTATCCATATGGGACTGGAGAACACCGGCAACGCCGAAGTCACATATCTGTAGCCTGCCCTCTTCGTGGATAAGAACGTTGGCAGCTAGAATTCGAAGTTAGCAAAGTATGTCTTTCTAGGCGTCCGAAGGGAGAGGAAGCATACCTTTGATATCTCGATGAATGATGCCCGCATCATGTATAGCGCGCAATCCTGCAGCCAGCTCGCGGGCTACCGGAATGGCAAATTTCTCCTCTAGTCTATCACCAGTTGCTCGCATCTTGGACCATTAGTGACGAAGTCTCGTGGCTAGGTTCTAGGCGAAATGAGCCACACTTACTAGAGTTCTAACACTACCACCAGGGCAGTATTCGCAAACCAACCAGAGCTGCGAATGAATGGAAACGGCCTCGATAATTTCGTTGATATTCTTCGCTCCGGAGTCTTTGACTTGTTTCATAACCTTCGTTTCGTGAATAAAATCCTTGATAGACTCATCCTTAAAGTCGCGCATCGACTTGTAATCTAATGAGTCGATATCAAGAACCTTGATAGCGACAACATCTCGAGATGGGAGTTGGTGGCCTTTGTACACGCGACCATAGGCACCCTTCCCGATGAGTTCTTCAAATTCGTATGCCGGTGATTCTGTTTTCGCTCTGCGACACATCTCACGAACCGCAGTGCCTTGCTCACGAGCTAGCTTGATGGCTTCTGCTTTATGCTTCGTGATGGCGGCCATAGCGGACGTGGGGTCCAGGAAACGGGACGCTCGAGGGGCCTCCATGATGCAGTTAAGTATAATCTACCTTTCCACAGCCAGAAAACCCGGAAAAAGCCCGTATGGTGTAAAAGAAGAAGACCAACACGTAATCCTTGGGGATATAGAGAAGGACGTTTGCGAATGAAGATTGTCAATATTAAATGATGACAGTGTTGAGCCAGGTATTGATGATCCAAAGTGACACCGACTAGGCAGTTCCACAGGGAGAAAAGAGCCCAAGCGAACACTGCGCACTCTCGTTTCTCACAGAAGTCAAGTCGGTATTCAGAAAGAAGCTCAGATAAAAGGACTCAACACGAGTCAGTTTCTGCTCCACGCAGAACGAAGCAAAGTGTTTCGAAATGGCTGCTAGACAACCTAGCACTTGGTGTTGAGAGCCAATAAATCCAGGCAGTGACTAGCTCCCAATCTTACAGACACACTGTGATTAAAGACCAGTATTCGCCCCACGACAAAATGCAAAGCCCGATAAGGCCAGGGCCGAGTCAAATGTTCGTGTCAAAGCCAGCCGCCTGCAGCGGCCTAGAATCGTGGAGCTTTGCGCTTCAAATCCGACCTTGAATCCGAACCGAGATTTCTGGTACCGCACAACTTCATCGGGCGTATGTCCAGCGCATGCCTGAATATGCCTCTCGTAGCGCGATATAGTGGTTGGTGGACTGGAACAATAAGAGTCGAGAACATTGGAAGGTTCCATTATGTGTTGAACTCTGGAGGTCAGTCTGGGCGCCGCCAAGAATCCGCCACGCTAATTTAGCGCCACCAGGGGGCAAATCAGAGTTACGAATTGTAGTCGGTTTGTTTGTTATAACCGTCCATGGCCATCCGACCTCAATGGACATTAAACCGGCTACTTCAGATTCCTGGGGGTGTTGCGAGTCCGCCAAATGCGGCGGCTATTTTCTGATAGACGCCAATCTAGACTGAAGTTTTGGATTATGGAAACGATAGGGTGGGATATTTCAAAGAATCCGTCGGCAACATACTTAGTTCAAGCGAAGCCATGTCTGAGTTCATTAAATACGGCTATAAGCGTTGCTATCTATAACACTTTGCTGGGGATACGGGAACCGCGAAGGCCATGCATATTAGAATTGTATGTACAGTGTAGTATAATCTATAGCTTGAACTCAGTGCGCAGCGAATCCCCGAACCGCTTAATAGCCTCTGTGATGTTTTCTTCGCTGGCAGCAGCGAACGTAGCGCGGAAGAACATCCTCTCCTCGCTCCGTCCAGCGGCCTTGAACCAGCTCCCGCGCGAGACAAGGACGCCGTTACTGACAGCGGCCCCGAAAATTGTTTCTTCAATCGCGTCGCGGGTCTTGCCAGATGTGATTTCGGGGTGTTTCTTCCAGTCAACTTCGATCCAGTGCTGCGGCATCGGATTAGTTATTGCTGTGCCTGTATATTGCCAGGGGTGGGTGTAAAACTTACGAACATGCCCGCGGCGGGGGCAATCCAGTTAGAAATTTCTTGGGGCAGATGTTTCTCGCAAGCCTGGACGATGATATCCCTACGGCTTGTGTACTCCATACGAAGATTGATGAGCCAGTCAAGGTACCCGGTATGGCCCCAGTGTTCGTCCAAGAGCTTGAAGATAATCAACTGGGAGATACCACTTGGGTGCTGGGCCGAAACTTCCGTGTTTCGGATGAAGCGTTCTACGATCTGCTCAGACGCAACAATCCAGCCAGTACGTGAGCCGGGTGTTAGAACCTTCGAGAATGATTCTATGCGAAGCACACGTCCATCAACATCAAGGCTCAAGTATGACGGAATAAGCGACTTTATGAAGTCTTCGTGGTTGGCAGGAGGGGGCACCGGCTCGCTGTTTGCTCCTGTGTATGGCTGCATTTGCAGGAAGTAGTACGGCTCGTCCTCGATGATGTAAAGGTTGTGCTTTTGCGCGACCTTGTAGATCTCCTTGCGGCGCTCCAAAGACTGGGTAGCGCCTGTGGGGTTCTGACCCGTTGGGATAGTATAGAGCACACGAGGCTTCCGACCACCGCGAGCCGTTTCGTCCCAGTTACTCATAACGTCGTTGAGCGCATCGGGAAGGAGACCCTGCTCGTCCATCTTGACCGGTGCCACCTTGACTCCCTGAGGAAGGGCGGTTTCCTGGGCACTAGAAAACGTATATTCTTCCATCAAAAGGTAGTCGCCCTTCTCGCAAAGCAGTCGAAGAGCTGTATCCCAGGCATAGGTGCTGCCTGCAGTTAAGCAGCATTGCCAATCGGAATAGGGAGGGTTGTGAATAAGCTACTCATTGTTAGCTCTTTTCTAGTCTCCGCATACACCTGTTCAACGCACCTCGGTGTGTTCCGTCACGAATCTGAGTAATTGAGGAGACCCCGTGGCCTGTCCGTAGTTCAGGCAGACCTCTAGATCATACAAGCTCTTTCCCTCGCGGATATCATACTTTCCCGCAACCAAGGAATCTCCGGCAGCATCGTGAGAGAACTTCGGTGGAGTAGGGACCTTGATCGAGACCTCTTCAATCGGAAAGTATTCCGGGGAAGGGAGTCCGCCACCCAAAGAAATGAGGCCTTCAAGACAGAAACAATGTTAGTTATCTATGCATAACCCCAAAAAGTGTAACAATCCCTTACCTGGGTTCTTCAAGTATCTCGCCGCACCTTTCAATGTCGACTCCTTGCGTGCCTTTGCCTCCAGCGTCAACAGATCTATAGAACATTCCGTTAGCGACAACCGTACAATCAACAGGCCACTGCCCTAGCACAAGAAACATACCATCGAATCTCTTCGCCTTCGGTTTGGTGTAACAGGCCTACCAATGCGAACCCCCGGTTTAGCTTCAACTCAGTTGCGAAGTCCATCACATTCAGATGAAACTCACCGCACTCTTGAACATATCACTGCTGGTGGACGGCGCAACCCCAGGAGGCATCTTGGCACTATGTGCTCTCACAGCGGCGATGCCATCAACGGTTAATGGCTTGGGAACGCCATTGCTGTTCGCATCCACATCCAAGGCTGCCGGCGGAGACATTTTGCCCTTCACAAAGTTTCTTTGTCGGTGCGAGGGGCAGACGAGGGAGGTAGCGGGGTAGCGGTGTAGCGCTGTTCAGGTTGCGGCGCGAGTGCTTTCCGGTCAAGGTGTCGATACTATAAAGTAGATATGCGCGAGCGAGACCGCAGTCGTCAAAAGAGGGTTTGGTGAGTCAAGTGTTTTTTTTTAACCTGGTTGTGAGGAGTGGAGCGGTTCCGGCGGCAGATGAAGGCTGGTCGACCGCATCTTTTAAATCGGGCACCCTGCGGATCACCAGAGGAGGGTGAAAGAGGAAATTCCTCCTTGAATCGCGAGCTCAGTTTTCGTTATCTAATTGGAGTTGGTGGCGCGGGCTTTGGTTCGTCGCTTTGAATCAGAATGTAACTGGAATCACCGCAAGGGCGTGAGACGTGGAGCACAAGTGGGCGGTTGGAGGAGCCTGTATTGAACATGTCTGGTTTGTATGGCGATACACTCGAGAACAGTACTATAGGCTCTACCTGTGTAGTAGTACTTCCAGGTTCAAGGACAAATGGGCAATTCAGCTAAGATCTAGATGAGATCTGAAACAGGGATGTTATTTCCTTATATATACATATTCTCAACTTATGCCCCCACCTTGAGCAATATCAAGGGCGGTCTTGTAGTAGAGGACTCCGCAATAAATACAAAACGCGAAGATACATGAAATCCAATTACGCAACTCCTCGAATGCATACCTAACCCCGCCACGCATAGATAAGGCTACTCCCGGCATCGGCCTCTTATCGCCTGCCAAAGTACCTTGTTGTCAGCTTGACTGCGTGCGCGTGATTTGGTATGTAATAACGCAATATGTTCCTGGCATATGACAACACTGCTCTATATAACTATTGCGACGAATTCGCGACGTATTTGCCAGTTGTCCCGTCCAGCTGAGCCTCCAAAACAGCGCCCGTCCCATTCAACACACTCTGAATAGCCTCCGGGAGGAGCTTACCCAGCTCGGCAACTGTGGCTGCAGTACCCGCCCAAATATGGCCTCCTGACGCTGCCCTGGCGATTCCAGGGTAGTCAGGGGTAGGTGCGAACGAAATGTTGAGATCTTCATTTGTAGCGCGTGACCCGTCTCCATGGGGGTGCACCAGCAGCATGCTCTTCCGCGGCGCATTCCAGCCCTTATTATTCAGGACAATCGTCAGCACCGGGATATTATATCTTCGTGCAATCCAGTACACGGATCCTGGGACGGAGAAGAGATATGTTCCGTCCCCGACAATCTGACAGACGAATTTCCCTTTGTTGGATCCGCCATGCTCTACGTCTGTTGCGAGCTTGATTCCCAAGGCCGCACCGCCTGACCAACCCAGACCACCGCCGCCACAGTTAATCCAGGAGTTCGGGAACGTGGCGGCGATCTGGTCGGAGACTATTGGAGTAAGGGTTACAGATTCGATCGCCCACAGAGTGTCGATTGGGCAACCTTTTCGGATCTGGCTGATGAGATAAGGGGCATTCAGAGCTGCGTCATCGCCGCCTGGTGGTGTTACTGCGAGCGCCGTTATAGCATGTCGTGCTTTGCGGAATTCCTCTTCTCGGCGTTTCCCTTTCGCTGTGTTTTCTTCTGAGTTGACCACCTGCTTTAATTGCTCGTTCGACGAGACATACTCATTGACCTGCTTGAACGCAGTTGCCGACTCGGCTCGGAATGTCGCAACGGAAGGGATATAGAAAACGGGCATTTGCTGCTTGAGGGGGTCAACATCAACGTGGATGATCTTGGCGGATTCTGAAGGCCTGCACTGCGTGGGTATCCAGGGCACATCGCAATCAGCCACAAGGATGAGATCTGCTGTCTTGACGGCATCATGCAAGCCATAGCGCAGCCCCAATGACGCAGGATGGTCTCCCGGAAAACACATATCACTTCCACCAGTATCCAAAACACGAACGCCTTTGAACGTATCCGCCAAGGTCACCAACTCCTTCACTCCTCGAGCTTCACGCCCAGAATACCCCACAATAACCAACGGATCTTTTGCTGCAGCAAGCTCAGACGCAATAAGCTCGACTCCCTCCGAAGGGAGCGCCGAAGGCGCCACCCCAATCGCCGCATGCGGATTGACTCTATACGGCTGAATCTCCTCCTCCATGACCTCGCGTGCTCCAACAAGGTAAACAGGTCCCTTGGGATCACTCGTAGCAAACTGTAACGCCCGGTGAACCATCTGCTTAATGTTCTTCCCTGTCCGGATATCCGCTGAGTAGCGGCAGTACTGCGAGACAATCTGCTTCTGGTCGGGCACGTCCTGGATCCAGTGGATGTACTCGGTGCGGGAACCGCGCATCTCGCCCTCCAGCGTGAACGGGGATAGACCCGCGAAGATTAAAACTGGTGCACGCCCGCAGGAGGCATTGTGCACGGCAGCCCCGAGACCCTGGGTGCCGACGTCGACATGTACGATCACGCATTGCGGTTTTCCTGTCAATCTTGCATACCCGTCGGCCATCGATAGGGCGACCATCTTCAGGGTTGGGTGCGGGGTTAGTAACTGTAATACCGTAATGCACCTCACAAAAGGGCCAAACACTTAAAAACTCCGACGCACCTCGTTGGGACAGGTGACAATCTTGGGGAACTCATCCGGCTTCTCTTTCTGGCCTTTGACCATGGCCTCGAGGATGGAGGGGTGATCAGAGCCGAGGTTGACGAAGCAATGGGTGACGCCGGCCTGCAAAACAGTCAATATTCGGCGAATTACTATGGAAATGAGGGGTTTGTCAGAAAAGACGTACCTCCCATAATGCCTCAAAGAAGGCGAACGAAGCTGTGTAGACCCTAGGTAGAGCATTAGTTTAGGCCGTTTAAACTCAATTAAAGGGGCCGTATACATTGCGATCGATATAGGGTACCTGGGCCAACTCGGAACTGAGAGGATTAAGTGGCCAGAAATAGGGTTAAGGAGGAGGAAGAGTGGGTATAAGAGTGCCGGCCATGACGAGCGAGACCTGAGTAATATAGCAATTGCAAAGGTAATCAATCGGCCATATCTCCGAGCGTACAGCCGAAGGTGAAGGAGGGCGTCGCACGAATTCCGCTGCGGGGTTGCGCATCTTGGAACCGTCTTCCCCACATTAACTGAGGGTGGCCGACACTGGCCGTTGATGGTGATGGTGGTAGTTGCCATAGTTGGAGATGAAGTATACCTCCCCGATGTCGGAGAAAGGGTAAGCTACGAACACTGGACATATGCTGCCATAGGATGGTATCATATTTATATGTAAGGCCTAGATTAGGCAATCTTTCCCACTCCGTTCAATGTCAAGTACACATCAGTCCCCCAGCCCCAGAGACTCTGGACGGCAATGCTGCCGCCAAAATATTCCGCATAGGCTCTACTCAGCGGAAGCCCATATCCGAGTCCAGCGATGCTGCTCAGCTGGCCGCTATTGTTGGATATCGTGTTCAGAGCGTCTATACTGTTGCCTCCCTCTCCCACATCCAAATCGGAGAATGTCGTAAAGCTGTACGACCAAACCTGTGGCAGAACTTCCGGCGATATACCGCCGCCTCTATCTCGGATTCTAAGTGTAATGCTCTGCGACGAGGGCGTTGAGAACTTTATTGACTCGTTTGCGTCTGCGGTGCCAACGACAGTGTCGACATGGAATCCAACATCGCTGTGGGACTGAGCGCCGCGGGCCTCTACCGGCCTCGTAACTGGCTCATGAGAATGCCGGCTAGGCACGTCCGGTGCAGCCGCAATTGTCACCTCAATTGGCTCCCGTTCGTTCCCGCTCTCAATAACCGCCCTGAAAGCATTCTTCAAAAGTTCGGTGAGAATATACTCCACGTGTACAGGGACATGGGCAAAACTGGCGTCCGGTTGCCCGTCAATCTCTAATCGTGGACGCACTCCGTACTTCAACTCGCAGATTTCTCCCACAAATTCCTCGCACGTCCTTACAATCCGTGCTGGTTGAAGGGCAGTATCAATAACCCCAATATAGTTAGACGGTATCGCGTTCTTCCGCGATTCTTTCGGTTCTTGCGACTCGCTCATACCCTCTCCGACAGGCAGCGACGCAAAATGGAGGGCTAGATGCTGCTCGGCGATTAACCGGGTGCCAATTCGAGCACGCAAATGTGTATCTAAAAACCGTGTTACCTCCGCAGGGTCTATATATCTTCGGCATTCGAGAAAGCCACGGGCGAGGATAGGGATCGTGTTTGCGTGTGTGTGAACAAGGTCTGCAAGCACTTCCGCGAACTGGTTTTCCTCTTCCAGGTTCGTGACCTGGCGCTTTTGCCACGGGAGTAGAGTCGACAGTGAGTGCACGTAGTTGCCGTAAATCTTTGAGACATGGGGGTTTGCGACGACGATAAAAGGCAGATTCCGAAGAGCTTCAATACGGGAGGCTAGGCGTGCGGGGAGGAGAGAAAGGGTAAAGTTGGCGGAAGCAAGCAGTGCATCTTTCGACAGTGGCGGGCGACCGTGCCTAGGGAGTTATCATTAGTATTTACAGTCTCGCAGAAAGAAATATAGGCTACAATTCTCACTTTAACAAATCAGCAAGTGTCAACGGGCGTCGCCGACTGGCAGCAAGCCGGGCAACTTCATCATTCGCCCGGGGTGTAGGTTGACTCTGGGTGTCGAATCGGAAATGGCGAGAGGATGTAAAGCGGCGCACTGATGTGGGATTACGGTAGCGAAGGATGCCGTTTCGAATGCCACCACTTACAGACCGAGTCTGAAAAGGAATCGTTGTGGCCATAGCCAATACAAGCCATTCTGCGTCGTGGGTTGAGGAGCAAAGGTTCGTGAATCACTCCTGGCTGTCCGCGGCGAAGCACGGACTCACGTGCCAAGGGCTCCATGGACTGATTATCGACCATGCAATGCAGCCCAGGGAGTTTGCGCAAACGCCTTGCCGGAATTTCCAAAAATAGGAATCTACAATGTTTCCGTGCTCTGTTTATGCTCAAAAATAATTTGTTGCCTTGGCTGTACTGGTAGACAGACGGTGCTTCAATCCTTGAGCGACTGGAGCAATAAGCTCATGCTTATCGCGGCTAGTGTTGCTCATCGATAAGATACGTCAGGAAGAGAGACATTTACCACAGCCCCTCATAGTACGCCGCCTATAATTTTCTTAACAGGGCAGTTTTACTTTTCGTCGTCTCGACATGGCTTTCTAGTGATTCTTTCTATCTGGTCGTCTCTCAGTTTGAAAATCACAGAGTAGAAGAACGCTTCAACATTGGTTGAAGTAGTACAGCAAGGACTGTGACTGGTACAGCTCACAAGACCTTGACGAAGCCATGTATTCTCTTGTCATGAGCATAAAAAAAAAAAAAAATCAAATTCGTAACTCGTACATCTCTTCACCAACTGCTTAAGAAAAGAAAAGACGAAAAAGGAGAAGTCCTCCACATTGCGGTGCAGGTATCGGTATCTCTTGCTCTATTGCTTGTCATTACCAGAAAACCCAGGAAACGGACGAACAAAGGTCCCCGGTCACTGAGTCTTGACCTCCGCGTCCTCTTCGACATGAATGTGTGGGCTCGATTTGAAAGTATCGACGAGGTCGTCGGGGTATTCAACACTATGTATTGTTAACGTCAGTTGGGCGTTATTCCGGGGTGGCTGTAACACGAGGAAGACTGGCTTACGTGAAGCCCTTGATGAGGGTGTATTCGTGCTTGATGATTCCACCTTTATCCTGAGCAGCGGACTTGGCCCTGTTGTGGAACACTCGGTGTTAGCCACGGCCTGCCTATAGTAGATGGAGGGGGTAGGTAGATTCACTTCTCGAGCTCCTCAGGAGGGGAGTCCTTCTTCAGGGTAACCTGGAGTTGGTCAATATCACGTATGTGGATACAAGGAGGAGTAGCGAACGTTGTACAGAGGCATCTTGGCTGATTGCAAGCGAGTGGGAGAGTAGTGAAATGGCAGAGGGACAGTGATGTTTTGGTGAGAGATAGAGGTGGGTCGTAGATTAGACGGTCCTCCAGCCGAAGGGTGGGGAGAGCCGATTTATATACGTTGCCGGGGAGGGGTGACTCAATAGGCAATCCGCCGTAATTAGATAAGGGGGTTTCACCATTTACCGCGACTGGTTACTGATAACTACCGGGGGGCCATAACTAGCGGTTGCCTACATGGGTAGTAGTCCTACCCAGTACCTTCTACGGAGATGTACATTTTCCTGCTGAACACAATAGTTACTTACTTGCCTACTCTTGGCTAGTTTGAAGGCTGAGGCGTCTTTGAAATACTGCCATGTTTGGCTGTCTTCCTAGAGTCTACGGTTTGTAAAATCAATGCGCTCGCATCGTAGACGCGCATCTCAGCATCACATACAAGTACAACCGGCCCTGGCACATCTGTCGTGATCGGCGCGAGCCTCGTGTGGCAGATGACGTACATTGGGAGCAAATGCGGGGCATGCACGTGATCTGGCGGGCAAGCACGCCAGCAGCAAAAAATGACGACTTCGAGGTTGCACTGGATATTTTTAGGACTATCAATACTGAGTCCTCTCGATAATGGGCGCTTTTAGGCAATCTGCATGTGGGTGGAAGGTTCTAGCAGTCTATGATGGATGGCACGGAGAACCCCTCGCAACCCAAACTCTGATACAGTGAGGGGTAGCAGGAAGGTTGACAAGAGCATTGACTATGAGCGACAGACTTCAACTAAGAGTTGTGGAGTGGAACACCTCCATGGCAAATTACAAGGGTACACAGTCCGAATCGGATGGCTCTGCAGAAGAAGGCACTGTCTCTTCACTCTTCAAAGCCCAACCAAGCCGGATCCATCGTCTTCGCGGGGAGGCATGTTCAACCCATGCAACCCAGTATACCTAGGACTTTCAGGCTCTTTCCATCTCTCCAAAGCTTTGGTCTCAGTGATCCTATAAACTTCCACTCCCAGAGGGCGCGTGGTAGCACCCATAGCCTCCTCCTTCGCTTCCCAGCCCCAGTTCGAGAGGTCGCCTGTCAAAACAACAATTAGTGCATGTCAAAAGGCAAAGTAGAGCAACAAGACTGATCGACAGACCTCCAGGACAGGCAGACAAAGCGCAGAGCACGTCGACCTCGGCGAAGAATTCAAAATACTCGCCAGGTTTCGCCGGTGAGGTTTCCATAAAGTACTTTGCATTTTCATCCAGGCCCGTTACTTGGAAAACATTGAGGACGTCGTGCACATCCAGCTCGGTCAATCCGTGCGGTAACACAGCACGAGTAAGGTTAGAATGGCAGTGGAAATCGAATTGCTCTCCTCCCATCAGTAGATTGACTATGGAAAGCCAAATCGTCAGCGCAGTCCGGAGTATATAAAACTGAAAAAAGATGCCGCGAATTACTGTACCATATGGATCGCAGCGTGTACCCAGGAGGTCATGGACGCGCCCGCCCCATCGCGAAGTCCCAAACCCCTTGCCCTCCTTCTGCCTCCCATCAACGTCTAGTACCTCATGTAGCTGTCCGCCCGCGAGCGAGTCGCCGGTGATCGTCACAAGAGGTCGCAAATACGGCAAGTTGGACCAGAGACGATCACCCACGGAGACATGCGAGGCATGAATCTGCCGCGTGCGCGCAGCCCATAATCGCTCGCGAGGGTTTTTGGCGTTCCATATATTGAGATCCCCCACCTGGGGTCCGATTGGTGTCGTCAAGCGACAGATATGTCCAGCCGGCACTACCCAAGCCTGAGCCGAGCAGGGACGGATGGTAAACGAACTCTCCAGAGCCCGCGCGGAGGGGTTGGATGCGGTCTGGGAGATAGTCCTATGAATCTGGGTTGTTCCATGGACGGTTGAGTCCTTTGGAGCTGTGTATGCCGGTGGAGGCTGGCGTGGGGTGGTCATCTTGAGACTGCGTTGTGGTGCGATTCTCCCAGGGAAGCAGGATGGGATGCTTGTTGAGAGGACACGGACACGAAGCGCGGCGTTTTAGTCAAGACATTTGGAGATACCCCGAATCGGGCCTGATAACAATCGCGCAATCCGCTTTGCAATTGTCTTCATCTCCAATTGTTTTGGCCCCGCATATGCAGCGAATAAGCTGCATGCTAGTTACTACCAAGTTTTACCTAAGTGTCTGAGGCTGCTTTGCTCATTCTATACAATACTCAGTTAAGCCCAACAGGCACTCTATCCCCATTCGACCTCGGCCGTTGGGCAAATTTACCGTGATGAAATAAAAGAAATATGATAGATTTTAATGGGGTTAGTCAAGTATAGACTAATCAAAGCAAGTGGAAAGGACAAACTTCAAGGAATATATATATCTGTGTACTGAAACAGATATAGAAAAAAAACAAATTCCAAACTCCGGTGAGATTAAATACTACAAATATAAAGACCAAGATGACAAAGACGCCAGAAAAGATGCTAAACACGTAAACTCAGTGTAAAAGGATCATGGCTGCTACAGGTGAGGTTGGCGAGAGGAAACACACAGATTACCCACCCAAAGACCAACATAAGTTAGTTCTCTTGGGGGGAACAAGGAAGATGAGCAAATGCGAATTCAATAAAGACGAGCGCCGAGTTATTTGTTCACGGGCCCACGGGTATATACCCATTTGCCCTAATTTGTCCTTCAGCAACATTCCTAAGCCTGGCAATGCTCAAGGTGAATATAGCGTGAGGATTCGAGTTCGCTGGAATGGCATCTCCAAACAATTCATTTCGAGAGATTAGGATATCGTCGGCCGAAGAGCCAGCCCCAGTCGCCGGAAAAATTGACTGTCACAGTTGCAAGTGTAAGCTCACTGAACAGGGAAAAAGGCGCAGGTCACAATCACGACTTACATATGTTTCGCGTGGTTTTCCGGGTCTAAAAGCCAGAAGCACTGCCTCGAGCTTATTGTCGGCGAGCCTCTTCCATACGACAAGGAGAACTAGTTTGGTGGTTTGGGGGGCGCCAGTTATCCACAACTCCTTGTCTGCCATCAACATGGGCAGTGCTTCTGACCATCCCGCCTGTATCACGATTGTCGGGAATCCCATCCTCTTTGGCCCGATAGAAACGTCGGGCGCTTTGGCTGAATCTTGATAAGGTGCTGTAAAACCGGCAAGAGCTATTGGAATGAGTTAGTATATAACAGCGGCAGAAAGACCAACCTAGACAAATCAGGGCATCATTCACTAACTGGCACCGCATTTGACCTCGAGCTCACCCATTTCCTCGAGAGTCAAAGTCTCCGATAAAAAGCTGCTCCGAATTTCAAAGCGTATCCATCTGGACAAAGTGTTAAAGACGTTGCAAGACGCAACGAGGGCGAGCTCCTTGGTAACCGAATTATAATTGACCCTCAGGCAACGCGATTTGATTACGCTGTTTCTGAGTAGACTCATAACGGCGATTTTGCTCATTTCGGGCTCCATATTGGGATATACGTGCATCTGAATTTCACTGTTGTGGCTCTCTTCCAGCATTTGCTGAACTTCAGCCACGAACCCGGCCGCCACCGACAATAAAGCGGACTTGGTCGCCATTTGCGATATGGACAGAAAGGAGGGAGTAGACCTGAAGATGAAGGATGAATAGACGGAGGGGTTCAGTCCAGCGCGGCGTAATATGCATAATATCAAGATTTGGGCGAGGACATAACTTCCGGAACAGCTGGTACATCAGGTACATCAGGTACCACCCTCGCTGATGCGCGCAGACATGGTTCAGTATAACCAGGGCACCAATGAAACCGAAAAAGAGGAAAGACTGGAGAGGAAATCTGAGCAGAAACGATGGTACCGCTGGTGCTTGAGTTATTAACTGGGTTTGATTCAAAACTATCATTATGCTAAATCCTCATGCCATCAAACCAACCCGTACAAAACAGAACCAACACAAGGTTCAGTGTACTTATAAACAGCAAATGATAGGGGTAGTGGGGGAAAATATCTCCAAAAGAAAAGACGACGCAGAAAACAGAAGAAGTAATGTGTCAAACGCCCAAAACACCGGTATCATCAGAAGAAGGGCCAGGGTCATATCGGCCAAACAGATAGGAAGCAAGAGTTGAATACCAGCTTAGGTGTCACGAACACGGGTCTGTCGCTTCGCTGTCCCAATGTGCGTGTTGTGAACCTTAGTAGCGAATTTGAGACTGGTCAGGGTTTCGGACAGGTGTGCGTGCAGTGGGCTGACCATGACAAACATCAGCGTCTTCGAGTTCCCGCCCAGCGAGAATTGAAGAAGATATGTCAACTGTAGGGCATGTTAGTTTCGTTCTTTTGCTCCGCGGGGTTGGGGCTTGGGGGGACATACCTTGCTGTTCCGGTAGGGAATGTGGCCCCCTTCCTTGCCCTGTCCTAGAGCTCCAATCACATCGCCCAGACAGCTCAAGCTGCGGTTGATGTTTTGCGTCTCTCTTAGCCTCTCTCCAGTCGCACCACTGTGGCTTAGTCTTTCACTTCCAGCCAAGTCCACCAAATTGAGCGTTCCCTCACTGCGTTCGCCGGTAATGTAGTTCTCGCCAATCAGTTTGAGGATGAAGACCGAGTGGGAGCGGGAAGAACGCTCGTTAGCCTTCGTAGCAGCTACTGAGCGATTGGCTGCCGCTCTCTTGAGAATGGACTCAACCATCTCCGGAGATTCCAGTTCGACGGTGGTAACGTCGGTGATGATGGTTTTCCCCCTCTGCATGTCGTGGCGAATTTCAAGCTTTTTCTTGTCCAGCTCTTCTGCTCTACCCAGTAAATCGTTCAGGTTCTCGTTGTAAACTTCAACGAAATTGCCTTCCATCTTATATCTCCAGCCCTTTTCCTCGAGGCTTGTAGCCGTTTCGTAAATTTGGTGCACTGCCCTGGGGATCATACCATCCAACGACGACATGGTGTGAGTCTTGCCACTGCCGGTCTGGCCATAGCAGAATATACAAACATTGTATCCATCCAGTGCGCTCTGCACAAGCTGGCTGATTTCATCGAATACGTCGCTGTTTTGCGATGCTGGGCCAAACACGTGGTCGTACGAGAAATTGTGGTTCTTTCTCGTCACAGCACCAAGACTGCTCTTCTCCTCGGGGCCGATAATATTGATCTCCTTGGAATCTTCCGTCTCGTCAGGGTAGGTAAACTGCGCCACTTCCGATGCATCTTCGATCCCTAGAGTGGGACGAACGCGGCAGAAAACCCGGATGTTGCCCTTGAGTTCCTGCACCTGGTTGTGTAATTTCCGCCTTAATGTTTCTTCTCTTCTGAGTTTTTCTTTGGCGGCATTGGTTTCAGCCGCAGCATCCATCATCTGCTGGTTCAATCGCTCAAAGGCTTCGGATTGCTCCTCCCTTCCGGATTCCAGGAACTCGATTCGCGCCTTCAGCGCACTGATGGTTGACTCCAAGGTCACACTGTTGGCGCTGGATGTATCCAAGTTATGTCGGAGGTTGTTGGTATTCTTTCGTTCTCGCTCAAGCTCGGTTCGCAAAGCTTGGAGATCATCTTGCGCGGAGGAAAGTTCCTTCACTTTCTTGTCAAGTTCAATCTGTGATAGTTGCGCATCAAGAGCAGTCTGCGAATGAACCTGGTTCATCTCGCGAAGACGGTTGGACTTCTCGTCGTCCAACTTATGCTCAAAACGGCGTGTTAGCTCATTAATCTCGGATTCGTGCTGTGCATTGAGCGTGTCCAACCGCCTTTGGCCATCATATCTGGCCGTCTCGAGTTCGGTGCGCTGGCGGGAGATAAGCTCTTCCATTGCAATTTCATGCTCACGCTGCGCGTGTTTGAAGGTATCCTCTACCGCCCCGATGCGCGATTTGATAGATTCGACCTCCACACGGAGTTCCAGGTTTCGCTCGGTCAGTTCCTTCTTTGAATCTTCCAATTCGCCAACTATATTCCAAGCTGTGTAAGCACTGTACTTGACCAGGTGAGTGGGTCGCTTACCTCTTAATTTGTACACCTCGACTGCCTCCTTGAGACCCGAGCTCGCTTGGCCATGCTGGTTCAACTGAGAGACGAAACTGCTCAAGAGATACTCCATGTTCTGTTCCCGTGCGTCTTGATCCCACTCGCCGCCTGTAGAAAAGTTAAATGCTTTGATCTTGGTTTCTTTGCTCAGGAATCCAGGTGATGGTGCCCGCTTCTTTTTGAGTGAGTCGTTGTATTGGGACTGAGGGCAGGAGAGGGTGACAATAGTAGGTTTGGGGAGGGGTATTTTTGACGGGGTGAAAATGGGGGCTCTGTCATGTTTGGAAAACATGTTAGGATTTGTGATCTCGCAAGGGAATGGGCCCAAACTCAAGTTGCTCATGGATGCGCATATTGAATTCTCGTCATTAGGCGGCTCCAAATAGGGTTCCAGAAGAGGAGACAGAGCGGATTGAGCGACGCATGTTTCCCTCTGAGAATCAAGACGGGCTTGCCACGAAGGAAGCAGTGGGGCAGGGGAGGTAGGCGGGGATAACAAAAAATATGAGGTGTGCATACCCTTACGTTTGCCAAGTACTCTGCGGGAGTTTTCTTCCTCATGGGTATCCAAAGATGTTGCGGGACGGGGAATTGAGTGTCCGTTCGGTCGGCGGGAAGTGCTCATGGAGGAATTAGGGCGCCCCATGGTTGACGAGGAAAGCGGACCTCTAGATCGCGACGCCGCTGAAGTCGACCGGGTCAAGGTGGACGAAGCGTAGGAGTTTGCACGCCCGTGGGCCTTTGTCGTTCCATTGACGGATTTCGATGCGGACGGCGTGCCTGCGCCTGCCCTCGCGCTCTCGGTGGTACTCCTCGTGCGAGAGGATTCTTTGCCTGTCAGTTTATTTTCATACTCGCCTTGAAGTGTTTGGGTTACCTACGCGGTACCGCGGTGGGTTTGCTCGCAATTGCGCCGGGCTGCGGCAGCCTCGATCGAGAGTTCGTTCCGGACGGGTTCATCTCCTTGAGCCCAGGGATGCGTGATCCCTGTATTCTCGATTGTACCTGGCATTCATATTAGGAGGGACATGCCTTGTTTGAGGATTCAATGGCAGTAAAGTACCGGGCTTCCGTTCTCCATGATACCAGTCTCGTGGACAACAACAGTGTGTGTGAACGGATGGGGAAGTCAAGGATGCAAGGACGGCAATAAACAAATCAATGAGCGACTTGCAGCGTGTCGGCAGCCGACCTGCGTTGTCAGTTGGGCGGAGTATCTATCGTCAAAGTGGGTTGATTGATATCGACTGGATGAGTGACTGATTGTTGAACTGCTTTTAGTTTCTGGTTTCTGGAGCGACGGAGGGCGGTAAACAAATTCAGCTGACTCAGCCAGGTTCCGGCGGGGCTGGGCTATACTCCCTTGGGACTAGCGGTAACGGCGTCACGACGTTTCAACGTTTCAAGGGCTTCATGCGCAACAGACTCGACTTCACACTGGATGATCTTCATTAATTTACTTCCTTTTTTCTTGGATATTCTGACCCTGGCCTATCGCTCTGTATCTGCTTGACTGGCTGAAACACCGTTGTCCTTGAACTGTTTCAATGCGGTGGTGCTCAACTTTGACCAGCTTCAAGCTCGCCCCGGCGCCCCAGTAATTACCACGGTTTCTATTCTTAATTGTTCCAAGTTACTTATCGCTCTCGAACTACCTTCTGGGCTTCTCCCTTTCACCCCCCAGTTTCACTTCCCCTCCCTCTCTGCATTGGCTTCTCTTTGAACCTGCGTTTTGGTTCTTCTTATACCCAGCACTATGTCTGGCCGTTTCGTGCGCTCATCCAAGTACCGTAAGCTTGTTTCCCTCCCCCTCGCTTTGTCCGCGATCTGACAGGTAGCAAGGCCACGTCTTCGGACGACCAACACGAAAGGTACGGCGCAACACCTTCCGTCCCTGTCACAGGGGTTAAGAAGACTTACAATTCCGCAGGATCAATGCTATGATAACCTCCGTGTTTCCCGCAATGCCTGGGATACCAACCTTGTGAAGGTTCGTGATCTTCACCGCTCTTCAATCGCCCGCCGCCCCCGAGCCGCCTAACAAACCGTCAGGTCAACCCCCGTTATCTCTCCGTAAACTGGGAAGCTGGTGGTGGCGGTGCCTTCGCCGTAATTCCTCTCAGCGAGCGAGGCAGACTCCCGGAGCGGATACCTTTGTTTCGTGGTCACACCGCGGTTGTTCTAGATACGGACTGGTAAGCAGGGTCTATCACTACTTTTGTCGCAATGGCCAGCATAAGCCAACATCTGTAGGAATCCTTTCAACGACGACTTACTCGCTTCCGGATCCGATGATGGCAGAGTATGGTCACCTCTAGTTTGAATCACTTTCACGGAACGCCCCAGTCGGACTAAACGGTCTATAGGTCTACCTTTGGCGAGTTCCTGAGGGGTTCACGGTCAACCCCGACGTAGATTCCGATGATATTCAAGATATCGCGCCTGTTGGAAAGCTTAGTGGTCACCCGAAGTAAGTACCTATATTAAGCCTGTTTGCGATCAACATTCTCACACCCACCGCAGAAAGGTAGGCCACGTGCTCTTTAATCCCGCGGCTGAAAACATCCTGGCGACGGCATCCGGAGACTATACAGTGAAGATCTGGGATATTGAGGCTGGCGCATCCAAGCTGACGTTGAACGTGGGCGATATTGTGCAATCGCAATCCTGGAGCGCGAACGGTTCTCTTCTCGTTACTACCTCCCGTGACAAGAAGCTGCGAGTATGGGACGTCCGTCAAGAACGACCTGCGCATGAGGGCCCAGGACACACAGGAGCCAAGAACAGTCGTTCAGTATGGTTGGGAGAACGTGACAGGTTTGCAACCACCGGTTTCTCCAAGATGAGTGACCGCCAGCTGGCTCTTTGGGATATGCGATCCCCCCAACTGCCCATTGATGGCTTCAAGACCCTCGACTCTATCTCTGGTGTGTGCATGCCGTTCTGGGACGACGGTACCCAGTGCCTGTACCTGGCTGGTAGAGGGTAAGTTCGCATGCGCGGATTGTAAATGTAGACTGCTGATGACCATAGTGACGGTAACATTCGATACTACGAACTAGAGAACGACAAATTTGAGTACCTATCGGAATACAAGTCCGGGGACCCCCAGCGAGGTATTGCCTTCATGCCTAAACGTGGTGTGGACATGCACGACAATGAGATTACCCGCGCGTTCAAGACCGTTAACGATACCTACATCGAGCCGATTTCTTTCATTGTTCCTCGTCGGGCCGAGTCATTCCAGGACGATATTTACCCACCTACCATTGGCGTGACACCTGCAATGAACGCCTCAGAATGGTTCTCCGGAAAGGAGGCCATCCCACCTAAGATATCCATGGGCAGTCTCTACGATGGTCAGGGTTTGAAGGAGGTTACCGGTATTCAGGACAAGCCCACCTCTAGCTTGAGTACCGAATCTAAGCCCGAATCTAAGCCCGAGCCTAAGCCTGCCTCTCCAGTCAAGAAGGTGCCTGAGCCTGTCTCCGAGCCAACTCCGGTGGTCAAGCCAGCACCATCCATGAAAGACCAGGGTGCATCCATGGCTGCTATGGTGAACAAGTTCGCGGATGACGAGGAGCCCGAAAAAGTGGTGGAGTCAAGCTTCGATGAGCCCTCGAAGCCAGTCGAGCGATCTACTCGTTCCCCCGGAACTTCCTCACCGTCGGTCAAGGCTAGTCCGTTCATTCAAAAGGAAGATCCGATCAAAGCACAGTCCCCTACCACGGTAAGCTATTCATATAATACCTTGGATAGCCGTCTAGTAGCATTTGCTAACTATTTATTCCAGGCCTCACCTACGACCGCCGAACGCTCCCCTGCACCGAGCAGCCCAAGCACCCAGCCCACAGCACCGTCAAGCACCACCGGATCCGTCTCAACTGACACCGTCCAGCGAGAAATCAGCGCCATCAAGGACCTTATCGCGGAACAAACCAAGACCATCGCATCGCAGGCACAGCAAGTGTCGAAACTCACTTCTGAGATCGAATCCCTCAAGGCTCAGCTGGGCTAGCCTCTCTCCCATTGTTTCCTGCTTACTTTATTGCTCTTGTACTCTACCACACATACACATTACATCCAAGCCTCCCCCACCCCCTCCTGGCCCGCATTTTTGTCTTAGCTTGCTCACTTGCTGCTGCCTCTCATCTGCCCCGCGGGATCTCCCAATCCTAGTTGCTGTGCTTTAGCTAGCGTGTAGTTGACGTGCTCTTCTATTCTGTTGGAAAGATAAAAAGAATGGATATCCAGGATGAGTCTTTCGTTTCCCCTTAGCTTCAGCCTTGTCCATAGCTGTTTGTTTGTCTATCTGGTTTGGTTCTGTCATTGTTATGTTAGTAGATGTGATGCACTGTGATCTGGTCGTTTCTTTTTGTATAGCTTAGCTTATCTTACGGCATGATAGCAATGTGGATACCTACTTGTTAGCCTTACGTTTCTCATTTACTGAAGTAGGTCATGGTTTACAGAGTATCGGATGTTTTAATTGCCATTGTAATTCATTAGGTATGAGGTAGAGTATCGCCTTTTCTATGCAAGAACTGGGTCTGAGCCGTCATCTGTAGTAACGAGTAAACGCCTCATCTATACGCTAACTTTTGGTACACTTCGGGATTTCCATGCATAAATATATGGCTGTAGTAGGAATATCGTGCAAGTCTTAATCCCATCGGCTCGCCTCTCGTTCTCTTTCTACTCTTGCGGCCCTGGTGTCGTCACTTTCATCATCGTATTTGTAGTTAAGTCGACGCCCGCCTCGTTCCTGACGACTGTCTCGGCGGCGGCTGGGTTTGCTGGTGTCCCGATCAGCTTGCATTGCTTCACGGCGTTGCTGTTCTTTGAGAAGACGTTCGCGGTTGCGGGCTTCACGTTCTAGAGTATGGGGGTCTTTCTCGGGTTCAGATGGTTTCGAGGTCGGCACCGCCTTCTCCCTCGAGTCCTTCGGACGATCTCTGCTACTGGCCGAGCTGCGAATATCATCTTCGCGGCTACGTTTGATCTTCCTAGAGTGGTAGTCGCTATCGACCGCAGATTCAGATCGATCCCGTCGAGACCGCTTTCGATCTCTTTCTCGTTCACGAGGACGATCTCGCTCTCTGTAGCGTTCTCTCTCCTTTTCGCGGTATCGGTCACGATCACGATCACGATCACGCTCTCTATCGCGGTCACGTCGGCGCACCTCCCTATCTCTTTCTCGGTCCTCTTCGCGCCGATTTGAACGATCCTTTCCAGATCGACGAGAGTTGCTTGAGCCTTCAAGAGCCTCGGCGTTTCTACTTCGAGATTTGGAGCTGCCCCTCTCTCCCGCAATGGGTGCGAGGCGGTCATCATCTCGGCTATCACCATTGCGAGCAGGGCTTGTGCTCCGGCTGCGATTACTATGACGGTGGGACCGACGGGACCGATGAGAACGCGTGGATTTCTCCTTGTATCGGGATGACCTGTGAGACTCGACAGAGGGAGATCGGGTGCGTTGACCATCTTCTGCTGCAACCCTGTCATTCTTGTCGTAATGAGATTTTCTGTGTCGAGACCGTGGCCGATCATAAGCAACTCCGTTATTCTCAACACTACGAGATCGCTGGCGGTACCGACGACTGTTCGAGCGGGAGCGAGAGGAAGACCGCGTTCTGCTTCTTGATTTTGATCTTGCTCTAGAGGCGGGCCGGGTTGTCGATTGAGGATGTTGATCTTCCTGAACTGCCTCTGAATGTGGCCTGCGAAATAGCCTGTTAGTTTACACTAAAGAGTACGTGATGTGAGAAAGGGACTTACGTCTCGGACGCATTAGCGCTTCGTCCGGGTGGTACCGACGGACGCCCAGCTGGTTGGAAGTTCCTCTGACGAAAGAAACTGGTGTTAGGGAGCCCCTGTCTCATTGCTCTAGGTGCAGCTGGAGCGCCTTCAACACCCGGCCCTCGCGGTGGCATGGTATTCCCCGGCATAAACTGCTGGCCGCCAAAGCTACTGCCACGACCGTGGAAGCCTCCACGCATATAACCGCCGCCTCTACCAAACCCTTGATTCATATGAGTAGGTACGCCGACGCCGCCGGCACTATTGGTTTGATCAAGACTATCAATTGTAGGGATACCTTGTAATTGATGCCCATCGGGGTTTGCGACTTGGTCAGGATGTCCATGAGGTGTTTCCAGGCTAGCACCATTCAGCGCATCGTTCAAATCCCCTGATGCTAAATCTTTGGTGGAACTTGGGTCAGCTGCTGGGTTTGATCCCTCGTCTGCGTTCTTTCCTGGTTCCTCAGAAGCCGTTGCACCCACTGCGCCTTCCTCGGGCTGGGGTTCCATGTTCTGCTCCATGCTAGAGGACGCATTATCTTGGGCTGGTGCGTTAGCATTATGGGGGAAATTAGAATGCATATGGCCACTGTAGCCGCCGCGGCCGCGGCCACCGGAGTAGTATCCGCGACCGCGACCACGATAATTACCAGGGCCATTGTAGCCATTCTGGAAATCTTGGCTAGAAAACTGCTGTTGCTGCATTTGAGGATGAACTCCGTTGGGTTGAGACATATTATATCCGCCAAATCCAGAGGGATCCCCAAATTGCGCGCCCATACCATTCGCGAAAGCATTTGGATTGAATTTATCTTCGCCTCCATTCCACATATTGTTTTGAGAGCCGTCCCAGCCACCGTACACCCCCTGACCAGCGTTGAAATTCATTCCCATATTCATGCCACTGCTCATGCCATTCATGTTCATTCCGTAGCCTCCAAACATGCCCTGACTCGCGGCCATTGGGTCCATGCCCATTCCCGCCATTCCTGTACACGTTCATTAGTTTTATGCTTTTAGAGCCGATAGTAAGGTGTTTGATTACATACCCATAGGGTTGAAGCCCATCATCCCGTTGCCCATAAACTGAGCCATAGGATTTGCGCCCCATGCCATGTTCGGAAACATTGCAGGGTTCATATTGAATCCCATGGCGTTGGGGAAACTAGCACCGGGAACAGAATCCTGGGTTGTTTCCTGCTCAGTTTTTTGAGCGGACTCGCTATCGCCGGCGGTATCTCCTTCGGCGGCCTCGTCCTGCTCTGCATCATGCGCTTCATTCGTTGCGTCAGGACCGACTTGCTCAGCAAGTTCATTCTATGAATAACAATTAGCCCTCCACCCTAAATTTATATGCGGGGTAAAATCTAGTACCTGAGTTATCCCGTCCGTCCCTTCTTGTTCCGCGCCGGGCGCTTTGGATTCGGTGACAGCAGGAGTTGCATCATCAATAGGCTGCGCTGTATATGAATTTTCTGTTTGATTCGGCAATGTTGTTCTGTCCGCTAGAGTCTCAGTAGTACTCGACACTTGCTGAGTGTCTTGTTTGGGGCCGTTTTCTTGCGAGGGTGCAGCGTCGGGAGTAGCAGGTAATGATTCTTGTCGCTCTTTCTCGCGCTTCTTTTCTTCTGTACGAAGGAACGCCTTGAGAGTTGTTCGGAGGGCTTTGTTTGGTTTGCAGAGGTCAGAGGAGAGTGGGGTATGCGCGCATACGGGACATGTATCCGGAAGAGATGTCTGGCCTGCAAATTTTGTAAGAGCCGGGACAAATTATGATGGCGGGATTAGGTTGTAAGATGCTTACAATTTTCACAAATTGCCTGATCGCAGCAGGGAAGGCGAAATGCGTTTACAGCCAACTTGTTGCAGATGGCGCAGCGCAATTTGAAGGGGATATCATCTTGACTCAAGGAGCTAAATTATAGACAATATGTGTTAGCACAGAGCTCACGAAATATACTACCATGGCAGTAGCTCACCTCGCAATGTCCATCAAGCCCGAAGGCTGAAGAGCCGCAGCCATGGGGAAGATAAGCTACACGTGCGTAGCAAGCAAGCGGACTTGACTCGAGAATTATGTTTATGACAAGGGGAAAGCGGCCGAGCAGGCAAACGAGAGCGACATGACTTCAGTCGACCATCAGTCCAATCTCCAACTGGTCACACGAGAATGAGCGGCGGGAGGACTTGACGTGCCCGAGGAGAATCTCTGTCGCAACAACCGATTTGGCGTCGGAGTGGAGGCGGAGACCCGGAGCCGGAAGAACTTGCACCCACCCTTCACTTTGGCTGACACTAACTCGGTTACGTCTCAGTGTCTCACAAGGAGCTTGTTTTGACGAGAACAGCTACGTTACTTGGATGCCTAGACCCTTGCTCTGCAAGGCTCCGACGCAAGGTTGGCTGGAATGAGCCCGAAGCATTGAGGCCTGGGAACGTGCATGTCAGAGTGACATCGACAGCCGACGAGGCTCCCAGCCTTCTCTCTCATTTGCCCCGCTAAGCCTAGTAGTAGTGCGATATATCCATGTTTAAGGCATTTATATTGAGAATGGGATCGAAGACGCGATATCAGATTAGATCAAGTAATTTTGGTCCCTCACTGTGTAGCTGCCAAAGGGCAATAAGACGGATTCCTGTGGCGGGCGATACCCGCCGCAATGACGTGGAGGTCTCAGCCCGGAACAGTAAGTCCTCTACATCTCGAGGCTCTGTGTATCATCATGTAGCGTCCGGGGTATGGAGGTGTTCACAGGGACGAGTAAACAGCAAACAAATAGCAAACAAGCGTCAATAATCAATCATCATAAATAATATAATATCCGGAAGAGAGATAAATTAAGGTTAATTTGCATCATCAACGAACAACAAAGGCAGGATCACGCGCCGGAAGGCCAATGAGGGCTGTGTCCGCCAGGGATGACTGTTTGGTTGCAGTGGCGACGTCAGTAGAGTGTTAAGGTAGAGTCATTACGATAGTGGCATGTGATGTGGGTGAGAGCAGGCTGCAGATTAAACAGACTCGAGAGTTGGGAGTCGGAGAGAGAGAAGGTCGAGGAGAGTGTTCGTATAAAAGAAGGCGAAGCGACTGGAGAAGAAAGGAGGAAATTAAGTAAGCAGGGTTCACCAAGGAATTCGACCAAAAAACCGAAAAGTGATTTTGATTTTGCTGATTTTTGTTTAAAATTAGCGCGGCAAGGCAGGGTTAAAAGGGCTAAAAAGGTCCGCCCGCTCCCCCCGGAGGAAAGAATTCGAATCTCTTTTCTGGGTCATTGCCACGTCCCCGACCGCCTTGGGCCCACGCACCGGAGCTTGGGCCATCAACAACGATCTACGCAGTACTTCCTCACGACTTGATGTCGCGGTCGCCTTGATTCCATTTGGATCAGTTTACGATTTCAGAAGATCTCGCAGCAGAGGTAATTGCGCCATTTCCTCTTTCCCACCCTGAGCGCGCACTCGTTGCTGCTCTACGCCCGTCCGTCCCACGACGCGCCGTATACTCCATATACATACATACACTTAGTCTATCAAGTATCAACCCTGTGGTTGATACGACTTTATGATCATCGTTGTCAACAATTGCTGAGACCCGATTTTGCCAGCAATGACAGAGCAAGACAACTCTTATCGACCCCGTTCTCCCGACTTCTCCACCTTCCAGCCCACCATTCCCCCCCAACCTGTCTACCAATTCCCGGGCCACCTCTCCCACCGCGCTTCCTACGACGCCTCGCCCTTCTTCACCCCGCAATACCAACAACCCCCAGTCGCGCCGACGAGGGCAAGCCAGCAATACATCCCTCCATTTGCTGATAACAGTTACGATTCTGAGATGGCCCGCCGATCATCTCGTCTAGCGCGTTCACTTGACGTCGCGCCGGTTTCAGAGCCAAAGTACATGGAGCCCATTTCTCCAGAAGAACCACAAGAGCCCGCGGGGCCCCTAGAGCCTTTAGAGCCCCTGGAGCCCCCGAAGGTATATCCAGCTGCTAGTATTGAGGTTAAAACCAAATTTCCGGTTGCGCGCATCAAGCGCATCATGCAGGCCGATGAAGATGTAGGCAAGGTCGCGCAGGTAACGCCTATTGCTGTCTGTACGTATTTAACAACTCCCTCTATTAGTTGGAGAATGATGCTAACATGCCGCGCCCACAGCCAAAGCACTCGAGCTTTTCATGATCTCCCTAGTGACAAAAGCCGCCAAAGAAGCCAAAGACCGGAACTCGAAACGCGTAACCGCGTCGCATCTCAAACAAGCCGTTGCGAAGGATGAAGTATTAGATTTCCTGGCAGATATCATCGCCAAGGTCCCAGATCAACCGACCGGGCGGAAGCACGAGGACGATGGAAGCGATCAAAACGAGCAACCGAAACGGAAGCGTGGCGGTCGGCGTCCAAAGGATGATAGCGATTGAATGATCACAATCATTAAATCATTGTGTTTCCTCGTGTTTTTATTGGGATGATGGGTAGCGTTTCTTTTGTGTTTAGACCTGGATGGTGCGCATATACTTTCGGCGTTGTGAAGGTGGGATGGCGTGCACCCTCAATGTGAATAGGGCTTTAATCTTGTCTATTATTTATCTGATTTCGAGGCCATAGCCAGGCTTCCAACTTCATTTCTTGATCCGTCATCTTGTGTGGAAATCAGTGACCCGTAGGGCGTAGAACAATGTAAGCGCGCTAGTCCAAGGTAGGAAGTAGTGCACTATGCCTCTTTCGGATTCAGGGACATCAGGCCGCATATCGACGGAGTACTTCCACTCCTCTCCCTCTTATCTCTCCCCCAGCAGTCACCTCCTGCTCATGCTTCTTCCCGCGGAGGAGTATCATGCGCCGGTTACAGAAAAATGGACTTTGTATGTTGGATACGCCCTCACCCGAACCGTACGCGCCGCGCGCCCCCTATTGTGCTTCTCCTAATCAACAAGACAGTGGTCTCGAATAATAGGCGGCTCCCGCTCGTTGTCAAAGAGCCCGCGATCTGCTTCCCCTACGGAGCGACTTACATCTTTTAAACGGACGTGTAACACACTGCAGGTCAGTCGCCAGAATCCACATGCGCGTCGTCCGCCAAGTTCCTAACATTGTCTGCCCCTCATTAGCAAATATGGCGCTCCAGCAATGCAGCTGCCGCGGAGCAAGCAGCCATTGTACACGCGCGCAATTGCATCGATCGCCTCAATTCTGTCCTAGGCGATGAGTCTCGTGGCCCCGCGCCTCATCCGTGTCTTGCATATGCCTCATCCTCTCAGATCTTTGTGACCGTTACCAAACTTGCGCTCTCGTCTCACGATGAAGCTATGCTTCGTTCAGCGACGCTCCTCTTTAATACCCTGATTGATTCGGAGGTTGACGGTGTTGTTGATAACCGATTATTCGCGCGCGCCCTGGTTGATTTGGTTCGTCGGGCGGATAAGAAGTCGGAGGATATTGAAGGACGGCTTGTGGAATTGTTGTTTGGCGTTGCGAACAACATTCGTCTCCAGCCCAACATTCTTCCCGCATGGTTTGCTCCCCGATCGGACGATGACGATCAGAGTACTGGCAATGTTGAGTTTGCGGGTACCATGAGGACGGATGATTTCCCGTTGTTTTATGTGCTGGTGGAATATGTACATCATGCGGGAAGGGCGGGCGACTTCGCTCGAACCGGACTCCTCTATTTGATAGAGACGGCATCGCGGTCAAAGGACCTGGAGCGATGGTTGATTGAAAGTGACTTGGCGACATTGATGGCCACCGGTTTAGGTGCTTTGTACAGCCAGCTGGGCAAGTGAGTACAGATGTTGATCCATCAGATTGAAGATGAACTAACTTTTCGTCGCAGCTTAACGTCTGGTTTGGAGGAAGACTCCGACGTACCGCATATTATTTCACATTCAGACCACGCCCAGCAGGAGACGGCGCTCCCTCCCGCGCTTGGCGTGTCGATGGATTCTTTCATGGCCTACCTCTTGTTCTGGCAAGATACAATTGATCATTGCAAATCACCTGAAGTGGTTGCAACCCTGTTGGATCACTTCCAGGTCCTTTTTCTAGAACAACTACTGTGGGTCCTCCAAAATCCATTCCCTGTGCGGCTACTTATGATCGAGTAGATACCCCTCATTGTTAGAGTCGTCTGATGTTGAAGGCGGCTCTACAGCTGCAGTCCTCACTTATCTTTACCGTATCCTCGCTTCGGTGGATCAAGAAGATCTGGTTCAGCGGATTCTTCATTTTCTGCTCGCGTCGACCTCTGATTCAGATGCACAAATAGCTGAAAAGAAAAAGAACATGTCCGCTAGTCGGCGAAAATCTCTCGACGTGCTCGCTGCGTTTTCGGAGGAGGCGGCTCGTCCATCACCATCCCTTTTCAATTTGAGGGATCTCGCCCTTCTTGGCTTACGGTCTACAAACCGCCCAACTATCCTAGCAACATTGCGGCTGTTGACGGTCATCCTACAGCGACATTCCTCTTTTGCGCGATTCTTGATCCGAACTATTCCCGGGCAACCCGCCAAACAACGAACTGTTGGGGCACTGAATGCAGAACTAGAGCAACTCCTGACAATGGCCACCTCGATAATGGATGAGCCAATGTTGGATGAGTCTTTTGAAAACTATCTCAAAGATGCTTCGTGGATACTCGAATCACGGCTCTACTTCCCCCCTCCCGGCACTAGCCCGGGAGAAGTGGTCCCTCTTGAGATTCGCCAGGATGATCTGATCGTCGGCGAGCTGTTAGACTGCCTAAAGACCTTTTTTACTAATACAGTGATTGTGAACTTGGCCTTGACGGAAGTTCTCATGAGCATTGCATCCTCGAACCTTATGGCACTTGACGGATGGTTGCTTGTAGACCCTACAAAGTACAGCTATACCAAGACTGAGGGTGCACTGAAGACGGGTCATATGACCGACATTCTCGACCAAGTACACTCTGTTTACCAGGTGCCATCCTGGTCCTCTGCCGACATCCCTGCCCTTACCGCTGTTCTACTACGACTTGTTGAGAAAGTGCAAGAATGGCGAAAGCAAGTCCCGGACTTTGATATTCTGGTAGCCGCACGCCGAGACTTGTTGCACGAAGCAGAAGAGCCACCCAGCAATACCGAACAGATTTCGGGCACCTCTACTACCATCTTTTCCACAGACCGAAACTCGTTAAATACACCGCGTAAGCCGCAACTAGGCTCCGAGCCAGGAACACCGCGCGGCCGACGCGACCTACGAAACATCACGTCTCCGCAGCGCAGTATTGTCGGTTCCCCGCTACGAGAACCTACAACATTCCACACGCCCCCTCCGCCGGATGACTCCGACGGCCGCTCTGTTGTAGCCGAGGAGCTGCGCAAGCGATTGGCCACGCCGTTTTTCCCCAACAGCGAAACGCCTACCAAACCCGACCAGCCTACTGAAGATGGCTCGCAAGAAACAGGTGAACCAGGCCAAGCGGCGCCAGATACGAACACAAGTGCAATCGACGGTGAGCAAAAAGCGAAGGATGAAACGGCAAGTCTCGGTCACGTCCTCACCAACGTCGTCATTCTGTATGAGTTCCTCTTGGAGATTTCGGCAGTGGTCCAGGCACGCGGCACTCTTTTTGATGAAGCCGGCTTCCAGGATCTAGGCTTGGCCCCCCAGGCTGATGACCTGTGAGCTGTGGCTGTGTGATTTGGCGTCCCTGGCTGGACCAAATGCGACGCCTTGCTTTTAGAAGAGATAAGTAGCTTACATTTGTCGGTATTTGAAGTAGACTACATAGTCTGCCATACTGTATCATAGCCCAGTTCATACATACGTATATATCACTAAGGTATAATAAGAAAACTAGGACAATACAAGGACAAAATTCACACTAATTTTCAGATAGCCACCCAACGGAAGACGGAATTACTGTACTTTTCCAAGATTCCAATATTTCCAACCCTTCCTTGTCATCGAGTCGGAAGCTTGTTGACCATGCCATTCAGCACATCCCCCAGAAGCCTCTCGACCAACCTCTCGTTGGTCTTGTTTAGGACCATGTTGAAGAATCTGTCGAGTATGCTATCCAGGACATCATCATCAAGTAGATGCGAGGGCAGCTTGCGGACCTTGTATAGTAATTCATACAGCGCGTCAAGGATTCTGTCAACGACCTGGAGAGCACGAGAGTGTCTGGACATGGTGTGCTGAGAGTCCTACGTACGGAGTAAGTAGAGTATGATGGAAGAATTCACCTGTATGTAGTTTAATCTTCAGCTTGTTCCAAAATGGGTGGAGATTGAAGAAGGCTGCCAGAATAAATAGTCGACACCCGAATATGAAGGCAGTTTCAGCGGTCGCAGTCTGTTCAGTGGAGAAGAAAGAAAAAGGGGCAACGATGGGCAGCGCTCAATGAACTCTGGAATCCACTCCCGCGAGTTTATTCTTCATTCTCGACTCCTTGCGACTTGACAGCTCTGCAACCCTGTCGCTGCCATTGTGACAATCCTTGTGACTGACAATACGGAGTCCTGCTTTGTTCTTTGCCAGTTGCCATGCTTTGAGCTCCAGCTTCAGCGTCCATCAGCACCGCAACTGAATCATCTTTAATTAGCAGCCAATGGCGGGACCACTCGCCCCCATCTGATGGCTGCGACTGAGATTGCGAACGCCCAAGAAGCCTGTCCTCAGCTTGATTGGCACTAACTCTGTAACCGTGTCGTTTTGATTAGGAATTGATTGCAATTTGCTGCTCCGAACTCCGCATGCCAGTCGTTCTGCATATAATTGCTTCTTGCCCAAGCCAATTCTTGCTCTTACGCTGCATTCCTGCACCTCCGGTCGCCCTGCTGGGAATTCAGCCACGCCCCAGACCTTCCCCGTTCTTGCGCGGTCCTTACTTCAGGCATCCAGTGTCGCTGTCTTCCATCAGAGCGTCTGTCCCCTAGGCTTCAATGGACCTTTCAATCTCCTCTCCTTTAACTTTTCTCATCCTCATGTGAGGCGATCGTATATACACACCCCTAACCGATTTTCTATTCTTATCAAACAGCGGGCGGGTATTAGTTAAATGGACATAAGCCATGTCCTCCGATTATCAGCACCAGCATCAGCCATACCGGGACGACCATGACCGCGACGAAGAAGACGCTCCTTTTCTGTCCCAGCAGGATGGCGACCGTAGTGGCCACGCCCGCGGCCACTCGCACTCCTCTGCTCACGATGGGGAGAAAGGAGGCGTGGTTATCAACGGCGCTATCCGCTCGCGACTCATGATTACGCTCCTTGCGATTGTCCTAGCTGTTGAAGTCGGCTTCGTAATGGCTGGTGGCCCAATGACCCGCATTTACGAAGCGATCGCCTGCCGTGAGCATTTCGCCGAGTTTGACCCGACCAAGATCGGTCCTGATGGCCAGGTCGCGGAGGAGCTGTGTAAGGGCAAGGAGGTCCAGAGCGAGGTCGCTGCTGTGAAGGGGTATATGGAGTTCTTCGAGGGCGTTTTGAGTGCGTTTCACCATTCCTTTCTTTTCCTTTCCTTTCCTTGTTTCTTTCTTTCTTTTTATTTGAAACTAGGCTGATCAATTCAGGTGTTTTCTTGGCTGCGCCATACGGTCTTCTGGCGGACCGGTTTGGTCGCAGAAAGGCGCTCTGTTTCGGTATCCCGGGGTTTATCCTCAATTGTGTGATTATGTTCGTTGTTATGTGGTTTTCTGATATCTTTCCACTGCGTGCGGTGTGGGCTTCCTGCTTGACTTTTGTGTTTGGCGGGGGCCCGGTTGTGACTATTGCTGTTATTTTTACTATGATAGCTGATGTGACGACAGAAGATGAGAGGTGAGGCGTCACTTTAATCTGTCTACTCGGTTTGAATGCACGAGCTAACTTCTCCAGGGCGATGATGTTCTTCCGATTCGGCGTCGCGAGCATGGCAGCCGACTTCGTCTCTAGTGCCGCTAGTTCGTGGCTAATGGTTTATAACCCCTGGGTTCCTCTCCTGGTCGGATGGGGCGTAGTTATCGTGGGCGTTCTCATGGCATTGTTCTTACCCGAGACGAAGAATGCTGTTACTCCTCGTTCTTTTGGGCCGTCTGGCGAAATGGAGCTTGACTCGCTAGCCTCTCCGAGCGGAGTTCGCAAAACCTCGGTTTCATCGGAGAAGTTCACAGCAGACCGTGATGAGGATGATGCAGATACTCATTTCAGCAACGGACCAACGCCGCACTCGTTCTTTGCTGCATTGGGAAGCGTGTTCAGGTCATATCTCAGACCGTACGCCTTTATTTTGCGCACAAGGCGTGTCCTTCTCCTACTATCCTCGTTCTTGGTATACCGACTCAGTCGCGGTTCCTCGTGGTTTCTGGTTCAGTATATCTCTGCGCGGTATAGCTGGACAATTGCCCAAGCAAACCTGCTGGTTTCCTTCAAACCGGCCCTAACCATTCCCCTCTTCTTATTCATCATCCCCGCCATCAGCAAATACAAACTCAAAGGCATGAAATCCAACATGAAAGACCTCCAGCTCGCCCGCGCAAGCATTATTTTCCTCGCGGTAGGCACCCTGGGAATTGGACTCTCCCCAAGCACCGCAATGCTCATCCCCAGCCTCATTGTGCAAACAACGGGCTCCGGATTCGCATACCTAGCACGGTCGTTGATCACGACCCTTGTGAAGCGCGAAGAAACCGCGCGGTTATTCACTGTCATCGAAGTCCTGCAGGCTATCGGTAACGTTATTGCCAGTTTGTCCATCACGAATGTTTTCCAGATCGGACTTGAACTGGGAGGTCCGTGGGTTGGTCTTGCGTGGATGATGACATCTACGGCATTTTGTCTTGTCGGAGTGTCTATTTGGACTTTTAAACTACCTTCTACGGCAGAGGACAAGCCTGAGGACCATGGAGACTAAGCCCCCTTGGGCTCCGATCCGATGTATATATAGTGATTTTTGGATGTATATATAAATGGCGGCGTTGGTTACTACTTTACATAGGCTGTATAGAAGATAGAATTGTCGTTTTATCTAGGTGCCATCGGTGGTTCGTCGGACACGTAACTTAGCGGATGTACCTGGCATATGGCGCCTCAGGCAACAAGGCTGCGGCTCACATGTTGTCATTTCAGGTCGGGCAAATGTTCATCACAGGTTCTCTACCACCCCACGGTGCTTCTTTCTATATTGCAACTAATCCCTGATTCTCTCTGGGTCTCTGAAAGTCGCTGCCAACCGTTCGCAATACAGCCCCGTTCCTTCCTCGAACAAGCTTGCGAGACTTTTAAAACACCCCACTGCAATCCCACTACTCTTGCAATGGCCAACTAGCACAGCTTCGTTTGCACCGTTATCGACATATTACTTATTTTATTGTACTCCCTTCCCCATGGAAAAATTCTCCCAGTTTCGCGACCGAGGTTTGTATACCCATTGAAGCTTTCATATCCCGTACGTCCCAACTGACAGCTGTCATCAGGCTCCGGCATCGCACCCTTCCTTCCTGTCCCACTACAACCCGTACCTGGCTGCTGTCCGCTGCCAATACGCGCTTTGTTATTTAGCATACGCCTCCCGTTCTTCATCTTCGCATGTGTGAGCTACTTCCTCGTCCTGAAATGGCTCCCAATCGGATCGTTGGGCAAAAAGGCGGCTCTTTGGTGTATACTGGGGATACCCAGCATATGGTGGGTTGACCTTCAGGTAGACGGCGTACGGAAGGGGTAAGTTCTCTGACATCCTGCGAAAATAAGACGGGAACATGCGTACTGATTGGCCTGCTTATTTTAGCCACCTCTCACGACAACGATCTCGTCTCCCTGGCCGGGAATCTGTCATTGCGGCCTCGTTTACCTCCCCCATTGATGCGCTCTATCTCGCCGCGATATTTGACCCCATATTCACTGCGTCTTATCCCACCACCCGGGAAGTAGAGCAAATATCGCTCCTGTCGGCGATTTTGCGCGCGTTTGCCTCGCCTCAGCTCCACCCTCCACCCGGCGCAAAGACCATAAGTCTCTCCGCGCTGGAGCGCAAATACCGCGGCCGCCCTATTGTCGCGTTCGCGGAATGTACAACCACCAACGGCCGCGGTATTCTCCCGCTGTCCCCGGCATTGGCCAACATTTCGTCAAAGATGAAGGTCTTCCCTGTGTCCTTGCGCTACCAGCCCGAAGATGTAGTCACCCCGCTACCAGGCTGCTATCTGAGCTTCATCTGGGCTCTCTTGAGCAAACCAACGCACTACATTCGCGTGCGAATCGCCGAACCTGTCAGGATCGGCGGTGAAGGCGGCCCCGGTCGCCAACCTGGAATCAAGCAGAAAATGAAGGATTCGACATACAATACTAATTTTTTTGATGTGTTGGATGAGGTAAGTGGCTCCAAGGGTGGAGCGGTTTCGTCGAAGGATATGCCAGAGGTTGACCTTAGCCTTGCTGAGAAGGACCTCCTGGATACCGTCGGGGACTCGCTGGCGAGATTAGGCAGGGGGAAACGAGTTGGACTGAATGTTGCGGATAAGCTGGCTTTTATCAGGTTGTGGGCGGCAGATACGACATGGTAGATCTTACCAAATTATATTATTATCAGTTGTTCGGATTTGCCTCTGGGTTGTACCTAGGCATTGGAGTACAATTACTGTATACATCGCAGCTCATGCGTCAGCGTTTTGCAATTACTACGGCCTCTACCAAGAATTAGTAGGTATCTACATCAGGGAATAGAATTAATGAAAGCAACAATCAGTAGGTAGAAAAAAGAAGAAACGCTTTTTTGTTCTCTAAAATCCCACCTCCAAAACCAAAACCAGCTAGCTAAATAAACTAGGCCTATTAAACAGAATACTGTACTTGAAGTATACCATACATCTGAATCCAAAGCTCACCCACACCACAACAAAAGCCGTTTACTCCAACGCATCCGTAATACACCCAGAACTAGCATCCTTCACATTCCGAGCATACTTACCCAGCGTCCCGCGCAGGCTCAACCCCGTAACAGGCAGTTTGCCATCAACCCGATCCTGGTCCCACTGCTTGCGTCGCTTCGCAAGCTCCGTCTCCTCAACGTACAGATCCAGCACGCGGTTCTCGGCATCGATTGTGATTTTGTCGCCGTCGCGCACGAGACCGATGGGGCCGCCGACGGCGGCTTCGGGGACGATGTGTCCGATTAGGAACCCGTGGGAACCACCGGAGAAACGGCCGTCTGTGATGAGAGCGCAAGTGTTGCCGAGGCCGGCGCCCATCAGGGCGGAGGAGGGCTTGAGCATTTCTGTGGATGGGTTAGTTACTTGGTGGATTAAGGAATAGGGAGGGAGGGTTGGGAAGAAACCTACCAGGCATGCCGGGACCGCCCTTAGGGCCGGTGTAGCGGATTACGACGACGGTTTTCTCGTCCTTGGTGATTTCGTTGCGCTCGAGGGCCTCGATGAAGAGGTCTTCGTGGTCGAAGACACGGGCCTTGCCGGTGAAGACGGTGCCCTCCTTTCCGGTGATCTTGCCAACGCAGCCGCCGGGGGCGAGGGAACCGCGAAGGATCTGGATGTGGCCGGTTTCCTTGATGGGGTCGGAGAAGGGGCGGATGATCTTCTGATCGGCGGGGAAGTCGGGAACCTTCTCGAGGTTCTTCGCGAGGGTTTCACCGGTGACGGTTATGCCGGAGCCGTCGATGACGCCTTCCTTGAGGAGGAATTTGAGGAGGGACGGGGTGCCGCCGATGTTGTGGAGGTCGGCCATGACGTATTTACCGGAGGGCTTGAGGTCGGCGAGGAAGGGGGTGCGGTCGGAGACGGCCTGGAAGTCGTCGATTGTGAGCTTGATGCCGACGGAGTCGGCAATAGCGATAAGGTGGAGGACAGCGTTGGTTGAGCCACCCGTGATGTTGACAACGATCATGGCGTTCTCGAAGGCCTGGCGGGTGAGGATGTCTGAGGGGCGGATGTCCTCGACAAGGAGGCGCTTCATGGCCTCACCAGCGCGGAGACATTCGTCGTTCTTGGCCTGGGATTCGGCAGGGTTGGATGAGGATCCGGTGAGAGTCATACCCATAACTTCGATGGCTGTGGCCATGGTGTTGGCTGTGTACATACCACCGCAGGCACCGCCTCCGGGGCAGGCGTGGCGGATGATGTCGAAACGCTCGGGCTCGTTGATCTGGCCGGTGATGTACTGACCATAGGCCTGGAATGCGGAGACAATGTCAATGTCGGCATTGTTCTGCATTGACGCGCAACCGGGCTTGATAGATCCACCGTAGACCATTAGACTGGGGCGGTTGACTCTGCCCATGGCCATCAAGACACCGGGCATGTTCTTGTCACAACCGGGAATACTAATGTTGGCGTCATACCACTGGCCGCCCATGACGGTTTCAATAGAGTCGGCAATAAGATCACGGCTTTGCAGCGAGTATCGCATACCGCTAGTACCCATACTGATACCATCACTAACGCCGATAGTGTTGAACTGGTATCCGATGAGTCCGGCTTTCTGCACTCCCTCGCGGACGCGGTTGTTCAAGTCTAGAAGGTGCATGTTGCAGGGGTTGCCGTTATACCAGACGGAGGAGATTCCGACTTGGGCCTTGTTCATATCGGCTTCCGTGAGACCCGTGGCGTACAGCATAGCTTGGGAGGCACCTTGCGAGATAGGCTGTGTGATATTGCGGGAGACCTTGTTGAGAGCGGGCTCATCGTCGGTAGAGGAGGCCTTTTGCCGGGGAATGGTAGTAGAAATGGGTCGGCTAGAGGTAGCACCAGTCAGTACAAAAGAAATTGGGTGTTGCAGTCACTCCATGAGCGTGCAATGGGTGGTAGAATACATGGAAGTCCGGTTAGCCAAGCTCCGGAGAGCAGAGGGCACGCGGCCCCGAGTCTGTGAGAGAAGCATTGTCGTCTGCCCGGATCTCGGCTGGATGAATAGAGAACACACCGCACCACAGCAGGAGCTTAAATAACAGGCAAGATCGAAAAAAAGACCTCGGAGTTCTGAGCGAGGGAGGAGGAGAAAGTCAGAAAAGTTGAGGGTGATCTGAAGTTCCTCCGCAGCGAGGTCGGGGCCGGAGTTGGGACCAGGCTCCCCGGGCGCCAATCAGCGGTGGGGCTTACTAAGGGCCCCTGCAGCAGCTAGTCCACTAACAGTTGCTTGTTTATGGTGACAAGCTTACGGGGGAATAATTCAGGCGTACAATAGGTAGTCATTTCTAAGGGTATAAATCAGATCTAGCCAAGCTTCATCAAGCCTACGGCATTTGCGCCGACCTAGTGATCATGCGTCACATGGCCATGATGACATAAATCACGAGGGGAAAAAAAAAACAGTAAGGAGAATATTACAGCAAAGAAGACGCAAGAGACCAGCTCTAGGGGACTTCTTTGTCGCCTCGCTTCAGTCCACCAGGAACATCAATCGCGCCCTTCACCCACTCCATAGCCGCGATCTCGTCAAGGCCTTTGCGTTTCGTATTTCGCTTCAAAAGTAACTCGACACACTCCCGGGCACCCTCGAGTTGGCGGCCCTTCTCGGGATCCCATTCACCGTCACTGTCAGCATACCGATACCAGGACCATTCACACCGGGCGATGCGGTGTGGGGTTCGAGCTCGAAGTTTAGCGGGGTCACCCCGAGTTCCTGGCAATGCATCGAAGGGAAGCCTGCTCTCCATCATAGCGTACAGCAAGACTCCAAGCGCCCAGCCATCGGTGGACCGTCCATCGTACGGTTGCCCCATAAGAATTTCTGGTGCTGCATAGTCTTCACTTCCGCATCTGGTTTGGAGAAGAGGGCTTTCAGGGGGTTCAGGTATACGTCTAGAGAGACCCAGGTCACTGAGGGTTATTATGGCACGATCATAAGTGCGCCAATCAGTGATCTTCTGCAAAGATTCTGCAGGGAGATTCACAAGAACGTCTGTGTAATTAACTAGTCAGTATCTACCATGATGGAAAAGCCGACAGAAAAACCTACTTTCGAGTTTAATATCACGATGGACCACGTAGTTCTCATGCAAGTGGCGTACAGCTGCCACTAGCTCCGCAAATATACGGCGGATGAGACCGGGTGACATGGGTCTAGTATTGTGCGAAACGACTTCGAACAAGTCGCCGCCCGGACAGTAGTCCAGAACTAGAAGGGCACGCTTTTCGTCGCTGCCAAAGGCCTTCAGTTGCACGAGTGATGGGTGGTTCAGGGTCTTCAGAATTTCGACTTCGCGCTTGAGGGACACCTCCAACCGCTCCTCATCAGCTCCACCTGCCGGTCCGTGGTCGATAATTTTGATTGCAACTAATTTCTGGGTTGCGGGATGACCGTGCCCAGAGTCGCCAGTTCCTTCGAGCTCTACACGAACAGCTAGAGAAACCTGGCTGAATGTCCCGTGTCCAAGCTGTCGGAGCTTACGATACAGTCGTGGCTGCTGGGTCCGAATAGAGCGCACCGAGTAGATTTCGTCTGCGCCCTGTGTACCAGATGACTGGATGAGGACCGGTTTGTTGTCGTCAATGCCGTACCCACTGCTTCGTGGAGGAGACGGCGGGCGAACCGTCGGTAAAGCGATACCGCGATGGATGGCCAAGTATTGCTCCCGGTGCAGGTTATTCGATTTTGAATCCGTGCTGGAAGAGGAAACAATCCCTTGAGAGAGACCAGTTCCGGAAACAGCAACGGGGCGAGGCTTAATCGGAACACTTCGACCTGGTGGAACATACTCACTTAAACTACGATTGCGCGCATGCTTTGGGACCACCGGCGTGTCCAAGACTTTCTCAGTACTAGGTTTATCCGTGGTTCCAGAAGTTTTGCCGCGAGATCGAGATTCCGAGGTTCCGGACAATGACAACTGCGATGGGTCGCTGGGCCGCATACTTAGGCTCGAACCAGTCCTGGAGGCGATCGAAGAAGTCCGGGATAACGACTGCGAATTACGACGCGGCGGAAGTTTCCATGGCGAAGCGCCTCCAATAGGCGACGGCAAAGGTGTAATATCTCCCATGGCTATTAGTTGAGGAGAAGACAAAAGAGAAGCTGGAGATAGGGAACCCCCACTATGACTTGGTCCAGCCATCAAAGCCCGTAGACTTGGCGTACGATGCGGAAGGCTGCTTGCAGAGGTACTATGGTGGACAAACAAGTCGGCCTCTCTATGCGGGCTCAGCCGATGAGGGCTCGAATGGTGAGCACTAGAGATATCGGTGCGGATCTGCAAAGATGGTACAGCAGCATCGTGCTCTTTATACGTCACATCCTGGATGGAGACGGGGGAAAAGTTGTCGGGGGATAAAGGCGCAAAGTCGGGGCCTTCACGGCCTGTGTTCATCGAAGACGTTGAATGAAGCTCATTATCACTCGAGACCGTTATGGCGCTAGACCCGTGTAACTCGGGGTGGTGGACGACGGACCCTGACCTATCGGTCGGTGGAGGTGATTCCGGGTGAACCATCGAACGAGTATGAAGCCTAAAACGCTACAGTGACATTAGATGACCCTTTTCGTCGTTAAACGACATTTAACGAATCCAGAGCCATACTTGCGAAAGCGTGCGGGTGAGACCGGGCCCGGAATCTTCACAGAGCGCCTCGGACAAAGCCCCGAGGGTGGCACTGAGGTTGAAGAGGCCTCAAGATAAAGGGAAGGTGAGCGAAACAACGATAATGATCATTCAGCACATCAGCAAGTCTGAAACTCAGAGGGATGCGAGGCAAAAGGGCTTGAAGCCAACGGAAGCGCTGGCAACAAAGCAGGAAGGAAGTTGAAAGCGCTGGCGGTTGGGGGGCTGGTCAGGGCCAGGGCCTAGTAATATGAGAGAGATTAAGCCCCAAATCAAATCAAGCCTGGCAGCGACGTAATCTGCGCGCAGACCCGGTAATATTACACCAGTATATTAATAGCACCGGCGGCGGAGTTTAAATCGAGCTTCTGCATGCTTGCGTTTGGCGCTTGATGTTGAAGGCTCAAAGCAGGAAATTTTTTGGCTCGTCCTGCGGGGTCAGCTGATTCCTTGATTGCCCTCTTTCGTCCTGTCGACGTAAACTGCGGGCTGTTCCGGGCGTTTTTGCCGCTCCTTTGGGCTTAGTCGTCCCCGCATCAAGGAAAGGCCCTGAATAAATCGCCACTTCCGGCAGGTTAATTTCCTTTTCGGGCCAGGCGCCCTGCCAATCCGCGCCAGCATCGTGCCCAGCGGAAGATTCCCGTGACCTCCAGCGACAGCCATGGTCTACGTAGTCCTGGAGATCTTAATCTCACCGGCGGCTACTGCAAGATACTCACTTCGCTTAGTCTGCGATGCTGCACGTTTTGTGATCTATTGACTGCGAAAACTTAGGACAGCTGCGGAGTAATCGCTGGAAGATTACCACAGACTGTACTCCGGAGTAACATACCTCGTACGGGCCGGTGTAATCGATCTACACTATTCGCGACGCTACTAGTAAACACTGTTTTTTATAGCCGCTTCACGCACATTCTAACGGCCCTCTGCCTGTGGGAATAATTCAACACAAGAATTTGATCCTGTTTAAGAAACGGGCTGAGATCTACGTAACCGGACGCGTCTACGTTTGCAGGAGCTGGCAACATCTCTTACCAGCCCTAAATCCTATACTATCTGCTGAAATCGCCCTACGACGCCCTTGTTTCAGATCCATCGACCATGGCCCACGGTGTTGATTCTTAAAGACAGCACCTGGCCAATTAAATGGGGCCAGCTGTGCGGCTCTTAACTGGTCCCCGATTTTTATATCGACAGATATGACAGACCCAGATGACTTTAGAGAGTTTTCATTCGATGCTCCTGACAACATTAAAGGCGCTTGGTAAGACGGACTGAAACCTGCAACAGTTTTCGCCAGCAAGAACACAAACACAGGAGTCTGGTATATGTACAGTAAAATTTAACAAAACCGATTACCATGCCCGTTCCCAAAACCATGGACAATGCTTTAAGACGAATGCGAAGCGCCAGAGTGAAGAGAGTTTTGAAAAGGCAAGGCAGTCGTTCTAATACACAGTATATGAAAATATAAATTAAAACACCTCCCCGCTTGACCGAAAATGCCGCAAACGAGTAAAGGTGGACGTCAGAATACAGTCGGACATGGACGCGTTCAGAGAACAGCCTTTTTCACCACCTATAATGCCGTTAGTTGTTGAACATTGCAAAATACGAATTTAATTCCACTTACGCTCCATGTTCCAGCAACACCAGCGACAATGCCGCCAGAGATCATCATAGGCTTCAGTCCCCGGGTACTCTTGAACACCATGCCACTGATAGCGCCGGCGGTGATGCTGTTGGCAGCATCATGCTTCCCCCGCACATAACCAACAAATGAATTCAGACCGTTGTAAACCATGGCCACCACGCCCGCGGAGTTTCCAAGGAAGGGACCTCTCCGAGTAATGGAGTTCAATACGCCGTTCAGGCGAATCTTGGGGGGTGCCGTTACCGGTGTTTTTCTCAATCCTTCAGCCAACCCCCAAGCTCCTCCGAGTCCTAGCGCTGCAATGTAGGTCGTTCCGGTTCCGTAGCAAAGGTCATCCGACCATCCTCGCGATGGTAAAACAGATTCTGAGCCAGGGAGCTGATCAAGGGCGGAGTCTTCAAGTGTGATGTAATCGAGGGTGTCTTCGTTCAAGCCAGCTAAAGGGTGAAGGCTCGAGGGGTCGGGAATGGCGACTTCGGAGAGGAATGAGGTGGCATCCGGCGCGTCGAAGTTATCCTTGGCCTGTTTGCGGCCGCTGAACGAATCCCAGATGGACATTTTGAGGTAAGAAAAAGAACTGAATTAAGTGGGTGAAGAATACAAGCTCGAAGAGAAGAACGGGAAAAGGAGATGAAAGTGGCTGATGCAAGCTGCTGCCGGGCACTGATGCTCTTGGTCGTCGCCTCCGAGTTCGCTTGAATTCGAAATCTGAGGAATCGGGAATAAAAACTTCAGCCCCGTGATCAGCCGGTCGCCCGGTAGCCGGAGAAAAGATGCACCGACGCTAAACCCATTCGGTGGGCCCGCCTGGAAAATCCACAAGCGGCAAAAAGAGATACGATCCAGAGATGGCGGGGATTGGGCTGCAGAAAGCAACTTGTTCGGTGAAATTGGTCGCTGTCGACCGGCTCGTTTATACGGACATGCTGCATGGCGACAATCATGGAAAATAAACCTGACCGCAGCGCTGAGGCCACCGCCGGGCCTATAGACATGGAGCAGATCTCTCAAAATATACAAATACTGCCCGAAGCCACCCTAGACAAAATCGCCAAGGGCCCTCTGGTGAATTTCACCCTTATATGCGATGATATTGAGTAAGACTACGTCCTCGTATTACTAGCTATCTGGCCGCTTTTGCTGCATACATATTTCTGACGCTGTCTGCAGAAAAGTAACGAGAGTTTTCAATTCGCTATTGCAGACATATAGCTCAGCAGTCATTTCTCATGCCCATACCACAGCTGCATGCAATGCACTGAGCGCATTTCTTGACGCGGCTTTTGTCTCACAATGTGAAGGGACTCGACTTCTAGCCCGATCTCAGCAGACTTTAGTCCCGGTCTTTGACAGTTTCTTGGCTCGATTCAAAGACGTAAAGCCCAGGCCTATGAAACAGGTCCTAGAGTCGCTTGCAACGATCATCGCGAAGTCTAGTAATGAGCCTGGATGTGATGCAATCAAGAAAGAGTTCGTGGACGCTGTCCTTCCTGCCATTATACTTGGCGAACCTCGGTCTCGAATCAAAGCCTCCATCAACGCCTTAGAGGCATTATTGCGCAAGAATGCCATCTCATCAATAGAGTTAATCACCCTGATAGATACTTGGCTTATGCGCAATCCAGAACACTGGCCATCCGTGCTTCGGGAAGAATGCCGGACATCCGCAATAGGCATCTCTCGATTTTTGCAAAGATCCTCCGAGAACGCAGTCTCAGACGTCCAGTCCGGTGAAACGGCTGTTCAAATCCTTGTTCTAGGCTTTTTGAACCGCTCAAAGTCCTATGACCTGGCAGCATCATCCGGAGAAGTAATGACCATGTTCTTTCGGAAGTTGGAACAGAAACTGGATTCTGCCCCGCTGGGTGAAGGTAAAGAGCGCCTCGCTTTGGCCTGGGTCACGCCAATCAAATATTTTCTGTTGCAAAACTTTGAGATGCTAGAGAAGCTATCTAACTATATACTTCTGCGCTTATTTGGGCTCGGCGCAAATGGCTTCCGCTGCTTTCTAGAAACGTTGCCGTTGAACAATCTCCTTTCTGGTGACATGGGAAGCTGCTCGTTAAATGAATTAACCCTTCTATTTGAATGTCTACAGATAGGGAAGAAGACTGGTTTAGTCCATGACGACTGTAAGTGCAAGAGGACAATGTGACTCTGCAAATCTTTGGCTGTTTCCCTTCTTTCCCCCCCCCCCCCCCCAGATTACTTCACGAAATTTCAAACACAGGAAGAGCCACCGCTGGTCTTGAAAAGTGAATTCATTGGCCAATTTCTTTTCCATCATGATTTTAGTATCAAGATGGCAGCACTTTCTTTGCTAATCACGGCGCCATCTACTACGAAACCACTCTCCTCGGCTGCTATTAGGGTTATCATAAAAAGCCTGCCATCTCTCCACGCAGAGTCTGACCCCTGCACAAGGGGAGAAATTCTGAGCATGGTTCGTGGGTTGATTGTACGATTGAAGGGCGGCATTCTTGCAGATATAGAGAATCCAGTTGAGCCCCGTACTACATTAAGCAGGAAACAGCCGATCGTATTCATCAGAGATGATGTTGAAACCCGGTCATGCTTGGAAAACTATTTGAACTTCTTGGCGGCGGACCTACGAACCACTGCTTCTTACCATCGGCATATCATGGCTCTGAAGACCATATATCTTCTTGTCGAATCTGGCCTGGATGAACGTCACATTGGCGCCATGTCAAGCAAACCTGAACACCGCCAAATAAGGTGGAGATTCCATATGGAGATTTTCGGACCCGCGCTTCAAAGATTGTTGGTTGACCTTTTGATGGATCCGTATGACGAAGTACGGGGAATGGCTCTTAACCTCTTGAAGCTATTTCCGAGACAAGTACTTCTTCATGCCACTGGAGCTAACAGGGACAAACCGGAACTGATAATCGCCGTGGCCAAGGCAGAAATGTTGGCAAGCAACACTAGTCGGGCTGATCACGCCGACACCGTTGCCCGGTTATATCAGTTGATTTTCTATACAGCAGATGCAAATGATCCGAAAGAAACTGACTGGTGGAACACTAAGCAGGGGGTTGTTGAATTGATCCTAAGGAAACTTGAGGACAAATTATCCTCTGTGGAGGGACTTTTCAGCTCCTCCCTTCGCGACGCACCCCTTCACGGCTATCTTTGCGCGTTACGGTATGTCGTGCCTGTCCCAACTAAATGAGTGCCTAACTGATGTTCTAGATACATTATTTCATCCCCGAAATTCTATTTGTTGGTCTCATACGAAGGAGCTGATAGTCCTGAGAACTGGAAATCAATCCATACAAGGATCTCATCTATTCGCGATAGAATATGGGAGGAAGTGAAGCCTCAGCTATGCATTGACTCCCCTGAAGGCCATGCCGCTGAGCCTATTGAAGATCTCAAAGTCGGCCCCAAGGACATTCTTTCTTACTCGTGGCGTGCATTACGAGAGTCTAGGTAGATTATCCCTTCATATTTATGTCAATGGTCAATACTAACAAATACAGTCTGCTTGTGCATGCAACACTGTCCAATCAGACCTATGGACCAGAAGGCGAAGCTGGCTTAACAAGAAGCGATTACGAGAAAATAGGGAGAAGCAGTTTCACACAACTTGCAGAACTCCGCCACCGAGGTGCTTTCTCTACAGTGGCTCAAACGTTCTCGACTTGCTGTCAGCGGTGCGGTCAATCAAATAACCCCGAAATTGCTGCGCTCCCAGCACTTTGGTATCAGGTGGGTCAGCTCGATGTTAACTCCTAACAAACGAGCTCATTATAACTTATTCAATACAGGAAGCGAAGAAAATTATTTTCGAGAAAGCTTCAAAGCTCACCCGCCGTTCAGCTGGTCTACCAGCTCTAGTTGGAGGAATATTGCTTTCAAACCCAGGCGGCCCATTGTTCAAACAAGTCCTCCAAGAGCTTCAAAACGTTGCTCACCTACCAGCTCAGCTTGGAGCTGAGAATCAAACTGTGGAGCTGCCTCAAGTTCACGCCATGAATTGTCTCCGAGAGGTAATCAACAACGCCAGACTTGGACCTCACACGGAAGGCTTCCTCATGCCTGTGCTGAACCTCTCAGCAGAGCGCATGGGATCTCCAATGTAAGTTATTCCAACCAATCCTTTGCCTGGGTATATTCTGACCCGTCTAGCTGGGCGCTTCGTAACGCTGGCCTGATGCTCTTCCGTGCCTTGATGAACCGCATGTGCCGTAATGATTTCCAAGGATTTGGCGGCAAATCCGGATCTGAACCTGGATCGAGGATCTCATTCCAGAAATACCCTGGCCTTGTGCAGTTATTATCCAACTTATTGGCGCCACCGCAGAAAGACAGCGAGGGAGGACAAGCCGATAGCACTATGATGACCGAGCGAGTATTCCCAGCTTTGGAACTGATTGCCGAAAAGATCCCGAACCCTACGGATACAGATGACCCTATGCTACTTGCACTGATCCGGGAGCATCTGAAAAGTCCCGTTTGGGGTATTCGCGAGCACGCAGCGCGTGTTTATACTTCGTTGTTGGAACGTTCAAATATATTAGATGAGATACAGGTGCTTCTTAAAGCACGCGATGCTGAGACCCAGAATTACCTCCATGGCGAATCTCTGTGCATCAGATATTCGCTTCGTCGTTTTGCATTCGCACCTTCAGCCTTTTGGAATGGTATATCCTTGCAGTCCACATTTATATAACCATTTGCTAACTCATCCCAGAGCGCATTGGAGACGTCAAGTCAACTATAAAGTCCATCTTTGCGGCATCGTATGCTGTCTCTAAATCGCCATTCGTGCAAATAACTTTGTTAGAGATGCTAAGTGACGCCGTGGAAAGGAGCCTGGAGTCGGGTGCCGAAGGTAGGTTACGACCGTCTCCAGTGATAAGGCATAGAGATTAATTTATAAGCAGGGGAAATGACTGACCTTCTGGACTTTATTTTCGACACTTACGAGATCCCCGAAACCGTGGACTTCGTGTTTGATTCGAGCAACCCGTCATTTACTACCCTAAGCACGACACGCGCCTTTTCTCTTCTTCGCCGAGAGCTCGCTTGGGTTGCAGTTTTGAAGGCACTTACGAAGGGTGATACCAAGGACCTGGAGAGATTCGTGCAGAAAGTCGCTACATTCGACCCGAACGCCTGCCAATGGATACTCGAAAACCTCCACGAGCTACTTGGTGCCAATGATGGATATACCGAGCCATTGACCAAGCTCTACACTTCGCTTATACGTGAAAATGTTCCCTTGGAAGTCAAGACACCTGCTATTTCGAATCTTGCGTCCTACGCCCAGGTCGCTCTTGGATCGGAGCACACGGCGCTTCAGACATCTGCGTTACCATGGGAAGATCTAGCTGCGCAAGTTAAGCTTGGTTCAGCCGAGAAGGGGTTCAATAGAGATAGAGCAGACGCAGATTTACAATTGGAAGGGTGCCTTGTCGGCTCGAAATCTCTCACACCGGGACAGCAGCTCTCGGGAACAGAGATCCAGGAGTGGGCTACACGGCTGCGGTTCGCGTTGGCTGAAGAAACGGTATGTGCACGCGTTGGATTTGATATTCGGAAATATTCTAACGCAGGGATTAGGAATTCTCCACTCGTTATGCAGCCGCGACATCAATTGCTGCATTCGCTCGGGCATATCGCCCGCTGGGAACACCACCACAAACAGATAAAGTGTTCCTAGATATATACCTGAGTCTGTATGATCTACTGAATGATGACGACGAGGAGCTTCGTGATATCGCTGCTTCGACCGCCTCATGGGTCCTCTCGTACTCTTCAGTCTCCCCTCAAAAGGCAGTCACACTGTCGCCATTGAACGCAAGCGAACTCTTCGCCAAATTCATCACAGATAACTACGCGGATTCGCAGCTTCTTTATACCAGAGCTATTCGGTACATTCTAGGTTTGGAGCCTCGGATCGGCGACTCCAGCAACAAAGCGAGCCCCATGTCTGTTTCCAGGATTATTGCCGAGCTTAGGAAGGAGAGTACTGTTCTTTTTGAGGAGGAGAAACAAAACCTGTTCATTGAGGAAATCCGCGAGATAGATTTGTGGTCGAGTGTAGTGACTCGATTAACGAAGGCGGCGTATGATGAACAACTATTGAAGGAAGTCTTCGACTGGGTTTCTGAAGGACTGACGAGTTTTGCGGATACCCTTGCGGGCCCTGATGGGGAGGATGGACTAATAGGCTGGACGGCGAAGCCAGAGTCATATACCCTTGGAGTGCGCGTTGTTAGTCTTGCGGGTCTGTTGACTTCGAAGGAGCTCAGCGCTCTTGGTCTTTTGGGTGACTCTCAGTTTGTCATCAAGGAGAAGCTGGAAATGTTACTGGAGCGTGGGAAGACTGGTTTGCTTCATGCTGATCTTTTGTCAAGGATCGAGGTTGCTTTGGATTGTTCATAGATTGAGTATAGACAAAAGTTATACATACACATAGAACCAGGCTGATGTCGACTTGCATGAATTCCTTGGCTGGGTAAATATCATGAGTAGTCAAGTAGTTTCAAGCAGCGTCAACATCATCATTCACCGCGGGGATGGACCTGCCACTCTCACCTACTAACACAACCATCTACTCAATCCATTATCCCAGCCATCTAAGAAAGCAACATGAACTTCAAGCCTGCAACGAGCTTCATTCTCGTCTCCAGAAAACCCAAGACACACCTCACCGAGCAAACCCAAGTGAGAAGTGAACCAGTATTGCAGCTATCCATCGTCGATATCTATTGAAGCTATCCACTCCACCATCACACCGAACATCGCCTCCTACTTTACGAGCTGCCCGAAAATGAACGACAACACCATAATCGCCGTCGTTATCGTCGTCGCCCTCGCCGCAATGGTCATAGGGGGAACCTACGTTTACAATCTCCGAGCGAAGCTGAGACAAGAGATGACGATAGTCCGCGTCGAGTCCCAGAAACGACGGATGCAGCAGTTGCATGCAGCTTCTGCGGCGGTTGTACGTGTAAAACAGGCGAGTCGTGGCCAGAGCCGTGGCCGAAGCCGTGCTCGTTCGAGACGGCGCGATGTGTCTCCCGGTTACGATAGGAGGGGGGTGGTTGATCGCGATCAGAATCATAATCAGAATAAGAAAGGGAAGGAAGGGAAGAAGGGCCAGCAGCAAGTGCAGCAGAAGCAGAGGCAGAGGCAGGATGGCGATGCGCGATCTACGAAGTCTTCGGGGAAAAAGGCGCCCCCTGTTTCGAGGTCTGGATCTACGAGGCCTGCCCAGAAGAACTGGAAGAGTAATACTGAACAGCGCCCCCAGGAGCGGGATCAGGGCCAGCAGGAATGGGAGAACCAAAGTAATAACAGCGACGGCTGGAGTGAGTATAACAATACAGACCAGACACAGAATACATCAGGCTACGACCAGGCCGATAACAATGACTCCAATGGAGATAGCTGGGGCAATAATGGGCCTGCTGGTGGTGATGACTGGAATAATGCTGAGAACAACAACCAAACTAAAGACAACAAGAACAATGGCGGACAGCAAAAGGGAGGGTGGAGTGCGGATGCCTCTGATGCGATGGCTACTCAGAAAAAGGCACCGCAGCCAGCACCGCAGCCAGCTCCTAGCCAGCCAGCCGACGCAGAAATTGACTGGTGATGCTGAAGCTGGAGAGTGCCTGGTCGAGAGAGAGAGAGAGTGGAGCCGTTCCCCGCGGGTGTGCGGCGGGCGGTGAGACTGACGGCGCCGGTGACGAGTGACGAGTGACGATACTCTTGCCGATTGAGCTTCATGCAACTTCCCCTTCGCTACTCTCAACAACGGACTGGCGATCTCTCTGCTGTGCCTTGAATTGAAATAGACTGTCTTTCATATTTACCTCCCAAATCTATGTTCCTGTCCTGCATGCAGACTTCCACCTCCCCGCGTTCCTAATCAAGGCTGCCTGACCAGCCTCCGCCTTAGCTATGTGGAACGACGAAGATAACAACCCGTACGGCGCATTCGATAGCGAAGCCCGGCTATCGGAATCACTGCACTCTACCACCCTCGAATCTCGTAAGAATATATGCCCGGTGAATAACGTGTCCTGTTAACACTTCCAGCTCTGTACAATGCCGATTACCCCCCTCCGCCTTCCAGCCACTCCTCCAATCCCGACATTTCAGACTTCTCCCAAAATCCAGAACAGAGCGATGACGACGATGGAAACTATGCTGCGCAGCAGAGCGGCGTCGGTTACTCTCGCAAGAGCGTATACGATAGCCGCATAGAGCAGCTACTCTACGAGAATCCGGAAATGCCAATTCTTATCACCGACGCCGGGAAGAACCATGAGGGCGGGGGAGGCTTCATTGTGTACACAATACGGACTGGAGTATGTTATCCCTGCACCCGAGGCTATCGCGTTCCATTTTGCTAAATGGTGGATCAGGATTTGGAAGTTCGGCGACGGTACTCGGAATTCTCTTCGTTGCGGGCTACGCTCGTAAGCCTCCACCCAACTCTGATCGTTCCTCCAATCCCGGACAAACATACTATAGCCGACTACGCTGCGAAACCAACCAAAGCCAAGGAAGATGCTACGATTATTGATCTCCGGAAACGAATGTTGGCGGTCTTCCTGAACCGGTGTCGGAGAATGAAAGAAGTCCGCGAAGATGGCGTTTGGTGGAGGTTTCTGGATCCTAATGTTAGCTGGGTATGTTTGCAAAGGAAGAGTCATACAAAAAACAAAACAAAATGAGCACGCTAACTCGTGTCTAGAGTGAGGTCTTGAATACTCACCCTGCCTCCTCGGTGCCCAAGAATAACCTCAAGGCACCCCCTCTTGACCCTGCAAACCCAACGGCCGCGCATGCTTGGCTTCCAATCCCCTCTGCGTCTGCAAAGCTGAAGAACACGCCCGGGACGGCTACATCGCCGATCGCAGAAACACCAGGCCCAGATATTCTAGGCCGTTTCCCCCCTGAATCGCGCAAGCTGAGCGAAAAAGAACTAGATCCGTATTTTATCAATTTTGAAGCTTCTACTCGAGAGTTAGAGCTCCTCCTCCAGGGCAACATGGAGAAAGTGAATCGCCGCACGCTTGCTCATTTGTCCGGATTGTCCGCAGATTTGATGGAGCTGGGTGCTCGTTACAATGGATTCTCTCTTTCTGAGCAATCTCCGACCGTGGCGACTGCTATTGAACGGGTTGGACAAGCAGCGGACACTTCCTACATTGAGACGGAAGAGCTGTCACTCGCGCTCAGCGCGAACTTTGCGGAGCCAATGAGAGAGAGCGCCCAGTTTGCGAGTGTGGTCCGTAATGTTCTACGATACCGAGTGCTTAAGAGGGTGCAGGAAGATATGACAAGGGATGAGCTGGCCAAGAAGAGGACTCTACTGGAGTCTCTGGAAAGGAGCGAGCAGGAGGCAAAACGTATTGAGCAGTACCTTAACCGAAACCCACCACAGGCACCAACAAAACCTCAGCGATCCCTATCAACGTCTTCGGCAACTAGCAGTCAGGGAGGCACCGAGGGGGAGTCGCGGCCTAGTGGAGAGGACACAGCCTCCATTGACTCTGATTTTCCGCCAACGCATGCCGAGCATCCGTCTGTGACGGCGCAACGGTACCCGGATTCTGGACCGACGTCACCCCAGGCACATCGCAAGACGTCGAGTGGGAATTTTGTTGCTAACAAGATCTTCGGCCGCATCAGTCATGCGGTCCATGGATTCGTGGACGTCGATCCCGAGCGGACACGGCGGGACCAAATCGGGAAAACTAAAGAAAGCTTGGTCCAGGTATGCTTACTTTGGAACGTCCGAGCTCCATTAAGGTTCAAAACTAATTCGAGCTATAGCTGGAGCAAGCGTTAGGGGTGTCAGAGAAAGACGTCAAGGACGCGAGTGCTGGGGTCTTGCACGACCTGAAGCGATTCCAAAAGGATAAGGAAGGAGACCTCCGCCGGTACATGGTATGTGCAGATCCCTCAAGAGGTCTTACCCAACTGACACAAGGACAGGTCGCCTACGCACGCTGCCATCTCGACTGGGCTCGCAAGAATCTCGAGACGTGGACGGAGGCGAAAGACGAGGTGGACAAAATCGAGGTCCGGTAACTTGCATTCAGTATTGGGGATTTGTCCGACGATGTTTTCGGGTGGTGTGTGTACCTGATGACGGCGTTGGTGGACGATCTGCTATTTGAAATACTCTGTTGTCCATCAATTTTCTTGTTAGGGTTATTTGCTCTCGACCACGGACAATCCTCATATGCGAGGTGTTCGAAATGCTTATGATGTTATGCAAACACCAACACCCATAAATAGTTGATGTGATATGCGCTGTATAGTTACCCAGTAGGTGATTCCGTAGGTGAGGCTGCCGAGAATTGGCCGTCGATCGGTTCAGGGCGAATTTTTCAGGAGTGGAGGCGGAACCATGGTCCGGCTGCGTAAGAACAACAAATTATTGAGGGCGCACTGTTCAACAATTTCGACTGAACTTCCGAAGTGAAGTCATATCTGGGCGCCATGAACAGGCAATTTGCATGCGACAGGGTGGATCTCGGTGTTGGTTTCGCCGGCCGTGACTGGATCGACAATGCACCATCGCCAGGCTGCCAGACGCCATCCCTAGACTGCCTCAGTGCCTGTCTGCTGCCTTTCTTTCTTCATCTGCACTTGCCACCCCTCTCCCGACTCCTTGCCTGTTCCTGTGTCTCTGATTCCGCGTCTCGCCGTTGATCAGGGCCATTGTGTTGATCCATCAACGACAAACTGCCGGATCCGGCGAAAATCCTGTCCTGGCGCCCTTTCTTTTCGACACATCAGTCAAACCCAAGCATTCTTCCCCTTTCGCGCGTCGATCATGTTGTCACTCTCCTAGCAAGGTACTCTCGCAAACGATGCTTTGAAGCTCTGAAGCTCTCTGCTCCCCCATCACAGAGCTCTCGCTGGCAGCTCTTATTCGACGCTCCTGGGCTCCGACGTGCGAAAACAATGGGTCCCAAAGCCCCCTACCTAGCCAGGTGGTGAGTTGTTTCCACAGTTCTCTCTTCGCATGCGAACAAGATGTACGGCTCCAGTCGTCTCCGGGACGCGGAGTCGGCCACTTTATTACCATGGCCTGTTCCGCGTCCTGGGGGGAAGGGCAGACGACGAAGCAGCAGCAGAAGCAGAAGCAGAAGCAGAGACTCTTCCTCTTCCAGGTCCAGACTGTCTTCCCTCGCGATCCGCCGCTTGACTTTGTCCCGCCGTCGCTTTCTCAAGATGGCTATTCTCCTGGTTGTTCTCCTTCTCGTCTCACTGGCCTACTCGGCCCGTATCAGGCCTTCTTTGTTTAGAGGTGCCAACGATACTGTCTTCCATGAGGATGGTCCTTCCCGTACCGATGGGTATGCTCGTGCCCATGGTACGGACTTTCTCATCCATGATCCGAGTATCGTCCAGGTTGGGGATACATTTTACTCTTACAGCGTTGCCCCCGGTATCGCCGTCCACGAGTCATCTAGCCTCGACGGACCCTGGACGCAAACCGGCAGTGTTCTCGGCGGAAACAGTGTTATCACAAAGGGTGACAACAAGGCCCCCTGGGCGCCCAACACCGTTCAGATCGGAGACAAGTTCTACTGCTACTACGCCGTCAGCAACGCTGGCTGCCGCGATAGTGCTATCGGGGTAGCCTCGTCCGACTCTCCCGGACCCGGGGATTGGACAGACCACGGACTTATTCTTCAGTCAGGCACCGGCGATGACTCGGATACCTTCCCAATGGACCAATCGAACGCGATCGACGCCAATGTGTTTGTGGACTTTGACAAGTCCGCGTATTTGATCTTCGGCAGCTTCTGGACAGGCATTTGGCAGGTCAAGCTTGATGATGATTTGGTCTCTGTGGAAGGTAACGACACCAAGAGTCTTAGCTCGTCCCATCTTGCTGCAGAGCCCGGGAAAGTGTGGCGTTCTTCAAGGAAGGCAGCGAGTCCCGTTTGTGGTGACCCAACCGGAGGTCATCCCATCGAGGGCGCCTTCCTGGCTTACCAGGCACCGTACTATTATCTGTGGTATAGCTGGGGGAGGTGTTGCGAGTTTAAGGACCCGAAGATGCGGACGAACGGGCAAGAGTACGTTTCTCCATACTTGGTTGTTGAAGCTTGTAGCTAACAGACACAGATACCGCATCCGAGTTGGACGATCCGACAACGTGCGCGGCCCGTTCGTGGATAAACAGGGCAACGACCTTGTTGATGGTGGTGGTGAGACGGTTTACGCCTCAAATGGTGATGTCTTCGCTCCTGGGGGTCAGGGCATTATGAGCGACCTAACTGGTGATATCCTCTACTACCATTACCGTGAGTGTCCACCCTATTCCTTTCTTCTCCATGGTCCGACTAATGACATGTCTAGTCAATTCCTCCATCAGCTACGAATTCGGCCAAGCAAGACTTGGATGGAACCGGCTGGTATACGTGGACGGCTGGCCTGTCGCAGTTTATTAGAATATTTACATTCCGACTTGGATATATCCCGCATCTATCCACCCTACTTAGACTCTATACATACAGCATAATAGATATAGACCATCTATAGAGTAATATAATAATGCTTACATACAAACCAACAAACCAACTAACTAAATTGAATCATCCTCAAACCAACAAGCATCAAATATCCGCCTCAACAACCATCCACGCAACATACCACCCAATCTCTCCCCCCATCTTCTCCATCACCCGCCGACTGGCGACATTATCCACAGCCACATCCGCAAAGAACCACTCCTCCTGTCCCCCGTCGAGACCACCGTGATTATGACGCGCAGAAGGTTCAAAAACATCGACCCCTCTCTTCATCACCTCCTTCCCAACAACCCCTCCCAAGCCCTTGCCGCGATGCTCCGGCTCAACGTGCAGCGTGCAAAGACTCCCGTCGAACCCCAGGAATGCCCATCCAATCGGCATCTCCCCTTCCCCTTCCCCATCTGCACCTGCTCCTGCACCTGCTCCTGCACCTGCGCCAGAAGCCGTAGCAATGGGTGGGGAGGATGCAGGTGAGCCATCACCATCATCACCAGGCCGATAATACAACGCCACACCACCCATGGCCATCAACGCCTGCTTCGAGCGCGGGATATTAGTGCGGTTCTTCACCAGGTCCAGGTGTTTCTCCTGGATCCCTGAGACGCCAGTGGAGTCGGTGAACGTGTATCCAGGCCCTGGCCCAGGCCCAGACCCCTTTCCAACTAGGCTCCCCTTTTCTGGACCATCGCTGTTGATGTTGATGTCATCGTCATCGTCATTAAACGATGACGAGGGGAAACAGTACTTGGCGTAGAAGACGTTTTGGCCGCGGTGGATACGCACCCCTGGTCTTGAACTTTCTGGACCAGGATTTGCACTTGCACTTGGATTTGCACTCGGCTTCGTTGGCAGTGTCTCACTTGCAAGTTCGCAGATCAGTTCGACAACGGTCTTGTGCACTGAGCCTAGCAAGACGGATGTTTTGGGGTGTGGTGGGATCTTCTTCACGCCTTCGTCCCTTGCTTTCTCTGGGTTTAGGTGTGCGACTAGGGCGGGTGGTTGGGAGGACACCCAGGCGATGTAGGGCGGGACGAGCTGGGTGCGGATGTGCGTAAATAAAGACAGCAGTTGGGATTTTGTTGTTTCTTTTTCTTGGGTGGAGATTGGTGCGTTGTTGTGATTGTCATGGTGAGTTGGCTCCGACGTTGATGCTGACGCGGAGTTGGAGTTGGACTTTGTTTCGAGGGTTGAAAAAACCCAGACTTGCGTATCCAGGCCTCTATGGACGTCTGCGTATGCTGCTAGCCATGGAGTCTCAGTCCCAGTCTTGGTCTCTGGCTCTGACCCTGGAGGGAACGAAGCGAGGACTTGGGCTGTGGGTGAGGGGTGAGTGGCCTGGTGCTGGATGCGGCGGAGGAGGGGGCCTGATTGTGGGAGATGGGCCTTTAGATGGGTGAGGAGGGTTGTGTAGGGATGGTGATGGGCGTGCATTTTGCTTTCTGTATTGTCTTTTTGGTGTTTTTGCTCGTTTTGATTCTACAAAGGCAGAAGTTGGAGGTGGCGGATGAGTCAAAACTCAAGCACCTCATCCTAAGAGTCGGCGTTCGAGAAGAGCGCCGCCCAGAACTTTATCAATTCTATTGCAAACATTAATTTGATGATAAATAAGTAGTAAGTAACTAAGTGGGATATTAGTCTATTGGCTCTGAGAATGTCTGCAGATGGTAATGTGTGTTTCCGGTCTTGGGGTGCTATTAATATATAGATGAAGCAGCTACAGTTGGATAAGAAACCATAAACCAAACCACCACATATCAGTTGATTAACAATCTCATCTGTCAAACCTATCTAAGCATAATAATGAGACAAGAACTTAAAAACGAGTGAAAGCACTCAAATATAACCCAACCCAAAGAAAAAGAACTCCGAAAACACCAACACCAGCATCTACCGATGCCACGCTCCCTTAGAATTTCTCTTCGCCGGAGAAAAATCATTCGAAACCCTCCAACTCTTCCTCCGATTCTTCGCCTTCAGTTCCAGATCCCGTCCAATGCGCTCAATGCTCAGATCCTCACAGCCGCTGATCCCTGGTTCCGAGAAAAACGACTCGATGGATGAATTGGTGACGCGTGTTTTCCTCCCGCGCTGGCCCCGAGCATGCCAATTCTTCTCGGCCACGGCTCGCCTGTTATATGTGACAGCCTCCTCATCTGATAGTCCGTCATGAAATGCGAGATCTGGATTCCTGCCTAGTGTTGGACTTGGGCTAGGGCATGCGCTTCGGACATCCCGAGAGCAGACAGGACCAAGGTCGAGAGGACTGATCTCAGTGTCACTGGGGAGATCGGCATCGATGGGCTTGATGAGGAGTTTGACAGACTTGCAGCTTTGGGGTACGTTCGGGGTTGGAGGGCTTGATGAAGGGGGCGTTGTAGTTGGTGAGGCGGATAGCAGCGGTGGTGACCTTTGAGCCAGAGAAGAGAAGAACTCTGCGATTGTGGTGTCTGGTGGTGGTGATGCTCGAAAGATCGCTGGGATAGGAGTGTTGCTAATTTCGACCATGTTCAGGCTTCGACGCAGACTGGGAAGGGTGGGTGATGGGTTGGGGTCCATGGCGATAACAGTTGGATATAAACGATTGATATGGACTGGTGATTGACGAGTAGCGAGTGGCGAGAACGAGATCGAGAACGAGAGAACGAGAGAACAAGAGAACAAGAGGATGGGAGAAGGAAGAACGCGGAGTGGAGGAGATGCGAAACTGCAACAACTGGAAGGAAGCACTGAGCACCTGCCACTTTGCTCTTACGACTACTTCTACAGATAATCCTACGACTGATACAAGTGGAACTGTACATGCTCAATGACCATACGATCTATGCCGTATTCTAACCTCATCCTATACACAAATACTCCTATATGCCAGCCATCATTGACCTGGTTCATAGCTCTGTCAACATCCACATCACGGCGGCACATTCTGCTCTAGAAGTTACCACGGAAAGCTTTTGAAAATAACATGCAAAGACCGGAAAGAAAAGGATATGCCTTTCCGTCATCAACATAACACACAAATAAATGCAAGGACTGCGTACATACACTGTCCACCATGCGCATAAAAAAAAACACAATGCAACCATAATACCTGCCCTGCTTCACCCACCCGTGACCACAGGGCTGTCTAAAAGTTCGTTTTCACATCCAAAAATCGTCGAGAGATAGGTAAAACTTTAAGCAATCAAAGCCGGTCCTCCTCACCTACGTGCAATTCGACCACGGGCAGCTCGTCGTCGTCGTCCACATCCGGCTGGGGGAATTCCGTGAGGGTCGGCTCTTCCAGAGGTGTTCCTGGGTGCACTGGTCCTTGGAATGGAGGACTATCCGCGAGAGATGCCATACGGGTATCGGAATCGCTAATGTCGCCCCCACCTACAGCCTTGGTGCTGTCGCCATCGTCGTCGTTGTCATCGAGGAGTTCGTTGTCAGAGAGTGATCCCGGAAGCTCTGTCATCTGTGAAGGATCATGATGAGCATCCGTGACTCGATTGAACGACCAGGAGGGCAGATTTGAGACGCGAAACGGGTCGCCCAGGGCTTCACTGCCGAGTTCGTCTTCATCATCAAAGTTCATACCTGTTCCGCCCATGCTTCGCTCACCGTATGACGGGCTGTTCGAGTATTCCGGGAGATTGTCCTCATCCCTGCTCTTCTGTGTTCCGATTCGCAAACCACCATCTCCCGGCTGGTGAGCTGCTCCGACTCCGGCTAAGGCGCTCGACGACCCATTGCGGGAGGAGCCGCCGAGACGCCGGCCTTCCCCCGACGGAGACGGTGGGCGCGATTCTCCTTGCGAATCCGATTCACTACTAGCAGGTCGAGTGGACGATTCCGTGATTTCTTGTAGGATCTTGCCGCCGAGCGGGCGTTCCGAGCGGCGACGGTAGAACAACAGATATGCCGAAGAGGTCACAGCATTCTGGGGGTCAATCGGTCGTGAAACCGAGGAATCTAAGACACACACATTAGTCATTATCCTCCAATTACAACCCTAAGTAGTTTTTAATAACTCACCGTTATATTCGTTCCACAAGCCTGTCATGAAGTTCTTCGCGTACGCCGTGTAATGGCCTCCTCCGAGACCACCGTAGTGATTATCCACTGCAAAAAGATCATATATCAAGCTCTTACCCTCCTCAGGAGCTTCGACACGATCAGTCAAATCCAAGCTTTCAACAGGGAAATCGACCATGATATCAAGCTTATCGCGGAACCCACGGCTGGCACTAAAGCGCTTCAGGTGCATAACAAGAATGTCAGGTGTCTTCCAGAGCTCGAACTTCTTACTAGCTCGGCGATGCTCTTTACAGCGCGGGCAATACCAAGCATCATTCTCTGACAGAATTTCTTCCTTGTTGAACTCGTCCAAGCACTCGTAGAGTGTGACGCCCTTCTTCTTACGCTTGTTGCGCAGCATGCGTCGGTTCTGCAGTTCTGGATCTGGCATGCGCTCGATCTGTGTCCACGTGGCAGCGCCACGAACACCATCGGCATCCCTGTGGTCACCGGTGAACAGAGCGTCGTAAGCGTCTTCGTTCCAGTCGAGAACGATGGCCTCGCCAGGGCGGATAAGAGGACCCTGAGGCTTGGGTTTCGGTGTCCTTGGGCGGGTATTGCCGAGACTGTCAACCTCTTCTTCGCTGTCTGAATCTTCGGCGGCGCCTTCATCGGTTGGATCTTCGTCGGTGTTTGTCTTGCCATCTGTCTCCTTCGAGATAGCCTGCTTGGGTACGATCCGCGACGTCATTTTGTCATAGTTCTTGTGGTCGTCAACCGAGGTAAACCCGAGGGGAACGGCTTCGTTTGTCCGGGCAATCTTGATGTCGAAGAGGGTGTGGAACCTCTCGGGGATGGAGGAACTTTCGGTGTGAGAGGCGGCCGGTGTGGATGTTTCCGAAGGAGCAGCGTCTGTCTGGTCGGATGCATCGCGCATGGAAACGTCCACCATGCCTTCTTCGCCATCGACAGATGTTGTCTTGATCTTGGAGTCGGCCGATTCCGCATCATCATCATTCATGATAACGGTATCTGAATCTTCCGCCGTTTCTTGTTGCTCATCGGCGATTTCTTCGTTGAGGAAGTCCCTGGTTGTCATGGTTGAGACCTGGGCAAGAACCTTGCGCAGAATGGCGTCGTAATTTTTGGCCTCCTCTCGTTTGACTATGATGTATGAAGGCACGCCGAAAAATTGGCGCTGCGGTCGGTAACCTGTTTGGCGCTCGTGTCGGTGGAAGACGGAGACAATCATGCGATCTGCCTTGGGCGATTCAAAGTCTGGAACCTCGTCGTAGTTTGAACGGCCGTAAGAATAGTAGCTGCTCTTCGTACGCTTGTCGGGGTTGTAGTTGGTTGGCGTGGATTCGAGCTCAAGCATGGCGATCTCGTCACCGTCGCTAATTTGGCACTCGGCGATTGAAGTTGTGTTATCGAACATCTTGTAAAACTTGTACTTGTAAATTTCCGACATGACAAGTCGCTCGGGATCCGACCCCGCCTTCTTAGCGATCAGCTCCTTCAGGGCCTTGACGCTGGAGTTCTTATCGAACTCTACATCAATAATGATCGGTTTCTTGTTGAGGGGAAAGTAGAAGATCGACTTGGTCCAGAGGTTCTCAATCGGCAGCTGGAGAGTGAGGTTGTTGAAGGGATCGAAGATGATGCTGACTTTATCGCAGGCCGGACAGATGAGAGTCGACTTGTACATACCAGCGAACAAATCCGTTACAACTGAGTCGTTCCGGGCTTTGTAGATTTCCCAGCACCTATCAGCGAAATCCTCGAGTGCTTTTCTATTGTGCACCATCTCATCTGTGGAATCCGGCTTCTCGATATACGGTTTTTTCTGGATTCTGTTCAAGTCCTCCTGCAGACCGTCAAGGAGGAACAGGAGGAATTCCTGGGAGTCTTGCTGCCCGTATCCCGAAAATGCTGGACCGTAGCGGCCGATGGTATTCTTAAGATGCCTGGGGGCAAATGACGATTGACCTGCTTCGTCGAACATGGTCCGTAGTAGATTGGCATATGCCTTGGCTACATCCCCGTTATGGGCCAGGGGGTTGCTGGGGTTAAGATCTTTCTTGTAGACATCGTCTTTTTCACAGTTAGCAATGGCTTGATTAGAAGATTGGTGGCACTCACTCAGGAAGTAATAGGTTAGTTCTTCTACACTTCGAACACACTGCAGGGCAGAGTTCATGTAACACGTGTTGCCCAGGTTGCTGAGACCAGTATTGCCGCGAGGCTTTCCGTCCCTACGCGTTTTTCGGATGGGTTCTGATACTGGGGATGATCGTCCGCTCGTCGCCGGGCTCTTCGTTTTAAGCTTGTTGGCTTTCATGTTACCGGAAGGCACACCGAGGCGGTCCAGGGCCTTCTTGGACAGTTCGGAAACCCAGTCCGCACCACTACGCTCTTCGAGAACGACAATACCACCGGGGCTTAGTCCGGCCATGTCAATAGTCATCTTGCCATTGTAGTTTGTGTTGGTTGACTGATCTTTGATATCAATAAGCTCCCTTTGGCTGCCTTCAGAAAGGGAGAGGAAGGTATTGAGATCAAGGATATAGCTGTTGCCGGCGTTTGAGACAAGTGGTGAGAAAGGCGCGGGGGATGCGCTGCGAGAGGCAGCTGGGGTGACGGCGGCGGATGCCGCGCCACTTCCCAAACCACTCAAGACCCGCCAAACGCGAACCTTGGACGAGGAGTCAACGCGGACGGACTCCTTCGCGCTCCGAAGCCAGTCCTGAAAGTTGGTGTGTCGACTGGCAAGGGTGTTGACTGGCGCCTTGTTCTTCTCTCTTAGAGAGTCCGGGGTGACTCCGGCGGACGGGTTCGAGAGCTTCAAGATGGTGTAGATCGGAGGGTTAAGTTCATATTGCACGTTCTCCATATCGCCCGACGGGCTTGTGTTGTGAGCGTAGCGGGCGATGGCCGGTGATTGCTCCGCAAGACCGTACCACTGCATGATGAGATCCCAGCCTTCCTGGGGTACGATTTCGAAGTCTTCACCCATTTCCAAACCCGGGCGCAGAGGGATGTAAGGTTCGCCGCGTTCGTCTTTGAACCCCGCGCTGACCGGGTCGGTAACAAGGACGAGGTCTGAGTTATCGACAGGGCCGATTTCACCCTCCGCAGCTGTCTTGTCCATCTTTTCTGCGTGGGTGGAGCTTCGTGACAGAACCCGCTTTAACCACGACATCGAAACAACGTATCCTTTTTGGCCTTCCTGGAGAGGCTGCATCATAAAGCACGTTACTTTTGCGACCTGGTCGTCGTAGGAAGGGCGTTCGCCGGGCGCAACTGAGGCTTCGGTCTTGGTATTCTCGTGCGTCTCGGCCACGGGGCCGGTATAGTTTGACATGCTGGATGGGGTTTGATAGGCCTTCTCGGATGCAGAGTTACCATCGTTGCCCGTAGAATCCTCCTCAGAACCAGTTGTATCCATCTGGTCGGGGTTGTCGGTGGAAGGTGGCTGTGCATCCTTGTCTCCGGGAGCAGAGCTCATTTCGACATCCTGCTCGGCATCGGGCGCTGGCCGCTTCGTACTGGGCGAGGCTGACCTGGCATCGCGCCCGGGCGGGGGGATGCTGTCATCCCTCTTTTCTGAGCCCGACATGTCGGTCGCAGCGTCACTAGCAAGGGTCAAGCCCGCACAGGCGGCCGAGGGAGAGTCGTCGATGCTTGTGGGGGAATCCGGGGTGGGTAAGCGAGCAGGGTTCGTCTGGGGTCGATTCCCCAGCACTTCGTCCTGCAGATGGGCGGGAATGTAGCGAGGAGGCGGGGAGGGCGAGGTGGTCTGGCTGCGGTTCGAGCCAGAGGCGGAGGAAGAGGGACGAGGCCTCGAGGGCGAGTGAGAGGAGCGAGAGGAAGCGGAGGCGTGACGTCTTCCGGCCTGCGAGGCAAACGACAAACCCGGATGGGCTTCTGGTCTGCGAGGCTCCGCTACCTTGCGGCGCTTTGTGGAAGACGTCGTGAAGCGAGCCGCGCGCGTGGCAGCTCTAGGTAACACGGAGGGGTGGGAGAGGGTGAGGCAGTGAAGTCGACGGATACTGGCATAAATTCAGTCCAGAGCCCCAATGGAACACAAAAGAAAAGGGCAGTTGGAACGGTGAAATCCGGAAAATTGAAACTGGTGGTGGAATGGGAAAACCCGCATCCGACTTTTTAAGCTTAGTCATTTCTTTCACTCTTTCACGAATAGCTTCATTATTCTCTCTTTGGTTATCTGTGTTTCACTGTTCATTAAAAGCATCCAATGGTAAAAGAAACACACAATAAATGACTATTGCCAAGATCTTCCACCCAAAGTCTTCCAAGCTTCGGTTTTCCTATTTGCATAACTCACTGCCAGGCAAAAGATAGTCGACGTCCGCACGACTTCCATCCGCTGGATCTTCGGATCTATTGAATGACACAACCCAGGTCAGATCATTGCAGGCTTGGATAAGGATGTTGCATGTTTCGCAGAGCATCAGGCCGCACCCCATGACCGATCCGGGTTCCGTGGATTTCAGATGACCGCTTGTCGCTGGCCGTGTTGCACAGCGGAAGAATGCCGGCGACGGGCATAAAGTACACCATGGGTTTTTCATCACCCGCTGTCTAGTGCCTGGGTTCAAACTGTCATATGCGGCCCTGAAGTCAAATGACTCAGGTTTGAATTCATCTAACGGCTCGGTGCGATGTCCAGTGCACCTGACAATGCAGGAACGCTGCTGGACGCAACGGGCGCACATCGGACCAGGTCGGTGCTTTTCGAAGCCGACGAGACCATATGCAAAATCATCGCACCAGGAACACGGCTCCGAGGACTCGGCAGACTGGGTCATCTCGGCATCTTTGCATTGGGGTTCTAATGCTTGTGCTACAGTCGTGTCTCCCGCTTTGGAGGTTTCATCGGCGTTCGCGCCTGATTGAGAGTCTACCATGTCCACATCTGAAGGCTCTTGCCCCTTTGGAATTCCGTGGTCAGTTTCGGTTTCGGCGGCCGTGTTTTTGTTGTCGCTGTTTGTTTCGTCAATTGATTGAGGCTCTTGCATATCCACGTTCGTTACATCGCTTTCAGTATTAGGTGATGGCCAAGCCGTCTCGTCGGGCTTTGTTTCAGCATCGCTTCCCTCTTTCGCCTTCACTTCTTCGTCTCCTGTCGCCATGGGTTCAGCAGACTTTGCAGTAGAATCAATTTGATTCTCAGAAACTTCCAGCTTGTTCGCGACTGGGAGGCCACTTTCTTCGGAACTTGCCGTCACCGTCGCCTTTCCCTGCTCCGATTGTTCTTCGAGCACGTCCATATCCATCGTACCGATATCAATAGCGTCGTCCAGCCAAATCCTCTTCTAACTCCGGCAGAGAATCCAGAAATGTGCTGCTCACAGAGCTTTCCTCCGATACCGATTCGGTCGATTCAAGCTTGCCGAATGCAGGTTCCTCCACACACTCCGGCTTCGCGCGCTTCGGTGCACGCTCATTCTCGCCATCAACGGCTACTTGCCGTTTGCCTTTCGACCTTCCCTCATTCATGGGATCGTAATCCTCGCTATCGTCACTATCGCGCCACGTTGACACAGATGGCTCCATCCTGCGACTTCGCAGGAGATAATGCTCTGACTTGGTGATTTCTTTGATCGTTTTGTCGGATCGATCGAGGAATAACTCTTTGATGCGCTCAAATCGTTCGGCTCTGCTCATAGGAATGGGGGAGGGCGGCGGACTGTCTGGGCGCTGTGGTTCTTGCGGCGGAAAGCGAGAGAACGAAGAGGGAGACTGCTTGTTCGGGGAGGGGGGTGGAGTGAGTGGCAGAGTTGCTGATATAAAAGAGGAAGAGGGTTAGATATGGGCGATTGGGAAGATATAACAAGACGAGGGGTGAGTTACCGGAGAACATGGCGAAGGAGGAGAGGGTGATTCGAGTTTCGAGAAGTGAGATGAGAGAGGCGTTCGATGAACCAAGCCCAGGCAAAACTGAAGCGAGAGGAGCTGAAGCGCAGTCCTCTGTCCCGAAGTAACAGCAAAACAAGGTATACTCGTAGACTTACACCCCAAGTAAAAGATCAAGTAAAGTGAAACGAGGAGAGGTAAAATCAGTCCAACTTCTCCATCTCCAGCAATCGCATCTCGGTCAGGAAGTGGGAGGAGTTGATATGAACCACAACGTTCTTACAAGTAATAATTGACAGGTAGTTATAGACTTTAATTTGTGTTGAAGACTCCAGCAACACAGAAATAACACTTCTTTCTTACACTGCCTGAAACAGGGGGTGTTGGTTCTGACTCAAACGTACATTTGCCGCGTATAGAAGAATATGATGGAAATCTCCCCAGTTTCTAGAACACACCACGTTGTCATCCTATCCTATCACCAAAACAACCAGCAACAGCTCCAGCCAATATGAATATGACAGGTATCGTCGCAAATCAAAAAACCAAACTCGACTTCGCCCAGCCGCACACAACAGAAATGAGCACCACGGAAGAGAGAACAAACAGGACAATGCCCGCTGAAAGTAGGACGAGCAACAGCGCCATTCCGATGTAATATCTCACTGCGCTACAGTCAGGACCAGTATTGGGACTGGGACTAGGATCGGGATACTGGTCATCTTGGTGTAGAGGTAGTCCTGCTTCGAGACCATCTTTTTGGAGATACTGTTAGCTGGCTGTGCGTTCATGTTAATTGTATCAGGTGTGGATAGTACCTAGACAGATGTAGGTAGGAGCTCGGTCTCGTCTCATTTTGGCGATGGTTCTGAATATGAATCCAGTAAGAAGATATCTTAGATAGGCGATGGCTATACGTATACGTAGAGGTGGATAACTGGTTTGGCGTGAGGATTTTTTTTTTTTTCATCCGGGAAAAAGGTTTCATCACAAAACTCTACTTCCATTTCCTTAATCTCGGTTTTTTGCCTTGGATTCCTATGACCTCATAGCACTGGCTATATAGTTTTGGTTGTGGTGTCGATGGCTTTGGCTGCAGGATGTAAGTAGGCTAGCCCTAAGCTGTAGGGAGCATTCTACTTAGTACTCCTTGGACACTGCTAGTAGGTACGTAGTGGGCTACGCTTCCTTCGCTCTTGGAAAACCGGTGAATATATTCACGATATAACGAAAACATGCGATGTCGAGCTCTCTAAAGTAATGAGAGCTGGACTGGATATCCAACATTAATAAAAAAATCCCACCGTTTAAAAGCCAGCCGAACACCAACACCAAACATCAAACAAGAAACCGGTTATCCAATAAACCAAAGCACATTGAACCCCCTAATAAAGCTGCCCAGATAAGTACTAATATCCAAGAGAAGTACCAGAGCCAGCATTCCTTCACTAAGGCCACATCAAGACAAGAAATGCACCGGTACAGAAACAAATGCCCGTAACAGCCAGAGTCACTCTAATAAGCTCGCGGTGGACTCCAGTTTTGAGCGGCAGCGGAGGTTCATGGAAGGGACAATCACAGGCTAAATAGCGGAATCGTCAGTTCTGCATGCTGAGAGCCTGGCTAGTTTGTAGGAGGTAGATACGTACTTCCCGCCTCACACTCTTTCTGGCGTTTGTATTGAAAGTAGCGGAGAAGATCCATCTCGAGCTCCTCGTAGTCGGTGTCTGTGAGGTTTAGTTGTGGGTTTTGTCAGATGGGACATCCTAGGAGGTATCAGGCAGGATAGGGGGTGTAAGACGTACAGATTGCGCCTTCGGGCTCCTCCAATATATCAGGCATTTCTGGAGACTGCGAGGGGCTGCTGTAGCGGTAGGAGGAGGTTCCGTACCTCATTTTTGAAGACCGTGAAGACGACGTAGGGTATTTGGGCGAGTAGAAGAAGATGGAGGAGGGTAGATGCAAGTGGAAACTCGTTTGTGGAAGTATAATGAGGATATATACTCCGATCAATCATCCCACCTGGTGGGCTGGGATGCTGCACACTCTACTATGAGTCAGAAACTCTAACCCTGATCTTATATATTCATCACCACCATCATCTTCTTCTTCAGATCATCCCTACAGTTCCATCTCTTCCCATAATCCTAAAACCAGCTAACCAAGACGACACCCAACATGTCTCAACAAGGAAACATCCAAGTCCCTGCCCAGCGCTATCAACAGTACAGGTACAAGCAGTCCCACACAAACCAGCCAGATGACTACTGCGGACCTGCCTCCTTACAAAACTGGTGTGATGTCTTATGGAAAGCGGTAATGGGATGCCTTATCTTGACGGTATTCCTAGTTGCTGCGATGATGATCCGCTACATGTACGAGATATATCGAGCTGAGACTTGGCCTTAATCTTCTATTTCAATCTGGTACCTGGCCCGTCTGATATTAGGCTGGTTGGATTTGGTGCAGCGGTATTCTTTGTTTAGATAATTATGGTTGGCTCAATTTGTTCAGTGGATTCCTATAGAGTTTGTCGTATGGTAGTGGGCTGAGCAGTCAGGTTAAGAACCTACTTACATCTCTCCTGCCAATTAGCTTTTACTGTTTTATCTATATCCTGAATCCAAGTCTTCAAACGTCATCTGTCATTTCCGTACTATATTGACAAATAGCATCGACCATGGTCGCCGACGTCTCCAGAATCAAACACCAGGAGTACATCGAAATTTTATGCAAGTACTACAGTATTCTCTCTTACTACCTACTCTCCATCAGACAGCAGAAGGTAACCGGTAAATGTGCAGATCCACCACAGGGTCCCCGTACTACAGTGTAGAACCTATCTATTAGCCTTCTACTAGAATGCCGCCAGCTTAGAGAAGCTATTTTATATTCTCAACAGGACAGCTGCTTGTGCTTGTATCTTAATATTTATTTTCTTGCTACGTTTTTTCTGACGCAGATTTATGGGACACTACAAGGACCTGGGTGAAGTCGAACCATGTACGTAGACTGGGTTTAAACAAGAGCACCGTCGTGTAAGCGGAGGAGCGAGGGGTTATCCTATTTTACCTGTTTTATTAAAAGTGCTACATTCGAAGGAAAATATAAGGAATATTAAAAAACTATTTTTCGTACTGACAATCATAAAATCTGTAGGTTCATATATACCCAAACCAAAGAACTATTTGTAAAAGTCCGCGTGGTCCCGCTTAATAGCATCAGCCCCCTTCTCACCAACCATATAAACCGAGTTCTGAATCCTGCAGTCCGGAATAACAGGGATGACCGAGGCATCAATAACACGCAGACCCTTGACACCGTGCACCCTGAGCCCAGGGTCAACAACACCCTGCTGGATGCTCTTCGACAAACGAGCCGTACCGCAAGGGTGGAACGAGGTCTGGGAGCGGTCAAGCACAGTGCGCTTCATGAGCTTATCGTCATGCAGCGGCATGTCCCACGGATACTCGGCCTCGATGATATCCCTGAACCCGTCGCCGTTCTTGAGCACGTCGTACGCGTACCGGATGCCCTCGCGGATGGCGATGATGTCGAGGTCGTTGTTGAAGTAGTTCAGGTTGATGTTGGGCTGCTGCAGGGGGTCGGCGCTGTTGAGAGTGACCTCGCCGCCCTCGGAGACGGGACGGACCAGGTCCACCATCACCGTGATGTAGTTGCCCTTGGCGGGGGTTGGGTAGTGCCACTGGAAGGCGGAGCCGAAGAGGCACACGAAGTCGAGCTCGAAGTGAGGCTGGCCGTAGGGGCAGAAGGGGTCTTTGCCGCCGTTGGAGGCCTTGGCTTGTCGGTACTGAGGGTCCTTCTCGAGGTACTTGTCGATGCGTGGGAAGCCGACCATCTCGAGGAAGCCGGAGCCCAGGGGCCCGCCGTGGTTGTTCTGGTAGGCTTGGATGGCTTGTTTGTTTTGCGCCGTGTGGGCGCGGAGGACGTAGTCGTCCATACCGTAGCCGTCCTTGACGCGGAGGACGAAGGGGACGCCCGGGTGGTCGAGGAGATGCTGGCCGACGTGCAGGTTGTCGACGATGACGGGGATGCCGTGCTTCTTGAGCTCGGCAGCAGGGCCGATACCGCTCAGCATGAGCAGCTTGGGGGATTCGAAGACACCCTGAGAGACGACGACTTCGCGGTTGGCGAAGAGGTTGAGTTCCTGGCCGGACTTGGTGATGACGGTGACACCCTTGCAGGTCTTGTCGGCGTTGTCGATGATGAGTCTCTTGGAGTGCACCTCGGGCAGGATGGTGATGTTTGCCTTGTCAGCGACAGCCAGGAAGCTTCCGGATCGACGGCCCTTGTAGATCGAGTTGACGCTGTGGGTCAGACCAACCATCTCACCGTCGAAGATGTTCTCTGTGATGGGCTGCCCGGTGGACTTCCAGGCCTTGGTGAGCAGGTCACGGAAGGGCTGCATCTCGGGGATAAGCTCCGAGTGCGAGATGGGGATGGGCCCACCAGATCCGATCTTCTTCAGGTCGGGCGAGTATGCCTTCTCGTCGTCGTGGTAGGTGGCCGACTTGCGCAGATAGGGCACGAGCGGGTCCCAGGTCCACTCCTTTCCACCGTACTCCTCCCACATATCAAAGGTTCCCTTGGAACCAGGCACCCAGGTGAAGTAGTTCAGGGATGAGCTGCCACCAAGGGCCTTACCTCGGGTGTTGGGCTTCTCAACACGCTCGTAGTCGTCGCGCTTGACCATGGTGGTCTTGTAAGCCCAGTCGTACTGGCTGTCACGGAGCTCCATGGCGTTGGAAGGGGTTCTGATATCCTCAAGGTCCTTGGAGTTGGCAACACCGGCCTCGACAACGAGAATCCTAGCATTGGGGTTCTCGGCCAGGCGGGCAGCAACGATGTTGCCAGCAGTGCCACCACCAACGACAATGAAGTCGAATCTAGCATTGTCTTGGACAGACATGATGAAGGGGAAGTCAAAAAATTGAAGGTGATAATGAAGAACTCGAGAGATGCAAAGGATGGCTGCAACAACTGAAGCAACGCTGGCTTCTACATGCCTTTTATAACCAAGGCCGGTGGGCTGTTTACGAGGAGACCAGACTCCATGCAGCAATAGAGAAGATCAAGAATACGCAGCCCAGTTTTGGCCCGTTAGGGAACGTCATTGACTTGGTTGCAAAGTGCAAACAGTAACGCAACAGCTCCAATAGCCCTGCAGCTTGGACCCGTCTGGCATTCCCAATTGGCCTTGTTGTATTTCCACATCGGGTCTCATGCGTACGACCTATGCGGGCTCCGAGTCCGAAACCTCGCCCTGGATATGATCTCCAAGTTCTGTCCATACCCATGCCTGTCAAGACGATAAGACGATAAGACGCTAAGACGTCAAGACTTCTCCAACTCGTCAGCTCTTGACTACTTGAACCGGTAGATAGGGCCGGAAGAAGAATAGACTGCCCCGTTCATGATATGGAAACCATCATCCAGCCGAGGACGCGGGGTCGCCGCAGCAAATGGAAACTAAGTGGCACCGCACATGCAGCTTCCAAGGTAACGGCGCTGCTCTCTGGCACGGGCCATCTCCTCCGTTCACAGGCCAGGCCGTGTTTGTGCTGACTGGACCGCAGCTTGGATGCAGCGGATTCATGCCCTACGGAGGCTTCCAGATAGGCCCATTGGTGGGTCTCGCCGTCTTACCTCCTCTCTAAAGAGGGGGTGGCACACATTGTGCTCTGGACAGCCAACCATGTAGTATAGAGCTTCGCGAATCTGGTCGGAGCTTTGTCGAACTATAATAGATCCGAGCTACGGCCGTCTCGGACGCGGGTCAGAATAGATCGTAGGCCCCGGATTCGGCACACGGCAGGTATGCGTTATTCTAGAGCGTAATCGCCAAACCTTGGGAGCCTGTTGGAAGAACGGCTAAAGTATGCGGCTAAAGAACGACAACCGTGGGCCGAAGATCGTGGCCGGACGTGAATAGGAGGCGGACTCAAGCTGCAGGATCCACTGAATAGTAAGATTACGCTGTCTCTACAATGAGACGGCAGTTTGGAAGTCAATATTTGAGGTTCGTTAAGATCGTCGCAATACGGTTGCCACTCGGCGAGTATTGTCCATGTGGTGATGCAAGAGCTGGTATAACATAATAATATAAATATAATAATATATCAATATAAAATAAGTAGTGAATATAAAGAGATTGATAAGCTTTGCAGTGGGTCCGGCTGCCGGAACGGGCTGCACTGGCCAGATTGGGTAGTGGTAGCTGGCCAATCAGAGCATTGTACCTCAGGTGGAGATCGCCGATCGATTCAGGCTCCATTTTGTCATCGGCCATCGTTGTCACCTCTGAATTGACTTTGGACACTCTTGCGTCACCTCGTGCGGAGATGCCCGCCGATGCTGGCTGTGATGCTGGTGGCTTGATAATAGTGAGGAGCAGCGTCTGGTGGACCCTCTGGCGCAGACAGCGAGCTCCAATGAGTGTATGCGTAATTCTAAGACCCAGTGTAGGTGCCATCTGAAAGCGAGAACTGAGACGTTGTGCTGTCCAGACTGGAGGCTATTTAAGCTTCTTTCCTCGGGCCAGGCCAGGTCAGCTGTGCATGTACACTCCTCTGTTTTCCTGACCAATTGCTATCACTATGGGCGACGATAGATACTACACTCTGGCCGAAGGTACTCCCATTTTCAGCTCATAATTATGTGTCCGACTGACTTTTGCAGGATGTCCCTTCGCAAACAACAAGACTGCTGTCTTGATGCGGGGCAGACAGGGCGGCAGCCTTGGATTGCTTCAGGATACTCAGCTCATTGAGACCCTTGCTCACTTCTCCCGCGAGAGAATCCCCGAGCGGTTAGTTCGTTGCGTCATTAATTATTCACAGAATACTGATGAATATCCAGTGTCGTTCATGCCAAAGCTGTTGGGTAAGCCATAAGCAGTATTACAGCCCGAAGAATCACGTTGACCGTTTAGATCCTATGGAGAGTTCGAATGCACCCGCGATTGCTCCGACTTCACTAGTGCCAGCTTCCTCAACAAGGCCGGAAAGAAGACTCCTGTTCTTCAGCGAGTGTCAACTGTTGGCCCCGAGTCCGGATCTGCCGACACTTCCCGCGATGTGCACGGATGGTCCATGAAGCTCTACACCGACGAGGGGAACCTCGACTGGGTGTTTAACAACACAGTACGCTGCATCTCTATAATAACTGGCCTGTTCTGACCTGGATTAATAGCCGGTATTTTTCATTCGCGATCCCATCAAGTTCCCCTCGATGAACCGCTCCCACAAGCGACACCCTCAAACTCACCTTCCTGACGCCAACATGGTAAGTCTGCCCAGCTGGTGATGGGAATTGAATTCTAACTAGTCACAGTTCTGGGAGTAAGTCTTGAGCTCCAGTAATTGAACCAGACTAATCCGTACAGTTTCCACGTCGGCAACCCAGAAGGCATCCACCAACTTCTAGTGCTGTTCAGTGACCGTGGCACCCCCAGGTCTGTCCGCTACATGAACTCCTATAGTGGACACACCTACAAGTTCACCAAACCGGTGCGCTGTAATCATTTTGATATCCGGAGAGTCTAGCTAACCGGCGCAGGATGGCACGTTCAAATACGCTAAAATCCACGTCAAAACGCAACAAGGGATTGAAAACTTCTCCTGCCCGGAAGCTACCAGGATTGCCGGAGAGGACCCCGACTACATGATCCGCGACATGTTCGAGGCTATTGAGAGGGGCGACTACCCCGTCTGGAACGTCTACGTCCAGCTTATGAGCCCTGGAGAGGCCGAGAAGTACAAGTGGAACATCTTTGATATGACCAAGGTCTGGTCGCACAAGGACTTCCCCTTACAGCAGATCGGACGTCTTACCATGAACCGCAATGTGAGTCTCCTTATCAACCTGCATTGCAATTGCTGACGGGAGCAGCCGCGAAACTACTTTGCCGATATCGAGCAAGCTGCGTTCTCGCCATCCACGATGGTTCCAGGATTCGCTGCGTCTGCTGATCCAGGTAAGCCCTAATAACTCTCTTTGAATATACCAGGACTAACGGCTTCAAGTACTCCAAGCACGACTCTTCGCGTACCCTGATGCGGCCCGCTACCGTCTCGGTGTGAACTACCAGCAGCTCCCTACCAATGCCGCAAAGGTGCAAGTCTACTGCCCCTTCCAGCGCGATGGAGCCATGCGATTCGACGACAACTACGGCGGAGACCCTAACTACGTTGGCTCCTCCATCAAGCCCACCAAGTTCTACCAAGACGAGAAAGGAGTGAGCGCCGCTTCACTCGCTCTGCACACCGAGCACGAGAAATGGGCGGGAGATGTCGCAGCCTACACCAGTGAGATCCAGGACGAGGACTTTGTACAGCCCGCGCAATTGTGGGAGGTCATTGGCCGCACGCCAGGTCACCAGGACAGAGTCATTGAGAACCTCGTCGGCAGCATCAAGGGCGTCAAGTACCCTGAACTGCGCAAGGGTGTTTATGGTAAGTTTAGTAACCTTAGTCGACTAACGTCTGCGACTCGGCCCACTGTGCATTAGTCTAACGCCGAGTCTAGATCTATTCACCCGTGTCAATAAGGATCTCGGGACCAAACTGCAGCAGCGCACAGAAGCGGCAATCAAGGGCGCGTAGATTAGATAGGGCTGGTCTTCTCTACCGGGATAGGCAGGTCTCTACAGATTCCAAGATCCAACTGTTACACTGCATCTGTCTCTGGAAGGCAATGTCATTAGATGGCTTGATTAGTCGATCGTGGCTTGGACTAGGACAATGAATGGTAAATAAAAATGGTATGACTGGTAACTGGAAATGGTGGCCTTGTCACTTAATTCAATACAAAAGACTGGCCCGTACCCTAATACACTACTAATACGGAGTACTAGCCATACTTGAGGGGTAACAATAGATGGCTCTAGAAGTAGACTTCGTGTGGAAATTCCTCATAATGGACATCTTGCAACCATTTTTTAGAACCGCTATTATTCACCCTCGTAAGTATACCCACAGCACCTGCAATACCGGCCACCCCGTGCGAACCAAAGGTTGGTATGGGACTGTTCACTGTGGCGAGACAACGGCCTGGCCGTGTATAGTGTGGCTGCAGCGCCCAGCCACGATTGGCTTAGCGCAGTCAGAACGGTGGCACAGGCCAGCCGAGTCACTCTCGCCAGTGGAATCTCCCTTACTCTGTCAACGAATCTTGTTTTCTTTCACTCGTCGTATCGGCCCTGGCTCGGTCGACGTATCATGTGGTCCGCATCTCTCACCCACATTTCCAGTTCCAATCCATCTTCCGGTTTACTCATAATAAACCTAGGTCCAACACCACATGGCCAGAATCGAACAATGTCTCCGCGGCCCTCCAGCTCCTCGAGTGGAACAGGAACCGGACCGGGAACAGGCACTGCAACGGGCACTGCAACGGGATCTGGGAATACAACAACATCCCAGTTCACGTTCGTGACGGGGAACATCCAGTCTGAAGCGCGGAGCCATGCTATGCGCGAGCACTGGAAGCGGCGGCACAAGCGCAACCAGGAGGCGAAATCGTCGACTCGGAAGAAAGCGTCGACTTCGGCGTCAAGGACGTTGTTGCCGCGGTCGACGGGTGCTTCGAATGGGGAGGAGGAGGGTTCTTCTGCGACGACTAGCTCCTCAGGGCTGCGACCAGATGGTAGTCTCGATGGGGGTAAAAAAACATAGTCAGCCTGGTATCCCGGCTCAGATGTTCTGTGGGATGAGCTACGCGTTGTCGAGTGCTCGGCCGGACCCGTTCCAGACGTGTCCTGTGCATTTGACGAGCCAGCATCAGAAACTTTTACATCACTGTGCGTTTAGCCGAACTTGTGTTGTTGCAGATTGTTATGATTGCTGTGGCGATTATGCTTACTTGTTACAGGGATCAGCACGCACGCGGCTATGATGTTCGAAGATCTAGACGTCACCGAGTTTAATCCGATGAAAGACGTGTGGTTCCCACTGGACCTTTCGAATGCGTCGTCTTTCAACTGTATTATGGCGCATTCGGCTGCGCATCTGTCTCATTTATACGCTGGCACTCCGCCCCGCCGAGGAACGAATTCTTCTGATGCCTTGAAGTATAAGATTGAGGCTGTCAGGATTTTGCGGACTTGGCTTAGTGATCCGGAGAAGGAACTTTGTGACGATGCCTTTGCGGCTGTTGTGAGGTTGCTCACGTTTGAGGTATAGATTGGGTTTTGAGTTTAATTTTACTTTATGGCTAACTGTTGACAGCGATACTGGGGCACCGTGGCAGACTGGAAAATCCACCGTGATGGACTGCAAAGGATGATCGACGCCAAAGGTGGCGTTGAGGCGCTGCATGAGAACTGGCGGCTGGAACTGGTGGTTTACCTGTAGGTGCAGCTTGTAAACGTCTATATTGCGAGCTGACAGTTTAGTGTCTCTTTAATGTCAAAGCCGTCATGGCTTGAATCCACGAATAACCTTGAACGAATCTCTCGCCCTCTCTTCTCACCCCCTGTTCGACAGCCCGCGCCGTCTCTCGACGTCCAGAAAGTCCGCTGCCTCTGGCTGATATCGTTTATCCAAGACATGAGAACGTTCATGGGATCGTTCTACACCAGGGTTCTTTTTGGATACCCTATTACTCATACGGCAGTGGGGCTTCTGCGTCGGAAATTCCAACACTCCTTTGATTCCTCTTCCCCCAGCGGGGAGGCCATCGCGGAATGGGAAGATGAAATGCTGGGCTGTCTATTCTCCATCAGTGTCCTGATCCAAGAGTCTATTTCCGTCTTCTCGGATGGCGGCTCAATGACACCTACGGGCCCAAACACACTTGATGAACTAGAGATCTTCCTTCGGGATTCTCAGCATATGTGGATGAATTCAGTCTACAACCTGCGCGTTATCTTATTTGAAAGCCTCACAAGGCTGTTTGAGGAAGGCGAGTTCAAGGTGAACTACGTTATGGACCTGGTACAGGTCTTGAATACATTGAGCTTAGAAGCACGGCAAGGAGTTGAAAAGTGTCTTCTCAATTTGCTGTACTGTCTCGGGAACAGCAACACCACGATGTTGATCGACGACGGATGGACGCCCGATTCGCTTTTGTCGTCTATGCACGGGCATTAGCTGGCTTAGTTTGGTAGATAATGTCATGTTATGAGCTTGCATTTGTTTATTAATTCGTTATTTAATTAGGGAATAAATGAACGGACATGGGCTCTACTTGATAGTAGAACCAGCAGTATCCCTCTTACCTATAGTCATAGCATATCATAATCAATCATAACGAGAAGCACGAAAGAATCACACGCCGAGGTAGGTAGAAATTACATCAAACCTCCATATGTCTGGCCCTCCTGCTCAAGCTCCTCATCTTCCTTCAGGTATTCCTTCATGCCAGCCTCGTCCTTCTTCAGGTCGGAGCGGATCCCGCCCTCGCCGCCCTGTGGGTTGCCGGCATCCTTGGCGTCCTGGCCCTCTTCTCCGTGCTTGTGGTGGTGGTCGAAGATCTTCTGGAAGAAGCCTTCCTTGTGCTCGCCGGCCTGGGGTTGCTGAGTTCCTGTCCGTTTGAGTCTTGGTTAGCAATGTAATATGAGAACTGAAGAATGATACTGGAATGACGCACCCTGAGGCATTTTACGATAGATTGGAGATTATATGGGTTTGGATTCTAGATCGAAGAGATAGATGGTTGCTGGGTTGCTGGATGATGCGAGCAGTCGTCATCTGGGCTATATTATATACCCCGGCATCTACGGATCTGCGCTCCCAATCCGGTAGTACTAGCTGGCCAATAAGATCTGGCGATGTGAGAGGGCGATCCGTGGGTCCGCGTCCCACTGGCCAGTCCAAGCTCGCTGGACCCACTCCAGCTCGAGCTGTCCAGCTGCGAAACACAACGAGCCTGATTGGAGCAGTCAGCACTCTTTCTCTCACCAACTGCGGGGACCGTATACAACTATGAGCTGTGCACGATCTCTCGCGTACAGCTTCATCCCCAATTCTTTCTCGCATTCCCCGCTCATCAGTTTGAGGGTGTCAACAGCTCTCCCGCACCTAACCCAGTCGCGACTCCGCAGCCATCCTAGAACAACACGAGCAATGAGTAGCATAACAACCGCAAGCACCCAACCGGTGACAGCCCCCCTCACACGACACGCAACGTTCCTCGTCCTCAGCGCCACATCGCCGTCCGCAATCCGAACCATCCGCTCAACGCTCGCCGGCGTCTCCAGCCTCGCCAAAAACGTCTCCTTCCGCGACGCCGACGCCAAATTCACCTGCACCGTCGGCATCGGCTCCTCCATCTGGGACTCGCTAACAAACAACCTCCCCCGGCCAAAAGAACTACACCCCTTCCGCGAGGTCAAGGGCGCAAAACACACCGCCATCTCAACCCCAGGAGACCTCTTCTTCCACATCCGCTCTGAGCGCCGCGATCTGTGCTTCGAGTTCGAGCGCCAGCTCATGGATAGTCTAGGCGATGCCGTGCATCTCGAAGATGAAACTACGGGATTCCGCTACTTCGATGCCCGCGATCTCCTCGGTTTCGTAGATGGTACTGCGAACCCCGTTGGGCCCGACGTGCCCGAATCTGTCCTCGTCGCGAACGACGACGACCCCAGCGCTGCCTCTAGTGCCCCAGGCGGCTCCTATGTCGTCGTCCAGAAATACGTCCACGACTTACCAGGCTGGAAGGGCCTCGGGTCCGAGCAGCAGGAGCAGATCATCGGCCGCACAAAGCCTGATAACATGGAACTCGACGACGCCGAGGACGGAAAGCAGGCGTCGCATAAGACGCTGAGCACGATTGAAGATGAAGAGGGGAATGAGCACGATATCCTGCGTGATAATATGCCCTTTGGATCGCCCGGTTCCGGCGAGTATGGGACTTATTTTATTGGGTATACGAGAAGGTTGTGGGTTATTGAGAAGATGCTGGAGCGTATGTTTGTGGGACATCCGCCTGGTTTGCATGATCGGTTGCTGGACTTTTCGAGGCCGTTGTCCGGGTGTGTTTTCTTTGCGCCGTCGGCGGGTGTTTTGGATGGGCTTGAGTAGATTTATATAATGTTCTTGGCCAAGTTGGCATGTTTTGTGACAGCAGGGGGTTCGGTCGAACTTCCATGATATATATTCATCGACAATAAACACTGTAATATGATTTCCATTAAAAGGGATTCCAAATTGTTCATATAATAACTACTAAATACAAATTATTACCGCAATATGTACACTCCGCGCGGACTCCGTATCGCCCAGCACATCACCGTGACACCAAACCAAACCAAACCAAGCCCAATATTGGAGTAAGAAAAAATTCAAATTATTATCTCGTCCGAGTCCCCAATGCAACGGGATTAAAGCACGGGAGAAGAACCGAATGTGTTGCCAGTGTCCGTCAGTGCGGACAGACAGATACCTAGGCGGGGTACCGAGGGAGACAGCCCTAATAACCCAAGCTGGACAGCACTAGGCCAGCCCTTGGCGCGACCGTAGTGGACTCTCAGAACCTGAAGCTGGACTGATAGAAGGAGCCTACCGCAGGAGATCCCATGCGGAAGTGGATATATATGTAGCAGGTTGTTCAGTGTGGTCGTCACGCTAGGCAAAATGTTAGTATGCGTTCGTTCCTGGTCATACGACAACTGAACGGGGCTAGGGTTGGGTAGCAAGTACCCCTTCTGACTGTCTAGAGTGAGGACCGGGACTTACCTGGGGATCCTGCGTCTGCAACTCGGGCCTGTCTTGCTGCTGCTGCTGCCTCTTCTTGTTGTCCTCCTTCCTCTGCTGCCACCGTCTGTTACGCCGATTCAGCTGAACGTGGAGCGGCTCTCTTTCTATATCCACATGCTCCCTTCTTCGCGCCTCCTGCGCCTGTCTCGCGGCCGCGGCGGCTTCCGGATACCCTCTTAACAGGTTTACAAAGTCATTCAGGCTTTCCGGCTGCTGGCCTAGTCGTAGGCGTGGGTCTGGCGGAAATGGCGGTTCTCCCTGTTGAGAGCGCAAGGTCGATGAAGTAGATCCAGACGGGTATGCTATGGCAAGTCCATGACTAAAGAAGGCCGACGCTCCCAGTCTCGCCCGTTCCTGGAACTGGGGTCCGCTCAGAGGAGATGACTCTGGTGGAGTGTAGAATTGTTCCACGGGCTCGGAGTGGACATAGGCGGCCTGCTGTCCTTCAAGCACACCAGGTGGCTGAGGTGAAGGGGGTGGAGGGCGGTTTCCAGGGGCAATAGGGTCAACTTCAGGGAATGAGGGCACTGGAGAAGGAGAACCTGGGGACTGGATTTGAATTTGGATTTGAGAACCGGTGGGCTCATCGAACGGGAACTGATGCATGGTGCATATAAATTGAAGTGTAAGATTGAAGGCTTGCTGAATTAGCGAAGAAGGTGGTGGGAATGAGAGCAGAGGGAGGAGGAGGGATTCGAAAGTCGAAATATGTACCAGACCTCTGTGCGTAACCCTAATGGCACACAAAGTGAGACACTGGTAGCGGGAAAACAGAGAAATGATCGAATGTACAATAGGGTTTAAACAAACAGTGATAAACAGGTTTAACTCGCAGCCCGTCTGAGACGAGGGCAATCGTACGACCATCCAGGGCTGTTTATTGTCGCTATATTACGTGGACCGCACAGTGGGAAGAAACATACAACTGGTGTTTTCTGACCGATACGTCATGGGTTGGCTCTAAGAGAAGTAGAGAATGCCTTTTAGATTTCGACAGTGCTGAAGAAGGTAAGATGTTGTTAGGGTTGATGTATAAAATGCCCTCGCCTGATGCAATAAAAGCTTATATGCTTCAGCTGAGACACATCAGCTGTTTACGTTCAGTGGACCCAAAATTGCGATCGGCCACTCTATTGTAGATATAGTGTTCTAGAACTGTCAAGACCAGCTTACACGAAAGTATGTGGTGAATGCTTCCTGCGAGTCTTTCCAAAAAGGAAGGTCGGAGGCTGTAGCTTCCTAGACTGGAATGATCAGTGAATAGTGAATGGCCCCAGTTGCCCATTTGTTACTTGCAGAGTCAATACATCTTCATTCATTCACCTCTTCATTGGGCCAGGCAACCTCACATCCTGTCTATAAAGGATGCATTACATTTAAGACCCCCAATCCCCAACCCCTACCAGACCTCCACTGTGTATCTTATACTTTTGGCTATTCAACAAAATGGGCAACTCTTCTAGCCAGCCGGAAACCGGGGCTTCTCAAGAGCAAGACGTACTCCTTACCGACTACGATGCCCCCCCGCCTCCCTACCAGGCTGCATCTGTCAGCGTCTCTGATGAAGAAGGTAAGCTACATACATCCCACTCCACTATTCAGATATAATCAGTATTAACGTCTTACCAGCAGCGATACCTCCACCAAAATGCCCACCGCCCATGGTACCTACACCTCCAGCAACAGAATCGACAGAGAACCCAGAGCCCTCCAACCCCTCTAGCTCCACCGGCCCCAAGGGATCTATAGTACAAACAGTCAAAAACTTCATAATCAACAATGCCAGGTCATGCGGCACGGCACTCAAAAAGCTCAGCGAGAACAAGTTTGCCCACCCCTTTGTCGTCACCGGTATCATCGTGACCCGCCTCCTCGTTGCGATTACATGTGTCGTTTTATGGGTCGTTGGATGGGTCATTGGGTACCCCCTCTACCTTATCCTCTATGCTCTGGTGGCCGCGCTGTTGGGTGTCGCTCAGTTCATCTATCCCGAGGGATTCGAGGATGAACTGGGTGCGCCGGCCAGGCTTGTCTCTTGCTTAGGGCATGCACCTAATCCCTGTGATGTATGTGATTGAGCGCCCTGAATGGATGCCGTGCCTTATGTGAAGCAGTCCCGAAGCGGCCTCACGGAGTGTTATATTGATACGATATGCTGTTGGAGTATTGGCTACAGAGGATGCATCATAAATATTATGTTTTAGCTCTTGACTATTCTACTATCGTCGTTTGTGACTCTCAATACGTAAAACATAAACTATGTAGTGATGTATTTTCCCCATAATTTGTGGCATCCATGTCCTGGTATTGTTTTATAGGAGCTCTATTCGCCAGTCAAGGGGACTTTCTTGGTAAGGCAGATATTGAAACTCGTAGACAGGCCATCACAGGGAATAAAGGTAAATGGGTAAAGAAAAGACTTGTTAGAATAGATCTATGAATAGTGAGTTCTTCATGTACACTGTACAGAGATGCGGCACTATTTAAGCCCTCTTCACGCCGATTGCTCTGATCATATGTGACCAAATGCTCAACATATCTCATCAACCTGCGAATGAGCATATCAGCAGCAGCTATACCAGCCCCAGAGTACTCATCACCATCAAGGCCCACTGTTTCACCATCAGCTACAACTCTATCTGACTCAGTATACTCAGAGCAAGCTACACCTCAAGCTCCAACCCCCAAACGGCCCCTACGCCAACGCTTCCTCTCCTCCTGTCTGGGAACGAACGGCAAACAACCCACCAACTGCTGTGCCATGATTGGGATCCTCGTCTGCCGCCTCATATTCGGCATCTGTGCCGTGGTTGCGTTTATCGTTGGATTCCCTCTCTATTTCGTGTTCTGGGTCCTCCAGTGGATCCTTCTACAGTTCGCCGACCTGCTTTTCCCGGCGTCGTGGCGTGGCTTGGATCGTGCGCGTAATCACGTTTGGTATTGGCATTATCACTTGCCGAACCCGTTTGGGATCTTTTTTAAGATCTTTGATGCGGTATTTTGCTGCGGGTGTTTGTGTGGTGAGAGTATCTGTTAGGGAGCGGGCCATGTTGGTAATTGTTGGAGCGGGTGGCTTAGAGAGGTATGATAGGTTTGTAGATGACGGGGTAGATACAGAAAATATAGATTATGTTGTTTCATCAGCTTGCAAAGTGAACACCGATATTTAGGTTCTTTTCACATAACTGACGTGGCTGCGCCGGCTGGGCACTCCGGATACGCCACCCTCCATCGTAAGATCGACTGGCATGGTTATAGATACCCGTTAGATACTTGGACTGACAACCGTATAGACAGCAGTGGGTAGAGGTTATTCGAAATGAAATCTAGCCCAGTATCCTATTCAGTGATATAAGTGATCCTCAAGTGCCTCGCACAAGCAGGCTATCTGGAAGAATCGATATCACTTGCCTGCTATCATCACCCAAAATGATTCCCAAGTACGTTGAGTGGCAATGAATCTCCTGGTAGAGAATGAGTCTTGTCTAAAGAAGGGTTGTATTGAAAAAGTCTTGGTGCTCTATAAGTTTCCGATGCCTCGACGGTGAATATCTTTGTAGGTACTTTCCTTAACAACATGTGAGTTCATGATATCCGAGTGTCCCGTCTGTGAAAACCTTCACTCGTACCTCTACAGTCTTCCATTATTTAAACGTCCTTCTTTCCTTCATCTCCAGCCTCCTGTCCGTCACGCGCTGTCCACGGCCAACCTCTCGAGTCAACAGTTAAAGTCGTTCTTGGAGGTTAAAACACTTCGAAAGCAAAATGTCTATTACAGCTACCGAGACCACGATGGACCCTCCCCCACCCTACCGGGAAACAGCCCTACGAGTGGAGGTTGCTGACGAAGAGGGTACGTCCTGTGGTCCACAATCGAACCAAAACCAACATGGCCCTAACAGCCCAGCAGCAGTCCCAGTACCAAAATCAAAGTCTAAACGAGCACCCAAACATTCACAAGCACCCACAGAAGCAAGGGAAGAGGGTAATACACCTCACGGAGTCCCCAACCCCAAACGCCGCAAGCGAGACCGCCTCCTATCCAGCCTGAAGAAATGCGGCAAGAAATGCGCAAAGCCGTTTGTCTGGTTCGGGCAGACCAAAGTCGGACGCCCCTTTGCCATCACGGGGCTGATTGTAGGCCGCGCCGTGAGGTATTTGGTAGTGGGGGTAAGCTTGGCTTTTGTGGTTGTATTCTGGCTTGTTTTCATTATGCTTGCCCAGGTGGTCCTTTTTCTTGCAAGCGTCCTGTACCCGGAGGGCTTTAAGCCGGGACAGCCACTGCGGAGGTTTAAGGATTGGTTGTGAGGTGGTGTTTTCAGGTTGGATATACAGTTAGATGTCAGAAATAACATTGGGTGGTCAACAACGAAGTACATTCGTAGGATAATATAACAACTGTAGACTAGGACTACACCTCGACGTCGAGCTATCAGTAATTGCCCGCACACTGACAAACCGGCTAATAACATCAACAGACCCTACATTATCATGAGCTTCATGTCGATGTGCCTCCGAATGGGCGGATTAATGTAGCTGGATTGAATGAGCGAATGTGTGTAGTCGCTAGGTTATAGTATAAGAATTGATACTATATTCATTCTTATTAGAGCAAGTTGGTTACTGTGGATATTCTTGATACTGGTATTACAGTCTTGGCCACATATAGATACAAGTCCGCATATCTGTTTAGACTGTTTTGGTGCGGGGCAGTGCATGACATGATAAATATTGTGCCTGCAGCCACGGCGCTTCTCTCTCATCCAAATCTCGCATTATGTTCCTCGTCCTCGCTCTCGCCATTCTGGTCTTTTCCTTGGTCTATCTTTGGTATTTCGGCCCTGGAACAAAAACATTGGGTGCTTTGATTGCCAGTAGACATCATGTGGGTGTCGACTCGAACGCGACGACTGAGCAATCAGAGGTCGTCGAAAGGTCAAGACAATCTCATCCATTCGCGCCGGCGGCTAATATCGACGTGGGATCTAGCTCTGAAGAGCTCGAGGAGATCCCCCCTGAAAGCATCAGTATAGCCATATTTTGTGCTCTGGCCCACGAAGCGGTCGCGGTGAAGCTCATGCTCGATGAGGAGTACATCTGCCACCTGAAAGGCACAGGCCCCAAGAAATATGTTTACTCTTTCGGGCGCATCGCGAAGCACAGGATCATTATAGCTCGTCCTCACCAGATGGGAACGGTCGAAGCCGCACATTGCGCCACAGCTGTTAGCCAGCAGTTTCCAAACGTACGATTCGCTTTGATGGTTGGTATTGGTGCTGGGATTCCTAACTACCCTAAACATGATATTCGCCTCGGCGATATTGCTGTTAGCATCCCTCAGGACAGTCATCCGGGTGTTATCCAGTACGACTTTGGCAAGTATGAGCGAGACAGCTTCATTCTCAAAGGATGCCTGAATAAACCACCGCCGGTTTTGATTAGTGCCGACGGGTCATTGCTGGAAGATGAGTTGATGGGTCGAAGCCCGCTTCCCCGGATTCTACGCAAGATGACCCAGAGCCAGAGGTTTGCGCGACCCAATACGGACGATATCCTATTTGATGAACATTTCCACCACGTCAACGCAGGGTCTGATTGCACTGGATGTGAGCAATCCAGTAAACGTAAGGTTGTATCACGCCCAGGGCGCCAGAGCGAGCAACCAGTTGTTCATCGGGGCCTTATCCTCTCGGGAAATGGCGTTGTTAAGAACCCTTCGGATCGAAATAAACTGCGGCGAGACAAACAGGATGCGATATGTTTTGAAAGAGGGGCAGCTGGGATTATGGACGAGATTCCTTGCCTAATAGTGAGAGGGATTTGTGACTATGCCGACACCCATAAGAATGATTCATGGCATCACTATGCTGCAGCTGTTGCCGCGGCCTACTGCAAAGCCCTGCTGCGGAAGGTTGATAGCCAAGATGTGGAAGAGACGAGAAGCATGAGCGAGCTTTTGGAAGGCAACTGTTCCCCGGGGACTAGAAGGGAGATCCTGTCCGAGGCTGCGCAAGGGCGCGAATCCACATCAAGTAGCAAATTTATATTCTGGCTCAACGGAATGGCTGCACCGGAAAGTCTATCATATCACGAACAGTTGCGGCTTCGTTCAATGCTCAAGGCCTCCTCCGTGCGTGCTTCTTCTTCAAGAAGGGCGCCGGAGAGCAGGGGAATGCTAGGCGACATTTCTCGACAATTGCGAGGCAGCTGATCGGCCATTCTGCTAGTATCTGGTCAGTAGACTTCTCACCAGACGGCCGAACGATAGCCTCAAGCTCCGATGACAGGACGATCAAGCTGTGGGACGCCAGGTCTGGTATGGAACTGCAAGCTCTCGCGGCGTGCCCCTGTCAGAGTGAAAATTACCCACTTTGGTCCATTGCGTTCTCGGGCGACGGGCCTTTCGTTGCCTCTGCCTGCCATCCTGGAATAGCTAAAACAAATGACTGGGTGGTGCTTGGAAATGAAAGGGCACTCTGGCTCCCATTCAGCCATCGCAAATACACTTGTTCAGCCATGAAGAGCGGGACCCTTGCGCTGGGCTTCCGAGATGGGAGAGTCTTTTTCGTACGGATCTGCCCCTGACGGATTGGTTATATCGGCCTTTTTGACCATTTTCTTTCTCATCTATTGGACACTGTTAGAAATGTTCTAAACCCTAGTACGTAGATATTAGATATTATATACCAGTATGAGAGTCTATAATACTAGGCTATTATCTATATAATATAGTTATCCAAGGACTAATTATTTATATTTAGATATAACTAACTGCTATCCCTAACTTGCAAGTTGGTCCAAATATATTCGATTTTCTCTATTATGTACATTCTATACACATCGGGCACCATCAACCAGAATCTCAACACCGCTGATGATGGAGCTGGCCGGCTCAGCAAGGAAGAGCGCGACGTTGGCAACATCAGACGGCTCAACCAAACGCCCAATTGGGATCGACTCGCATTTCGCACGGATGATCTCCTCAGGAACAGGGCCATTCTCAATCCCAGCAAACTTATTCAGCAGCGGCGTGTTGCCAGAGGTCGGGCAGATCGTGTTGAAGCGGAGCTGGTCGCGTGCAAACTCCAGCGCCATCGACTTGGTAGCGGACGAGACTCCGGCTTTGGTGGCGTTGTACCATGTCTGAGCAGCGCCTGGGCGGATGGCGTTCTCGCTGGAGATGACGACGGTCGAGCCAGGGCCGTTCTTTTTCATCTCGGGGACGAGAACCTTTGAGGCGAGGTAGATGCTGCGTACGTTGACGTTGAACAGGCGGTCGAATTCTTCGGTTGTGACTTCGAGGCCGGACTTGTTGGGATAGGACCAGCCTGCGTTGTGGACGACGATGGAGGGGGGTCGATTGTATTGTTTGATGCAGGTTTGGAGCTATTCTCAGTCAGAACAGGGTAATATAAGGGCTGAGGAGAGGAATACGGCGTGGACCCATGTCTGCTCTTCCGCCACGTTTGCCTTGATCTGGTAGGCAAGGTGCTCAGGGAAGCCTGCAACAGGCCCGTCAACAGCCTGGAGGTCCATCCCGACGACCAACGCGCCTTCGCGCAGGAATGTCTCGAGGATGCCGCGTCCAAAGCCCTGGCTGGACCCGGAGATGAGGGCAACCTGTCCTTCGAGGCGGCCGGGCATTATGCAAGTAGGAGTATGATGGTCAAGATGACGAGGAATGAGAGAGACTGTTGACCTTGATACCCCGCTGTCTACACTCTACAGCTATCTACTTATACAGTTTATCTCGATTGCATGGCGGGGGTGGGTCTGCAGCTCCAAGCACCGGGCCGAGATAGGGCTTGCTCGGATGGCCATCCGACTTCACGTTCTCTTCTTCCCCCTCAACGACCCTTCCCTCTTTCTTTTTTCGTTCTCCTCTCGGTCCGTTTGGAAACCCATCTCAGCTATGGCGCCGTCCACTGCAACTCCGTCCGATCTCCACCGCGCGCCCGTGTGAGTATGCATTGCCCGTGCTGATGCCCTCTCTAACCTGGTTCCATCTAGCGCGTGCCTGCAATGCCGAAAAGCCAAAGTCCGATGTCTGGTGTCGCAGCGATTGGACCGCTGTAACCGGTGCATATCGAACGATACTCCCTGCGTCTTTACACAGCCGAAAAGGGCGAGGGTTAGGCCAGCTCCGTATACTCGCCGCACGCCACCGCGCGAGACCAGAGGTGTTCAGAACTACGCTGATTGTTCGGAGGAATTACACAATACTACTCATCTTGTAGAGGTCCATGAACCTATCCCCGTACTGCACACTCCCACGGCGACAAGCCATCATACGACGCCAGTTCAGCACAGCGAGCCGCAGGACCTGCAACCACTCATCACTGATGCAATTCGCACCGCGATAATTACTGCGCTTGCTTCTTTCAAGGAAAGACGGGGGTCTTCATTCAGCTTCGTTACCTCGGAGGATGGTCCCTCGTTTAGTACTAGATCAGAAAACTCGCGACGGCCGTCTCTCCAGAAATCCCCAACGCCCGTATCACTGAAACTATCTTTGCTTCTGCGTCCATTGACTAATAATGCGGAACACGGAGGTATTACGGATGGGTCGATGCCAACTGGCGCAGTCAAAATGCCCAGCTACTCCACGTCCATGTCCCTCGGCCAGACCATCACGGATCCAATCGAAGGCGGCATGATCAGCCTGACTTCATCCAGGGAGCTATATGGATTCTTCATGTTCCAGATGAACGCTAAATGGGAGTATATTCTCGACCCACGAATCGACACGCACGACGATATCCGGCAACGGAGCCAAGTTCTCTTCGCAACGATCCTCTTCTGTGCGTCCAAATTCGCAAACCACCTCAATGGACATATCGTATCCATCCCGGACCCCGTGCTGCAAGCACGATTGTGCAGCCTAGCTAGGAATCTAGTTGTCAGGGCTATTGCCGAAGGGGACAGGTCTATCGAAACAATGCAGGCGCTGTACCTCCTCGTCTGCTGGAAGGATGGCGATGACGACGTCTCGTATCTCCACAGCGGCTATGCGCACCGGGTCCTGCATGATCTGGACGTGGAACAGAGGTACGATGGCGACTGGCAGACTGCTCGTAGGAGGAGGACTTGGCTGGCGCTATTCAGGCAGGACAGACAGCAGAGTCTGTTCTTCATGCGTCGGGCGTCTCTTGCGCAGACGGATGAGAATCAGTCCTTGATCAGTAGCCCTGATACATGGTTAGAGATGGAATGCGCGTTGCCACTGGATATGATTGCGTGCTGTAGTGCGGATCTACGGCGCATACAGTCCAAGTTACGTCTTTTAGTCGCTAGAGCGTCTTCGGTGATGCTGCCATGTCTGCTGGATCTGATGCATGGGGAGCTGAGTGAGTGGAAGGCGAAATGGACGAAATATATCTATATCCAAGGGACTGGGTCACTGAACAATAATGCCTCCATTGACCCTGCGCTGCTCTTCCCAGACACAGCACACTTGGGAAACCTCGTCCATCTATGGGATCACAGCGTCAGACTGAACGTCTCGTCCGCCGTCCTGCGACAATCGCTCATGGAAGCCGTCTCGTCTTTAGAAACCCCTCGTCAGGCAATACCAGATACATTCCCAGACCTCGATCTACCGACCCTGCAACGGGTCCTATCCCCCGATCTTCCCGGTCTCAGTAGTAGTGTTGAAAGCGCATTCGGTGTCCTCCGACATCTGCTCTGCATCCCACCAGACGACCTTCGACGAGCCCCTGACGCAGTACTTCTTCTGGGGCCTAATGCAGCATTATTCCTGTGCTTGCTGTTGTGTCTCCCCGAGAATGGAATCCTGGGGATCACATTCCAGCGCACGGCGGTGGGCTTGATTTATGATATTGCAAGGCATGTTGGGCAGTGTGTAGAGTCCCCTCAGGATACTGTAGTGCTGCATGCGGCGTATCTGGATTCGCTCTTGGGGTTGCTGGACGGTTCTCAGCAGCAGCGACAGCAGCAGCAGCAACAACAACAGCAGGGGATGGAAGCACAACCGTTAGGTATACCGCCACTGGATGTTGGTGGGACCGGGCTATGTCTTGCTTCTGAGTCTAATCATCCACCGCCAGTTCTAGGTAGTGGATATAGCATGGACAATACGAGTAGTGGCCTTGGGTCACCGGGTGATAGTGGCGATAATATCCATCTCCAGAACCTGGCGAATCTGCTCGACGGGGACTTGTTCTGGGAGATGCCTATTGCGAGTGAGGGTGGAGGGTTTGGCGATTGATTAATGTACAAATGAATGATATACATTTTTGTCTACTTTGAACAGAGTAATCTGGCCCATTTATTGAGTGCTCTAATATCTTAATAACTGTTGTCCGCGCACGAGAAGACCCCTGGTACCTGTCCACTGGCATACGAGGTCTGGATACTAATCACAGTCGCATATGTCCCTCCTACAATAATCAGCCCTCCAGCAAGAATCATAAAGCAGGCCACCCCCAGCGCCACAGCCTCTTTCCACCCATTCCTATACACCCCGAACGCTCTCACCAGCCAGCCCCGCGACGGCACTGATGCAATACCAGGCGTCCCAACCCCCTCTCCGGCTTTTCCGCCAGAAAGAAAAGAACCATGAACCCCGGGACAATATTCGTGAAGATCGGGTTCACCAGCGCCCCAACCAGACTCAGGAAGTTATCGAAGAAGGGCACAACGCCGACAATCACGAACCCGAAGACGGCTGTTACAGCCACAGACACAGTCCAGACGATCCAGTGCGTGGGTGTATTGGACTGCAGATGCGGCGTGCCCCGGAGAAGTCTCACGAAGCAGTACTTGGCTGCGATATGGCTGTACACGACCGCGGTCACGATCAGCCCCGGAAGTGCAATTCCATACGATACCTTCTTGATAAGAGGTCCTGCAGATCCTAGTGCTGGGCTAGCGAGGTACTGCCCTACTTTCCCATAGACGATAGAGGAGATGATGATGACTGTCGCGACGATGAAGGTCTGTCCCACAGCCAAAGACCGAGTAAACAGTTCCGGCCGCTTCATCTCCGCCGAGACAGAGAAGAATGTGCCGGATGCCCCGACGGCAAAGAGCTGGTTCGCAATAGCCGACATGGCCTCGGCGAAGGTTGTATCCGGGAATACACGAATATTCTTATTGATAGGATCTGGAGCAGCTGGTGCAGCAGCTGGTCGACCCTGGGCGAGACACGCAATGGCCACAATCCAGATGGCGATTATAATCCCTGCGACCCCGATCCAGCTAAGCCAGGAGATCTTTTCAAGGGATCGAAATCCACTTCCTAGAAGGAATGCCGCGGCGCAGGTTACGCCTACGAAGACCATCGTGCAAGCACCGTGGTCGGAGAGAGCGTTGAGCGCAACAGAGGTAGTGAGCATTCCGGCCCCAGAGACGAGGGCGAGATAGATATAGTACGCCAGTCCGACAAATTCCTTTGCCCAGGCCCCGAAGAGGAGGTCTGCTGCGTCGCCGATGTTGTGCATGTGCGGGTAGTACTGTCTGGCGTTGCCGCAGGCGTAGCCGGCTATCGTTGTCATTATGGAGATGACGATGAAACAGAGCAGGCCTGGGAAGAACCCAAGCGTGTGGAATGTTCCTGGGACACTGAGAACCCCCAGTCCGATTTGGAATTTCACGATCAGGATGGCGGCGCCCTGCCAGGAGACGCTGCGGAAGTTGACGTCGGCGTCCTCGCTGGTGAAGAGGTCTTGCTGGACGGGCTTGTCGAGCTCTTGAAAGCCCCCACTGTCGACGTCTTGACCGTCGTGGTCTGTTGAGGGCTTGTCGATCTTGTCTGTCATGATGAGTTGTATAGTGGAGAGGAGAGAGAGAGACCGAAACCGGGAAACTAAGATTCTATATCGTCCAGCCTTATAAATACAAATCATGATTCATATCAGTCTCGGACCGGCAGTGGGCCTTGGGGTAATTGCCCATGGGGTCTCTGCTTCTGGTTCACTGGGGGAATCGGTACGAGGTTACCTTCTTTACTGGACGTCTTGCGACTGTCAAGAAGGTAAACACTGTCGTTATAGAGCTCTAATCACAGCAAGCGCTGTCAGGCGTTAGGGTGCACCACCATCTCGACACAGGAACTAGCACGATAGCCACGCTTAGATGGGATTTCAGACCTGCCCTTCTGCTTCAGTCCTCCGACATTCATTGTCCCTTGCCAGATATCTCGGCATACTAGTACCATGTGTCCTAGACCCGCAGCAGCTCTGATACCCACCTCACCGGCCCGAGAAGATTTGGCCATTACGATTTGGTTATCTAGCTGCAATTCCCCGCGGGTTTTTTTCTCCTCGAGTGTGAATGCAGCTATTGTCGCAGGGTTGTAAAAATGATGTCTTCGATGCCAGTCAGGCGCCAGTTGCTGCAGGGCAGGGTGCTGCACCGCTGCATACTACAGTCTCAGTCTCGGTCTCGGTTTCATTCTCCCTCAAACCCGAGGTTTACGCAGCCTCCACCAAAGATATCTAACAGTGTGCGAGCTAGCAATAAGGTACTTGCCTATGGCGCTGGTGGGACTGCGCTGGTTGCGACGTTTGGCTTCCTCTTGAGCGGCCGGAGTGGTTTGGATATTGATGATGCACGCGACAGAAAGGCTTTATCAGGTGTCCCGCTGACGAAATTAATCTCAGGATGGGTGTAAGTCATTACCATCTAAGTAACGATAGTTAACTATGCTCAATGACTAATTCAACGTCCAGCGCATTCGCATTCTGCTCGTCGCCAACATGGGTGGACATGAGCGAGTCGCTATACAACAGTATATCCAGAATCCCCATCCTATCTTCCATCGCCAACACCTTCATCATGCGCACGTTCTTCGCCCAGTTCCTAGGCGGCGAGACCACCCCAGAGTGTATACCCAAGATCGAGGCCCTGCGCCAGGCGGAGGTCGGCACGTTGCTGGGGTACAATATCGAGGCTGAACTGGACGGCTCGAGTAAAGATACCCAGCTTATCCGCGAGCAGACGGAACATGTCCTATCCTCTATTGAAACTCAAGGACGACTCGCGCGGAAGTTCTGGCCGCAGAGTAAAACGGCGGCTACTGGTGGTGATAATCGCTGCTGGGTGCGTATCAAGGTTACGGGTCTTCTTCCGAATCCTGTTGCTCTTTACCACGGCTCCAATGCTATCCTCGATGCGAGGGAGAAGAGGGGCTTGGATAAGGATGTGCCATACCCCGGTCTACCGCACGATGGGGACTGGGAGGCAGCGTTGACTGGGGTCGATGATAAAGACCGCGAGGAGCTCAAAGACCTCCGTGTGATTCTGGAGAAAATCGCCACCAAAGCACGCGAGAATAACGTGCGGATAGTCATCGATGCCGAGCAGTCATGGTATCAGCCGGTGATTGATAGTCTTACTGACGAGCTGATGCAAAAATACAACTCCCTGGACGGTCCGGCAACATGCATTGCGTCGTTCCAGGCATACCTTCGTCGGTATCCCCAGCTCCTCGATCAGCAGATTAAACGGGCAGATGAAAAGGGGTACAAGCTGCTCTTTAAGCAGGTTCGGGGCGCGTATATGGCTACTGAAGCTGCAAGGTGGAAGAGAGAGGGCAGGACGGGGCCAGGGCCGGTCTGGCCTACTATTGAGGAGACCCACGCCAGCTATAACTATGGAATTGAGAGGGCTATCTCTACGATAGCTGAGCAGGTGAAGCAGGATGGGAAGTCGAGGATCAGCATGGTGCTGGCCACGCACAACGCCCCTAGTACTGAGCTGGCGATTAGGATGCTCGAGCAGCATGGCCTTGCGAGGCGTGCGGACGGGGAGAGGCTTTTTCTGTCGAGTGAAGCTGCTGGGAGTTTGGCGTTTGCTCAGTTATATGGTATGTATATCGTCGACGCCTTTCAGCGGTACTAACTAGATGTCTACAGGGATGAAGGACGACCTGACAAACCGCGTCATTGGGACTGTGACCGCAGAAGGCGGATTTCCACTGGTAGTCAAGGTATGTCAGGAGACGTCCCATAACATATTAAAGCTAACCATTATTCAGTCCATGAGCTACGGCGAACTCAAGGAATGCTTACCGTTCCTTGCGCGGCGTGCCACCGAGAACAAGGCAGTCCTGGAAGGACGAGGAGGTGCTGCTTCAGAAAGAGTGCGACTGGGACGTGAGATTCGGAGGCGCCTCATTCCGTTTAGCTCTTAGTATAGACAGTAATCCAACAGTGTCCGTATCGTACTCCACTTACTCGGTCCGGCGTTGTATCGCAGCAGTAGACCGGATGTGCCTCCAGGTCTGTCGGGCCGAGATAGTTAGGGTTAGACTTAGCAGTACAGCAGGATAAGTAGCAAGCTCTCCATCTTCTGGTCAATGCATCTATCTCTTACGAGCATCCTACCAGCATACTCAGAATGTCACCTCAATATCCAGAACCAGCCAACGCTGACGAGGTACGCCTCCAGACCAAGGAATTGACCATGTAAAGGCTAACTGACACAGCTCGCCTACGGACCCGGCTCCCAAGAGCGAATCCTTCTAAAAGACGCCCTTTCGCAGACAGAGAACGCCGTCGCCGAAATCCCCAGCATCATCAACGGCGAGCGCCTGTATACTGGAACGAAAAGCAAGCAGGTCAACCCCTGGAACCACCGCGGCCAGCCCCTAGCAGAGTACCATGAAGTCGATGCCGAAACAATCAAGCAAAAGGCCATCCCAGGCGCCCTCAACGCACGCAAGACCTGGGGCACCATGCCCTTCAGCGAGCGCGCCGCAATCTACAAACGCGCCGCCCAGCTCGTCGCCTCTCCCAAGTACAGATGGAAACTCATGGCGGCGACGATGCTCGGACAGGGAAAGACATGCGCACAGGCAGAGGGCGACTGTATCGCCGAAGTCATTGACACGTTCAACTTCCACGTTTACTTCTGCGCCCAGCTGTACCAGCAACAGCCGGTCAAGCAGTTCGAGTCGTCGTCGAGCAGGATCGACTATAGACCGCTAGAGGGGTTCTTGCTTGCGGTCTCGCCATTCAACTTTACGGCCCTGGGCGCCCATATTGCCTTCACGCCCGCGATCTTGGGGAATGTAGTCCTGTGGAAACCATCGCCTATGGCTGTGCTGTCGAACTACATCTTGTACCAGATTATGGAAGAGGCTGGCATGCCCAGCGGTGTGGTCCAGTTCCTGCCTACGGCTGATCCAGCCATAGTAGCAGGGACAGCCATCAACAGCCCGCATTTCGCTGGGCTGCACTATACAGGCTCGTCTGCTGTGCTGCGAAGCCTCTTCGCTCAAATCGGCACAAATACAACCATGTACAAGAACTTCCCGCGCATCGTCGGCGAGAGCGGCGGGAAGAACTTCCACCTGATACACAACTCGTGCAGAGACGACGTGCAGTGGCTGGCGTCCGCGGCTGTGCGCTCCGCCTACGAGTTCCAGGGCCAGAAGTGCAGTGCGCTGTCTAGACTGTATGTTCCAAAATCCATGTGGGAACAGGGTGATCTACGCGCTGCGCTTCTTGAAGAAGCAGCCAAAATGACACATGGCGACGATGTGAAGCAGCTGCATCACCCGCTCGGCCCTGTCGTCTCTGCGGACTCATTCCAGCGTTTCAAGCAATTTATCGCCGACGCGCAGAAGGAAGGGAATACTCTGCTGTATGGTGGAAAGACAGACGACAGCCGTGGTTTCTTCGTGCAGCCGGCGATTTTCGTCGCGCGGGATAGCGATAATAGCTGTATCACCTCTGCCTTGATGACCAGGGAGCTATTCGGACCTCTCTTCGCCGTACAGATCTACGATGACTCCTCGCAATCCGCATTCGAGGACGTCTGTGACCTCATCGACAAGACATCCGAGTACGGCCTGGCAGGGTCTGTCTTTGCGCGCGATCGGACGGCCATCCGAGTTGCGGACGAGAGGCTGCGAGACGCGGTGGGGATGCTCTGCATTAATGATAAGAGTACTGGTGCTGTTATTGGGGCGCATCCGTTTGGAGGAGCAAGGTCTAGTGGCACGAACGATAAGGCGAATTCGGTGAATGTGCTTCTTCGCTTCTCGAGTCTGCGCTGTGTCAAGGATAACTATGCGATTGGTAGTGAGACTCTCGGTGTTTGCCATGTGGAGGAGAATAGCTAGACAGTATAGCCGAATACAAACGATTACATTCTAGAATGTGTCAATCGGACGTGGTCTCCGGGTGTTCTACTTTACTACATCCTCCGGACCGAGATACGACTCCAGCTCTCGGGCCGGTAGGAGTGGAGGGGTCACAGCAGATAAATAGACTGTATATTCGTCCGTAGTCCTTGGAAACAGTATACCCGTCATATCAATCAAGCCAAACAAATGATACTCAGCACAAAGCCAACCGTCGCCGTCATCGGCTGCGGTACGTATCCATCCACCTCAGGCCTCGAGACCAGACCAAAACCCTACAAACCGCTAACTCCATTTCGCATGCACAGGAACTCTAGGAACAGCCATCTCGACTGGAATGCTGGAGCCAAAAGTCTCCTCTGGATTCGGCATCAAACACCTAATCGCCACCGTCGGAACACAGCCATCTAAACAGCGCGTAGAGGGCGCGCTTGTCGCCCACGCATCCAGACTCACAGTTCTCACGCAGGAAGAGAATGTGCGCGCTGTGAAGGAGGCAGATATTGTTCTCCTTGCCGTGAAGCCGTTTAAGCGCGCTGCGGTGTTTGATACACCGGGCTTTAGAGAGGCTATCCGCGGCAAGTTCGTGCTTAGTATCATGGCCGGCATTACGACGAAGGAAGTGGGTCGTTTGGTATTTGGGGATGATGCAGGAAGTGAAGATGAAGGTGAAAGTGAAGGACAGCTCCAGGCCGTTCGTGCAATGCCTAATATGGCTGCTCGGATTCGTGAGGCTGTGACGCTGTATGCGCCCAGCGCTGGCACGACCAAGGAGAACGTGGAGATTGCGTCGTGGGTTCTGAGCCAAGTTGGAGAAGCGCATCAGATCCCTGAAGGATCTTTTGATATTTGCGCTGTCTTGGTTGGGTGTGCTGGGTCACTGTTGCTTCTTGCGATTGACGGCCTGCTGGATGCAGCTGTTGCAGAGGGCGTGAGGAGGCCGGAGGTGCAGAACCTGGTTGTCAACAGCGCAATCGGGATGATGAAGCTTGTCCCTGCGGGTGACCATCCGAGTGTTCTGAGAGAGAAGATCGCGTCGCCTGGTGGATGCTCGATCCGGGCGTTGCTGGAGCTGGAGAAGCTGGGTGTGCGCTCGGCCTTTACGAGTGCTATCATGGCTGCGGCGGAGAAGTCCAAGGCCATGTCGTCGTCGAGATAGATTAACCTGATATGTAATGAATCGGGTTTCTTCCGAATCTTTTAGTTGCAGTAAAGCCTGTTCTCGGGCCGTTCCATTGTAGCCGGTAGTTAGGGCTTCCTATATCAAGGCGTCATCCCCACTCTCCCTTCTGCAAAGTACCCTCCGTCATGTTAACCACTGGAAGCCCTCTCCGATTAGCCTTTCTGGGCTGCGGTAGGTCATACAAACCTTATGCCTCTCTACAACTAATATCTGGTAGGCCACATTGGAAAAGCCCTGCTGGGCGCTGTATTGCCAACCGTATCCCAACCCACCAGTCGCATATCCAACATAATAGTCTCGCAACACCACAAAGAAGCCCAGTCAGAGCTGCAGCGCCAATTCCGAGACAGCCCGGACAAGGTGAATTTCGTGCACCAGCAGAACATCGAGGCCGTCAAGAACTCAGACGCCGCCCTGCTAGCATTCCCGCCAAACCGAATCCACGATGTCCTCGGAGAAAAAGGGATGCGAGAAAGCCTCAAAGATACAATCGTCATTAGTATCCTTGCACGCACATCTCGAGAGAAGATCCAGAGTGTCTTTCGTGGTGGGCAGCCTACAAATGGACATGGACTCCCCAATACTCAGAGTAACCTTCGAATCGTACGCGCAATGCCCACCATCGGAGCGAGTATCCACGAATCCGCCACGCTGATCGCCAACCCTGCTACCGATAGTTCTTCAGAGCGTGAAGCTATAGATTTTGCAGCAGACCTCTTCAGTAATCTCGGCCGCGTCTTCCGTATCCAGAATGACTACTTCGACGCTGCGACCGGGCTGAGTGCTGCTGCGAATGCGCTTACAACGGTTGCTGTCCAGGCGATTGTACAGTCTGCTGCTGCTCATGGGGTTCCAACTGAGGATGCTGTTGGTATCGCTGCGCAGTGTGTCCGGGGGACGGCTAGCATTATGCTGTCTGGGGTTGGTCCTGATGAGTTGCAGCACTCGCTGTCCACCCCCGGGAGTATAACTGAGCAGGCGATTTCTGGGCTTAAGGATGGCGAGGTTAATGCGGTGCTTGAGCGGGTATTTTCTGGGGCTGTTGCGAAGTCAAAGGACCATACGGCGTGAAAGCAGAGCGTATTAACTACTGTGGTTATATAGTAGCTGGGGACATCACACTCTTTACATATGGGATTTACCCATAATGCAAATATCCACTGCTGTAGTTATACAGGGAAAGCTACTGTCAAGCTTGTGTAAATAGACTTATAGTCAACTATATGATCCCGAAGGTATACGCTTCCTCCGTTGTCGCCACCACCACCTTCGTGACCTAGCAGCCAGTTTAGACTCGAGCCTTATGTTCCAGACGGAATCAACGTACTTCGGACCTTGGGATCATATATTAGAACTCCAGCGCGGTACTATAGTCGGATCACCCTCCGATATCACTTGGCTGCCGTGGGATGTGAGGGGTAGGAGGGGAGGGTACCAAAACGGCTGTGATCCGAGAGGATACTGAACAGTGCATACCATTGTATATTCATATTGTGAAGCAGTTTGACTGTTGAAGATCTACAGATGTCCATGGACTCTCGGACCCCAATCCGATGTCCACCAGCCATGCCGTCTTCCATCGTAGTCAACTATATAAGCCAGGCCTGAACAGGATGGCAACATCCAGACATCTATATCATACCATACCCTCTTCGAAATCACCATGGCTGCGCTTTCCGACTCTCCATTCCGCTCTCTGGCGGCCTCGCCTGTCTTCGATACTAAAGCACCTGCCACCGTTACCGTTGAAGAAGCACACTCAACGTCTGGGAGTATTGGCGTCGATGCAGAACAAGAGCAGGTGAAGTCGAACCCAGAAATCAGCACATACGGTCTGGATGATCAGAGCTACAAGTACTTCACGCCCTTCATCTCCGAACGATCTGTCGACGAGGCCCGCCCCCTCAAGGTCATTTATATCGGCGCCGGCATCTCGGGGATTCTGGCTGCTATTAAGTTCCGCCAGGCGGTGCCGAATCTGGATCTTACGATATATGAGAAGAATAGTGAGCTTGGAGGGACTTGGTTTGAGAATAAGTACCCTGGATGTGCTTGCGGTGAGATATATAATGCATTCTGCGCTAGGTTTGTTCATATATGCTGATTTATGATTAGATGTCCCCTCACACGGATACCAACTGAGTTTCGAATCCTGGACGGGCTGGAGCCATTTCTTCTCTGGGGCTGAGGAGATTCTTGAATACTGGAAGCGAGTTGCTCATAAATACCAAGTGCGGCAGCATATCAGGTTCAACAGCAGATGTCTAGGGGCACGCTGGAATGAATCATTAGGGAAATGGTTCGTCCAGATCATGGAAGAGGGACCATCTGGAAAACGGGTCTTTGAGGACTCTGCTGATGTCTTCATTACTGGGACTGGATTGCTGAATGAGTGGAAGTGGCCGGCTATTCCTGGGATCGAGCGCTTCAGTGGCAAGTTGCTGCATAGTGCTTGCTGGGATGAGGATTATGATATGACCGTATGCGTCCGATAGTTCCGAGCACTTGCTTGCTGTATGCTTACTCTTGCAGGGAAAGCAAATTGCCGTGATAGGAGCTGGCAGCAGCGGCATCCAGATTGTGCCAGCCCTAGTCGACCAAGTCAAAGGCATGGACCACTACGTCCGCGGCAAGACCTGGATATCAAGCCAGCACGGAGGAGAGCGTCTCTCAACAAGAACAGACGGAAAGGGCGGAAACTTCGAGTACAGAGAAGATGAAAAGCAGGCATGGCGTAACAATACCGCTTCTTATATGGAGTACCGCAAGGAGCTCGAGCTGGAAATGCAGACTCTCTACGCCAAATCGCAGCGCGACAGTGCCCTCCAGAACTCTGCCCGCGCTCAATACCAAGCAGACATGCAGCATCGCTTACGAGACAAGCCTGAGCTTTTGAAAGAGTTACTCCCTGACTTCCCACCCCTCTGCAAGCGTCTCACCCCGGGACCAAGCTATCTCGAAGCCCTGGCCTCGCCCAAAGTCAACGTCATCACAAACCGCATCACAGGAATCAACGAAACAGGCGTGATAACTTCATGCGGCACGCACCGCCCCGTCGACGCAATCGTCTGCGCAACCGGATTCCAAATCGGTTCGGGATTCCCCATAATCGGGCGCGACGGTGTAAACCTGCGCGACAAATACAGCCAAAAGCCAGAATCGTATCTGGGACTTGCCACGGACGGATTCCCCAATTTCTTCCAGTCGCTGGGCCCGAATTCCTTCCAGGGCGCGGGGAATCTGCTTATCATGCTCGAGCAGATCCATGCGTATTTCGCCCAGGTTGTCTCGCGCATGGCGTACGATAATATCGGGCTTGTGGAACCGAAGCGTGAGCCGGTGCGGAATTTCACGAGATACTGCGAGAAATACTTTGAGAGGACGGTGTACAGTGCTGATTGTGCGAGCTGGTATAAATTGGCTACGCCTGGGCAGTCTCTTGAGGAGAGGAAGAAGGCGCGGGTTACGGCGCTGTGGCCGGGGAGCAGTCTGCATTGTCTGGGGGCGTTGGAGAAGGTCCGCTGGGAGGATTACGAGTTGAAGCCCTACGATGGGAATGAGTTTGGTTGGTTTGGGAATGGATGGGCTGTTGCTGAGAGGCCTGGGGAGCTGGATGTCCCGGCGATTACTTCGTATCTTGATCAGACTGGGTTTTTGGATGATGTTTATACGAGGGATGATGGTTTATCTAAGGGGGAGAAGGATGCCTGTTAAGAGGAGCCTTTATTATACATATCATACAATGGCGAATGTTTATATCAACCGATCTCCCCCGTCCCAAGATAAGTACTTGGGAAGTCCATCCAGTTTAACAGATCGTCCCCATTAAGCATATCCACAACCTCCAGAAGCTGCGACGGCGTCATATCGCGTGCCCAGTCTAAAGAATCAATAGTCCCTGGCGCTGGTCCTGGTCCCGGTCCTAGTCCTGGACACATATCCCTCGCATCTGCTTCTACGCCAGGTAACTCAGCCCCCACCATATACTCCGTATGATCAGGAGTTAACGGCGCCTGTATCCCCGGCTTCGGCTGCAAACCGGCACCGTCACGCGAGTGTGAAGAGTTGGGATGGCGAGCCATGCGAGGCTCGGCTGTCAGTTTCGCGCAGAGGTCTTGCAGTTCGTTAAGCTCGCGCTTTTGGTCCGCGGCTATCAAGTTCCCTTTGTCTATTATGTGGTCGAGCAGGGCTGAGATCGTGTCGAGCCAGTCCTCGGGACTTTCGACTATGGATGGACAGGCTACCGTGGCCATTGTGATAACGAGGCTGGCTGAGACTGCGCTCTCTAGGTCGAAGGGTAGAAACCACTCTATGGGAATGGTTAGCCTTGCTGGTTGTGATATGATATGGGTAAGGACGAATGGAACACACCTAGTAGAGTCTGATCATGCAGTGCATTCAGTATAAAGACCGTCTTCTTCGCGGACTCCAGGCAGACTTGGAGAAGAAGCTCGATGGGCATTGGGACTGTCATTCCTGGGTTATCCAAGGCAATGCATGTCTCGACAAGACCGAACAGGAAGGGTCGGATGGCAAGCATTATACACTGATTATGTTAGTGAGGCTTCGGTCTCTTGAGGGCGAGGCATGGCAGACCTGGTGATAAAGTAGATTCAGATACCCAGACACCCGTGATATTCCATTCAGGGATTCTGGCTCAGGCACTGGGAAGTACTCTCGAAGATCCGATGCCACGTCTGCCACTCGTTGTAGGACATCCTGTGTGGTCTTGACATAGGACGAATTCAGGTTTTCGCTCCCTTTGTAAAGTGCTATCCAGATATTAGTCCATCCCATCCTATCCATTTCTTGACGGTTGCCAGTACATACCGTTCACCACTTGGCTAAACGCCTGCAACAGCTTAACATGAATCGCAACTGTGAGTGTTCTAGCCCGTGAACCGGTGTCGTTAGGAAGCGAGGCAGTGATGTCGCTGTCGTTGATAGCCAGGGGGGCGCCCAGGAGAACCGAGATCTGCCGCTCAAGCACGTACACCGTCCACCAGATATTCTGGCATCGAATAAGGTCTTTGCTGTTTGTGACTCCGGAGACGTTCGTGTGGTAGCCGTGGACTTGCATTATGCGCAGGGCTTGACCGATCTTGCAATAAGTGTTAGTATTAAAATGTTAATATTAAAATGATAGGGAAGAACACGGAACCCACCAAATTATGCGCAGAAGTCCTCCAGTCAATAGACTGAAGATAAAGCGCCATCGCACAAAGAAGCTCAGCAGCGGGAAACGGATCCTTCCACAAGAAGCTATAGTCAGGGAGCATCATAAAGGCGCGCGTGAAGTACTCTGCCCCCGGTGGACTTGTCCCACGGTTCTTTTCCCCGATAAATGCCTTCCCCAGAGCCATGATGACCAGGAAGTGTACAAACCACAGGCTGTCCGTGTGATTGGGGTTACATGGGTCGTTGTAGAACCGGTGGATCTGGGCCATGAAGCAAGGCTCGTCGAATAGGTGGAAGATCTGGCCTGTGCGGAATTTGGTCGCGTTTATTAGGAATAGAGCGTGGTCTAGCGAGGGCAGGCCGCGGATGTCGGGGATTACTGGGCTTCGAAGGCCGTTCCACTGCAGGCTGTATGTCATTGTGTCGACGTGGTGCGCGGCACTGGGGAATGGACACTTGTATAACGCTTGGTGGGTGAGATGAAGCAGGCGTACTGTTAGAGACCAGCTGGAGGTGTGTCCAAGATAGTCTGCCTGCGTCAGTTTAACTGTTATTCAATTCCCGTCTCGTTATCTTACGTGGTCGCCCTGCTGTATCGGTGATATACTTAGGAGGCCCGCAAGATAGCGGATTAACCATGGTGCTACTCCCATCATCCTCATCTGCCTCGTCCTGAGCATCCCCCGCCGGTTTCAACGAAGATGCCGCGCTGGGAACACTGGGATGATTTAGCGGAGGCGTCGGGCCAGGCGAGCTCCCCACAGGCACACGAGGCACCGCATTTAAATGAGCATCTAATCGCTGCTGCAGCGCGCGGTTTTCCTCTTCAAGCTCCCTGTTCCGTAGCTTCAGCACTGAGAAGTGCTTCTTGGTGATATGCACCTTTGTCTCCTCGCCCTCGAACTTGCATCGCACTTTGCGCTGTCTGCAGTTGGTGCAGGGGCTGTCGCCGGAGCATTTAATCTTGTGCTGTCGGCATCGCGCGCACCTGGTCAACCCTATTAATACAGGCGCAGAGGAGGGGAATCTATTTCAGAACTTACGCATTCACCACTCGTCGCTTATCGGTGGTATTACCCATTGTGGCGAGCAGGATGACAATTTCAGGTGTGCAACGTGCAGCGCATATCAAGCATCAGGCATCAGGCATCTAGCATATCCAGCCCCGCATTGCAGAGTTAGTAATCACCCCGCAATTGCGGATCGAGATAAGAGTTGGGGTCGTGAGGCGTGGAGTTGTCAGCTTGGTTCGGTCATACAGAAGAGACGTGGTGGAGTTAGGGCTACGCCGATATCGGAGTCGGACCCCTATCCGAGATACACCTCGGACCGGACAGGTTATAAGAATTATGAAATTATTTAGTAGTTGCATATGTAGTATCTAGATACAGATTAAACATGCTAATCGTCCAGCTCATGGAAAATGGCCTTTAATAATAAAAGCACCGTCGCGGCGCACCCCATCACGACGCCGACGACCACACAGACCCAAAACAAACTCCAAGCAACGATCAGTCCCAACGGGCCCAGTCCGGCGTCCGTGGATGCGCTCGCTACACGTAAAACAGCGGACCCAAGTGAACCGATCAGACTAAGTACCTCAAGCGCCACCCAGAAGAGAAATCCCACGCAGGCCCAATCCGTGATGCTCGGCGAGAGTCGTCCAAGCGGGCTGCGTCGGGGGATGTCGGGTTCGGGGGCTGGAGCTGGAGTTAACGCAGAGGCCTTCATCTCGGGGTCTACTGGTGGGGAGGTAGTTTGTTCGATAAGATGGTCGTCGAACCACTCGTCGTATTCCGGAATGAGGTCGAAGGGAGCATCAACTGCTTGCTCAGATGGTGGGCAGTTCTCACATAGTGATATGTCGGAGTCGGGGTCGGTACTGGGAAGTCTTCCATCTTTTGGTTGACATTGCTTGCGCTTGGTAAGGATCTTACTGAATATACCCATTTTAGGAGACTGGGCGAGCGACGGTGGTATGGAAGAGAGGGAGTAAACGAATGTGTGTAAAAGCATAAATAGGGCTTATACGGAATATATACTGACACCTAATCAAGAAGTGAATGATGTAGTGAATACAAGGCAAATCATCCACATAACCAACGTGATTATGAGCTTTAGGCAGGGAAGTTGATAAAGCAAGTTCACTTGCTAAGTGGCCTTAGTGAGGCTGTACAAAGCCATCTGATAATGGTAAAGGTGTTAGAATCGCTCTACTAGGGACTCGGTGTATTGAATGAGGAATTGTTCCAGTTTTACGAATCTTACTAGACAGTAGGATTATTATGATTGTACTTATTCGCTGCTATGCCACCTGATGCCACTACTAGTGCAAGTGTATATATCAGCTACTAATCAATTCTGGACTACGAAAAGCATTCCTTCAATCTACAATCAAGGCTATCTCAATATGAACAAGAATGGCCACCAAGTAATAATATTGACTAATGTAGGAGACAGTATCTAAACATCCATCCCATCTGTTATGTCACTAGCAGAAACAGGCGCGCACCAGCTCAACCGGCAGCATGATCAACAACAGAAGCGGCTTCAGTATCAGGCTCCACACTGCAGTCAAGACTAACCCCACGGCTTCGCTACAGATGACAAGAGCAACAGTCAGCGGGATCACCGGGATTGCAAGAAGCCCAAGACCTGCCCACCCGATCCCTCTGAAGAATTTCTTGAGAAGATCGCGTTTGCGGCGCTTGGGGCTGTTCGTGCCATCGGAGGGGGCTGGTTCAGTCGGTTCATCTTTTGCAGAAGGGTTGGTATCATTGGAACCAGCCGCTCTCTCTTTCTCGTTGGTTGGTGGTGAGTCAGAGACGTTTGCGGATGTTTTGCCTTTTGATAGACATGACTTGCTGTTCTTGCGTAGACGAGCGAGGGAGGATCGTAGAATACCCATTTTAGCAGGCTGGATTAAACTGAGAGGAGGCTAGTGGGCAGGAATATGAGGGCGGATGAGGAGGTTTTATAGACGATTGCGGTTTGTTATGAAGATCCTTTATTGTGGAAGCTTTGTTTATAATAAAGCAGTGAATATCTTGGTTGTGAAAGCATAAGGAATATCACGAAGTAGCTGAAACAGATCACAAACCAAAGAACATAGGAGCAACCATGTAGATAAAACCACAAAGAGCCTTGGGAACAAGTAAACAAATAGCACCAGCAAATAGTGAGAATGATAGGGGCAGTGTTAAAGTCCCAGCCTGATCCTATGCCTTGCCTTTGCCATGAGACTTGTAGAACAGCCGCGGGCTATAATAATACATATAATAAACAATCACGCAAGCCACAATGAGAAGAAGAATAAAAAAACCACCCATCACCTCCAACTCAAACCGGTTGCACGGTCTCTTCCAAGTACGCTGTGCCGGCCTCTCACTTCGCCACACCGCTATTCAAGTTGGTTCTGGTTAGTATCTGCTGAGCTTCACATCTAAACATGGGTTGGCTCATATCACTCACACAGGAAAATATTGGACTCTCTAGACTTAGTACGGTTCAAGTTGCGTGAGGGGGACTCGTTCTGGTACCCAGGTGGATCGGTGCTGTGCTGCTGCTCAAGATCGACATCCATGTAGGGAGGAGGCTGCTCGCGCAAGGCACAAGAGCCAGGGTATTTTGGCAGCTCCATGGCATTTCTCTCGGGGCTTTCACTGAGCGTCTGTCGGACCATGATGATGAAGGGGTGCTTGAAAGGATCGACGATTTTCTTAGGGCTATCCTGTTGCTGTTTCAGGCCAGACAAAAAAGGACGGCAAAAGGCGAAAACAGACGGGAAATGAGGAAAGGGAAAAGAAAAGAGATGAGGGGAAACAAAGGTTAGACAATAATCAAGTATTTTCAAGTGCCAAACCTAGATTCGTGAACACATCGTCATAACCGCTGCCATAAGGTTTACGTCGAAATCAGGATAGCATCCATCGTACCACCCTTAAGTCCTTGAAAAGTCTAACCTATCTCAGGCGACCTTGGCCACACGTCCTGCCTATCAGGTGTACATGTTCCTGATCATAGAAAGCTTGTTTGGACCTGTGGACATGCAATTAGGGAGAGGCAGCAGCGTCGTAAGAGTCGTCTCTACGCCTGGAGGGTTCCAAGGTTCACCCCGCAGGGGCAAACTCGATGTTCCTGGGAGGCTCTTTCAGGGGGGAAAGGGGTTCCCAGTTTTAGGATTGAACAAGTCTGAAAATTGTACTATGAATGTGGGTTTGGGTCATCTCAAGTGTAGGGCTAAAAGTAGACTATGTTTCTACTGCTCTGTTTGATAGCCCACAGGATCAAAAATAAGATACCAGACTGCACTGACATATTTCAATCTCTTCTGTAACTACTTGAGAATGATTTTATTTTATTTTGATTTATTCTGGAACACTTCGTGGTGCGAGAAGTTGGTCGGAAAGCGAGCTATATACTAGCTATCTCGGTTTTGTCTAAGTAAACTGAGTAACCCGACCGTTGGAACTCAGATAGCAGTATGTGAATACTATAAAAAAACTTGAGAAGCAATGTTCATGAAATTTCGATATTAAAGACCTCTGGAAATCAATACTGGTTGGTAACAGGCAGTTATTGAAGACAAGGAGTTCTAATGACGCCGGCATAATCCGATGCCCTATTGTTCCTTCTATAGCCACAACTTTGTAGAGTCCGTAGAGTATTCGAGAAATAGTATATCGATCAGTCCGGATAGACAGTTGACGGTGGTTAGTGTTAAGAGTACCAGGCAGTATTAAGGGAGGGAGACTCCGCAAGTGCCTGGCCCTTTCTACCCTGAATACTCATCTATTTCTTTTCTGATCCTCTTCAGTCGCAATTAATTGGTGGTTGGTTCTTGGAGCGTTTCTCAGTAATCGCGGTAGAAAGGAGCTCGAAGAACATGCCGTGTTAGTAGGCCGGTAAAGCAGAACTCCTCAATCAATCTCTGCGTCGGTCGCTACTCTTGAAGATTGCAAATGAAAAGCCTTTAGGAGTAGTCTTAACGAGGAGGCGGTATTGAAGACCTCTAGTAATCGATACTGGCTGGTAATACATAGCTGCTGAAGACAGAGAGCCCTGGTGAAGCAGGCACAATATCATGAATCCCCTCCTTTCAAGAACATACCGTAGGCCTAGTATTCCGGCTAAAGCAGATCATGTTCAATGAAGAGGAATGGGATAGGAGACCTATGAACTTTATAGGGCCCCTGGACGAGCAAGACAATAAAAGGCAACAGAGATGCTGTGATAATATAACAGCAAGATATACTCTATCCAAGTTGGGAAAGGAACACCAGTGGCTTCAAGGTAGCAAACTACTTCTCTACAGGTCGATGAACAGTGTATCCAAAAGTTGTCTGGATAGGATCATCTAACTAATAATACAAATTGTCTCAACAGATATAAACAAGCCAACGAGCCAGTAAAAAACCCAAGCTTGACAAAACCTCAATGGAGGACAAAGGACAAGCAAGGGAAAAAGGTCCTCGTAGCAAAAGAGAAATAAAATCATCAAGATAACAGTATACAGTGTAAAGAAACAACATCAAGTAAATCCAGTCGAGTCAGTCAGCACAGTAACAGTATACAGGGATAAGAAACAAAATAAAGTCAAGTCAAGTCAAGTAGGAAACTCCAACGCCGATACATAACACGCATACATATCAAGCCCAGCAATAAACATCATCAATAGTTCTCTGTCTCTTCTCCTTCTTCACAATCTTCGACAGCCTTGCAGCAACACCAGCAAAGGCCCTTCTCATTCTTCTCTTTCTCTTCTTCGAGTGTGTAGCCAGGTAGACAAAGTCCTCGTGGGTCTCGGTGCGGTCGAGCTCACTCGCATCGCGAGACCCATCAGAGGGTCCTTCATCTTCGACGACGTCTTGCTCTTCTATCTATTGTTAGTCTGTGCTGACTTGACTTAGTACTTAATTAGAGCTATGGTGGGCTAGGTAAACATACCTTGGATCTGTGCCGAGCCAAGTATAGCTAGGGGCACATACGCTGGAGGAGTGGGTGTTCGGTCAATAACACTAAGCAGGCGTGGGTAGTTGTATGCACTGCCAGGGCGTGGAACTTCTTCTCCAGCTTCAATGTCGTAGAGAGTGTTGACTTGGGTTGAGCGGCGCACGACTGGCTCCGCGGCAAACTGGACGCGGAGTGCAGGGCTGCCATGCTCGGAGGTGTTGTTATTGTTGTTGTTGTTGTTTTCATCAGAGTCATAGTCGCCATCTACGGAAGAGTCGTTGGGGATGTATGTCACCAGGTCCGGCGATGCTGCGAAGCGGACCTTCTTCACTGGGGCTTCCTCGGAGTACTCGGCATCTGGGATGAATGCGACGAGCTCCGAATCAACTGGCCAGTGAACGTGTCTTCCCACTGATTTTGGGATGACGGTGACCTGTTTGAAGTGTCAGTATGGTGGATTGAGGCTTGTTAGGGCTAGGTTCTGTGCACGTACCTCTTCCGCGAAGCGGACTCGACGAACACGATGTTCATTGTCAGACCCAGACTCGTTTGAAGCAGTTTCATTAGACGAGTCGTTGTTGGAGTCAGACTGAGGGTTGGTATCCCTAGTGGTGGTGGTTCGGATACAAGGAACCTGCTCGGGAGTTGGTGTGGAGTGCTCCGGAACAGGCTAGACGGCGAGGTTAGCACTACTAGAGCAGTTTGTTGGACTGATGGAGAACTTACTTTTTCCATCTCTTCGATGGGTTCGAGAATGCTGACGATTACTCGCCGGGTTGGTTGAGGGCACTTGGTTTCGATCGAGGCGTAGTGGATTTCACCAGCCTGGGGGATGGGGAGACCCATGTTGGTGGCGGGGTAGTTGTTGTTCATGGTATCGCCAGAGTTCATTGTTAAGGTATTCTTGTTTGAGATTTGTGCTTGTTTGTTGTTGTGTGTTTGGTTATTTGCTTGTAGCTTGAGTTTGAATATTGGTAGTCTTTGGACTTGGAGGAAATAGTAGTGGTAGATAGATGTAGAGGATATGCAGAGGGGGGGAATCAGTTTGACCCCGAGCGGCCTCTTATAGACAAGTTATGAGCATGACTTGATCGTATACCATGGTTTGAAGAGACATCAGACGAGCCCATCTGGGTGCAGCGCAATGGTAGAGAAGTTCCTATCCAGTCGGACAGAACTTCCGGCCTCGTAAAACTTAGCAGCAACAGCACCAACTGTGACACAGCTGCGGCCACCAATTTCAATTTCACGCTGTGAGTCAAGTATGGTGGTTTGATTCAAACTATCTCCTTCGAATGCTCGCGTTGTCATTACCTGCCCAACCCGGCCCGGTCTAGGAGCATGGAAAAGCTGTGCTAGGAGGGTTTGAAGCTTGTGATAGCATGAGTGGCAAGTTAATTTCATGACAGTACACCTCCACTAGTCTACCTGCTATGCTGAAGGTTGTGCATAGCTGACAATCTAGCTAAGCAACAGTGTAGCTAATAAAGACGCACAGCTGCCTCTCTATCATACGGGCAGGGTCTACATGATAGCATAGGGATAGGGTGCTATAAGTGCGAGACCAGGACTGTCTACCGTATTCCCTGTATCTGCCCATCACGCAGAAGATTGGCCCTGCGCCCCGCTCCAAAAGCTTCTTGACCAGACCAGCACTTCCTATCCAGTCGGAGGTCGACTCCGGACCTACTTGTATGCCTACGGAGTATATTCAACGCGAACTCAATGGTGGCACATATGGGTTTGATCCAAGGAACACAAAGTTAGACCCTGACGGAGCAACGTTCCTGTCCAATGATGACTTACATGTTGAAGTTTCTCTGAATAGAGTTTGGAAGTCAGGGTGTTTAGTCCGGTAAGGGAGACCAGACTCGGGCTAAGTATACGGAAATTCCATCTATCTACTGCTGGATATCGCAGAGGAGGGACGAGAAATGTCGTTCATTATTATTAGGAATCTAGCAGGTAACTAAGCCAGACGATTGTAGCAATACAAGACGCGCCTCATACGGCAGCGAACGTAAATCCCAAAACCTGAAAATAACGCGGCAACACCTCGACTGCGTGATACGTCTGGTAATAGGAGTAGCCCATCTATATTACGATTGTTACGAGTCAAAATCTATCTCTGAATGTCCCGACGATATTCTGGCTGGTTCTCTGGCTGGTTCTCTGTGCTTGCGCTTGCAATTGAGTTAGGGCTAACACCGGATTGCGGCTCGGCACGCACGGAACACCCCATGAAACATGGAGGTGCATGGAAAATGAATGTGAAAACATTAAAATATTGATTCAAGTAGTAGAGCAGCCTTTTCAAAATAACTATCTGAGCTGTTAAATACCAGTGTGCCATGCCCTGAAAATGGTTGAAATCAGTGAAGCCTCCATTTCCTTACATTTTTCCAACGCCCAGTAAAAATAAATCGCTGCATGAGAACGGAACATGGACCAACGAGAAACAAACCAGCGAAAAGGTAATCAAGTAACGCCGGCATAAGGGTATCCGTCATCCATAATAAATACAAGTCATTAAAGTAGGTTGAACATGTTGAACATGTTGCGGAGAATAAATAAAAGCACAGTACAGTCTCAGCTGGAGAAGCTATACATCCGGACTTCGCAATCTTCGCTGCCAGTAGCGAAACGACTGTCACCCAGGCCGATGCAAGTCACCGGTCCAGAGTGGCCAGTGAATGTGCGCTCGCATTTGCCTGTTCTGGGGTCCCAGATCTTGATCATACGGTCTTCGGCGCCAGACACAATGCGGAGGGTATCAGCTCCCAGTGCCCAGACACCCTCCAAATGACCGAAGAAAGTACGCAGGCACCTGCCGGTCGTAGTCTCCCAGAGGCGAATAGTGGAGTCAAGTGCACTCGTAACCATGTATCGAGGCGGCGCAGAACGACCGTTGTCGAATGAAGGTCCAAAGACTGAGGATTGGCTGTAGGCTGCATTGGGCTCTAAGCCCATCGAGGCTTGAATCGAAAGCGGGCCTGTGTCGCCAGAAGCTGTGCTGAGGTGGTCGTCGTTATCGCACTCGGCATCGTGGTCTTCAAACTCAAATTCGCGCGGCAGAGGAACAACTTGCTGCACTTGGCCCACATGTCCCTGGAAAGTCCGGATGCAAGTCTTGGTATCCAGATCCCAAAGCCGCACCGTACAGTCATCAGAAGCGGAAAAGACAGTTCGGGAGGGAGTATCAACTCTAACCGAGTTGACCCAGTCTGTATGCCCTCGCAGAAGGAAAGTAGACTTGTCTTCGAAATTCCAGATCTTAATAGACTTGTCAACAGATGCGGAAGCAAGAATTGAGGCATCGAAATGCAGCCCAATTACTCCGCCGCGGTGACCGGTATACGTAGAAATGCACTCGCCAGTGCGCCAGTTCCATACTTTAATAGTGCGGTCCATGCTGCCACTTATCAATTTGGTGTCGTCAAACTGCAGGCAACGAATTCCGGACGCGTGCCCACTGAGGGTGCGCAGTTCTTCCCCGGTCTCGGTGTCCCAGATCTTGATCGTCGTATCGTAGGAGCCGGTAGCAAGGATATTGTCTTCAAACTGCAAGCACATAACACCGTTGGTGTGACCCTTGAACGACTTGATCGAGCATCGACCATACTTCCAGTTCGTGCCAACCTTGAAGCGATCCTTGTACACCTCTTTCCACGGTCGGTAACGAGTCTTGAAGAAGTCGTCATCTTTTTCAGGTTCAGCGCCTAGTGACGAACAATGACGTTTGACAACAGCAGCCTCGTCTTCCTCGAGCTTTCGTTTGCCTGAGCTCGAAGACTCTGCAGGCTGATCAGTCTGGGTCTCCTGCGGGGATTCTGCGTCTGTGCTACTACCCATGTCCCAGTTTGTAGCACGCAATTCGATTTCGCGCTTCGACTCGCGCAGCCGCTTCCGATCCAATAGTGGCAAACCCCAGCCACACTTCTTGCATTTGCGATGGATGTGTTGTTCGCACATCCTATGCCAGACCACATCATCGTCAGCTAGCGCTCGCCATCCGCGCGAAACCTGGGCAGCCTTGCAGAGGGATGTTGTGTCCAGATAGCAAAGAATCTTGAAGGAGATCTCTGGGGGTAGCGCAGTTACGAAGTCGATGCGAATTAGGTCGCGAACGGTGGCGGAAATGTATGAGAGCTGGGGAAAGCAGCATTGGGCCATAATGCCCTGCAGTAGGAGTTTCCGATGCTTGGCAGGTGCTGCGGAGAACAGGGACCAAACGTGCGAGATGCTCTGCTGGTCACTTTGAGGGAGTGATTCCAACTCCTTCCACTATAAGTTAGCACAATACAAGGTGATTGATGGAAGAAACAGAGCAACTTACTCGCTGTAGTTTATCCATGGACGGCTCATCTGCTTGTCGCCTGCATTTCAGGTCCGGGCGATGACGATAGCAGAACTTCGAGTTTGTGCTGTTCAGTTGATCCGGTAGAATCGACCGAGCGCCTAGCGGGCCATATTGTTCAGGAATATGTTTGGCAAGAAACGGCGCGACATTCTGAGTTGCTAGCTTCGAGGGCGCCTTCGTTACGTTGCTGAACCCGTGTGATGAATGCTGATGGGTATCGAATTCCGTGTCCTTCTCTTCCACCTCCGGTGAGGTGCCGCCAAACAGAGACTTGAAAGACGTCTGGGACTCTTGTGATCCAGCGCTGGCGTCGTTCGACCGATGTCTGTCCGTCAAAACGTGCGAAACCTCGTTGTCTCCAGTAGTTGACATTTTCGATTATGCTATCGGCCTAGGTCTCAAACAACCATGTCCCAGGCTCACTATCCTGTCGAGTAGTTGTTCAAAAACGAGAGGCGACTGTTCCGGGGTCGCAATTCCTATCCGCCGAGGTTTAAATCGGAGGGGAACCTTGTTGGCGTTGGTGGCGAATTCGTTGAGGGGAGGTTTCCCAAGGGGTCTGTCCGCTCGAGGGGGTGCGAGGAATCGAGTGAAAGCGAAACTGAGCGCCTGGCAAGACCAGTTGGAGGGAGGGACTGGGCGAGATGTGATCTATAAAGAGCGAGGAGGCGAGAACGCAACCTGTCCGTTTAATAAGAAGCGGTAAGAGAGAAGACGAAGATGGCTCATCAATCACGCAAGTAAGGATCGGCCTCTCGTGCTCTGACAAGGGCTCCACTTGTGCTCCGGGCCGCTGGGCGGTCACGTGCACCGATGGCGCCATGAGGCCCTGGCTTGACGAAGATAGGGGAATTTCTTCGCCAGAAGTGACACCATTCGCCTGCGAGATGGCACTAGGCTGGCATTCTGGACCTGGCCCAACTCATTCGCCCGAGAATTTCGCAAGCCTCAGATCCCCCGCGGCTTCAAGTTCCAGCTTTGCCTCTGGCACGCAATCAGAGAAGTCTCCACCGCCCACCGTTCACAGCTTCAGTGACTAACCCCAGGCGGTCCCCAGTGCACCTTTCTTCTGGGATCACGCTAATTCTACAGCTCTATTTCGAAATAACGGTTGGAGATTGCAAAAGCTATCCCGGATTTGCCGGAACGCCTCCCAATTGCGCATTCGCCGACCGGTCGAGCATGGAAGCCGAAGGCCCGAAACCCATGCACAATTGCAAACCCCCTGCCTCCGTCTCACCGCAAGTCGACGCCAATTGATCTGTGCTGTTTCGGCGCTGACGGGGAGTTGATAAGCAGCTTCCCCTGCAGTGTTCGAACGGTCTGATTCGCCCTGGATGGGTTGATCAGGACTAAATTTGCGCGCGCTTGGTTGCATTTCAAGTTTTCAACAGCACAGCGCGGACGGGAGAGGATCTACTCCGTACAGATTTTAAAGCTTAGGAATCGTACATCGCTTCGTAGGGGCTATGCGGGCAAGGATGTTTCAGAGCATCTTCGTAGGCTTGGATGCTCGAGATCGCTAAAAACACGACTGGGTAAGCCACATCACGGGCGGACCTCTGAGCACAGTCGGTCCCGTGACAGCGGGTCACGTCCTCGACAGTCGAGCTTCAATCAATCAATCAATCACCGTCTTGTATCCCTGCTACTCTCCCGTCCAGATATTCATTGGGCGCGCGATAAAAAGGTGGCCGCTTGCTACTTGCTTGCGTCACAACGTATGAGACAACGTCCTTTGTGAGACTGGCCTACGACATGTCAGCATTGGATTCCGGGTCCGGATCCAGCGGTGCACTTCCACCTGCTGAGCCCATACAGGGCCATGAGACAGGCCCGCCTACACTGGAAACACTGATTTCACATCTGGTCGCAGCAAAAAGGTCCTTGTCATCGATTAACCATGTCTGGCGGGCAAATGAGATTGTTACAACCGCTCGCTCCACGCTGGAGGAAAGCGTCGTGGTTTCCGCGCGCACAGGCTTTTTACGCAGTGGTCTGAACAATCAGCTGCGACTGCTCTACAATGTGCGAGCCGAGGTAGAGGAAATATCCCTGAGGGGACGCTCGGAATTCGCTGGGGCTCTGAAAAGTCTCGATTCAGCTGACGTGCGCCTGAAAAAGACGCTTGGGCTGCTTCGAGAAACAATCGTGCATGCGTCCTTTCGTCCTGAGGGGGAAGAGCCTAAGAGCCTACATGATTTCGTGGACGAGCGTGGTGTTGAGGAGCTCCACGGCACACTGAAAAGCTCGATCGATCGTACCAATGCCGCGCAGGTGGAATTAGACTCTTCCAATCATGCTTTCGATGACGAGCTACAGTCAATCAAAAAAGCGTTGGGGAATTATCGGGCCACGACAAAGCTGGCATCCTCCCGCTCTTCAGTTTCCTCATCAGGCTCGCAGTCGGGATCTAGCTCCAGTTTCCCGTCTCTTTCGTCAATGCCGTCGATGGTGCACTCACTCGAGACGCACGCGCAAGAGATGGCGAATCTGCTAGAATCATTGGTTCAACATTTCGACCTCTGCGTCACGGCCGTTAAACACACGGAAGGCGGAGGAGCTGCTGCTCAATCAATAACAGGAGATATGCCTGCCGGGGTAATCAGCAGCCGCGGCGATCCAGATCATGAAACGGAGAACATAAACGCAAACGTGAACACCCCACTCGACCCCCTTAGTGACACGGAATATCGAGAAATGGTAAAAGTAATCATCGATGACGCCGCTGAGGCGGAAGATGTCGTGATGGAGATCCAAGACCGGATCGGAGAGATGGAATCCGCCATGGAGCACCTCCTCGCCCAACGAGATACGTTTCTCGCCGTCTACCAAGCTACTAAAGAAGTTTACAACCACCTATCATCCCTTGCATCTGCTCGCTTACCCGGATATATTGCGCAGGCTCACAGTTTCACCGGCGTATGGAATGACGAACACGACCGCATCAAAGGCGGTCTAGCAGACCTCTCTGACCTCAGCTCCTTGTACGACGGCTTTCTCGACGCCTATGATGGTCTCATCATTGAAGTCGCACGCCGTCGACACGTGCGCCACCGGGTCGAAAAGACCCTCCGCGATACACGTCACAAACTAGACGTCCTATACGGGGAAGACGTCAACGCCCGTGAGACATTCCGAGTCGAACAGGGCGACTTCCTCCCGTCTGATATTTGGCCAGGATTAAGCCGTGAGCCAATGCGCGTCGAGTTTCACCGCATTTCTGGTGGTCCGCTGAAAGGCGTGCTTGAGGAGAATCCTGACCAGGGCCTTGACCAGGGCCCAGAATCACAAGCAGAGGTCAGAGAGAATGATCCCGGGAAACCGGAAAACAACCCGCAAAGCTCGAGCTCTGGTGAAGTGCTTCCTGATTTACCCAAGACCCTTGTTGAGCAGGCGCTGGCTCGCCTAAACAGCAAGAGCAGAAATATGCTCGAGCGCCAAGAAGTTTAATTGTTGACCATTTTTGTTGTTTGATTGACCATCTGTATACAAGGCTGCGCCTTCATTACTCAATACGGATGACCTACGTGATGAACTTATTATTATCAGGCTTTGCCTGTGCTGATCCAGCCTTCATGCAAGGCTCGCCAGACGTATACTCCGGCCATGGCCGCTGATGTAAACGCTCGAGTGCACTGTCTGCTGGAATGGAGATCAAAGAGAGCTCTGATAGGTCTAAAATATAGTACTTATAGTAACAATGGATCTTCACCCACCCAAGTAAATACATCTGCGGTTTCCAACAGACTCAATTAAATCTACTTCACTAAGATTGAGTTTGTTTCCAAGTCTTCTCAACATCATACGTATCATCATAAATCTCTCCCCAGCCCAATCTCGACCATCTCTCTGGCTTCTCAAGCGCGTCCACAAAATGCTTCATCGCCAGCACCATCTGCGCCGCCCACCTATCCGGACTCACAGCACCACATCCCGTGGCCATCGGCGTGATAAGTATATTCTCAATCCGACCCCTAGCATCGTTATCCGCCCCAGTTCTCCGATTCCACCCCTCAACCGCACAAAGCAAGCTCCAAACACACTGGTACACAACCTCCCGATCCCAAACCACGTTCTCGGGTGTCCTCATCGTCGGACAGATCGCTACCCATTTACACCCCCATGGGTTCTGACCAACCAGCTCCTCGGGAAAGTGCACAAGCTCGCACGTGCCTGGGGGCAGAAACCCTCTATACTTCTCGTAGAGCACATCCTGGACCGCATGCGTGAGGGTATCGTAGGGGCTGTGCGGTGTGCAGAGGGCTACTGAGATAGCGTCGTCGAATGCGCCGTCTAGTCGACCGTAGGAGTTTGCGGGGGAGACGACGAGGTCGAATTTTGTGCTGGCGGGGACGGCGGCGAGGCGGCTATTGTGGATTTCTATAGAGGGGAATTCGCTGGGCTTGTCTGGCTGGTATGCGGGCCAGTGGGTTTGTATGGCATTTTTGAAGGCTGTTATGAATTTGGACTCCATGCAGAGGAGGTGCAGTTTTGGGATGTTTTGAATGGGTGTAGCCATTTTGGTGTTGTTGGTAGAGGTGGTTGTGATAAATATTTAAGAGTAGGATGTGGTTGGAGGATGTGATGGGATTGCAAGATATATATAACAGTGATGTTTGTCAATTCTAGAAAGATGCCTAGAAAGCCCAGATATGAGAAATATTTAATCTAGGCAGCTTAGAAACGAACAGTGGATGAAACGTGTTGTCTTGAGGCTGAAAGTTGTCAGAATATAGTGTTGACTAGTTTAGGCAGGAGGGGGATTGATCTAAGTATTCAAGCAGGATCGAAGACAGTCTAGGTGCTGTTTAATAGCGGCCTCGGTAATCGATAACTACTTACTAGGTAGCTGCGTTAATATGTTTTGTACCTGGAGACTGCCCCTCTCGAACCAATGACAACCCCACAGTGACAACTCAACCTCGGAATCCTCCACCATCTATATATTAATATATTCAACAAAACAACCATCCAACATCCCATATCACTATTGAACCATCCTCGCACCCTTCCAACATGACAGAACCCGCTCCCTGGCACGCCTCCTTCCCAAACCCCCGCACCTCAGACCCCGCGGCGCTTCCCCGCCCAACCCTCCGCCAATGGCTCCAACAAGGTACGAAAACCCCCGGGTCTGATTTCCTGCTCGTCGACCTCCGCAGGACAGATCAGGATGGAGGCACCATAAGGGGCTCGCTGAACCTGCCCGCGCAGAGCCTTTACCCGACCTTGTCGACGCTGTATAACCTTGTTCGCGCGGCGGGGGTGAAGGACGTGGTTTTCTATTGTGGTATGTTTCCTCTTTCCTCTCTTTTCTTACTGTGTCGGGTATTTAGTCTACTGTTACTGGTAGAAGCTGACCATGGTGCAATTGAAGGGTCCTGTGGTGGTCGCGGTACTCGCGCCGCTGGATGGTTTGCGGATTATCTTGCCGACCAGGGTGCGGATGGTGAGGTGAAGAGTTGGAAATTAGAGGGGGGAATCAAGGGGTGGGTTAATGAGGGAGAAGAGTATACGGCGTTAATGGCTGGGTTTGATGGAGCTGTTTGGGCGAAATAGCTAGGTAGCAACTACTCTACGTAATATATATCATTGCTGGTATATGGAAAGATAGATGGATGGTAATGTACTCTATTTGACCGACGTGGATATCTGTAGTTCTAGAGCCGAGACTCGCGAGAATCTAACATTCTGAGGCGGCCTTGACGGAAGACGTCTGAGGGAACCGTTGCCCTCGTGCGGATGGCATGCGCCGAATGGGCGAACCGGACTGACTACTTATCGTAGTTGTTGCGGTTCAGATGTTTGAAAGTGCGAAATGACACTCCAGGAAATTATGCAACTCGCTTGGGAAGTAAGTTGATGCAAATATGTTGAATTTGCGGATTCAATAAGCCAATGTCGGATTGTTCACTTGTGCTTTCTGGAGGAGGACGAAACCAAGCGCTTTTTAATATTCTTCGGCATCTTGTTAGCCCTCTTTTCGCGTTTCTCTTCCTTGACCTTGTTCTTATGCTCCTTCTTGGAGTCTTTATCCTCGAATCGCTTTCCCCGGGGAGCCTTCTTTTCGAAGGGATCCTTGTCTTCGTCGTCTTCGGAGTCAGAGCCACCAACTGAGACACCTCCGCTGACTTCGGAACCCGAGTCGTCTTCATCCTCTGCGCCTGCGGGTTGTTTCTTGCGGGCAAGAAGGTCTCGGTATACGAGATCGCCACCTTCACCAGCTTGAACCTTCTCCGCGTCACGCTCGAAATCATATACTTGCTCCAAGGTCTGAGGGATATACTGTTGACGGAAGACGGCAGTATCAACTTCATCGCCTGCCTCAGTTTCAATAGTAAAAAGCTTCTCCACAGCCTCGTTCAGCTCTTCCGATACCGTAGCTGGGCCAGTAGGAGCAATGATAAACTCGAAGACAATTCGCTCGGCAAGGGTCTCAACGCCTTTCCGACGGAAGAAATCGCCAACATTCTTGATGTCCATGCGCAGGAATTCAAAACTCCGCGGGTGGTCGTGCTCCACACTCTGACTGACATCGATGACGTATAGTTTATTGTTGTGGTAGAGGGTGTTGTACTCGCTAAGATCTGCGTGCACTAGGTGGCAAGTCTGATACATTACACGCATGTAGCCTAGCATGTCAATGTAGAGCTCACGCCACCTGGTTTCGGGGTCAGGAATGCTGAACTCAACATCCTTCAACCGCGGCGCGGCTATACCCTTGGAGTTTCCGACGAAGCCCATAACCAGAACGTGGAGCCGCAGATTGATCGGCTCAGGACAAGGGATGCCAGCGGCGTATATTCTTCGCAGGTTGCGCATTTCCTTTTCAGCCCACATTTTAACCATCGCTCGGTTGTTGCTCTTGTTGTAACCCTGGCGGAATCGGAACTCTCCTGTGACGTACTTGTCTCTGTCCTTGAAAACCAAAATGCTTGTCTTGTATACTTTGATCGCACGGTGTATCGGAGCGGCATCGAAATCCTCTGGTTGTAGCATCGAGTGATATACGTTGGCCTCTTTACCGGTTGAGAGACATCCGTGAATTTCGGAAACGACATTACGGTTGATCATTTGCAGAAGGATCATGCGAGTCCGAGGATCTAATACCTGCTCCGAGGTAGCTCTGTCCGCCTTGTCGGCGCCACGCTCCCCACGCACCGCCAACCCAGACTGCATATCATCGAGCTTGATCTTTCCAGCATGACGAGTCAACGATTTGATTTCATCATCGACATATGCATGCGTATTGACGGTAGGCTTCTGCGTGTTCGTCTTCGGGTATGTCCACTTGGGAACGTTCGGGTCGGCGGCGAGCTCGTTTACTTTGCGTTGGCGATTGTAGGCTTTTGTGAGATCCGCTGGGTTTGATGAATTGAAATCGGCTTCGTCTAGCTCCTCCTCGAAGATATCATCGTAATAGTCATCGTCTTCGTTGTTATCTTCGTCGTTCGGCGTCAGGTCTTGCCCCGCCATAGCGGGGACTGTGCCATCAGGGTTCGCATACCCTTTGTTAGGGACGTAGGTGTGCGAAGGTGATAAGCCGTCGGCAGGGGCCACAGTGTCGGTAGCTGGATCTGAAGCCATGATGGCAAACGAATGTGATAACCTCCTGAACCGAAACTTGTAGAAAGGTATCAAGTGTGTTCCGCAGAAATTTGGGTAGAAAAAAAGTGCCTTTATCTGATCTGGATTTCCCTGATTGGACAAAATGCGTGTGGATCGATCTCTCCTGACCGCCCGGCAGAAACCCCGCTGGCGGAAGAGAAACGCGTTGGTGCGCGTCCTGTTGAGGCTATCGGCATCGGCGCATCGAGGCCACCAACACTTGGTCCGAATACTGGCTCCTAGCGCTTCTCAGCAACAATCACCCTGCAATATACGGTCAGGGAACTGGATTTTGCTTCTGGCGGTTTCGCCCGCGTGATGCTGTAGACGCCGCAGCTTCTTGAGTTTTCGCGTGTGTCGGTCAAGATGTATGTCAAGCAGATTATTATCCAGGGCTTCAAGAGGTGAGTCGTCCCATGCGCGTCAGATACCAGTTGGTGAGCTGGAACTAATGCGTCTTTTTAACTATCCAGCTACAAGGACCAAACGGTCATTGAGCCCTTCTCGCCCAAGCACAATGTCATCGTCGGCCGCAATGGATCAGGGAAGAGTAACTTCTTCGCGGCCATTCGGTTTGTCCTCAGCGATGCCTACACTCACCTAGGCAGAGAAGAGCGACAGGCTCTGTTACACGTATGTAAACTGTTTTGGCAGTTGCGGGATAAATGCTTACAGCGAGTAGGAAGGTTCGGGTTCGGCTGTCATGTCGGCGTACGTCGAGATCATTTTTGATAATTCCGATGATCGATTCCCCACCGGAAGGCCAGAAGTCGTTCTTCGCCGAACAATTGGTTTGAAGAAAGATGAATACACCCTCGACCGGAAGAATGCGACGAAATCTGACGTGATGAACCTTCTCGAGTCGGCCGGCTTTTCACGATCGAACCCCTATTATATCGTACCACAAGGTCGAGTTACAGCTCTGACCAACATGAAGGATTCCGAACGGTTGAACCTGTTGAAAGAAGTCGCCGGTACTCAAGTTTACGAGGCGCGTCGTGCGGAGTCTTTGAAGATTATGCACGAGACCAACAACAAGCGGGAGAAAATCGACGAGCTGTTGGAGTTCATCAACGAACGACTCGCAGAACTCGAGGAGGAGAAGGATGAACTGAGGAACTTCCAAGATAAGGATAAGGAGCGGAGGTGCTTGGAATACACAATCTACTCCCGCGAACAGCACGAAATATCGAGTTTCCTCGACAGCCTCGAAGAGCAACGACAAACTGGTGTTGAGGATACGGACGTCAACCGTGACCGTTTCATCCAAGGGGAGAAGGAAATGGCACAGGTTGACGCAGAGATTGCCGAGTGCAAACAGCAGATCGAGTTCTTGAAGGTCGACAAAGCACAGCTGGAAGATGAGCGACGTGATGCTTCCAAGGCGCTTGCTCAGGTGGAGTTACAAGCCAAGTCACTCTCGGATAACCAGGCGGCTGCCCAAGCGCTGAAGTCGCGCCACGATGAAGATTTAAAGACTGTCCAAGCCGCCATCCAGGAACGCCAGTCAGAGCTACAGGAACTGACGCCCCGTTTCAACGCAGGAAAGGACCAGGAGGATGATGCCAAGGCCAAACTTACTGAGGCTGAAACGATCCGCCAAAGATTATATGCGAAGCAAGGCAGAAATTCACGCTTCAAGAACAAGTCTGAGAGAGACAAGTGGCTTCAGGCAGAGATTAAGAACAACTACACTTCTATATCTAGCGTGCAGTCAGTATTGTCGCAGACACAGGAGGACATCCAAGAGCTCGAGGGTGAAATTGCGCTCCTTGAACCGGAACAGGAACGCCTACGCCAGCAGATCGATGGTAGGGGCGACACCATTCAGTCCGTAGAGCAGCAGGTTCAAACTGCCAAAGACGAAAGAGACCGGTTGATGGATCAGCGAAAGTATGTCACCGAAATATTGTATCCACTTCCAAATTGCTGACTAGGTTTAGGGAGCTGTGGCGAGAAGAGGCGAAGCTAGATTCGATTCTATCAAATGCATCAAATGAGGTTGACCGTGCGGACCGCAATCTTTCTCATATGATGGACCATAACACAAGCCGCGGTATTGCTGCTGTGCGCAGGATCAAGCGGCAGCACAACCTAGAAGGTGTCTATGGGACGCTTGCCGAGCTCTTCGACGTGAATGACCGATACCGCACTGCTGTTGAAGTTACGGCCGGCCAGAGCTTGTTCCACTATGTTGTTGATACAGATGATACTGCTACCAAAGTTCTCGAAATTCTCCAACAAGAAAAGGGGGGCCGAGTCACATTTATGCCTCTCAATCGGCTAAGAAGCAAACCACTTAATATGCCCAAGGCTAGCGACACAATCCCGATGATCGAGAAGTTGCAGTATGATCGTGCATACGACAAAGCTTTCCAACATGTCTTTGGCAAAACAATCATTTGCCCCAATCTTCAAGTTGCCGCACAGTATGCCCGAAGCCATGGTGTCAACGCAATCACTCCCGAGGGAGATCGTTCTGATAAGCGAGGTGCTCTTACTGGTGGTTTCCATGATACGCGATCGTCTCGCCTGGATGCTGTGAAGAATCTCGGAAAATGGAGGGACGAGTACGAGACAAAGAAGAACCGCGGAACTGAAATTCGCAAGGAGCTTGAACATTTAGATCAACTCATAACTAGAGCCGTGGGTGAGCTGCAAAAACTGGAACAACAAAGGCACCAGGTACAGAACAGCAGTGGGCCGCTGCGGCAAGAGCTGAGGAGCAAGCGTGATCTCCTTCAGAAGCAGAACGACAACTTGGATGCCAAGCGACGAGCTCTTCGCAACATTGAGACCAATCTTGCCTCACTGAAAGACCAAGTTAATGCGTTTGAGGGCGAACTCTCCTCGGCGTTCCAGAAGGCACTCAGCGATGAAGAAGAAACACGGCTGGAATCCTTGAACTCTGAGGTTCAAGAGTATCGCCGACAGTATCAGGAACTCTCCAGTCAACGCAGTGAGCTAGAGGGACGGAAGTCTGTCCTGGAGTCCGAGCTGCGGGAGAACTTGAACCCTCGCCTTGACCAGCTTGTTGGCCAGGACGCAGACCTGGCTGATGAGGATGGCACAGGGAACATTAAAGACACTCAGCGTGAGCAGAAGCGCCTCACAAAGGCCTTGGATAAGCTTGGTGAAAGGCTTGCTCAGGTAGACGAGTCCATCGAGCAAGCGAACACACGCGTGGCGGAACTTAGCCAACGCAATGCTGACTCCCGACGGGACCTCGAGGAGCTTGCCAAGTCGATTGAGAAGCATCAACGTCGCATGGAGAAGAGTATGCAAAAGAAGGCTGCCCTGACGAAACAGGCGGCTGAGTGTGCAGCCAATATTCGTGATCTCGGTGTCCTTCCAGATGAAGCTTTCACCAAGTACAAGAATACAGATTCCAACACGGTGGTTAAGAAGCTACATAAAGCCAACGAAGCATTGAAAAAATACTCACATGTCAACAAGAAAGCTTTTGAGCAGTACAACAACTTCACGAAGCAGCGAGAGACACTGACAGGTCGACGAGAAGAGCTTCAAGCGTCTCAAAAATCTATTGATGATTTGATCCAAGTGCTGGACCAGCGGAAGGATGAGGCCATAGAGAGAACCTTTAAGCAGGTGTCTCGTGAATTTGCCAACATTTTCGAGAAGCTCGTTCCTGCAGGCCGCGGGCGTTTGATTATCCAGCGCAAAACAGACCGTGCCCAGCGACAAGATGACGAACTCGAGTCCGATGATGAAGATGCGAAGCAAAGTGTAGAGAACTATGTTGGTGTTGGCATCAGCGTCAGCTTCAACAGCAAGCATGACGACCAGCAACGTATCCAGCAACTTAGTGGAGGACAGAAGAGTGAGTCTCCCCCGTCGTATATTATTTTACTCAGTTTTTTTAACAAGAAATAGGTCTCTGCGCTCTTGCCTTGGTCTTTGCTATCCAAGCCTGTGACCCTGCGCCATTCTATCTTTTCGACGAGATCGACGCCAATCTGGATGCCCAATACCGGACTGCTGTTGCAACGATGCTCAAGGCCATTTCTGACTCCACGAATGGACAATTTATCTGCACAACCTTCCGTCCAGAGATGTTGCATGTGGCCGAAAAGTGCTACGGTGTGAGTTTCCGACAGAAGGCCAGTACTATTGACGTCGTGTCGAGAGAGGAAGCACTTAAGTTCGTTGATGAACAGAAGCCATAGATGTCGGTTGGCTGGTGACTGCTGACTGGGATGGCTGGTAATGATTAGTTTCGTTCTATGGGAAGGCTGCCCGGAGCTTGATATCTATTTATTTATCTTTTTATTTTTTCCCGTGATATGTTTATCTTTGTACTTTACTCAGGTTCAGGATTCCCAATACTCGCACGTTTGAGGCATTCCAAATTTCCTCTATACTCCGAAATGATCGAGCCCAAGTCTAGGTACTGTAGTAATTTAGTCTACTCTATACTCTATCCTACTTATTCGCCTGTCCACTCGTGTAAATACCGATCAGGAACATCTCTCAACAGCACATGAACATGCTCCAACCCCCTCACACTCTGGAGGGCGGTGTGATTCTTAAACCACAAGACATGCGACTTCGGATCCTGAAACCCGTCCTTCGCAAGCCTGTCCACAAAAGTGCGCTGCACAAAGTCCTCAATCAGCGCATGGCTCTCGCTCGTAATCACCCCATTTTCATCCTGCACAGGGATGGGGCTCCGCGACCAGACGACGATATGCTCGATGCCCTTCGCCAGCCCGTACGGCCAGTCGTTGCGGAGAATCTTGTAGTCTGCGGGGTCGGCAAAAGGGATCGGGTTTTTAAAATCCGGTGCGGTTCCATCCGTCGGTAACTGCCAGCCTAGGCGTCGCTGGCAGATGTAGTTGGTTATCGTGCCATACTCGGCCTTAGTCTCTTTGGACCATTGGAGATATCGGATCAGATCGGAGGGTTTCCGCTTCAAGATGCCGAGATCGCCTCGTGCTGTGCGGGGGTTAGTTTGGGCTCGTTGGATGAGTCGGAGAACAGATGGGAATATTGGGGTTGGAGTTGGGGTTGAGGGGGAGGGGATGAGAAGGGGGGGAACAAGCGGAGGAGGAGAGAAAGATGAGGTATTCATACCGATGATATCCTGCAGGTCTTTCCAGTCGTGGTAGATGAATTCCTCGTCTGTTTGGGCGAGGACCGCGCGGTCTACGTCTGTGAGGTGGAAAGCCGGCGGCTCTTCCTCGACTGTCATAGCGAATGCGATGAAGTTTGGACCCGGAATTTTTGGTCAGGATAGGCAAGCCGCAGTCTAGCTGAGGACGCAGTGCGGAATTCACCCTTGATTAAGACAACGGGGGAGTTGCAAATGCGGTGATTCTCTCCCCTCAGCGGGGGCTGTCAAAGGAGTCACAAAAGGCACGGGGGTTCTGTCCTGCAGTCAGCATTGCTGGAGTCAATACCGCATCCAACTCGATCTCTACTATATTATTTTTTTTTATTTCGAGAACTCCATTATTCTAGACCAAGCCATATCTATAAGCTTGAGGACAAGGACTTACTACTACTTAGTACTAGTAGTAGTAGCCACTTATCTCCAGATCGAAGAGTGTTGAGTGGAGGCGTAATTACCGTCACAATACCCGCCCACCAAGTTGAATCCCGCCGACTGCAGACCGACTGGGCCGACAGCTCCTTAAGCTTGGATTTCTGCCATTCCGCCCGCTCCATCCACTTCTCCTTCGTTTTCTCTTCATTTTCGCTATTTGTTTTCTTTTCTCTTCTTGAGTACTGGGGCTACCGGAGGATTTACAAGTCGTCAACATGAGGTATTCCCACTCTTTCTGCTCTGCAGTCTACAATTGACAACTGACCGATGTCGGATGCTCATAGTGCCTTTTCTGCGGAGAACGTCACTACGGTTTTCATTCCCTCCGCTCTTCTCGTGGTTGGAACATTCTTCGTCAAGAATGAGTGGACGCCCTATGCAGTCGCTGCAGCGGCCATTTTCACTGGCTTCAAGCTGCTGGCGTCTGGCGGCGGTGCTCCCAGTAAGTGCAGCAATCGCGGAATGTCACATGCGCATATGGGCTGACATGCTCTGCAGAAGCGAGAAAGGTCCTGAACCCTACCGAGTTCCAAGACTACCTCCTGAAGGAAAAGAACGAGATCTCCCACAACGTGTCCGTCTACCGCTTCGCCCTGCCCCGTCCCACCGACATTCTCGGTCTGCCCATCGGCCAGCACATCTCTCTCGCAGCCACCATTGACGGCCAGCCCAAGGAGGTTGTGCGCTCCTACACCCCCATCTCCTCCGACAATGAAGCCGGCTACTTTGACCTCCTCGTCAAGGCTTACCCTCAGGGTAACATTTCCAAGTACCTGACCACCCTGGAGGTCGGCCAGACCATGAAGGTGCGCGGCCCCAAGGGTGCCATGGTCTACACCCCCAACATGTGCCGCCACATCGGTATGATCGCTGGAGGTACCGGTATCACCCCTATGCTCCAGATCATCAAGGCCATTATCCGCAACCGTCCCCGCAACGGTGGAAACGACACCACCCAGGTGGACCTGATCTTCGCCAATGTCAACCCCGACGACGTCCTGCTCAAGGAGGAGCTCGAGAAGCTCATTGCCGAGGACGATGGTTTCCGCGTCTACTACGTTCTCAACAACCCTCCCGAGGGATGGACTGGTGGTGTCGGCTTCGTTACCCCTGACATGATCAAGGTGAGTTTTATTCGTTCTGTCAAGTAGACGGTTGCAGTGGTTAACCAATAACACTTGTAGGAACGTCTCCCTGCTCCCGCTTCGGATATCAAGATCCTCCTCTGCGGTCCTCCTCCCATGGTCAGCGCCATGAAGAAGGCTACCGAGTCTCTCGGCTACACCAAGGCCCGCCCCGTCAGCAAGCTCGATGACCAGGTCTTCTGCTTCTAAGCGAAACGACAATATATGCAAAAACCTGCATAGATCGGATTGAGCTAATTTTGGGACGCGATATACACAAGGCGTTGGAGCGACTCGATACACTACTGCTACATTCGCAATGCGCTCATCAGACGATTCGATCCGAGTTTACAAAATATAACGATGGTGTTATGTTCATTCCAGGAAATTGTCAGATTAAGTTGGTTCAATAATATAACTATTACAAATGTTGATATAGACACTTTCACGACGGAAATTTGATAACAAATCCACCCGTATCATTGCTCCGATGGCTGCACATGTACTTCCATCATCTCATTAACCATAGTCAGGAACTTCTCCCGATACTCAACAGCCGTAGTCGTGATACTCATGGGACCCTGCCGCCCTATAACATTAAACGCCTCCACCGCGCCCGTCATCGCCTGCGCATGCAGCTTATGCTTAGCCCAAAAGAAATCCAACACAACAGCCCGATACTTCCAAAGCCCATCACTCGAAGTCACACCAACACGCCACTGCGTCTTGCGCCCCAAACTCTCAGGCTTGAGCGACGCCGGAAACCGCACCAGGAATAAGGAATAGTCCACGATATTCGCGGACGCAAGGAACGCAGTGTCCGTCTCCAGCGTCCGCTTCACGGCCTCGTAGTTCTTTCGGCTAAGCCGCACCTTGTCCTCGAATTTATCAGCTAGTCGCTCCAGCGTGTCTTCGCTCACTAGCTGGTCGGGGACCAGATCGCGCTCTGGGTAGAAGTAGTCAATTGGTTTGAGATCGTAGGTTTCCCATTTCTCGCTGCCTGGCTGTTCTTCTTTCCCGTAGAGCATGTTGTCCATGATGATGTGGTGCGCTGGTGATGTGCGCAGGATACTTCCGATCGAGGTGTAGGGCGCATATATGTAGTCTGTTATCCAGACGAGGAGGGATTCAGGGTGGTTGCGCATGTATTGGTAGTAAGGCTCGAGGAGATCTCTGCGGAAGAACGAGTGCTCGAAGTGTCTCGGGACGCTCTTTACGAGGAAGGCTGAGTTGGAGGTTCGGAAGAAGGTCTTTGCTGTACAGTTAGACTTGATCTTATCATCGTAACCGAATGCGATCAACTGGGGCAAGAATGTACGGACCGAGCCGGAGAAGCCTAAATCACCCATGGAGACCAGGGAAGACTTTCCATCATTTTTGAAGCAAGAGATATACTCTTCTTCGCTGAGACTCCATATTTCCGTGCGCAGCCTCTGGAAAAGCTCCTTTTCGTAGCGGATGAGGGTCAGATAGTAGATATGGAAGAAGGCGATGATGCGCTGGATCAGTGAGATGCGCGCGGTTCCCCGACGGGTTAAAGCGCGTAGGATAGAGCGTGATATGGCCTTTTGGCGCCGGTCAGCCATTTTTTATTGTGAGCGTTGAGAGTACCATGTTGGAAATTGAGGACTGCATATTCCGTATAGGCCGAAGCTGGTCGCAAAACAGGCCTGGAGCGTTGACGTCAGAGAAAGGTTAAGTTCCAGTCGTATAGCATCGCCCGTTCTGGAAGGAATGAGGGTTAGGGCTTTAAAGTCACGGGCTGCTCACTGCTCACCGCCCGGCGTCCGCCCGACACAGGGCCGCAGAACTGCCGGTTTGAGTCATTGGAAGAGAAAAAAAAGTTCCCCTCTTGCAGTTGATAGGAGCTCAAAGAATCCCCCTCTATGGGTCACAGTCTGGTTAGCGGGGCTCAACGATTTTCCACCACCCTCTGCAGGCGCATCCTATCCTGTCCTCTACGGAATAACTCTGCCTCACTGCGAAATTGCCCTTACTCCTTTCGCCATTTTAATCCCTCTCGTCTACCCTCCGCTCGAGGATTCACGAGAAGCGTAGCCCCAGCCATGGCGTCTGCTACTTCTCTCCCTGCGGCGGTCGAGTCGCTCTCTCTGCAGACTACCTCGGAGACATCCAAGTTCCCTAACTGCTTTCCGTCTCTGAACCCCGTAGACCTTTACAGACAGCACATTGCTGAGAACTTGGGCGCTGCGGCGGACATTGACGCCGAGAAGATCTATACCCGCCTGCAATGGACGAACACTCTGGATAAGGGTGACCTTGTCCTGCCGGTACGCGATCATTGAAACAGTATTTACTGCACGTCACTCGATATGGCTAACGCCTGAATTGGATTCCACAGGTCCCCTCGTTGCAGATCAAAGGAAAGAAGCCGCAAGAACTGTCCGAAGAACTCGCGTCGAAATTCCCCGAGTCCGATATCGTCCAACCTCCCATTGCCAATGGCGTCCACCTCACATTCTTCTTCAAGACTACGCCGCTCTCGAAGAACGTCATCGGAAAGATTCTCAGCAACAAGGCAGCGTATGGATCGAATGGAAACCTGGGTCTGCGCGATCCCCAGGACCCCGCAAAGGGCCGGAAGAAGATGATCGTGGAGTTTTCGTCGCCTAACATTGCGAAGCCCTTCCATGCCGGACACCTGCGGAGTACCATTATTGGTGGTTTCTTGGCCAACCTTTACACCGTTGTCGGGTGGGACGTTGTCAAGATGAACTACCTCGGTGACTGGGGTAAGCAGTATGGTCTGCTTGCGAACGGATACAAGAAGTTCGGTGATGAGGAGAAGCTGCTGAAAGATCCGATTAACCATCTGTTTGATGTTTACGTCAAGGTCAATGGCATTGTGTCGGAGCAGGATGGCCCGATTAAGGAGCTCAAGGAGCAGATCAAGACAAAGAAGGAGAAGGCCGAGGATGTCGCCGAACTTGAGCAAGAGCTCGCGAAGCTTGTTGATGTCAGCGAGGACGAGAAAGCCCGTCGCTACTTCAAGAGCATGGAGGACGGCGACGCCGATGCTCTGGCACTGTGGCGCCGATTCCGTGAGCTCAGTATCCAAAAGTACAAGGAAACATACGCCCGTCTGAACATCGATTTCGATGCCTACTCTGGCGAGTCCCAAATCAAGCAGGAGAGTATGTCTACCGCGAACGACACGCTAGAGAAGAGCGGTGTTTCTGAGAAGTCCGAGGGTGCCGTTATCGTTGACTTTGTCAAGCACGGCGCCAAGAAGCTTGGAAAGGCTATCATTGTCCGAAAGGACGGTACGCCACTATACCTGACCCGTGATATTGGTGCTATTCTCGAGCGTGACGAGGCGTACCACTTCGACAAGATGATCTATGTTGTTGCTTCCCAGCAAGATCTTCACTTGGCTCAGCTTTTCAAGATCACAGAGCTCATGGGCTACAAGGACCTGGCTAGCCGGTGCCAGCACATCAACTTCGGTATGGTGCGCGGAATGAGTACCCGTAAGGGTACTGTGAAGTTCTTGGATGATATCTTGAAGGACGTCGGCGAAAAGATGCACGAAGTCATGAAGAAGAATGCCGCCAAGTACGAGCAGATTGAGGACCCTGAGCGGACGGCTGATATCCTGGGTATCACCTCCGTCATGGTACAGGATATGTCTGGAAAGCGGTACGTTACCCTGTCCCAACTATGAAATTCAACCCTCTAACGTTAACATAGCATCAACGGCTACGACTTCAACCTCGACGCCATGACATCGTTCGAAGGAGACACCGGTCCTTATCTGCAATATGCCCACGCCCGTCTCTGCTCTGTTGTCCGTAAGGCGGAGATGAACGTGGAGGAGCTCTCTTCAGCCAACCTCGAACTCCTGACGGAAGCCCACGCCACCGACCTTGTTCGTCTGCTGTCACAGTGGCCCGACACCATCGCTCAAACCACCAAAACCCTCGAACCCACCACCATCGTCACATACCTTTTCCGTATGACTCACATCCTCAGCTCCGGCTATGATACCCTCCGAGTTGTGGGCAGCGAGCCTGAGGTGAAGAAGGCCCGTCTGGCTCTATACGAGTCGGCCCGACAAGTCCTGAACAACGGCATGCGACTTCTCGGTCTCACGCCTGTTAGCCGGTAAGTCAAAGCCCTGTTTTTAAATACGAGGCCGATATTAACCTTCTATTTAGGATGTAAACGAAGTACGACTTAAAATTTAAAGCGACATATTCATCTTTTTTTTTAGATTCCCGAAAACTGGAATACACAATTCTCCAATTCAACACAACGGCCGATACTTGGCAGAACAGTAGTCTAGGTGATCATTGACCCGTAGCCTCTCGAATCTTGCTCGAGAGAGAATTTAGTTATTGGGCAGCAAACAGTTCATCTGATCCGCGCGAAGAACCCACATGTTCTCCTCGATTGCCATCGCCGAATCGTTAACGGCGAACCTGTGGACCAAGGCTGTAGTTGAACCCCGAGCACGGCGTCCGCAGCGGCGTTAGTCTGATGCACCACCACCCAATTAGGCACCGACTAGATCCCCAGCTGATGCGACAAGGGGATTCTGGACGACCCAAGGGAACCCTGGTCTCAGTGTCAGCCTGCCAGCAATAAGCCCAGCAAGTATTATCGTGGCTTTGGTCAGCCAGTCCGTCAGACTCAGCTATGTCTGTCTTTGAAACGGCTGAGGTGACACGGAATGAGGGAAATGCAACATCCAGCCCAACATGGATCTAAAACTGGGATCCTCCCGCGAGTCGGGGGGCTTGACTCGTAGAAAATGGGTGCTGAATCGGGAATCATGGATCGAGGGGCGCAATGCGTTCTGGAAAGGAACCTGGAATGTCCTGACGGGGACTGGAGAGTTGTAGAAGAGCTGGATGCCTCAGGCACTCGATCGGGGACTATCTCAGTGGGCAAACACCAACACTCTCCCTCCTTGCTGGACGCCTCTGAGCTCCGACCCTCGCGCCCTGCTGGACCATTCCTTGTTCCATTCTGGCTCCAGCTCCAATGTCGCCGTTTGCTAGTCCTCTCTCGAGTCGGAGACCCGCCCAAGTCCCCGTTACACGACAGATAAAATGAACCAGCCCTGGTCCTTGAGTACGCGGCTCGGGAGTTTGTCCTCTTCTCGAGTCCGTTTACTTGCGAGTGCCTTCGATTCCAAGGACAAGTATCTTATCATACTATAATTTATTCTATTAATTTTTTTGACCTTGCCCTGCCTCGCGCAATCAAACAATGGCATACAGTTCCTCCAGTGACGGGCTGAACACCCGCGATCTAGAGCAGAATGACGGCCACAACTTTCTCATGAACCACTCAGTCCAGAATTTCTCCTGGAATGATCTCTCTGTCACGGTTAAGGACCGGCGGACGAAACGGCCTCGGAACCTGATTGAGAACATCAATGGGAGCGTGCAGCAAGGTGCGTACCGTACCTTACACCTACTTATCCATCTATCCACCCATATGCAAGACGCGGGGGAATTAAACGCGCCATGACGACGGTGTATGTATACCTAACAGATGCACAGGAGAATTAGTTGCGCTTATGGGTCCCTCGGGCTGCGGCAAGACAACACTTCTCAATGTCCTCGCACGCCGCGCTGCCTCGTCTGGCGCTAAGTCTTCGGGCCACTGCTATATCAACGGCGGCGAGATTGATAATGCGACTTTCGGACGCGTTACATCCTATGTTGAGCAGGAGGATGCGCTTATTGGATCGTTAACGGTGCAGGAGACATTGAAGTTTGCGGCTGATCTATCGCTACCAGGGTATGTATGGATTGGTGCACCCATAGGCAATTTTGTACTTGGGAAAGTTCTAACAGGGTGAATTCTTCAGGTTTGTGAGGAAGTCGGAGCGGGTTGCACGAATCAAGACGCTCCTCGAGGCTTTCGGAATTCAGAATCAGGCATCTACACTAGTCGGGACTCCAATTAGGAAGGGCATCAGCGGTGGCCAGAAGAGGCGGGTTAGCGTCGCCAGTCAGCTTATTACTTGCCCGAAGATTCTGTTTCTCGATGAGCCCACCAGCGGGCTAGATTCAACTGCAAGCTATGAGGTCATCTCGTATGTCAGGAAATTGGCTAGGGCTAATAAGGTAGGTGGCTGATCTGCTCAAGACGAGATTGTTGGCTGGAACGAAGCTGATTTGCGAAGCTCATCATTATAGCGAGTATCCACCAACCGTCTACAGCGACATTCCAACTGTTCGATAAGTTATTGCTTCTTTCCGGCGGTAAAACCTGCTATTATGGCCCTGTCAAGGACGTCCCGCCATATTTTGGTGCCATCGGATATCCCGTCCCTCCTCAGACCAACCCTGCAGAGTTCATCCTTGATATTGTCAGTTCTGACTTTGCGAGTGATAAGCCTTCGATGCAGGATGATGTGACGAAGATTCAGACTGCATGGGCACAGTCTCTGCAGAGTAGTGGACTAGTTCACCAAACCGGGGAGCTCGCTGAAAAGAACAGCGGGAAGATTACAGTGGATCAGACCAGTCACCCGGGTTTGTTTAGTATAACGCTTTCTCTCCTTTATCGCTCGTTCATCAAAAGCTATCGCGATGTTGTGGCGTACGGCATCCGTATAGTCATGTATATGGGTACGTCAAGTGCAACCAGTTATGATACAGGATATACTAACTCGAGCAGGTCTGGCAATCATGATGGGCACTGTTTGGTTACGTCTAAAAACGGAACAGGACTATATCCAGCCATTCATAAATGCGATTGTACGTCTTGAGCCGTTGCCCTCAAATACACGCTAGCTAACAATCGCGCCAGTTCTTCGGATCAGCATTCATGAGCTTCATGGCCGTCGCCTACGTCCCAGCATTTCTTGAAGATCGCGCAACATTCACAAAAGAACGAGCGAACGGACTATACGGCGCGCTCCCATTCATAATCTCAAACTTCATTATCGGCTTGCCATTTCTCTGTATGTACGACCCTTCCATCACACCTCTACCTCTATTCTAACCCATCCACAACAGTCCTAATATCCATCCTCTTTTCCATCGTGTCCTACTGGCTTTCCAACTTCCGCCCCAGCGCCTCCGCCTTCTTCACCTGGGTCATGTGGCTCTTCCTCGACCTAGTCGCCGCCGAATCCCTCGTCGTCTTCGTCACATCCATCTTCCCCAATTTCGTCATCGCACTCGCTCTCGTCGCATTTGCAAACGGCCTCTGGATGAGTGTCGGCGGGTTTCTCGTCTCGCCTACAATCTTGAACCCATTCTGGAAATATGTCTTTCATTATATTGATTACCAGGTACCCACCCACCCACCCACGCGTCCTCTTAACTCCTAGTTACGAAAACTAATACGAGAGTTTAAAAAAACAGGCGTACGTCTTCCAAGGAATGATGGTCAACGAATTCGCCTCCCGAAGCTACTCCTGCGGTGCTGACTGTAAGTGCATGTACGCGGCTGATCCTGCCAGCCCCTGTCAGATCCGCGGAACGGCTGTTCTCGAGAAGTACGGGTACGCGACGGGCCGGACTGGCAAGTGGGTTGGCATTCTCGTTGGGATCATTGCGGTGTATCGCCTCTTCGGGTTTGTGGTGCTGTTTTTAAGAAGGAGGTAGGTAGGCTACTACTGCGTTGGGTAATTTTGGTATATATAGATTTCTTTGGTTTGTTGCGCTGTGTTGCGCTGTGTTGCGCTGTGTTGGGTTGGGTTGGGTGTCGGGCATTGGCCACATTCCTAACTATTATTATACTTATTATATTATATATTTCGGTTATCGGGTGGGTCAGGGAAGGTGGTAAAGCTTGATGGGTACATTGGAAGCTTAGGAATTTGTTCCAAAATTTTCCTTAATACAACTTAATATATATATATAACCTACCATACTACCTCTAATATTCTAGCTACGCTCCTTTCTGGTGTACAAGACAGCTATGCAATGTAGCGACCTTTACTATATCGTAAAGACTTATAACGTATAAGGGCCATCTATATCTCCACCATCCGGGTCAAAGTAAACCAAAACCAAAGATTTCAGTTGAGTGCAAGTCTATCTAGGTATGTGTATGTATCAACCTGGGGTCAAAAGTCGGAAAATACATCAACAGATTATGTGAAGGTAATATGAATAGGGAACAGAGACAAAGTGAAGATGAAGATAAAAAGTACAGCGGTAGGGATGTAGAGATATAGGTAGAGGTGAGGGTACCGCCGGACATGGATCGCTTGGCCTGGGCCAACCCAACATCCGACTACAAGGTATCTAGCTAGGTGAAGCAATGCAAATGGGGGAATTAAATTGGAGCAGAAGAGAAAAAAGTCAGAAGAGAAGGTGCAAGACATGCATGAATTGCTAAAATCACGAACACGAAACAGAAACAAGGGGTATATCTTTTCCTCCAGCAATCCTGGCTCATTTCTTCAATGCTGACTGTCAGAGCATGGGAAAACGCAACACAAACAAACGATGAAGAAACCAGTTGGGATATGCAGAAGAAAATCATACAGACAGATGCAAAGGTATAACATGGGTCACATCGACGTAAAACATAACCATAACCATAAGTAAACATGACAAGAAATGAGCATCAACTAAACATCAGGCGTAAATTGAATCGTGGCAGGTCATCAAAAATCATACAATCATGTAGAACATGACAGACGTTGTGTTGAAACCCGCTGTTTCTTTCATAGCGGAAATGATCGAGTCGGTGCTCAGGACAGAAATCGAGAAAGCCTCCTATTCCAAAGCCAGTCTTCTTTTTTACCCAAAACCATCAAACTTTTTTTTCGCTGTTCCCAAAGAAAATCGGACAAATGAAGTGGCGTCGTACTCTTCCGCATCGTTCCCTGTTTGCTAGTAACCCAAACCGACGCCCGTCCAAGAACACGGAGAAGCTCGACAAATCCGGCGCATGAGCCAGTCCCGTCTTCTTCAGTTAGCTTCTCGGTCAGGCTTCTTATCGGGTAAAGCTCAGGTGTCAATGCGACAAAGACAACTAGTAACGACCGCCGGTGTACGTTGAGCGACTAGAGCGGCGGCTGGCGCGGTCAGACTTGCGGTCGCCTTTCCTAGAGTTATTGCTAGTGGTTGTATATTCGGAACCACCCGTCAAGTATTTCTTGGGGCGCTTTCCTTCGATATTCAACTCAACAGCTCCAGTTTGGCCGGTCCGCACGCTGATGCGCTTGCCTCCCACAGACTCTTGTGTAAAGCTCATCGTGACCCCGTTCATCGTCATGATAATGTTATCGTCGTCTTCAGGTGGCCGAGTCGTAGTCAAAACACCGCTTCCACCAGACCGAGTCCGAGCATCACTGCCGCTACCTCGGCTGCTGGCTGACCGACTCTTTTGACTGCCGCTATCACTCCCAGCATGCTGGGAATTCGCCTTGGCCTTCAACAACGCATCGCTCAGAGACATTGGGACGGCTGAGGATTTGCTGGACTGCGATGCCTGGTAATCCTCCACATCACGTTGTTTCTCCTCGAGTTCGTCACTCGGGGAGTAGTTGTAGACCGTGGGTGGCCGACGTCGCCGAGTCGAGTTCTCCACAGCAACCTGGGGACCACCTGGCCTGGCGGAGTCGTGGTAAGCGACGGAGGGACGTCGGAGACTCCGGTTCCGCTCAGGTATCACAGTTTGTCCGCCTGGCCCGCGGTATCCATACTCGGGTAGAACATCTCGAAGGTCCGTCATGTCAAGAGATCGCGAAGGACGACGCTCAGACATTACAGACGCAGTGGTTGCTGGATTTCGTGGTAACTCAGGTCGCTTCTGTTTCTGGATGATGGTTGGAGGGGCCCTGCTCTTGGCTGGTGCTGGTGGCGGTGGCATCGATTGGTACTGGTAGTAGTCTTCCTCGCCACGGCTACGGGAATGGGATGGGAGCCGTGGTCGGGCCTGACGGGGCGGTCCGGGAGGTGGGGGAGGTGGGGTTGGCTCCGGCGGTTCTTCTTCCACGTCCTCGTCGTCATCCTCTTCTTCTTCCTCAGATGTGCCATAATCAATCGGGGGAGGCTCGAACACGGACGGACGTCGAGAACGTTGTTGCTCCCTAGGCCGGGACAATGAACGTTCGTGAAGTTCAGGTGGGCTGGTGGCGCCGGGAAAAGGATAGTAAGATGACTGCTGAGAGTAGAGCGACGGAGGCGCCGGAGGATACACCGGAGAATTGGAGTAAGCTGAGGAGGACAGAGGCGGACCGTGGCCGTATCGGTCCATCGGAGACCCACTGTACATCATCCCGTTCATGGGCGGCATCATCCCGTGAAAGCTCACAGGGCGACTGTTGGCATGATAGGAATTCGAACGAGCACTCCGACCTGGCGGGCGGTTACTCTGCGAGACCTGGACAACGGCCGATGGGGGGTAACGCGATGTGTGGGGCGACGGCGACGGTGGAGGGAAGTCATAAGAAGACCCTTGCGAAGAGTGGTACCGGTATTCCCGTTGTCGTGGCTCAACAGGTGTTGACGCATGGTATAGGCCACGGTCAGTATCCCAATGGCTTCTCGGATACTGTTGAGTATAGATCTGCTCGGGTCTTTGGGATCGTGATGGAGATCGTGGAACGTGGACCGGGGGATATCCAGCCGAAAAGGGCCCCGCGTGCATCTTGTCGTCGCGTGATGGACGAGCACTGCGATCCCGCGGCCGTTCTTTGGGCCTGTCTTTTGTTCGCGAACGAACTCGCTCAAGCTCGGTTCTTTTGTGCGAGGTGTCGACCTTAAGAGGGACCGGAGTCTTCTGGGCCGGCGGGACAGATTGGGCGCTGTTGACGGTGGCAGCAGTGCGACTCGAGTAGCCTGAATCACTGGCAGCCTCGACGAAGGGCTCCCTGGCCGGCTTCCTTATGTCTGCCTTGGAGCGTTTTGCAGTGGCGTTGGCAACTTGACGAGTTTCCGGGAGGCTAACATGGGTTTCCTCATCATATTCCTCGACGAAGGCGGCGTGAGGAACTTTCCTCGACATGGCTTTTTGGCGGCGGCCAAGGCCCAAGTTGGGTCCCCAAGCGGGAGGGGGTGCTGGCTTTGGTGAAGGCACTGTGGATGACGTGAAACGTGTTGGCCCGACAGGGCTTCGGGGGTTTTTGGTCACTCACAGCAGCCAGTGCTGCCGCTGCTCATCCAAATGAGTCAAAGAAAAAAATTTTCCTCCTCGTTTCTTTTTATTTTACTTTCTTTTTTTCTTTCCCCCCAACTGAATTGTGCTTTTCCCACTTTGTGCTTTCACCCGCTTCCTGGCTTGGTCCAGCAACCCACACTCTGAGGAGAGTCGCAAGGTGAAAAAAAGGATCCAGAGGCGCAGATCAGCTAGTTGGGCGTAGCGTAATTGATGGCGGCGTCTAGATCGTTGATTGTCAGCGATGAACAGTGGATGCAGCGTCGTCCATAGATAGCGGTATCTCCATCGAAAAAAGAGAGGTGTTTGGTCAAGAGAGTTTGGCGCAGGACTAGCGACGAAGTGGGTGGAAAGACGAAGCGGGCGGAAGCGAACAGACAAGACAGGAACACATCCAGAGTCCACCAACGGATCAGGCGAAGAGGAAAGAAGAGCGAGGAAGCGCGCTTGCGCTGCAGCAGTCGGCTGGCAAACGGTGAGTGGAGGGCTCAAAGAGGAAAAAGTCGAGAGGCTGCAGCAGTGTGTGAATGCAGACAAGCAGCGTGTAACCGACGACGGTTGGACTGATGGAGGGGTTGGACTTGGATCTGGGCCTGACGGAGAGAACAGACAGGGCCAGGTGGGGTCCGGTGTGGAGATGGGAGGGAGCAAGAATGCGAGAAGACGAGAGAGGACCGGATCAGGCTGAAGAGGTAAACGAGGCAGTAAATAAGAAGAAGATCACCGACCAGTGGCCGGCGAGAGTGAGAGTGAGGCAGCAATGGACGGCGGACGGAGAAGAGGGGAAAAGAAACTGCAGGGCGAGGCCGTGGGCTCGCGCAGACGCCAGTTTTAAGTCGCAACCCAACTCCTTCCAGCGGAGTAATAATAGTCGCGATAATGATAATGATGTTGCCCTTGTCGCGAGAAAACGGATCGTCTGGTATTTCTTAGCCGGAGGAGTATTTTTTCTCCCATGGAGCTTTGCCGTCGCACTCCCCCTTGCTGGACGTCTTCCTCGTTTCGGAGATGCAAAAACGGCAAGTCTGCTCTGGATGACGAATAATACCTCGTCTTTCCACAACTTTTCCACACTTTTCCTGCCGGAGCAGCACCATCGACAAAAACCGGAAGGGCGAATGATGGTGGTGGGGATGAGAGGCGAGTGGCTGCCGAGCGATGCCTGATCTGCCGCTAACTGATTGTTTGTAGGTATAGTGTATTCATCGGTGTATCGTACGGATTACTTGCAGTGTCTATCCAACTATATATACTTGCTCGCACCGTCGTGGCCGAATCGAATCCGACCTTCCTCGAGTGATAGGCAGCCATACCACGCGCCGTGTCTAGACAACAGCAGAGATGCTGCAGACTCATCAGGTGAAGCTATCAATGCCACTCTTCATTGTCGCTCGGGAATCCAAACGTGCCAGGATACCCCAGAATGGCGTGGACCTTACCTGAATCGGCGTGGCATTACTCTACTACACTCGGCGCAGCGTACATCTGACAGGGACCATACCGTCACAGACACGGGCTGGCGACGCAAGGGGTCACCGACTCAGCCGTCTGGAGGGATAATGGAGGGCCTGAAGCTTCAATCGCGCGCTCTCATCGCAGCGATGATGGATACTCCTACTCGACTCGGGGGCTGAGAGAGTGTCCGTCCATCAATGAAACGCACTCCAGTTTATCCACACCCGAGAAGTTGTGGTTTCACCAAATGGATCATTGCCAAAGCTCGCGAGTTTTGAGCGTTTTTGTGAGACGAAGGCATATCAGACCAGCGACTACTAGGATGGTAGTCCATCTGGGGGGCAGAACTCTATGGCGATTGTGAAACTCTACACGACGGCTCGTGCTTTGGCTCATGATTCCAACATGTGACGACTCGAGACAGAGGGCGAAGTTTATACTCCGCATTCGCTTCGAGTTTTGTGGAAGCGGAGTTTACTGCTTACAAGCAGGGAAGAGAAGAGGGCACATCCATGACATTACATCTCGATATGCGATGCGGTGCCACTAATCGAGCTCCCCAGTGTCGTCATTACTCCAACACACCTGAGACCGAGACATGATAGTATGGAACAAGATGCGACGAGCTCGGACTCGACAGTACTTTCGTATAGATTGGAGTATGAGGAGAAGGTTGACGCGGTATGCAAGGAAACTCCGTCTCCAGAAGATTCTCGGAGATATGAATGCACGTATGACTGCACGGTCTCCAGAGTACAAGATCATACAGAAGTATAGGATTCATCCAGATTATTCATTCACCAGTGGACAAGAGTACGATGAGAATCAAGCGGTGAGAGGTGTGGAAATAACAGGGCAACCCCGCTGGATCAACCGGAAGCCGTGGATCGCAGATGGAACAATCCATGGAACAACTGACTTTTATTTACTCCGGCCCCATTCTTAGCCCAACTTCATCCATCCTGTTTCTTTTCCTGTCCGCCAGCTCAACAGTCAACAATAACATCGTCAGACCAGCCTTGCAGCACTTACGCCACTTACTGTGCCGGTATTATTGCCCCGTCGTGCTGGCTGCCCAAAGACATGCACGACGGCCGACGGACTGGCTGTTGCGGCCCAATAGCATTTGCCTCCACTGCGTTTGGCTCCCGTTTGGATCCATGAGCGAAGTGGAGGACAATTCGGTGAACGGAGCCCCATAGAAGTCTGAGAAGAACGCTAGAAAATTTCCACCCGACAAGCTGCTCGGAATGGTCGCAACGGAGTCGGACCGGCCCTCCATTCGCCCACTTGGTGAGATTCATGACAGGGAATGCTGGCCGTCCACTCGTCGGTTGGATCCCACGGCAGCTTCCCCCCGTGGTGTTTGAAGATATCTTCGCCTCCCCAAGGAGCGAAATTTCACCAGCGCCACAATTTCTGATGCAGTGTCTCTGGGCACTGGAGTCGTTTGAGGTGACTCATTGTCCCGACTCCAAGTTCCCAACATGGCCCCTCCAGGTCCTCACCATGGCGGGGTCTGTCTGAGGCTGATAATCGTCTGTTTCGCACTTGTCTTTACGTCATTCTATCCCAACAATTGATTCATCTACCAAGCTCCGGCTTGTCGAGATATGGAGGACTCAATCAGAGTACTCCCCTTCTCCCATTCCGCACACTGCGTACTTGATGATGGAGCCTGCCCCATGATCCTGCCTTCCTGCGCGCTAATTTCCTGCCCAATGCCCACCAGACAGGTGTCAATGTGAGTCACGACAATGTAGTGCCTGCCAATTTGCCACTCAACAGCATCGAGCGCGATATCTCGATGCAGTGTTTTTCCCCGGTGCGACAGTCGCCTCCGTCGCACAGGAACCCTGCTCTCATGCTGTCTCCCGCACCGCTCAATCGTCAAGCCTTCTCTGCCTAAGGACCCAACACTGCCAGTTTGGCTTCTTCAGGGACTGTGGATTTAATCTGATCATCTCCATTGCCGTCAAAGCTTCTGATCTCGAGTATGCGTTACATAGATAAAGTTTGCCCAGCAATATCGACCCCGCTAATGGCTTGACGAGTGCTCTTCTCGCCAAACTAAGCTTAATATAATATGTGCGCAGTGCAACTTGTCCAACACCACCTGCAGCACGCTGTTTGGGTTTGCAACTGTCCTAAGTCCTCACATGCACTCGCATCAAAATGCTCCGGCTTAGACTGCTTGTGTGGTTCAATTTTAGTCATCAAGGTCGATAAATGCTGTACGAAGCTAGTACGAGTGCGGACCCTTTAGCTGGGTTGAAAACCCTATCTCCAAGCCTAGCTGGCTCGTAAATCTCGATTAGCTACCATGGCCTCGTGGCTGGAAGCGAAGAAAGACTCTGAATCGTCTTCAGTCTTGAATCGGCGGGGGAAAGGCCGTAAATCTAGATCGGGTTAGCGTGGTCGATAAGACAGCTGAGTCAGCCTGTTACCCCGGCCACGGCGCCAACCAAAACAAAGGAGCGTCATTCCCAGCCTCTCCGTTTCCTCCAACCACCGCATTTTCGGGCTGGGACCCGATCTCTCGATGCCTTCCTGACTACATTCTCTCTTCTTTTGGTAATACCTTCATTTTTGAGCCTTGCTTTTCTTCATTGTTCAACTTACTGACTTAACCATTAACTGCTTTGCCTTTAGTTGCACATTCTATTTACCTGCTCTACGAAGTATACCGATCGGCTGGAGATCGCAAACAACACCGCGCAATCTGCCTCTCGATACGGGTCTTTTCTTGTCGGGAGTAATATTTGTTGGGATTTCCGTTAACGAAACTCCCGGAGACTCGTCTTGGGCTGCGTGCTCTTGACAGCTCTAGCAACCATGCCTCCGGTCCAGCAGGCGGGGTGGTTCCCCAGCATTCTTGGTCGATCCATTCTCAGCGGCATCCATCAGAATTCCCCACGAGAACTGGAGAGCGATCTTGCTGTGACACCGACGACTCAAGTGGACAAAACACATACACTGGTCGCGCGTGATGCGGACAGAACGTACCAACCAGGACAGGGTGCAATGGACCCAAGCAGCATAAACATGCGCGGATTGTATGCTTTGTTTGCTATTCTGGGAGCAGCGCTTGTCCTGGCATCCATTTGGTTCTTTTTCTGGGCAAAGGACGGCGGGTTCATTTGGAGGAAGGGTGATTGGGAAGATTATAAGTCAACTGTTTTGCGGCGAAAGGGTCCTGATGGGAGAACCCTTAGTAATGCTACAAAGAGCACAAAGCTAGGTGGAGGTAGCATCGTTGGTAAAGGCTACACCGACGATGGATACACCGTGGCCGACACCGCTCCTGGATACAGTGACACTGCTACTACGATCACCGAGAAAGAACCGAGACGCAAGCGCAACCTTCGCGATAAATTCCGCCGCAAGCGCAGACACGAAAAGTATGAGGGCGAAGCGGACGAGGACGTCCGTGCCTACCGCAAGGAAAGGCCTGCTCAGATTGGTGGCATCAACCGCGAAGCAGATGGCACATACTACGGTAGCGACTACGACACCTCGAATCCACCTACGCACTACAACCAAAGCGAGATGAGCGAAGTCCGCGACTACGCCTATGAGGCTGCTCGCCCTTCTCATCAGAAGCGAGACTTCTCCTTCGCCCCCGGCTCGGAAGAGACCATGAGCCAGACCACAACAGAACGTATGGTCCGTGAACCATCAGCCCGCAGACACAACCGCCGCCGCGAACGACGTCGCGCACCCCCGACGTCATCTTCTCGCCAGAGCAGTCCGCGTAAGCGCGAGTCTCGCGGCCACTACACCGAACCCCTCGACTTCTCCTCAAACTCGCAAGCCCGTTCAGATTACCAGTACTCAAACGTTGACACTGAAGAACAAGACATCGGCACTGTCAGCTACCACCACCCAATTCCCGGTCTCAGCAAGGGCTACCGCCGCGATGGAGCCCGTAGCCGGCGGAGGGATAGTCTGAGTGATAGCGACTGAGGAGACTCGGTACTCATGAAGCAAATCTCCACTTGACTTGCCTGTCTACCAAATTGTAAATAATATCGACCTGATTGGGTTATCTGAGATTGCTATGTCTAGAAACTTTACGAACGCAATGGGAACAATGGATTGAGAATCCGGGATTTATGTTTATGTTACGGGAATGAGATTCATCCGGAGTCGTTTTTCTTGCTTTGTTATCTACTATATGGTTTATATTATGACGGGGATGGATGGATATGGAATCGGGATTTGTATTATTTGATAGCACTACGATTTAAAGCTGGTTTTCCCCCGTAGGTTTCCTTACGTACTTTGTACTTAGTTAGGCATACATACACTCAAGATTTTTCCATCGAACTCTCACATCTAACGAAAGTCACTTTATGTAGTACCTTTGTTTCGAGGCACCCTAGTTTGAACCGCTGGCTGATTGTGAATGGTTACTACCTAAAGATGCTGAACCGAAAGCCGATAAATATTCTTCTAATAATACAAGGACAACCTTGAATAGAATAGAATAAAACTGAAAGCACCCTAAACAAATGCATGAACCCTCCGAATGCTTGCCCTTGTATATAGATGACGGCTGATGCAGATGACATATGAAAAGAAAAGATGGCGAAAATAAAGTCGCAGCAAAAATGAATGGACCGGAAGAAGTATGCAAGTCTCAAGAAAATGTATGGAGGGAACAAAAGGAAAGGAAATGAAAGCAAAGCCAACGTCAAGGGCTGGAGCGCGGCCGCATACTGCCTATTTTCGGGGTCGACGCTCGTGGTGAAGATGGTGGTGAGGGTAAAGACTGGGCTCTCATCACCACGTCCGGTTTGCGTCCCGTTTCACGACCGACTACGGTATCTTCTCCGTCGTCGTTGTTTTTTAAATACGGGTTATATGATGAGGGCGCCAGCGCCGTCTCATCGGAGAACCAAGTATCGAGTACAGCCTGTCCGATATCTTGGGCTTGCCAGCCTTGCTCGCGAAGGGGTTGCCAGAGAGGCGAGCGAGTAAGGCGCCATATGCCAACTGATGAGATTCGAAGCTGGTGGAGCATCCATTTGTTCATGTACTCGTTAGAGCTGATGGACGACTTTTGTTGGAGTGCTTGGTTGAATTGGTGCTGGCTTCTTGGCGTTATCTCTGGGATACCACTTTTTATCTCCAAATATTCATTATTGCCCAGCGATATTGCACCGGTTTCCTCCGGGAATACTGCCAAGTCTTGGGGTGGAAGTTTTAAAGGGTTTGGTTCCGGCTCCCATATTTGACCACCCATGTACGGATGATAAGAGTGGAGGGAAGATAGATCTTGATAAGCGAAGCGCTTATGATCTTGCTCTAGGCAAATCATGCGGAAAGCGTCCACATCCATCTGTGTATTATTTAGGTCCTTCCATGTATTGTTGTGTTCTTCTTCAAATGTCTGCAAGAAATCTGCAGATTCTTGATCTAGGGGCAAGTCTAACCGCTGCCTTTGTGCCTGCTTTTCGTTGGCCATGTACCACTCTGATTCGAGCTCTGCAAGTTGGTCTTGAAGCATCCGTTCCTGCGCTATGCCGGTCAGGTAAGTGATTACATGACTTGGAGTCTCGTCCGTGGATTCCTCTTCTGTGCCCGGGCTTGAGAGTCGTGTATCACTTTGGAAATTTGGTGCGCCCCCATTATTGAACGAGCCGGCAAAGTCTTCCATGGACATCTTGAGAATGTATTCTTGCTCTTCCAGGTTATCTTCCTCTTCACGATAACTATTTTCCAATTTCACATATTCTTCTGCAGTTGTCTGAAGAAGCTCATACTCCTGCATAATTGGTTCTGCCTCGGGGTGGTCCAAGTTGGCAAAGAAGGCGTTGAGACGCTTCATAAGCTCCACTCTAAGTTTCATTTCGTCTTCTCGCTTGTAACTAAGCGCCATACGTGACTGGCGGGCGTGTACTCGTAGTGCAGAGAAGTCATCGAGCCTTTTATAGACGTTCACGATTTGCGCTTCACGGGCGTTTCTCGAGATATCCCCCTGGCTTGTGGTGCGTACATTATGACCTTCCTGTTCATCGCCCTGTCCCTGGTCAGTTTCCCGATTATTAGAGCCGGGCGGCGCTGGGCCAATAGGCTCGGAACCGGGTGAGTGCTGCTGGGAGCCATATGTAGGCAAGGCAGGAACACCTTGCGCGTCGGACCCGCTGATATGCAGAAAGCCGGTTGAATCAGGGCGAGGTTCACTGCGCTGGCTCTCAAGCCTAAGTGCGGACTCGGTCTTGCTATTCCGGCGATACTGGAGCGCCTCCACAAACATTATTGTCAGCAGTGTCGCGCCAGCGTAAAGTTGAAGTACTGAGGAAGGGGCGCGTTGAAGTAAACAGCCTTACCCATCCCATTCCCTTCTTAAAGTTTGTTGCTATGGTGCGCCAGTTCAAGAATGCGCCGTCGGGGGCTCGAAAGTCAACCATGGTGGCCCCATGCCCAGGGGAGTCACCGGCTGTGGGGGTGAGAAACTACGGGCCGACCCACGTGGAGAGCACGTCAAGAGTAAACAGATTTCTGGGTGTCCAGGGGGTGGCTCAGAGGCCGCGGGCAATGTAGAGGTGTTAACGGATTCCTCCGTCAGAACGACGCGGCTTTCATCTACCTAACCTCGTAAAGTTCGCATGCCTGCTCCGGCCTCCCAAATTTGGGTAATCAGCCTGATATTGGGAAGCGACAACCCAACTGCAATAGTAGCAAATAATGTCATATTATCCAATAACGCACAAAGAACGGCCGTGACTCAATGTGTAACCCTCGCGACTGCATCGGACACGTCGTTTGGCCGCTCTGCGCAAGGTTTAGGATATCATAGCATCTCATAGGCGGAAGAACCGTCCAAAAGAGGTCCGTTCGAATCTCTCACAAAATCACGAGCAGGATTCGGACCATGGAAGCGTCTCAAGTGTTTGCCGTCTCATGTCGCAGCATGCGGGAGTATCCGATCACGCCGAGCAGCCCAGGGTGTCATCAGTTATCACGGGCGATGACGACGAGTTGCAGCGAACCACGACGCAGGAAGCGAGCTGACTCCGTTTGATCCGGGCTGAAAAGGAGGGAAGCGAGGGAGAGCGTCGAGTGTGATTGAGTCGTGGGGGGAGCTCCGGGACTAGTGGACGCAATCCCCGTTCCTCCCGTCCGATGGCATCGGGGCCCCTCCCTCCACCATCTCCCTCGATCCAACCACGAGCCGACCTAGCAGGCCATTGTTCACGTCATGTGTTGACAACTCAGGATGGACGTGCATTCCATACTCCCAAAGCGGGGGCTGTCGCTTGAAAAGAGCCTCATCTCGTCTCTATTCCGGAAATGCAGACGGCCACTTGCTCGAGAGCTGGGGGACCAGGGTATAAAGCATGTGTTGTGATTCAGCCGGGTCGACTTTTCGTCGCACGCACTTCCTCACTGCATCCTGGCTGAGGGTTGGAGAGTCGGGATAGCGTTTCGCTTCAATTTATTGCTTCGCACAACTGGAAAGCCCGAGTGCCGCTCTCAACATGCCTCCCAGATATGGCGACGATTATCGCTCTGATGAGCGCAACTCTACCCGCCCAAGAGGTAAGTTACGATTCTCTGTTAACGGGAAAATAAGCTTACCCCGTGCTAGGCTCACGCTCGCGCGAGTCTACGGGATATTACGCTCAGGGCTATCCCGGCGACTCTTACCCCGATGCACAGAGACCACGAGGTGTCGTTAATGCAGTACCTTCGGCGTTATCTAGGCAGCCTCTTCAACAGTGAGTGGCGCTATTGAGGCTTTGATGTTGACTTTGTTTGTATGCTAATTTCGAAGGATCCCGCCAAGTGCAGGAGAACCCCAGTATATGCATGCCCCGGGTCATGCTGATCAAGACCACTATGGTACACCCTTTGATGATTTTCATGGTCTATCGTCTGGCCAAACTGGCGTACCCGGTCCTGGGAGCTACCAGGGATATCCACCCCCAAACGGCCAACCCCCTAATCCAAACATGGACTTGACATCTCCACAACAGTATGACTCCCACCACAGCCCCAGAAGAGGGTCGAGTCGTTCAGAGTCAACCATTTTCGACGGTGTGAGTCAATGTCCTTTGTAAAATTTGGTCGACTTATCCTAATGAAAATTTAGCATCCTGCTGTTATTTCTACACTGGATCCACGTAAGGCCTTCCCTTCACCTCCCTAGGACAAAGAGTAACAATCACTATCTCAGGATATGTTTTGCAACCAAGAAACTACTACACCACTGGAAAGGTATGTGCAAAGGCTTTGGCTGGCCCGTCGTTTTCGTCATGTCTAATTATGATTAGATCTTCGCAATACTATGGCACGAGAACTATGGAATGTCGAACGGGCACGGGAACGGAACCGTTATTACCCACGGCCCGACGTTTACAGGACGATTCAATGAGCCGATTTATAGCGCTATTCGCCGTATGGTCGTTTTCAGCACAACCGGCCAGAAGTCACTGTGCTTGTGAGTGACCAGTGTCTCATCCTTCATTCCATTAAAGACTGACCGTGCGGCCCAGTCCCATAAGTACGTATGGCAACCGTGGCGTCGCAAAGCCAAACGTGGACCCTGACACGCATGCAATTGTATACCCGCGGGGTACATCGCCCATCCGGGAGGCCAACGAGCCACGTATGATTAAGGAGCCTCTGGAGGTGGCCGTTGAGTCGTATGATGAAACACTCAATCCTATGTCGAGGCTGGACTTTGGCAAAATACACACTGTGGAACATAACGTCAAAGTGCTTCCAATCGGAAGAATAACAAGCAAATCGATGACGAGATTTATACAATACACGAGAGACGAAATGAACAACTTGGTTTACTAACGTCAACCGATATTATGCTCATCCTGTCCGTGTATATCTGCGCTGAGATGCAAAATATTAACGGAAACCCAACTTTGGATCTTTTTTTTTTTTTTTTTTACACTTTTATACAACACGTTTGCGAAAATACGATTCGCACGATTGATGAGACTGAGAACATACGTTTGCAAGATCCACAACTAATGTCTGTCTTGCGATGGCAGTAGCTACACAATACGTTGTTATTGGTATTCGGCAGCTCTCCAATTTTTCGGTCTTTGATGCTTCAGGCTTTGTCTTGCGTCACCGCGTTTTATAGTATAACCAGAATGTCTAGTCGTTGAATGAAATTCAGTTGTTTACATGAAGTTTATATACTTCCTCCTCACCAACGCTAAATCCGATAGAGTAACTCCGGCCAAGAGGTGGGGACGCTAAAGGTACTGCCGCGAGAAAACTCACCGCCATACAGATTTTCTGACGCAAAACTTCACCCGCCTTGAATCTTTGATTCTGGAACCATTCTCTCAGCCCATTTCTTTTGACAGACAGAAAAAATGAAGCGGAAGCTAGACGCCAACGATATCCCATCTCCAGAGCCTGCCGAGGCTAAGGAGACGAAGGACGCCGATACCACAGAAGACTTCGAAAACCTCAGCCTCGATCCCCGACTGCGCCAAGCCCTGGTTAAAGAGAAGTTCAGCAAGCCCACCCCGGTACAGGCGAAGGCTATTCCACTTGCCCTTGCGGGGAAGGATATCTTAGGTATGTCGAGTTGGTTGTACGGATTTTATGTCTAGGGTACTGACGAAGACAGCCCGTGCAAAAACCGGCTCTGGCAAAACGGCCGCGTACGTCCTTCCGATTTTGCAGACTATTCTTCAGAAAAAGGCGGTTCGTAATCTCCACATTTTCTCTTATGTCCAAGTTGTAGAAGGCGTTCAAGTATATACTAATCGTACATTTTACAGATCGATCCCTCACTAAAGGCTACTACCGGCCTCATCCTCGTCCCCACTCGAGAACTCGCGGAGCAAGTCCAGAAGGTTGTCACCACATTCGCTGCGTTTTGCGGGAAGGATGTTCGCTCGGTGAATCTGACACAGAAGGTATCGGATGCCGTTCAAAAGTCAATGCTCGCAGATTACCCCGATATTGTCGTATCGACACCTGCTCGTGTCATCGCCAATCTTGGAACGTCGGCACTTTCTTTGGAGAACCTCACGCATTTTGTCATTGACGAAGCTGATTTGGTTCTTTCGTACGGTTATGAGGATGATATAAATGCATTGTCCAAAGCAATCCCACGGGGTGTACAGACGTTCCTTATGAGTGCTACTCTCACCGCGGAGGTGGATACTCTCAAGGGTTTGTTCTGTCGCAGCCCGGTAGTTTTGAAGTTGGAGGAGAAGGATGACCAAGGTGCCGGTGTTAGCCAGTTTGTCGTCAAGTGAGTAAATCTTGGTTATGTCTGCAATGATTTTCGTGAGCTAACGTTGAAATCAGATGCGCGGAGGATGAGAAATTCCTGCTCACCTATGTCATCTTCAAGTTACAGTTGATCAAGGGCAAGGTTATCATATTCGTCGGAGATATTGACCGAAGTTACCGTCTCAAGTTGTTCTTGGAACAGTTCGGAATCAAAAGCTGTGTTCTGAACTCCGAATTGCCTGTAAACTCACGTATTCACGTGGTCGAAGAATTCAACAAGGGTGTCTACGACATCATCATTGCCGCCGACGAACAAGAGATCCTCGGCGCATCAAAATCGTCAAGAAAATCCAAGGAAGCAGCAGTCGAAGACGAAGCCAACCCCTCAAGCGACGAAGACGAACAAGAAGCCCCATCAACCTCCAACAACAGCTCCGACAAACGTCGCAAAGTTACTTCTAAGGGAAAAGACTACGGCATCTCCCGCGGTATCGACTTCCAAAACGTCGCCTGTGTTCTAAATTTCGACCTCCCCACCACCTCCAAATCTTACACCCACCGCATCGGCCGCACAGGCCGCGGCGGCAAAACAGGAATGGCCCTCTCCTTCGTCGTCCCCACAGAGCACTTTGGCAAGCACAAACCAACCTCAATCCCCACAGCAAAGCACGACGAGTCCGTCCTTAAGAAGATCGTCAAGCGCCAGTCCAAACTAGGGCATGAGGTCAAACCTTACCACTTCGACATGACCCAGGTCGATGCCTTCCGGTACCGTATGTCCGATGCCCTGCGCTCCATCACCCGCCTTGCGGTCCAGGAAGCCCGCGCACGTGAGATCCGCCAGGAATTGGTCAAGAGCGAGAAACTGAAGCGTCATTTCGAGGAGAACCCCGATGAGCTGAGACAGCTGCGTCACGATGGCGAGTTGCGCTCAGCGCGGATTCAGCCGCACCTTAAGCACATCCCTGAGTATCTGATGCCGGCGAAGGGGAAGAAGGGTATCTCGAGTGACGATGTTGGGTTCGTTGGGTTTAAGAAGATGGGTGATAATCGTATTCGTAAAGCCAGAGATAGGAATCGTGGCAGGGGGAAGCCCGTGAGGAAGGTTGATCCGTTGAAGACATTTAATAAGGGGAGGAAGTGAATCGTCTAAATAATTAGCTCTATAGGAGGGAAGGGGGGTAGTTGTGATTTTGTAGAAGCGGAAAATTTGCACATGATATCATTTATGCATATAGGAATTGATTTTGACATATATAGATTAACGCTCCAGGCCATTTTGTACAGTAACTTTACATATAAATGTAGCCACGAGCCGCGAGGTTGGAGATGAAGCATCAAACGTTGTTTTGTATATATATATATATTTGAAAGAGAATGTAATACAAGAACCATCTAGAGGAACGCATCTCTTAACTCCGGTCCAAGTAGTTTCTCTCGAACATCATCTGCCAACTCCTCCAGGCCGAAGGAGAAATGGACCCATTTCCCACGCCCGTTTTTCCTAGTCCGCAATACCCGCCGCTGGACTTCCTTCGCGGCACGCATCTGCTCTCGGAACCGCTCTAGCTCCTTTGCCATTCGGTATTTTTGACGTTCTTCATCGACGTCCCATGATTCGGTTGATGCGACAGCCGTTGGGGCATGGGCAGAAGAGGCTAGGGATCGAGGGTTAGGAGCATTCGTTTCGGATGCCAGGTCCACCACGCTATCTGTGACATTTCCAGTGTCATCGACATGGGGAAGCCATCCCGGCCCGAGACGAATCCATTCGATGTCTCTCCATGACCCATTCCATTCGGGGCCTGCTGAATATGTCTCGCCCTGGGGCCCGGCACCTTCCCAATTGAGGGCTGGAATCCAGTCGCCGCAGCCTTCCAAGTCTAACCATTTAAGACAATATGTCACACGTGAAAGTTTGCGGAGGATACCGGCGGATTCGGCCCAGTTGTTCTCCATTGCGGAGTAAGAGTCGGTGCCACCGTAGGCGAAGGTAAGAGATCTATGCGCTGGGTGTCTGACGCTGGCATTGATAGCATTCGGTGTAACCGTTGGGACTGGCCAGTGTGCTAGGGAGAGGTGTGTGATTGTTGACAGACGAGAGAGCAGGCTGATAAGCGAGTTCCAGTTTACTGACGATGGGTGGGGATGTGCCAAAGATAAATACTGTAGGTTCTCAAAACGCAGGTGCTGCAATGACTTGGGGATAGCATTGCCGGGACCGGCGTCAGCCCCGTCCTCGTATTCATCCTCCCATGACAAAGGGACCGAGTTCGCGGTGTCTTTCTGAGAAGGCGCCTTCTTGGGAAGAAATAGTTCCATAGAGAGCTGCTTCAAGGAAATCCATCGGCCTACTGCGCCGCTGAGATCAAGATGCGTAACATTTGAATCGCCGTCGGCTATCCGATCCTGGCCCTCGTTGTCAAACGCAGCCGAGTTGTCGAACAGGGGTTTGAGACCGCGCATCAACCCCGCCAGAGGCTGTTCCCTGGAATAGTATCCAACATAGCTCAACAATAATAATTTAATATGTGTAGGCAATAAGCCAAGGAATTGCCCATCATATGCGACATGCCATGCCCAATGCATGGCCATTGACTTCATCAACGTATGCACGAAGCTCCCCTTCGCAGGAAACTCCCTGCCCGGTAGGCGCTGAAGGCGGTGGATGACCTTCGCCGTTTCAGCGGAGTCCAATTCAGTTTTCTCAGCATCGTCTGCGCTGGTATCGCCCGAAAGCCAGCTCTCAGGTGGAGGCGGACCAGCTGTCCGTCTCAGTCGCCGTCCGCCGATGACAGTAGTGCGGCGAGCATCTGGACGGGGACGGGGTGGTGGAGTTTCGGGGAGCTCGAGCAAGTTCCGCAAAGATGGGTGGACAGACCGAGGTACGATGTGTCGGGGTACACTGCGACTGTTACCAGATAACGATGGCGATACCTGTGTCCGGCGCAGGTGGCTGATCAGGTCGTTGACTGAAGGTTGTTCGGGTTCCCCGCTCGGCGAGGCTGGCGAACGGAATCGATCATTCTGGCTGCTGCGGGGGCTCGAAGTGGCCAAGGTATGGTGGGGGGTGCTGACGGGTTTTGAAAACGTATTCTTGTGGTGTTTCTTGGGCATAGGTGCTTGAGGTGATTGAAAGAAAAGGAAAAGGAAAAGGGCACACTGGGGAGTTAAAGGATGACGGTGAGGGGTACACTAAGAAAGTGAGGCTGAGGCGGAGTCAAGAGTCATCGCTGGAGTAGGAGTCATCGCGCAATTCGCCCCATACTTCATGCACACCATGTTCAGCTTCTCTAGCTTTGCGCTTCTCAAGTCTAATTTGATTTTGTACATTGTGTCTATCTCGTTGCATCTTAATTTACAGTAGGTCGAAGTTCATACATCCCGAACCCATGATTCATCTTCCATCTTTCCCTCACGCTTCGGTCCCTCCTCGATCCACGTTTCGACGAGACCTGCCTTAGGGTCCTCATCGGAGTGTCCCCGAGACCTTCGGACTTCAAGAACGAGATCCCTGACCTTCTTCGTTACCTCCTTTCGTAACTCGACGGCCTCCGCCCCATACAGAAGCTCGTCACTCAGAGCACCGAGCGGAAGATCGCGAGTTTCTGGAGAAGCCAGCTCAGCCTTCGCCTTGATCTTCTGCCATCGACCGCGCATTTCGCCAAATACCGCTTCAGAATCCACCTTCTGCCCGAACGTCACACTGACCTCCTTTCCAGGTCGCGGGACACCCCGCGGGAACCCACGGCTCTCGTGCATGACCTGATCGAATCCCTCTAACCAAATTGGAACAACGTCGGGACATTCGCTCGCCTCGAGTATCAACCTAGCAACACCCCACTTGAAGTATCGCATAGTCTTGGACGGAGCTTGGTGGATCTTTCCTTCTGGAAAAATATGAACCCACGAGAAAGAATTGCAGGAGTATGCGGATGGCGCAAGGTGGGAATCATGGCCATCCGTGGTGTAAGCCGTAGGAAGATCGGAAAAGGGATCAACGCAGACGTTTTGCAAGCTCCAGCTTTGACGCTCGGGTAAAGCAAGGTGCGGTTCGGCGGGGAAGGGTCCTTTAGATAGGAGTCGAATCGCCTGGGTCACAGCTGGTTGCGCGATACCACCGTGCTTCGAATGGGCAGATCTATGAGTAGGTAGTAGCTGGCCCATTGTGAAGAACAAGGCCAACGGTCTGCCAACGCGCAGAGTTAGCCGGCGCGATCAAATTGTTACCGACAGGTTAACACGGGCCCATACCGGGTCTGGTAGCAGATGTCATGACTAGCAAGCCCCCATCTTCTGTTCGACGATGAGAGCCCAAAGTTGTATTTCAAGGGGAGAAATCCCCACACCAGCGGGTCATCCATTCTGTCGCGAGCCGGTCAGCGCTATCGTATGAGCATGTAGAGAATCGAATGGCCTCGGTCGTGAGGCGCATATACGTACGTACACGCTAATGTGGTTGGAGACTATAATAATATATTGCGTTAGACAAATTCACGTCGCGTATCAAACCGAAGGAGATAGCAGTACCTGTAAGTAAACCTTTCTTGCGTTGCGATGCATCCTTTCTCGACTCAAGCAGCTCCAGGAACTGCTCCATTCCATGAGTCTCGGGATAACTGCACCCATACAAGAAAGCCCGGCACAACCCCGCGACACTCAATATTGTGGTGGCCGAGAGCGACCTCCAAAAGAGAGAGGGACTTTCGCCCGTTGCACCGGAATCTGTTTGCCGCGACATCGTGTCGGTTCTATCGGGTATGCATAGGAAGTGCAACAAAGTCTAAGAAACGAACAGCGCAACCAGGGAGTATACGCAATGGAAAACCATGAAGAAGGCAGTGGAATGCAGCACCGTCGACGAGGTGAAGAAGGCCGGGGGGAAGGGCGTGAGAGTAATCGGCAACATCATTGGCCTCTAGGAATTTGTTGCGCCGCGGAGGTTGACGGAGCACGGACCACCCGAAACCTCGACGGGATTTTCCGTGCAGGCAGGACTCCGTCAAGTTCGAAGTTCACCATCACAGGGACTTCTACAACCGCCTGCTTTCGCGTCATAGAGCAAAGATGTTCAAGCCTTCGTCACCATTATTCTCGGGTCTTCTATGGTACGTTTCCTCTCCGTATCCCTGCACGCTGCCAGATTCTCCCACTCCGGTCCCGGCACACCCCCATTGGACACGCGACCTCTGGATTCAAATACAATAATGGCCGACTCTAATACCTATTCTCGCATAGGAAAATCCCATGGCGCATCTCACAGCCCCAGAAAACCCGCCAACGCAAGCGTCTGCGCGCTGTTGACCGCGTAGTCGACACCCTTAGTACAGCCCTTCGCCGAAACGGCGAGTCCACAAAAGCAATCGACAGATGGTACAAGGAAATGCCACGAGAGGAGGAGATGCTACCACGAGACAAATACACTCTTTTCGACAAGAAGGAGAAGACGTACCGCAAGGGCATTCATAGTAAGTCATACTACGCCATGCCGCTTGGTCCTGCACCATCCTTTTCTTCGAGGGCCGAGGGTTTTCAGAGGCCCGGGAATGTGAATTGCATGGAATCTAACAGGAACTCAAATTAGAACTACCAAAATGGACGAGAGTCAGCCAGCGGGTCAACCCCCCGGGTTTCTAAACGACATCGCGCCCTACCTCGCATACTAGCTACCTTCTACTATCGGATACCTTTCTTCGATATTACGATACCACTGTATTATATGCCTCTCTTTGTACCGCCACACTTGCCGCTAGAGGAGGAAGTCGGGGTGCGAAAGAATATATGGGGTTCTACGGAGTTTTGGAAACAAAGAATCACTTCCTGTCTGCATTATGTACCCTAGCCTTTGCAATGTTCCATGGTTAAGCATTGTCAAACATTATCGAGTGCTCCTCGCGTCCGTCTCTGCAGTGCGTTTGCTTGGAATCGCTGCGAGATGAAGGACAAGAGTTTGACGTATCATCATCAATTTTGAAAGCATACCTTTGAGAATAGGTTAAGACTGCTTAAACCCATATCACCTGTAGCTTATATAAACATCTACCTATCTATATTTCCAATTCCAAATATCATATGGAAGTGCATTTCTACCCTTAGCCCCTGCTAGCTTGGGCCCTATGTCTGTATACGCCAGGATTTGCCACCATGGATGGTCCAACTCCTCACCATCAGGGAGATAACGCCCGTTCTTCCCCCGGAAATTCTACTAGGGCTGCGAGATACCTCAAGGATTATTGTGTCTCTTTGGTGCCTTGCGCGTCCATTTGTCGTCTAGAAATGAGTCTTGGAACCCTTCATCTACTTCTCGCTGAACGTTGACAGGCGCTGTAGATGTCAATGGCGAAGCGAACGAGAGAGGCGCCTCTGTATCTAATTTCGGTACTATCAATCCGAAAATATCTAGCCATGAATAGCGAGCTTGGATCCGCAACCCATCATACCATATCGTCCTTTCAGCTGGCCTCCCGGACTGGATGACGTGCAAACAGCTGTACGAAGACTATGGCCACCCGACCCGTGTGGAGGGATAAAGATAGCGTCAGCCTCCAGCTGCTCGAGACAGCTTGCTTGTTAGTTGAGAGCGCAAGACTCCCGGTACCTCTGGAGCTGATGCTTCTTGGTGGCGCGGGGCCGCCTTTTTCCAGCTCTAGGGATGACTTGTTGCTTACTCTGATATAACCATTTCAGACGGCCTCGGTTTTCCTTCGAGTACCCTAAAAATATTTAGCTTCTCTCTTACGAAATTACGAACCCTTGAGAAGCCGTATATTTCAGGGCTCAAAGTCCTAGATTCGTGTCTCGGCGCCGTTTATACAACTAAGCGAGCTACTTCAATATCTACGATTACGAGGAAGGATGGGTGACGCGGCCTATGCTTGACACTGAACTATTCCACCGCATTCTCGTATCTTTAAGCCATGGGACGATCTCGTCGAATGCCGAGGCTGTGTTGCATGAAATATGATTTCAAACACAGTACTTTTGATTTCAGTTCCATGACTGATTGGGTAACTGGTGGACCTAGGTGGCTTCATGAATCGACGTAAAGGCCTGATCGGCGGATCTCTAATGTCTGGTTGTATTGGAACTTGTGAAGCCAGCTTCGGAATATGCATTGTATCACGGAGCACACTTTCAGCAATGACCGTGGGGTTATTTATTCTTTGAATATATACATTTTCAGGACGATTCGTCTGTCGGAAGTTCTTCTCTCACAGCCAGCCAGCGATTTGCGTCAGAATCATTGAATCTCGAAGTAACTTGTCGGCAATATCGAGCGACGCCATGGGCAATCTCCTTCGCCCTTGTCCTATTTACTCGGCCTTCATATATTGCCTTGCGAATCCGGTACCCGGGTTTGATTCTCTGCCACTCACTCCACTTTTCCTGCCAACCCGCTCCACCCTCATAATACTTTTCTCGCTGCCGAGCAGGTAGACCGAGTCCCTGCGGGGGTCGTCGCATAAGCCAACAGACTGGGTCGATTTTACCATCCGGCGGGTCCTCAGATGAGCTTTCATAGAGCTCAATTCCCTTAGTGAACGGCTTTAGTCCGGATGCCATCCTATGTCTATTTACAGCAAGTCTCCACGAGCTGATCTTGGGAGTTTGGGTTGCCCGATGACTGGGGTTGGGATACTTCGGACCCCGGGAAAGAGCTGATTTTGGGGCTGGATATGGGACATTGAATCGCGGATCCCCCCAGAGCCGTCTCTTTTCAGTGGGGATGCGGGAGACTGGATCAAAAACGATCCAGGTTTTTCTATTTAACCAATGATTTGCAAGCAGGGCGAAGTGAAATGGCCGTTGCCCTGGAGTTAATTGGTCCGAGATCCACTCCAGTCTCCGGTCCAAGTTGAATATTAATCGCACCTCCCAACTGCTCCAGTCTTTGGTTTGCGTTACAAAATGCGGCATTCGCCTTGTACAGGAGCGCTCCTTCTTTTGAAGATCTGGTTTCTTGCCCTTTGTTTGAGTCTTGACGGCTGAAGCTGGAATTCCCATTGACTCTTCTTGCCAGGTAAGAAGTGTTGGACGACGGAATGGAGTCGAATGACCGCGCAGGATTGGCAAGGAACTCCATTGATTTCGTGCATTCAAGTTACTTTTGTATCCATTCAATGATGCATGTCGCCTGACCTTGAACTGCTGCTCAGAGCTGCAGAGAATTAGGTCGCTGATGTCCGAGGATGATGTCCATTTTCGATTTTGTTGATATTGATATTGATATGCACGTTCAAATGCAGTACTATCGAGCGAGAGACTCCTCAATAATGCAGACTGTGGGCTTCCCGGAGGTCCTGCGGGGAGAGTGTGAGTACTGTATCCAATGCATTTGAGTGTCTGCACCCCCATCCGAGCAGACCAAACTTGGTACTTGCGCGAGCGACGGAATACTGGCGATATATCAGGCATGGATTCTTCACTGTCGATATTCTGAGGGTTCAAGTCTCGACATAAATGTGTGGGTATCGGAAAACCTTTACGCTGCGCAAGGCATGGCATAGAAAAGCTGTGTGGCGACGACTGGGTATAATGCATAAATCTCAGTGGGACGCGGCTGGTACCCTGGGAAAGGGGGAACCGCGGGAACGTGCTGAAGGCTTGTCTGGCAGGTGGGACAACATGTGAGCTTGTATCTGATCCGAGTTTTTCAGAAAACCTAGCACGCTGTAACCGAGGTGCTGTAGAATATCTCGATGAAAGCCTACTGTGAAGGCCTTCCTGTGAAGATCCATTTATACGTGTAGGCCCTCGAATGGGAGTAGCCAGAGACTGGGAGCCTACAGGAGGCAAAAGTGCTCCAGTCGCAAAAGGGGAGGAGGCTGACTCTGGGCCAGGATTTGATCTAGGCATAGAACGGGAAGGACTTGTATGGTTCCATATGGCGTCAGCCATTTCAGAATCATAGCACGTATTCCACTTAGGTACCCGGTGTTGTTCTCTCTCCGGATATGCACCGAGTTCTCTTTGACGGGGATCCGGATCCCACCATACACATTCGATATTGGTACTCGCTGAGCTCCAAGAAGTCCAACTGCGTAGCTTTGCCATAAATTTGCGGAAAAGTTGCTTGTTGGCTTCGTGTCGCTGAGAGGGCACCCAGCCGTACCAGGTTTTTGCGTAGCGAGTCGACGGGGCGTTTCCCTTTCTCAAGACTCTGGCCTTTGTAAATGAACGAAGGAAGCGAGGGAGTTTCCAGATAAGGACGGTAAGGATAAAGATGCCGACTGTTCCGGCGAGTAGCTGAACGAAAAGCTTGCGGGGAATAAACGATGTGGCCTGGACAGGCATAACTGGGGGTGCAATCAGAGTTGGGCGGATCAGAGTCGTAGGTGGAGGCCGGTAAAGGACAGGTGCCATCTGATGAATGTAGATTCACGCAAGAAGGTAGGCATTCTGATAACAATATGGAGGCTGAAGGTGGATATGTTTGTCGGGGGCCTCTATTGTGTTGGAGTGGGAGTGTCATCGCGATGGATGGGCGACGTAGAGGGCAGGAGGGCCTTTCCTCGCCGGCCACCTCGCAGCCATCCCAGGTACATAACAGCTCTTATGCCCGAGTTATTCCCTCCCGCGACGCCAATTCGTCCCTGGATGGTTGACCTCGAAGTATATCTCCTCGCCAAGCTGAACACTATCGGCATTCGACCGGCGCTTATTGTAAATGTCACCTTTATTGGAAGTCTAATGCTCTAATTGCAGGCTGTGCTATATCAGGTGATTGTTCGTGCTGCCTCACTCTGTCGCCTCACTTCTCCTTCCTCCCTCGTACAGCAGTGATGCCTCACTATTCACTCAAGTTCAGTCCGAGCCATTAACTCTGCAAAAAGAGCACTGATCCGCGCTGTTACCATGTCCCTTTGATAAGCCCTGGGTTTTTCTTTTTTCTTTTTTTTCGGGGCTTGCTGGCTGCTATTCTAGCTCTTGTCGCGCCCCACGGGCTTTGGCTTGATCTGGTCCAGTACTGTTGTTGCACATGTTTAGTACTCTGAAGTCTCAACCGCGGCAAAAAGTCACGTATTATACCCATTGCAGGAGGTCTGGTCGCTGCTGGAGTTTATGGAGCTGACTTTATTCGCATACCTGTTCCCTTCTTCCGTCGATCCACATGCCCAACCCCCAGAATCATCATCATCTACTGCATCCAAATACTGTCTGAACATCGGTGACCCTGGCCACAATATTGATGAAAGCTGATTGGTATGACACGGATGGAGCTTTACAAAGGTACGTTTCCAGTTTGGAAAGCTTTGCGATGTGCATGAGCTAGATTGATACGAGGTCATCATGCATTTGTTTCAATGTCATGCGGGGCAATATTTCGGTTGAAATATCGGTTGACAAACTTCTTGGGCCACCACCAAAGCTATTTCAATGGGCGAACGGCTAGCGACAAGTTGGGAAATAGAGCTAAACGATCCCGTAGGGCTTCGGTCAATGCCGACTATCGACCACGCGGGTGACACCAATCAACTCGTAGTTTCATTCACTCGGACGACCGGACCAATACGACACGTGCTGCTTCGGTGGAGCACTGGCAAATAGGATTCTATCAACGACCTCATGCTCCAGAGTGATATTCTTTCCACGTTCGAGCCGATCTTGCGCGAAGGATGCATTATGCGAGATTGCGAATCCTCGATCGAGTGGATCTGCATATCGTGTTCGATTCCAGGATCTTACAGGCGATGATCTTAAACAAGAGAGGCATAGGCGCCAATGTGTTGGAGTGTGCTGAAGTTGGGCACCCGTATGAAGAGGAATCGCGGTGGAAAGACCACCTTGGTTATTGTCAGAAAGTTTCGGTCTCGGGGTCTGCTGCGCACTTTTCGATTCTTGGTCCCCGAACCGGGTTTCATGTTCGATGAGTGTGTATTTGTAATGGGGCCTTGACAGATCATGGATGTCAATGCTCAATTGACTACACCGCCACTCTCTGTATTGCACCGCCACATAGATGTGGCTGGTCAAATTGACGAGTATACTACACAGTACACCCCATTTCTTAGCGATTCCTTGCTTTTCGACCCAGAGTAAACCTACTCTCACGGGTTTTGCATGCGATGGTATCATTGAAGGTGTTGATCCAGTACAGCAGTGTTGCGCTACTAACAAAGAGAACCGGAAACCGTATAGAGAGCTTTGACACTTCCTCAGCGGCCAACTGTCGAGGCGATATCCATTACGAACAAAGGCATGTAACGCGGGCGTGATCCAGAGCCTCCACATCCTTCTTGCGTGCCACCCAAATAAGCGGTCCTTGCTTTACCTTGCGTGTAGTAGATCCTTCGTGCTTGCAACCTGAGATCTGCTTTCCGTGTCAGGTAAACTGGGAACATTGCCACAGAAGGCAGCAACGTTTAAGCAGAAGCTGCGAGCTGTTTACGAGGGTCTCGATTCAGTCTGCAAAGAAGAACAGACTGGGGTCATGCGCCACGATACACCGTATGCGGCTACAGGGGTGTGGCGCAAACAAGATTGAGACAGGGATGAGCCTGTCGGGCCAGGCTGTCACATCTCATCCTGGTCTGCGGGACCGCAGCTGCTCCACCGCTCGTCATTTCCCGTTTGGGCCCCGTGCTGCCCGCAAATTTCCATCCTCAAACCCGCCCCGTCGATAGTTCACGTATCTCCAGCTGTTCCGGTTCTGTTAGGGGCGAGGGCAGAGAGCAGGCAGGATTATTTCAGAACTCTAATTTTGTGCAAGACGACGAACAGGGCAATACATGCCAATCGGCGGGATGGAGAGGTTTCCACGCCTCAACGAAGCAACACCAGTCTTTGTGTTGAGGCTGAACTTCAGTCCACCGCGCGTTCCCACTCGCTTTGCTGCCCGTGAAGATGATGGCACAATCTCGCTGTAAAAGAGTGCTCGATACACTTTCCGACTATGGACTACTATAAGGGATGGAAGGCATCTTACCCTTGCTATCAAGAACGTGGTTATAGTAATCTGGATAAACACTCCGGCGCCATGCGATTCGTTCGAGAGTCGACCGACACTGTGGATGGATCAAGTACCCGAAAATAATGCGTGCTAGGCTCAAGATCCCGGAATTTGACTCGTCCATGGCCTTGACAAATGCCGCCTGTGATCCACGCAGCCGGATTAAGCGACTCGCACAATTTGTCTACAAGCGCCGTTCGATGGGCAAAAAGGGTCTGCAGGATCAAGGGGGTCGATGGGGAACGGTCAATGTTCGCCGAGACTCGGCCTAAGGGATAAAGAAAACCATGGCGAGAGAAAAAGCAAGACTACACACCATTGATGGTCCCCTGGTTGGCTGTACCACCGGACCAGAATCTCATTAGGCACAGCATACCATACTACTGCCCAGCCCCAGGTCCAGCGAGTCAAAGCTTCATGGTGTGGCAAACTGATCCCCCTGATCCGATCGTTGTTGCGAGTTCCACTGTTCCAATGCGAATAGTTGCCCACAATCCGCGGCAAACGATCATTTTGCATCCTGCAGCTCTATCGTCTTAAGATGACCCGCTGACCAACCAATCTACTATACTTCATCTACCATGTTTTGCCGATCCCTCGTGGCATAGTTCGCCGCTCGTATGTGTGGCAAACGCCTATTTCCTTGATACCTAGATGAAGCAGGTTTGGAGACGCAGATGATGTTGAAGAATTGCGAAAGCTTATCCAAGCAGAACCTTCACAAATGTGCCCACTCCCTGGATCATGACCGACTCTTTCCGTCACATCAGCTTTCGTCGTCTATATAAAGATAGCAATACCTCTCCGTTCCAACCTTAATTTTTTGTATCCGGTATCAACAGATTCAAGCACTTTCCTCTTAATCCCAATCTCCAACCACCATTATCAGCTATTCTCTTCTCTCTGCCAGTTGTCAGGTTCAACCCCTCCATCGTCATTATAAACATTCTGGTTCCTATTCAAAAAATGAGTTCAAGCAGAGAATACAGCCTCACATTCGCGATCGCGCCCCCCGCATCTGTTCGTCCTGGTGTTCCCTTCTCCCTCCCTGTCGTCGTGGCGGTGCGCCCCATCGGTGCTGCAAGCAGCGATCCATTACAACAGCTAGGTGCGGGTGCGTCTCTTCGAGATGAGTCTGGAACCAGTCCCTCTGGCGGTCTGACCGGCACTGTTTCGACAAGCGTACGTAGCCGAGCAGGAAATACCACAAACGGATATGCTCGACTCGGTCCTCTGAGGATTACGACCCCGGGAAAATACAAGCTACGAGTTACATTGGTCAACAATACATCCAGTGGAGTGACCGTGCGTGGATTTATCGAATCATCTGTCATCCATGTCCATGCGGGTGCTGCCGCGTCTCAGCAACCAAGTAAGTAACCGCACCAAGGGGGCAACAAAGCACACTGCATTTTTATCTTTGGGGGGGTTATTTCCAGAGGTATTTTTGCTAACACAGATTTACCGCTTAGCCCCGAGTCAGATCTCAAAACTACAGTCATTAATCCCTGAGAATATCGGAATATCGCAAGCAGACATTGTTTCCTGGCAACAAACCTAAACATCCATTCTAAAAACATCCGGTGTTCATGTTCATTGAGTGGCCTCTCGGGGGCATTTTAATCGCCCGGTGGTTATTTTGCCCTCGTAAATCTGTGCGGCTTATCTTTCTTTAAGCTCTTTTTCGTTTGTTCCCACCGGCGTTCTTTGTTTGCACAGCTTTCTTTGGGTGTTGAGGAGAAAGATGGGGTTTCATTTTGCCTGGTACTCAAATTACCTGTGTTTTCTTTAATCCTAGAGCAGCAGCAGCAATGCCATCGGCCACTTGGGTGCCCGGGCAACTTTTACAGCATTTTCGGGCAGGAGAAGCGTTGGGAACCAGAACTGAGCCTCCGCCCCGGTCCTTCTACCGTCCATGACTCTTGCTCATCAGCTATTCCCTTTTTATATTATTTCAGCATACGCTCTCCTTATAGACAAGCCTTATTTCGTTACTTGACTTTCATATGCACCTAGTAATATACTATGGTTCCCCGAACAGATACGACATGAATACCTCCAACTCACAACCAGTATAGTCCTCGAATAACACCTGTAATCCTTGACAGTAACCTCACCATCTTGTCTCGGTAAAAGTTCCCCATCTCCAAACCACCAACCTCGATAATCAGAGTCAGCTTGTACCTGAATAGATAGCGACCCAAGAGAAAACACTGCCGACAATCTACACCTAAAGTGCAGAGGCCTATTTCTTGAGTGGGCTATGGATGTCGTGGACTCCTAGGCGATAAGTACTATAGTACGTATCTATGAAAATAGCCTTCTTCCGTTGCTGCCTTAAGCCCTCTTTATCCCTTTTGCGTCTCGCTGTTTATATTATTAGGGCTAGTTATCCAAGGGCGTTATCTGAGTCATCCAGCGGCCCAAAAGTACTGCGTAGGTAATCGGCACGTAGGTACAGGGATTCTGCTACTGTGTTTCTTAGAAGAATTTGGCCGATGCCCGCGGCGTTCATTCTACTGGTTTCTTTAAGTATTAAAGGAAAACCTTACGAATGGGAAAATGGAAAAGCCATGAATGGGCTGAAGAACGAGTTTCTCATTTCTTAGAGTCTATCTAGAGTGGTAAAGAGAGGAAGCGTAGTCCTCATACAGCGCAGACTGTTGTCCATGGCCGTGGAATGATGCCGAGCTTTCTGAATGGGGTCGTTTCTGAACCTGGGAAAACTGCTAGCGGGTTATTTCTAACCCGGCAGTCGCATCGTTCTTCATTCTGAAGTGACTGATTGATCGATTGATTGATCGAAAGAGACGCCTGGCTGATGGATGGGTAGATGGTTTGTCGAGGATACTGGAGGGTCATATTCGCTTTGTGCATGACTGCATTCTGCAACGAAAGCTACCGAGCTGACGATGTCATAGATAGATCCTTTGGTTGATAGATTGTCCGGTTGGTGAAAAGAGGACGTGCATGCATTCAGCCCTTCTTTTGCTGGCGGACCCAGTCGACGCCGTCGCGGACAGTGTCTCGAACGCTAAAGCCACCGAAGAGCCAGTAGTTTGAGTGTCGGCCATAGTGGTAGACGGTGTTGTCGTAGCGACGGCGGTCGTCGGTGCTTCTGTGGGAGTTGTTGGAGCCTGAGGAGCCCGATCGGGACATCTGGACAGGGCTATGGGTGCGACGGGGGCGCTCCTCGTTGGAAGAGAATGAGTTGCGCGTGATGGAAGTCATTTTTGTAGAAGTTGAATAGCGGTGTTTGTAGAGGTTTTGCGTCAGACGCTTGTTTGTGGACGAGGCAGTGGATAGGTTGGTGATCCGTGTATGAAGATTAGAAGTACCACTAATTCCAGATCAAGGTATAAGAATAGTATAATGCGTGGGATGGTCCCTTGAATAGACTGAGGTATGAAGGAAAGAAAGATTGTGAAGACGAGGGGATTTGGCCGACTATTTATGCTGCCTTCGCTCGCGCATTCCTTCGCGATTGACGTCGAGAACCAAGAAACGCCCCGGGCAATCGGTTCGCTGGTCTCGCGGACCCTCATGAAGCGGGGAGTTTGACCTTGTAGGGCAGGCGCTAGCATGATCTTTGACGTGAGGTCCTATCAGGACGCACCTGGCAATGAGACAGGGCAGGAGAGACGGTCAAACACGGACAAATCAGACGGTGCCAACGCGCGCAGGAGGTCCATCAGTAGGGCCTAGTGCGAATTCTTGTTCTCGCTGGGTCGATGTCAGCCAATAATGGTACCTTCAGAGGCCTGCCCCATGTCGCTGGGCTCGCGCTAGAAGGTCCCCTGAAGTTTTGGCCCCATGATGACGGCAGTTTGACCGCTTCTGTCTGGAGGCCCGCGCTGCGTTTGCACCGTTTCAGCCGCTTCCTGAGGCTTTCGTGTCGGTGAACACCCGGACCACCACCAAATGTCCATCATGCAACCACACGGACGCGGTAAACTCGAGATGAGCATGGAGGGAGCAGAGTACACAGCGGAGAATGTGATTCGTGAGACGAGAATTATCGGTCGCGTTGACTTGAGTCACGGTCGATTGGCTGTCTCTGAGTCAGATCACATGGTCTGGGGGCTTTGCCCGTTTCGTTCTCGCTCCAGTCACGCTGACTCCTGAGCCTCCGGTCCTCCAGCTTTCCAGTTTTCTGCTGTGGATGACCACAATCGGGCAAGCTCCTTTCCTTGGCGTCCTTGCATCGCGGACATCGCTTTCCCTAATTGGTGCCCGTTTTGTCGTCACGGATTTCCGACGCTCCGTCCCCAGCAGGTGGTCTGGGGCACTCGGCAGAGACGGCACGGGCATCAAGAAACAGATAACAATCTCCGCGGCTGCTTGGACTTGCGGCTCTCACGACGAAAGTACTAGTCTTTCTCCACATCTCTCGCCTACGCGGTCATTTTTCGCCTACACAGCCATTGTGTGATTTTGCAATGAAAGGGAAATCATTTTATTTCAAACAAGATAACAATCACCATACGAACATGCAAGGAACAGATAAACAACTAAACACCTGACCGGAGTATGCGATTTTCGGTCCTTACGCCAGAATTATGCTCTATGAACAATGCAGAGCAAAATATCGAACCTCAAACACCAACAAAAATGCAGCGCAGTGAAATAACACCCGACTATTCCTCCTGTAGCGGCCACAGTTTCTCGCTTGGCTGTTTCCAAGAGCGCGGTCGCTCCGAGTGGCAGCGTCGGTGATTCTTCTCGGTCATCAGACGGCCTCGCTCGCCATCTCGAGTCTTTCTCTTCTCGTTGGTGGCTATGGGATGCGCGGAGAGTCGATGAATCCAGTATGGAAGCGGCACTGTCTCTCCGGACATCATCGTGGGTAAAACCAAGAGTGACCGGGCCCTATCCAGTGGGGGTTGCACCATCTTACGCAGCGAGACGGTGGCGGCACCGGTCTGGTCGTGTCTTGCTCCGTCTTTAGAGTGATGATGCCAAAGTCGGTGTGGATGAGCTGGCTGAGAACGAATAATCCCGGCAGATGCGGCGTCATCCTCAAACAGCTCTCCAGATTGCACCGGGGCCATGAACTGACTTTCAAATTGGAGCCCATCGGGCGGCGCTGTCACCGTGATGATGGGCAGGTTACGTCGTTCGCGAAGACGCATCCCCGAGCCGCAGTACGGCCAGGAATGACGTCTCTTGTGGTGGAAATGCGGCATGGTGATCATAGTGAATTACAGTGTCAGAGAGCCACCTCGAGCGCGCTGGGAGAGGTGTATTTAAAGGACATGCACGTCAGCCGAGTTGAGAAAAGGGCAAGGAGTTCTAGGCACCTACAAAAAGAGTCAGTGGCAAGAAACAGCCCCGTTTCGCCTCATCATTCGCACAACTTCCGGGGAAACTGCAGCGGGCAAAGCTTTGTATTTCTGTCGCAGGCAGCCAGGAGCAGGTACACTGCGGATTATAAAGCATTCAGCCTCTTAGCATGCGTCAGGCGGACTACACGTAAAGGGCGCACGCGCACCATAAAAACGCGCAGCACCCTCACCCAGGTGACAAACTCGGGGCACCATGTAAGACACGAAGAGGGTTCATGGTCGACCTTAACTGTAACCAAGCAGGTTTGTCGAGGTTGCCCATTAGGTAAGTAGTAGATTCGTGAGTCATGTAGGCGCGAGGCATGCCCTGCTTTTACGCTGCTGACTGGCGGGCTTGAGCTAACAAGGGAAGCTGTGCCTTTATTTGCATAGCTCTGCCTAATCGGATTTCACCCTTTTCATATCCAAAGACATAAATACGCCCCCTTGCTGCGGATGCAGTCGAGTCAGCACAGTCATTGCTATCTTGCGACGCTAGAGCCTAGCGGGCATGAAGTCCTCTTCCTTCCCCAGCACCGCCCCGCAAAGCTTAACCTCATCGTCAAACGCAGCACCTTCTATTTATAACATGAATAAAATTCCAGAATAACTTCCTCAATAAAGACATTCGCTGCTCGCCACAAATATTCCCTCTATACACCACGTAATTTTTCTTAATGGTGGTGGGGCTCTTGCAAACCTGGGTAGTATCGAGATCCGAGCGTGACTATATATAATCCGCAACTACCATCATTCCTCATCATTAATGGCTTCGCGGGGAATGCAACTTGCAAGATTAAGTCGCAGCGGGCCGATGCGATGACGCCACAGGGGCCGCTCACCCGTTTATCTATGTCAGTTGGGGAGATCATGCGTTGAGAATTTGGTCGAGGTGGACGAGTCATGGGACTTTCAGAGGCCACTCGTTGGCTTCCACCATGACCAGCCAGAAGAGAAAAATGGTTACGACCATAATTTATAAATATATGTGATACCTAATTTATCTGCTGATGTGAGGATAGTTGATGTTTACTTGAGGTCGAATTTTATCTATATACTGCGGAGTATATGCCTAACGTATGTATATCAGAGCTAGGAGCCAAGCAAGTCGTAGCCATGTCCATATTTCCACGCTGAGTGTGACTTGGCACTACCGTCAAGCGTGGCAATAAAATCGTCGCGATCTAGTGATTTACAGGTTGTTAGCTAGGGATGGGTAAAGAAAGAAGTTCTCTAAAGAAATATTGTAGCTGCAACTCACCTTTCGACCGCTGGAAATAGATAGTAACCGGCCCACTCTTTTTCGCCATTCTCGCATCTTTTGGAGAGCCTGATGCTATGACAGCAAGATTGAGTACGCTGCCTCGGGTGTATGCCGTCACGGGAAACTCGACGCGGTTACCGTCGCGGGATGAGATGCTGCGACAGCTCCCCGAAGGGACTGACATACTGAGCCACCTATCTGGGACGTTGTTTGTCCATCGTGCTGCGAGCTGGATTGAGTTTCCCTTGCGCCAGAGTTGCACTTCCGTTTCACCCTTTGTGGACTTGTTGGAGCCGAGAAAGGACTGTTTCTTTGTGGTCATTGACTCGGCGCGGCGGGAGAAGCAGAGCTCGTAGCCGGATGCGAGAGAGCTCATAAATGAGTGGGAGATGGCTTCGTCGGTGAAGAACACTTCCATATTTCCCGTTTTCTTTTCGCAGTGGGAGAAGATCACCGGCGTGTTGTTGGTTGCACGGTATAATTGCTCCACGTGGGAAGAGATATAGTCGACGTAGAAGATTTTGGGGAATTTGACATTCATGCTGGACGAGTCGTATATATAATCTATGTCACGGTAAAGATAGTAGAGGCTGCGATATCGGAAGGATAGTCGGTTCTCCAACAGAAATATTGCTTTATATTGTTTTTGGTCAAGTGAAACATCTGCCACGTCGTATACGCTGCCTGAGCTGCTTGGCTGAGCCCATGAGTAGGTTGGTGTTTGGGTGAGGCTAAGAATCGCCTTTTCAAACTCTGCAGCTCGCTGCGGAGACCGAAACTGTATATCTAGCCCGATATTGGGGCTATTTTCATCGTAGACATAGGAGTAAACGGGGTTGTAATTGCCATCTGTTTTATCTGACCGTTCCTGGCCAGTGTCGGACCATTTGATCTGAACTGACTGAGACATTTCATTGCGGTGGACTTGTACACCGCACAATGGCATGAAAAACTCGAGGCTCGAAGGGACCTTTTCGGCCATGGACGAGCTAATAACCATACGTCGAATCGACCGCCATACTTCTCCGAATGTCCTCTCTAGAATCCGCACTTGGCATGATCGAGTGATTATAGGAGGATTCATGGACTTCATGATTGGTGCTCTTAATTGCTCAACAATATCCACCGAGCTCTTGAATATGACGCTTTCGGAGAACTGCTCCGAATCCGACGGTTCACGCTGCCAGACCGCATCAAAATACGCTTTGGGGATATTGATGAATTGGCCAAGGTCCGACGAATATTGGAATGAGATGGACACAGGGGTTGTGCCAAAGCTCAATGTCACAGGTTCGGATATTTTTGCTCCGGGGATGCCCCCTAGTGTAGCATTCGATACCTTTATCAGTTGGGTTAGATCATCTGTCGTAACTAAATTGCCTATATTAGCCAAATAACTACAGCACTATTAGAAGAGGAGTGGTCTCACAGTCCCGCTGTAAGCAAAGAGTACCGCTCTGATTGCAGATGGTGAGTTTGGGTTCGCTCTCGCCTTGGACCGTGGACAAAAGAAGCATATAGGGAGCAGTTTTGGTGCGCATCCTAAACTTCTTACCGCCGATGCCGGCATTCACAAACGCGCGCAGAATGACTCGCTCGTCTTCCGCACCAGCATCGTCAAGCTCAACGGTAGTATATCGGACATTTTCCAGACTGAGGAGGTTCTCCTCATTACTATAGGAAGATTCGTCCGGCTGGACTGCTTCCCAAATGTCAAGGTTGTGCAAACTGATAGTTGTGGGGTCTGGAATATCCACAGAAATAAACTGTGAAAAATCCTCTTTGATTCCCTGGTTTTTATTAGTCTCGTCCAAGACATGTATAGTAAGAAGGGACCCACGTCTGATAAGTCCGCAATTAATTTTCGGTTCTCATCTATAACTAATGACTGTGGAGACTGCCTTTTCAAGACGATATCATAAAGAATATACGACGCTTTTAATAGATCCACATAGGCTTGGTGACCCGAACTAGAAGAGTTAGTAGATGGGCTCGTGCTACCTCGAGGGCTGACGAGGGATGGCCGTTCGCCGTTTGCGAGATTGGCTCGCGCCTTTAACTTGTTAGTTGTTATCATGGAATGGGCATGATGAACACACCTTGAGCTGCCACCAAACTGCAATCCTGAGCCAGTCCCTCGTACTCAGGCTCTGACAATGGTCCTCATAGTTGGAAGCTAACTCAAACTTCTCAAGGATTGTAGTCTCAGGCTGGTGGATTGTATCTCGTGGTTCATAACGGAGTGGTCGCAGGTGCTGGTCACGTAACTGGAGCTCGTGAAGTTGTCGCAAAGTGCCTGCAGATGTGGGAGTGTTCGGAGAATTGATGGAGCTCCCATACGGAGCAGACTCATGTCTTTCAGATAGCGACTCACTTCTCTGACTCCGAGGATAGTCTTGATATGGGCTCTCGGTGACACGTGAACCCGACGAAACAGGACTTCGGCCAATCAAGTGGCGTTCTATAGGTGTTGGACTGTTGAGCGAGGTCCTTAATGGTGAAATAGGAAATGTTTTGTTTGTAAAAGCAGTGGAGATTGACCCGCTGGAATATTCGGAGAGTCGAGAATCGGACGAGGTCGAGTTGCTAGGATGAACCCCGGAAGGACTCTCGGGTTGGAAGACAACATCTGGCTTTACAGAGCTCGGCGCATCGAGTTCACTTGCGACATCAAGTCCCAGGCGCTCTGTACTCATTGTGTGGATCCCGCTGCTGGGGGGCTTCACTTCAGGCTCGGGGTTGTCTTGTGGTTCTTGCGAAGGGGTTGTTGCCAGTGCGTCCAGGATTAGGCTTTCGAGTCCTTTCTGAGATGAACTATACAGGTAAGAAGCTGCCTGACAAAGCGGAAAGTGACAACACTTACTTGCCGGTGGGTGTCATGTATAAATGGAGGTTTGCGGAGTACACCATAATCCTTGACCGAAGTCCTTCAACTTGCTCTCTGTGTGTGTCCCATTCAAATCTTGGCCCGTCACCAAAACCAGAACCTCGATACTTTGTAACCAGATCCCCCAGTTGTTTGAGAGTCGAATAGGTGCCGTGTAAACAACTTTGCAAGCCGTGTACACGATCTTCGGGCAGGGTTTCGAAGAAAGAGGAATTGGAGGTAACGTGGTCACGAAAGGCGCCCAGTGTGCCTTGCAACGAAGCCAGTTCCGTTACAAGGTTTCGAAAACCAACGGGCGCATCCCCAGAAATAAGGTAGCATGAGTGATACAAGTCCCAAGAAAGTCGCGCGAGGGCTGAAATGTCTACCATAGCGAGTTTGGGTGGCATAATGAGAGACTTTCTTTGTCTGAAGGGGCCGATCTGGGACGTATCCAGTGGAATAAGAACTGCTCAGGGTGGGGTGACTGGCCACACCGCAGATGACCCCCTGAAGTCATAGTAGACCTCTTGAATAGGATTGACGAAGAGCTGCAATCGACCAGCCGTTGGAGTCGAGTATCTTGTAGTTGATGATGAGGCCAGCGGAGGGAAAGGCGGGGAAAGCCAGCGGCAAAGAAGAATAATTACGAGACGCGACAACAGCAAACCATCACGCGAATGATGGATATGCTTCATGTGTCTCTTTGAGGGTATAGTCGCTTAGGCGTGGGAAGTCCAGCGTTGGTGTGCAAGCCTGGAAATCGTGTGGGTGGTCCGAAGGAAGATGGCGAGTCCACGAGAAACTCTTGCTCGGCGCCATGAAGAGGCGCAGCATTGTAAGATATCGGAGGAAGATTGACTGGCCGGGGGGCAGCTAGGCTGTCCAGGGCACGAGGGCCGCAAATCAGCATTTGAGAGCCCATAGAGCCTCTCCTCGCGAGAGGGCGCATGGGCATCCACAGACTACTTGAAAGAAATAGCCATGCACGAGATCCCACAGCATGGCAGCTTTCAATTCGCAGTCCAATAGATTCGCCCAGACTCTGCCATAAGTTGGACCTTGGTTGTTGTCTGGGCATCCTCCGGAGTAGAGAGTTGAAGTGAGCTGCCCCCGCAAATCCGCCATGGCCCCATCTGACAGCACCCAGATCCAATCAAGGAGTGAGCCTCTCAGTCTTGGCCAATTGAATTGCTCGTTCGCTCAAAGAAAGTGGACGGTGGGACTGAAGCACCAACTCCACGCGCGGGAAGATCCTGCGCAGCGCCGACTCAGCGAGTCGAGAAGTTTGGAAGTGGAGGGATTATGAACTTGACCAGGTCGTCAAGTCGATCTGCCAAACTGGAATCCCGAGAAACCGGTCGGAATCTAGATCTCAAATCTTGGACCTGATAAACGCCAGACAGACGCGAGCCGGAGAGTGAGTCTGTAGTTTCGGAGGAGAGAGAAACACGAAGGAAATCGACGATCACGGCCCAGCTCTGCCTCAGGCCACTAATAATTGTAAACAGCGGAATTTCAGGGGTTTAGCTTCGTCTTCTCACAACCACCCCCCGGACACGCGAGAACTGCGGAATATTTAAACACAACCAACCCTCGAGAATTGAATCACGCAGGAAACAACCAAGTCTTAACCTCATTTATACACCCAGCCCACGAGGCGCACCATTCAAAATGTCCACCACGGCAGCTCCATTCGAGCTCGACACACCGACAATCCTCTGCATCGCGTTCGCGCTCTCCTTTATGCCAATCGCCTACGTCCTCGGCGTCTCCCTCATCCCATCTACCCAGACGCGCAACCGCATCCTCTTCTTCTGGCACGCCTACGACGCCCTCACCCACCTTTTCATCGAGGGCTCTTTCCTCTACGAATGCTTCACTAGCTACGCGACCCTCCCGCTGGGTTTCACCACCGAGCCCGCCTTCCTGGGTTTCAAGGACCGCGTGTACGGCGCTGCATACGGCGGCTCAAGCCCCAGCGCGCGTCTATGGCAGGAATACGCAAAGGCCGATCACCGATGGGCGACTGCGGATGCGACTGTCATCTCGCTGGAGCTGTTGACCGTGTTACTTGGTGGACCGGCCGCGGTCTACGTTTGTTATTTGCTCTGGAACTCTACCCGGGATGCGACGAGTGAAGAAAAGGGCTCTGCGAAGGGGAAGCTTTGGCTTGTTGCTACTGCCTTGGCGACGGCGGAGCTGTATGGTGGGTTTATGACGTTTGCGCCGGAGTGGTTGACCGGAAGCGCGCAGCTGGAGACTGGAAATGCGGTTTATCTTTGGTTTTATCTGGTTTTCTTTAACACTCTTTGGGTCTGGATCCCGCTTTGGGTGCTTTGGGAAGCCGGCAAGGAGGTGAGAAATGCGTTTGTGGCCGCGGAAGCGGTTGGTGAGAAGCGGAAGACGAAGTGATGGAATACTAATTATGACGGGGTGGCTGTATATGGTAATGATAGGAGGTTAGCGGGGTATATATATGTATTTGATGATTGACTATATTAACGTTGCTGCGCTTGTCGTTTAGATAGATCTATCCTATATTCCGTTTATTCAAAGCATTGACTCTCTTTCAGGAATTACGCATCTACAGGCTGAATGCCATATCTCTCGTAGGGAAAGTCTTGCAGCGTCGAAAGCACCTCTGCAAACCCATCGTTCAGGTGGCCCGGCTTCCCGGCACTCTGCAGCCTCTCCGCAGTAAGGTCATCGGCCTCCTTTTCCGACACCGACTTCTCCGACTCCTTATGCTCCCCAGTAAGACCGGCCAGCACCTCGGCCTCGCGTCCCTTATATGCCCCCAACAAACCAGGGTGCGGACACCAAATGACCCGCATCCCCGCTCTCCTCCCAGCCTCAACACCGGGAACAGCATCCTCAAACACTAAACACTCCTCAGGCGTAATCTCCTTCTCCCCTCGCTCTCTCAGACCAGCATTGATAGTCTCCAACGCAAGCAGATAAATATCCGGCAACGGCTTCCCCCTCCCTTTTCCAATCCGAGGGTCGTCGCCCAAAACACGCTGAGAGTCTGGGAATAGCGAGAACAGATCCTGCAGATGGCTGGTTTTCAATTGGTAGTTCCTGTTGTGCGATGATGTAGCTAGCGCGATGTGCACCGGGTTAGAGGTCTTCTGTGTCGATAGGAGCTTTGCGAGCAATGTTTCTACGCCTGGTAGAGGCTGAGTGGTGGGGAAGAGCTCTGCTTGGAGCTCTCCCTGGCGCTTGTGATATTCCTCGTGTGGGATTGGAAGTTGTGCCCAGTGGTGGAAGATCTTTGCGGCCTGGTACTTTGTTAGAATGCGGTGCGTTCTTCTCCATAAGCGGGGGCGGGGTAATAATAAGTCGGTAGGGACAGAAAGGGGATTGTGTACTTCTGGCTGAGGGCGTCCTTGGAGCTGAGCTTTGATAGTCCATGGCAGAGAGGGTTTTCCGAACGAATGGAGGATTTTATTAGTGATATCCGTGTATAGATCTTCCGAATCGATCAAAAGGCCGTCCATATCGAAAAGACATGCCCGCACGGGCGGGAAGCTGAATGCGATTGTCAGTTGAAAAGTGGACATTTGGGACGGGATACATACTTTCTGACTCCATCGGCCATTGTTAGGTGAATGACAGAGGTTGCTGATAAACGAGAGGAAGAAACGAGAGAGTTGTGGAGGATGAGTCTGTCCAAGCGTTTCCCCCTCAACTGTTGGTTGGCCTCGATAGCTTATCGCCGATTACTGCCTCAGGCAGGAGGATCGGGGCACAGACTCCGACCGTATCAGCCATTCCCCGCAACGTCTAACAATCTCCAAAATCTCAGCAACGATGGCAACGCATAACTCGGACAAGGGGAAAGACATAAAAGAACATACTGGGAGCGACAACGAGGATGAAGAGATCTTCCACGATGCTCGGTTCCCAGCCGAAGAGGAGACAGTGAGCGAACAACATTCCCACACGCAGGCCCGGACGAACTGACGCAGAAATCTTCTACAGCGCCTCCTCGAGGAGTCCCGGTCGATAAAAGCAGAAGCAAACAAACTCTACTCCGTCGCATCATACGACCAAGCCATTTCCGCGTATGACCGAGCCATCGCGTCTTGCCCTAGCTACCTCGACTACGAGATTTCCGTCGTCCGGAGTAATATGGCGGCTTGCTATTTGAAGCTGGAAGACTGGAAAGCGGCAGTCGATAGTGCAAGTGCATGCATAGATGGATTAGACCGCGTGGTCCCGCCGTCTACAAAGCCTGAGGAGAAGGAGGATTCCGATACGGCACCAGCTGACTCGGACGCTGCCGTGGTGGAAATATCCGGCGAAGATGAGGTGGCGGAAGAAGAGCAGCTTAAGAAGATCAAAGAGCGCGATGATAAGAAGCGCGATGTCATGCGGATTCGAGCGAAAGCTCTGATGCGGCGAGCGAAGGCGAAGACCGAGTTAGGCGGTTGGGGGAATCTCCAGGGGGCGGAGGAAGATTACAAGATCCTCGCTGCTATGGAGAACCTATCGGCGGATGATAAGCGGATAGTCCAAAGGGCTTTACGAGAGCTGCCGCCGAAGATAGCCAAGGCACGGGAGGCCGAAATGGGGGAGATGATGGGCAAGTTGAAAGATGTGAGTTGACCAACCGGTTATAGGGAGCTAGCTAACATATTCTAGTTGGGGAATGGCATTCTTAAGCCGTTTGGATTGTCGACGGATAACTTCAACTTTGTCCAAGATCCGAACAGTGGCGGATATAGTGTCAATTTCTCGTCATAACAAGCTCCGATGCGTCTCGCCGGAAGCTGATTCGAAAGTGGTAGCAGATGTAATGCATATAGACATTCTTGGGAGAAACAATATACACGCAACTCTCTCCAGCAAGCTTACTTCCAGACGCCTTATACCACACCAGGCTAATTGTAAACCTTCGCCAACAACCCTGGAATGATCTCCAAGTCCTTCGGCTTATACGTGTACTTTCCATCATCCGAAACCCTCACATCCTGCCTCCGCCTCTGCTGCTGCGTCTGTCTGGCCTGAACCCACTCCTTCGTCGTCAAATGCTTCCCAACATTCGTGAATACATTCCCAGTCAGCCCCAACCTCTGCAGCAACGGACTATTCGCAATCGGATCCAAAACAACTTGATTATTCGGCCTGGCAAAATACAACACCCCCAACCGATCAATCCCCGCCTGGTCCTTCGGGGGCGCATGCACTCGATGAACACTCGACTTGATCAGTCCGCCCGTCAACGCAGTCAGCGCATCACACGTGTTGATCGTGATCGTCCCATCCTGAGGCCTCACCCACTTCCACTGCCCCTCCGAATTGAGGATCTGCAGCGCCGCAACGGGCTGTCGGAAGAGAAGCGTCACTGTGCCTAGGTCCGTGTGACCGGGACTGTATAGCTCGCCGACGAGCTTGTTTTCCTCGGCGCTCCGGGCTGCATAATGCATGTAGCGCAGGTGGTCTTCGCCTTCGACGTCATATTGGTGGTCGCGCACTAGCTGGTTCTCGTCGGGAAGCTCGAGGAAAATGGCGAAGAGACGGAGTAGTTTCTCGACGACCTCCGTGTGGCATTTGCGGCTGAAGGCTTCGATCTCGGTGATGTGGGAGGCTAGAATGGCGGGCTGTTTGCGCTCGTGGTGTCCATCGAATTTGGGGATGTTGTATACTTGGACGTTGTCTTTAATGCCATTTCCAAGACTATAATTTCTTTCTTAGCGGACTAATAGTATTGCCATCGAGTTCAACTTACACTCGATGTCCCGCCGGACGGTATCCGTTGTACTCGCCCCTTTCTAGATCGTGCGTGTTGTGGTACTTGAGTCTCTCCTCGAGAGGGAGGGAGTAGAATTCCCGACCGAGTGCGAACTGACGGTCGATTTCTTCTTGGGTGATGTTGAAGTTCTTTACGTAGAAGAAGCCTATGCTGCATTAGCAGGTGCCCTGGTTCGTTCTATTCGGCAGATCTCACCAACGTTCTTGACAGCATGCTCCAATTGTTGCACGAGTTGTTCCTTGCCTCCAGGCTGATCAAATCGGCTGAGATCGATTGTAACCAGTTCGGCCCAGTCAACTATGTTTATTAATGACATTGATGTAAGCTATGAGATAGCAGACTCACGGTCCTCTTTGGTCTCAGGGACCTGCTCGTAGCGGGGGATCTCTAACTCAGTCATGACCACAGTCGATGCAGACAATGCACTAGAATGCAATAAAACGCAGTCTGATTAGAGTAAACCAAGAAGTCCCAGCCTATATATATTACATGTTCTGTATCATCCCATTTTACCCCGCAACCATACTCTCCAACCCTGATATCTGATTGATTATCAATCAAGCACGCCATCCAAGTCGAATATTACCCTAACTATAGTCCTTACTCAATGTGAAGAATGCAGCGATGCTCTTATTGTCGGAACTGACTCGTTAGGGCTGGGCCGAGATGTTTGGAGTACGGTTGTTTTGGTTGGCGTGATAAGAGCAATCTGCAATTGCTCAGGACAGGGGTTGGACACGCCATCGGCGATAAAATGGAAATTACACAACCATCTGTGTCACGTATTCTCGTGTCTCATTCCTAATAGAGAGAGATGGGGTCGCAGAGATAGGTGGGGTTGAATTGCGTCAAAGAAGCCGCTTTGCAACAATCTGATCAACATGCCATATAAACGGGCAGAAAATGCGGTTTTGCTTTCGTGACCTTGAAAAAATATCTTTGAAGAGGCCGAACAAGATGTCTGATGTGAGGAGACGGCCGTCAAACTCGCTCTTAGGAATAATCAAGGAGGTTTTCAATTGGTATCCATCTTCATATCCGCTCGAGGAGAGGAAGTTATTGTTCAAACTCGACGTCTCTATCTTGGTCTTCGCCTGTCTTTGCTGTAAGTCATATCCTGGTGCCGATTTAACTGCAAGACGACTGATTGAATTAGTTTTCGTCAAGTTCCTGGACCAGACCAATATCAACAATGCATACGTGAGCGGTCTGAAAGAGGACTTCGGCCTGTATGGGAACGAGCTCAACTATTTTAATATATGTTACTATGCTGCCTATGTAGTATTTCAGGTGCCTGGAATGCTCCTAATGTCGCGGCCAATTCTGTGCGTATTGCGTGAGAAACTGCTGGGGTCCTCTATTCTGACATGTATTAGGGCTCGCTGGCTCCTCCCTGGACTCGAGATCCTCTGGGGAATTTGCACCTTCGCTCAGAGTCGAGTGACGAATGTCCACCAGTTGTACGCCCTGCGCTTCCTAGTAGGGATGTTCGAAGCCCCAGTATTTGCAGGGACGCACTTCATCTTAGGTGAGCATCCAGTGCTTTGCTTAGAATAGTATCTAACAAGCGCCAGGCTCATGGTACTCCGGCCCAGACCTGTTCAAGCGCGCAGGAACCTGGTTCCTCTGCAACCCGCTAGGAACAATGGTAAGCGGGTATCTCCAAGCAGCGGCATACACCAATCTCTCCGGCGTCGCGGGGATGCCTGGCTGGCGCTGGCTGTTTATCATCGACGGGATATTTACCATCCCTGTGGCGCTGATCGGGTTTGTGATATTTCCGGGGATCCCAGACTCGCCACCGCCGTTCTTTATTTCGAAGCGGGATATTGAGATTGCGAAGGAGAGAATCAAAAGGGCCAATATTCGGAGACCGGGCAAGTTGGGTCTTGATGTCTTTAAACGAAGTCTGAGGAGGTGGCATATTTGGGTTTTCTTGTTCTGTTATGCGTGCGTATCCTCGCCCCCTTTTCCTGTGGCTTCTACTATATAAAAGGAAGAAATACGGACAGAGATGAAGAGGTAGGCATTGCTAACAGGACAATAGGTGCATGATCCTCTCTTCCTACCCCAGTTCATACATGAATCTCTGGCTCAAAGACGAGGGATATTCAGTCACGCAGATCAACCAGCTGCCCACGGTAATTTACGCCATTACAATTGTTGCTTCGTGGCTGGGGACTACACTAGCAGCTATTTATCCTTCCTGGATTATATACACCGTGGCATCGGTGTGCTCCCTGTTCTCGACGCTTTGCATGTGCATTTGGGATATCCCGACAGCGCTAAAGTACGTCCCTGATACTCCTTCGTAGCACTGTAGAGTTCATGGCTAACAGGATCATGTTAGATTTGTCGCCTGGTTCCTTTTCGGTGTCTCGGGCTGCACAAGTCCAATTCTGTACTCTACAGTCAACACCGTCGTCAAGGATGATTCTGAAGAAAGGGCACTGATCATGGTACGACCCCCGTCTCCATTCCATTCTATACATATCGACTTTTACATACAGTTACTCACTACTATTTCTCAGGGTGCGATGATGACCTTTGGCTACTCTTTCCAAATATGGGTCCCCTTGCTACTCTTCCCTACGGCTGGTCCGGACGGCGCCCCACGCTGGCGAAAGGGGTGGCCGGTGACATTTGTATTCTATTTCTTCCTCTGGGCTGGGTTTATCACGGCGATTGTTCTGCATAGAAGAGATAGGAAACGGAATGGGGTGGTTGGGGCGGGCTCGGAGTCGGAGTCTGATGATGCGGTATTGAGGAGTCCGGTTATTGAAGGGGAGACGGAGGTTGTGGTTGAGAATACAAAGGCAGGAGAACAGAAGTCACTATAGAGGCTTGAGGGATTATGGGTGAAGATGGGAAGAAAGGCTCGGTGAGATATTGGCAATATCAATGCCCGGTTTGTCCTAATATAGTATAACTTCCTAACTGGGGAATGGGACTTTGCCCAACGTCAATTGGGTTGCATAAGCTAAACAGGAGCCGAATGTAAATACGGATTTCGCATGTCCTTCTCAAGAACTGTACCGTTATTGAAAACCGTGCCGTTCCTCAGAACCTCTACGCGCCCTAGATGCAAATTGCGTGGCGGGTTATCGACAACCGTCCCATTGGCATATATAATGCCGTTCCAAGATCCAGAGACCCTCTGGATCGCACTTTTTCTGGCAGCTTCCGCAGCCGGAAGAAGAACGGATCGCTGGTCGCTCACATCACAGTTCTCACTAAGCATGTAGAGGTTCAGACCTATAGCTAGGGTGTATAGCTCAGCACTGAGCTGGTTCCAAGAAAATTGATCCGTGACAACAACGCCAATGTAATCGACCAGTATCACATTCGGCCATTTGGTAGGGCTCATGGAATTGACGCCCGCCCAGTAGAGGGCTGGATTAGTGGGCATTATGGCGATGTTCTGGATTGTCAGTGCGGTTGTTTGAAGGGCATCGGCGGATACAAGCCATTGGCTGATGAGAAATTCGTCGTCGGTAAATGGCTCAACACGATTGATCCCGGACCATACGGACGTTTGGTCCTCGGCCACCGGCTTTGTGGTGGGCAGATCGGACCAGTGGTCGTTAACTGCCATCCGCGAGGCTGGATATAGACCGTCGGAAACCGATGAGCTCGTGACTCCGTCTGGTATATTGTCGCCATTCAGCAGAAAAACAACGCATCCTGCCCCATCATTTTGGTCCATAAAATACGAGGCCTTTTGACGCTGGAACTCGGTGTTGGTGTCAAGGTTACCACAACGGTTGTTGACCTTCTTGACTTCGCTGAAGAAATTGTCCACAATGTCATTGTCCCATTTGATAGCGCCACCGGGTACTTTTCGGATGCCGATGAGGTATCTAAGCTTGATGAATATGATCTCACCGGGGTTTTCCGAAGTGAACTTGTTGATTTCATCGACGATATTGCTTAGGCTTTCACCGGTGTTTCCAATAGGAACATCAGCCGTCTCGTCGTTGACATGCGCTACCCAGAATGCATAGTCGTCAGTGTTGGACTGATGAACGCTCAGAATCCGCATGTCAAACCATCGTGCACCTACGCGGAGCTGATCATAGATGTTGAGCGCCTGGGTTTGAGTGTTGGCTTTGCTGCCAATGGAAGTTATCTGGTTGCTAATGGTGCTCATGCCAGCATCGTGCGTACCAGGCATGACAATATGCTGGAGCGGCCTGTCTTTGATGACATCGTAGATTTGTTTCATCCAGTTACCGGTACCGTGATTAAGAGACGCCATGAATCCATGGCTGTCACTCCCAGTAATGACCAAAGTAACCGGTACCTCTGGTCTAGGATCGAGATATTCGCGCTGACCTAGCCCCATGCCACCGAGGTCAATTACTGTGCGACGAGGGTGGCGATCGGGTACGTGTGTTGTTGCACGAATGACGAATTTCTTATCAGTGCCCTCAATCGAGTAATATGCTTCACCGTTTGTATCCACCTGGTTTGCTCCGGCGCGCTCTGTATAGTGGGCAATGTTCTGTCGCGAGCGGCCAGACGGAATATCTCCCCAGTCAAAGGTATCCATCTGATAGGAGTGAGTGCTGTCAAGCTTGAACCGGTGGGGTGTCAGATTGACGATTGTAACGAATTGTCGGCCGGAAGTCAGATTATCGAGGCCGAGGGCACCCCAGTCAGTGTATGCCCCCTCTGGCATGGTTTCCGTGCTGTAAGTAGCATCGTCTGGATTGCATATGCCGACTGCGGCTTCAGCTGCCGTGTCGCGACTTTCGACTCTCCCTGCACCCACCCCTTGGTTGAGTCCCCGAATAGATGCGGCCTGGGCTGCATGGACACTCAAGGCCCCAACCAACAAGGCTAAAACTTGATTCGGCTTCATGATGGGCTTAGAACCGAAAGGATGAGCTCCTTAGGTCATGGACTTTGGCGTGCACCAGCGACGGAGAGGCTGCATTATCATCTGCTGAACGACGCAAGGGGCTATTTAAACATTCCGGAAAGGCCTTCTGCACCTGCCCACCTTGGGTTGTTTACACCACTTAATAGCACATGATATTAGAGGCTAGTGATGTTGCATCTGCTGGATACATTTGCCGGAGTCTAGGCCAGGGGTGTTCCTTCGGCTTCATCTTAGCGCCGTGGCATGGAAGACTGACTCCCATCATGGGGTTTAATTTGTTCGATGATTATGGCCCCTGCAGCGCTGGTTAATGTACGCTGCAGGTAAGTGTCGATCTTCCCGACTCATTATACCATTTTTGAAGGACTAAATTCGGCCGTTGTAACCCCAAGACCTCTTCACCTGAGCCTTCTATCCTCCACGGGAATAGGATGAAGATAGGGGAACAGCACGTGGGACGAAGACTTGCCGGCTCTTGTCGACTTGCACGTACCTAAAGACATTTCAGTTAGTACAACATACGAAGAATGCCAACGCTTTTATTGACAAGGGATGCTTCTAATAGGAAGAGGGTAGCGTCTCTATATTTTGTTGACGACGCCTGAAGGCCCGTACCCGTGTAGCGGCCAACGAGTCAGGAATGGCCATGGTAACAAATCAAAGTAAAACTGCTACATGGCATTTTACGTTCCGGATGCATGCAAATAACGAAGAAAATCATTTGTCTCATTGTAACCAGGATGTGTCCGGAGAGCTGACATTGGGTGGATGGAGGAAGTGAGAAGTCAGGCGGAAGTTGCATGAGACTCCTGTCGCTGCGCAAGCCCGTCCCCGTCGTCGCAGCTGACAACCAACACTCATCTCCATTCCCATTTATTCCCATTTTCCAATTATTTTCATTTCACGGTCAAGAGACTGTCCGCTGCTCCACGGACATGCTTTCAGCTGCAGCATCGGTTGTTCACTGTATTTCTTCTACCATCCTTCTTCATTGACCCTCTACGCTAACTGCGCCAACTCTAGGAATATCTCCTGGAAGGCTTTATAGAGCCAGAATTCACATATTATCTGCACCGATTTACTGACGATCACGATTCCTTTGGGTTTTCAACCTCCGAGCCTCCGCCGATATGCGATGCCACTGGGGGAATCCCGGAGTTGGAAATGGCAGCTTCGAATACACTCAAGACGTGAGCTCTGAGGGTGCATCCGTCACCTTTGCCAGCGAAGTCAGTTGATATCTTTTGTGATACAAATACCCGTTTTACGACGCGTTCCCATAATCCCATAATGTGCCCCCGATGCTACGATACTACTGCGAAGATGCTGCCTTGCGGGGTGTCACTGGTGGGGCGCCACCGGCTTTTCCCCCACCAGGAACCGTGTGGGATGAAGGCTGCCCGCGTATGCCGCAACGCTGAAGACCGCGAAATCAATCGTCCTTCCCCGCTTTCTATCGCGTTACGAGACACGGTTCAACTTATATACTGGCTCTAGACTGCGGGCGACACTGGAGCATAAGTGAAAGCAAAATGGCTGCTGTTCTTCAGACTCAACATCTCGGGACCATCCAAGGGAAAACTGGAGACGGTGTGACACAGTACTTGGGGATCAAATACGCCAGTCTCAAAAATAGACTGGCGGACGCCGTTCCAATCGACAGTCGTGAGGGGAATAATTTTGACGCGACCAGAGATGGGTGAGATATCAAACCCTCCTGTCACTGCTTTTACCCTTAGGCTAACACCAAGATTTAGACCTACAGCTGTCTCGCTCCCAATTGGATGCGACTTGGAATTAATGCACGTTCAGCACACTCTGCCTAAAAAGGAGCTCCTTCAGTCAGACGTAGACTGTCTAAACCTCAACATCGCTGTTCCAGCCGGCACAACAGCATCTTCTCGGCTACCTGTTTTCCTGTTTATACATGGCGGGGGTCTCGTTATTGGCGCAAATTCGTGGCCCCAATTCGACTATACTCGGCTTGTCAAGTTGTCAGTGGAAAAGAAACTTCCTATCGTAGCGGTTTCTATAAAGTACGAACCAAACCATAGGCGATGAAACTCGAGCTGACACATTCAGTTATCGACTTGGGGCCTTCGGATTCTTAACATCCGAGGAGCTGCGCAATGCTGGATATAAAGCAAACAATGGCCTTCGTGACCAGCGTGTGGCTATCGAATGGGTGAGAAAGCACATCCACGAGTTCGGGGGAGATGCAGACAACATCACGGTGGCAGGAATGAGCGCGGGTGGAGGTATATATGCAATTTCATTCATGGTGTCATACAAAGCTAACCATTCCAGCATCCGTGACCTACCACTTGAACTCCGAAGAAGCACTCTTCAAGCGGGCCATTGCAATGAGCGGGACGTATTTTCTGAGTCAGCCTTTACCATACGAAGTACACGAGCAGAACTACCAGAAAGCGATCTCGGCTCTAGGGCTGTCGAACAGCAGTAGTCCCGAAGAGAGAATCAAGGCACTACTTGAGATGCCGGGCGATGATGTCGTTGCTCAACTACCCCCATCTATTCTGTCCTCACCCGCAATCGATGGTGACATTGTTCCATCTGCCCCTTCACACTCGGACACGGCGATTACAGCATCGGACGTCCCAAGGGGGAAGAATTGGTGTGAAGACTTGATGGTTGGAGATGCCCAGATCGATGTAAGTCTGAGGATTGGTGTTAGAGTCTGTAAGCTAATTTCTTAGGCGAGCATTATTGCTTTTCTGTTCCCCGACACCAAGAAGGGCTGCGCCAGAAAGTTCGTCAAAGCCGTGAACACCGCTCTCTCATCGCAACCAGCCGTAGCGGAGCAGATTGTAAAATCATACGGGGTCGCAGAGGAAGCCAGCGATGAAGAGGCTTACCCTGGTATTCTAAATTTCATCAACGATGTGCTATTCTTCTCTCCGGCCTTGACATTTGCGCAAGGATGGAAGGGAAACGCGTACGTATACTACTTCAACGAAGGGAATCCATGGGAAGGGCAGTGGAAAGGTAGGACAAACCACATTCTGGATCTGGCCTACCTCTTTCAAAACTTCCGAGAGTTCCTATCTCCAGAACAGCAAGCGGTTGCGACTGCGTTTGCCGAGGACTTCTTCAAGTTCTGCCATGGGAAAGCTCCGTGGCCTGCTATTACCAAAGGGACTGTATCCAAGGGATTCACTGCGAGACATTACGGGCCAACCTCTGAAGCTCCTGCAGCAGGAACAGTGACACAGGCTTATGGGGGAGAAAGTCGCCGGCGATCAAACCTTTATGATTATACGGACCAGGTTTCGCTTGATGAACTGGCGAAGGTGTTTAACATTTTCATGACGCTATAATCAAGGCGCAATTCTCGTCGAATGCTTCGCGTATATAGTACTAAATATGAATAGGCTCTTCACAGATAGGAAACCGGATCGGAGCCTGTCAGAATTGCAGTTTAAGTGAATTGGACCTTAACTTCTCCTGCCAGTAGTATAGCTAATTCTAAAATTATACTTCCACACCTCGAGGGATGTGCACCGAGCAGAAGCTTACCAGTACTGTGGGTCAAAGGCTCGAAGCCTCAGAGCCAAATCTCACAAGTCACAACCGTGGAATTCACAACTAACGATTCACGGTGGACGGATGGCAGTCTGCTAAGTCCGCTTATTATTTCCGCCGCAAACGGGCAGCAACAGTTCCGTTGCTAAAATTTGAAATCCACGGGGCCAATAGCGCCGCAGAGCCGTACACTACTACGACGGCCCGCCCGCTCCAGTTCGGGGATCTCCAACGACCGATCGGAACAAACGCAACCCTCCAGCGGCGCGACAAACACCGACGCCCCGACATTGTATGACCATTTGCTACAATTTAAAGGACCAGGATGCCCCAGGAAGGATGCTTGTCAGATATTTCGAAAACTTTGTCGAATTTTTGCCAAGTTGTTTCAATATAGTTAAGTAGAGCAATGACAGCCCTGCTGAACCGGCGTTTTGTCGCCAACTCCCTCGCTATCCTCACTGTCGGTGGAATCGGCACCTACACAGCGTCCAAGTACTTCACCAAGAGCGCGTTCGCAGAGTCGCCAAACTCGGAGTCCCAGAAGGTCTTCAGTCGCGCGGGCCCGGCGTTCAAATACCTCCGTCTTCATAGCGAAGAGAGCGTCAACCACAACACAAAGCGTCTCCGGTTTGAGCTGCCCGGTGGTGAGAATTCGCAGAGCGGACTCGGTCTGACTTGTGAGTTGTTGGCTCCCTTTCTTGATGAAATCGCTGAGGCCTAATTGAGAATTCATCCAGCTGCCCTCCTCACCTTCTCCAAACCCGATGGTAGCTGGTTTCCCGTCGTACGACCGTACACCCCCGTCAGCAAGCTAGGTAAGCAGACAAAACCCAAAAAACAGGCGGCCCCAATCTCAGTTTTCTAATAACAACCAGACGAACCCGGCTTCATCGAACTGCTCGTCAAAAAATACCCAAACGGGAAAGCAAGCACGCACCTACACAGCCTCAAACCCGGCGACAGTCTGTTCATTCTCGCCTCGTTACCCGGTTTCTCATGGACACCCAATAAATTAAACCACGTCTACCTGATCGCAGGCGGTGCAGGCATTACACCCATTTACCAGCTTGCACAGGGAATCCTCGACAACCCCGCCGACAAGACGAAAGTCACCGTGGTCTTCGGCGTGAACACCGAGCAGGATCTGCTTTTCCGGCAGGAGTTCGATGCGTATAAGCGTCTGTACCCGGGGAAACTGGATGTTCATTATGCGGTTAGTCGACCGGGTAATGGATTTGAGCCGGTCGAAGGTGTACGAGAGGGGTATGTTACCAAGGAGGTTCTGGAGGAGGTTATGAAGGGCCCCGAGGAGAAGGACACAAAGGTGTTTGTTTGTGGACCACCTGCGATGGAGACGAGCTTGGTTGGGGGTGGGAGTTTTGGGAAGGGACCCAAGGGCATCCTAGAGCAGCTGGGATATGGGAAGGATAGGGTCCATCGGTTCTAGGCTGCTGCGTCCACGCCCACAATCAGTTTTCAAATCGCATAATGTGTACCATAGATGACTTCCCGTTGGGTTGCTGGAATAGCGAGCCACTCAATATTAAAACTCTCCGCGTTGATTGAAGGTATATTCCTCATTCTCAAAAAGACTGCAAGCGTGATGTATAACAAATTTGATAGGGAGACTGATATTTGGTGCATAGCCGATCTGTAAACCCATAAATTGGGTCAAGATGTGCGAGGATGGCCACCACAATGATCCACAGCCTATATCTATTGCTCACTTCTCGATGAATAGCCCGGTGATTACCTGCGCCAACAGAGCCGGGTAGCCATGGTGGCAATGCAAGCCATGGCCTTGTGATCTTGAACATGTCCATTAAGCCAGCCCGCGGAATTGAACGAGTGAAGCATAAGATGGGAGGGTTTACATAACTCTCTATTTTCACTCGTCTCGGATGACGCATTGAGTTCATGGGCACCTGCTAATTCCAACGGAGTCACTCTAGATCCCATGGACCAACGAGCATATAGCCTAACCCAATCATAAGTATAGTGTCTGTTCACAACAATCAATGCTTCATGGATGCTTGCCAGGAAATGGCCCAGAACAGGATTTAGTGAAGGAAAGAACGCCACATTCGCAGCCCAAGGATCCCTATAACCTGTGACTATGTACTGATGAATCACCCATGCTGAGACTTCTTCTCTCTTTGTTGCTTTTATGCCTTCCAAAGTGACTTCCCGTCATGGGCCTTCAATAGCATTTACACCTCTTCTATTGCGATGTCGACCAGCATAGTAGGCAACGACGGGGGAAAGCGGCCGTGGCTTGTGGAGTACAGAGGATCGAAGTGCTATATTGTCTTCGTCGTCGTTTTTGCTATATTTACGGTAGTAACCCTGCTTCTCTCAACTCTCGTTCTTGGGATCGCTAACAGTGATGCGCAGGATATTTTTCTTTACGGAATTGTTTGTCTTCCCAGTTGATTAACTCCGTCGAAACCTTGACTGACAGACCCACAGGTTGTGCCCGTCACTCCCACGGCACTGCGCGAAAGAGCGGGTGTATTGGAGCAAGATGGTACGTCTTCTATTAGTATCACTTAGTACCAAATCACTTGCTGAGTCTGAGAAGCGCAAAGATGGACGTCGATTTTGTTGAGTTTGTATGGCGGCGGACTTCTAGCATGTTCACGTACGTAACTCCTCCAGCCCTCGACATACGCAAACACCGCCTAATAATTCTAATTTCCGCAGCTCCTGCTGGCTATTTAGCAGACAGAATCCAGTGCCGCCGATGGCCATTACTTATCGGTCTCATTGCCCTAGGCGCATCGACAGCTTTCCTCTGCGTGGGAAGACATCTCTGCTTCTGGATCGTGGGTCGCCTATGCCAGGGCGCATCCGCAGCGGTGGTCTGGACAGTCGGTCTCGCGCTTCTCGTTGACACGGTCGAAAAGGACGAACTGGGGAAGGTTTTAGGCCTTGTCGGTACTGGAATGACTTTAGGGACCCTAGGTGGGCCGTTACTCGGAGGCGCGCTATATGAATATGGCGGATACTACTCGGTTTTCGGTCTGGCATTCGGATTTATCGCCATCGACGTTGTTTTGCGGTTAGTCATGATAGAACGAAAGGATGCAGCAAAATGGCTTGATACTGAGGGAGAGACGCCGCCAGCTGTTGAATCGACAACACACAGTGAGCTGGTACCCGGTTCTCTTGGGAGGCTCGACTGCGGTAGGCACCTCGACTGGATCGAACATGAGGTTGATATTGCACCGGCGAGTGAACCGAAAACGAAGGCCTCTTCTATTCATCAAAAACATCCACCCGAGGGTATCGCCGCCCGTGAGGTGGCGACAGAGACAGAGAGAGTCTGCGAGAAGAGGAAATCGGCATTGTACACACTGTGCAGCTCATGCCGCTTCATCATTACACTGTGGGCTTATTTCGTTTGGGGCCTCATTATTACGTCCTTTGACAGCGTTCTCCCGCTTTTTGTCGAGGAGACGTTCAACTGGCAGCAGACAGCCCAGGGTCTTATCTTCGTCCCGTTAACCCTCCCCAGCTTCTTTGACCCGGTCATCGGTTGCTTCACTGACCGATTCCCCTGGACTCGGCGGTACGTTGCTTGTGCTGCATTCGTCGGTGCAGTCCCGGCCCTCGTTTGCCTCCGATTCGTCGGAAATGATTCAACTCATGATAAGGTCATGCTATGCGGACTGTTGGCATTACTAGGATTCTGTCTCGCCGCCATGCTCGCCATAATCCTGGTAGAAGTCTCATATATTGTCAAGGAGAAAGAGACAAAACGCCCTACGGTTTGGGGTAAAGGCGGGAGTATCGCGCTGGCATATGGGCTTCTAAATTCTTCATTCTCTGCTGGGAGTTTGGTTGGGCCGTTTCTTGCAGGATGCCTTCGCGAGAAGGCCAGTTGGGGGACTATGGGGTGGGCTCTGGCGCTGGTGTCGGGGATATCGGGTGTACCTGCTTTTCTTTTCTTCGGGGGGTGCTTTCGAAAGAGGCATGAAGTTGAGGGCAACAATTGAGGTGTTGGAAGATATTTTGGATATTGTAAGGGCCTTGTCAGTGGTGGTTAGAGTGGTGCAACATAACTACGTGTAGATATTACTGCTAGAGTATTAATACTATGTCTAATTGTACTACCAGATATTGCTTAAGACAAGATACAAATCAACGAAGCCAATTCTCGAAATAGGGCACGTAGTTTATTATACCTTACTAAATTATTATATGATCTTCTTAAAGGGACATGCTGCTACCGCCATCCGACACCCTCAAACAGACATCGCACAACCACCCCAATGGCTATATCCTGGCACACCCATATCGCCCTTACCATCCTATGCGGAGGACTAGGATGTCTAACAATCCTCGCAATCCCATGCCGCTCAATGAAATTCATCTGGCGCGCCGAGCCAGGCCACAGCAGCTCCTTTGGCATGCACGTCATCGACCCCGCGGGGAACCCCACCGAGGAAGAAAGCTATATCCTGAGGATTCCTATGCACAAGCTACGACGGAGAATAGATGATGAGGAGATTCTGGCGAGGTTTTCATATGGGTTCTTTGCTGGTTGGGTGTTTGGGCCTGAGAGGTGGATTTCCCCGTTTGTGCAAGGCGTTATTGATCACCAGGGTGTGTATACTTACTCTCAGCGCACTATTCTTTGGAAGAGGGATATATGGCTGATGTTGAATTAATCCAGTGTTTGCGAGTGCGAGACTATCTACAGAGGATTTGGGGAACGCATGTTTCCATTCAGATGTACGTGCATATGCATATAACATCTCCCGTCCCAGTAGCATGTCGCAAAAGCATCTTCCACCGCTCGGAGCATGCTTATTCGGTCTATACTACCTCATCGACACAAGCGCCTGCAGTGATAAAGATCGAGAATCGACATTCCCTTCTTCGGCTCAAGTCGCCCGACCAGACCGGAGTTTCGTGGAATATGCAGGTCGCACTAAAGGCCGCAGTCTGGCGGCGTCTCATCGGTTCGAATTAATTAGGGACAGCCAGACGGTAGATCATGAAGATGGAGTTACTATTGTCTACTCACATGTCCGGAGTAACCCCCGAACTAGTGGGCGGGTGTATGGGCGGTTTATGACGACGATGCATGTTTGTTATGCGCATTTGCTGTTTGCTGAAGGGGTAAGGGAGGTTCTGGCGTAGTATTAGAATATAATGGGTTCTACTTTTCTATACAAAAAGATCCACCCGGTGCTCTTCTTACTAGTCTCATAAGCTCTAGAAGACCTAAAACAAGACTGCTAGCGGGTCCGCAGCAGAATCCATCAGGGCGCGGATTCCATAGGAGCTAGGTGTATTAGGGGCGGCCCGGGACCTTACTAGTATAACCCCAAGGCACTTCTAGCCTTGACATTCCGCATTAGCTCCCTATTATACGCCAGTTACGGGCCTTTTAATGACGTGGCGGGCCGCTCTCATGCACAATGGCCCCAACGGCGCTGCAGCTTGTCAAGAGGATGCGTCCGCAGTTCTGCACTAAATTACGAATCAACAGCTAGATAATAAACCACCCCCTCTCACCTTTGTCAATTTTTCTGAATCATTCCTGGACACATTCTCACACCTCTTTTCTCACTCTAGCCCAGGCTCTGGATCATGGCGAACCTGGTCTTTGCTTGCATTGTATCAGCTGCGGCCGCCGCCGTGGGATATCTTCTGCTCTGCCTGTTCACGGTGGGCCAGCGGCCGCCAGATTATCCTCCAGGACCGCCAACGCTGCCACTAATTGGAAATTTGCATTTGGTTCGCTACTTATTTCAAGACTCTCTGAGAAACTGGGACAGCTGATTGACTTCCTGGTCTAGATGCCCACCAAATATCCGCACCGCCAATTCCAAAAATGGGCTCAGGAATATGGGTATGCTTGAATAATCCCAAAATGACAAACGTATGGTCTACAGATTTCTTGATTAACTCTTCAAATAGTCCGATCTACTCTCTAGTTCTCGGTACAAAAACCTACATTATCCTTTCAAGCGACACCGCGATCAAGGACCTCCTGGACAAGCGCGGTGCCAACTACTCGTCAAGGCCGGAGCTATATGTTGGCATGGACATTGCTAGTGGTGGGCTGAGGCTCGTTTTCATGGTACTCAATTTCATCCACACTGCTCTTACTTTCCAAATCGTGAGCGGTAAATGAGCTAACCCGTATTTAAAGCCATACGGCGCAGCCTGGCGAATGATGCACAAGGTTATCCACAGCATCCTCAATATCCGAGCTGCGAAAGCTTATGTGCCGTATCAAATGCTGGAAAGACAAATGATGCTTTTAGGGTTTCTAGACGAACCTAAAGAATATGCCAATCATCTCTGGCGGTACTCTTACTCGCTAACGACTCAGATTGTATACGGCTGGCGGAATGAGAGCATTCATGACCCGAAGTTGCAGCAACTTATCAAGGTCGGGAAATATGTTCCCTGCATTATCATCATGAATAACTAGCTAACATCACGGGTGTAAAGGGCTTTGAGAAGTGGTGTGACCTTGTTGGAAACGCGAATGCCCAGTTCCTCGATCTCTATCCACTGCTGCGCAGGCTCCCCAAGTTCCTAGTCCCTACCTATAAGTACGCCGAGGAGCTCCACAAGAAAGAAAAGAAGTTATACACCGATATCTGGCTGAATACGAAAAAGGAGGTTCTAGCTGGTACAGCAAAGCCCTGCTTCTGCGCTGAGCTCCTGAAAGCCCAAAAGACCGAGGGCTTCTCTGACCCCCAAGCCGCCTATGTCTGCGGCGCATTACTAGAGGCAGGGTCCGACACGACAAGGGCCACTATATTTGCCTTTGTGCTGGCGATGATGGTCTTCCCTGACGTCCAGGCAAAGGCTCAGGAAGAAATTGATCGTGTTGTCGGGCCGGACCGGCTTCCAACCATGGACGACGAGCCCAATTTGCCCTATACTCGAGCCTGTGTGAAGGAGGCGCTGCGGTGGATGCCGACTATCATTCTGGGAGTCCCACATGCTACTATCAAAGATGATAATTACATGGGCTATCGCATACCAGCCGGTGCTACGGTTATTGCTAACGTCTGGTATGTTTTCCGAATCCGAATATACCTTACCTACTTATTCACTTACCCGTGTCTACCAGGACAATCCACATGGACGAAAAGCGCCATCCAAACCCACGCACATTCGATCCATCCCGGTTCGTAAATGACCCCCGAAGCGAATTTGACGCCGCCACAGACCCAGACGTGAGCAAACGCGGTAACTTCGCCTTCGGTGCCGGCAGACGGTTTTGCCAGGGTATCCATATCGCCGAGCGCTCGCTGTTCCTGGCTATGTCGGGTATCCTGTGGGCCTTTAATTTAAGTAAACCTCTAGATGCTGATGGGAACCCGGTGACTCCTGATATCGATGACATTGTTGGCGGAATCACGGTGCAGCCGGCGCCGTTTGATGTGGATATAAAACCGAGATCACTGGCTAAAGAGGAGATCATTCGTACTGGGTGGACCGAATGTGAGGAGGCGATGCTGGATGAGGAGAGTCGGCAGTGGAAGGAAGTGCCAGATGGTATGGCGCTAGGCAAATAGTGGCAGGCAAGAAACGTTTCCTTTGCTTGTAATGATTATTGATGTTAGGTTCTCCTTACAAAGCCGTCCCTGCTTGCAGCAGTAACAAACTCCGAAGAAATACCAGGTACTGAATAGTATTAAGCCCGATAAGTCCGATATATTTTTGACCCGAGGCAATTACGACTGTTGCTCCTTCCCACCCAAGATTATCTGGATCGCGGCTTCCTGATTAAACAGTTATATTCAAGGAAAGTGCGGTGGGCGTATCGCTCTTTCCTAGGATATGCCTCGTTACAAGAGCAGTTAGGAAGGCGCGATGGAACCCGGGGCCCTTGCACTTGCCGACTGAGCCACGAGTTAGAAGAACGGACCAGCTTCGGTGCAGTTCCAAATGATATACCTAGGTACTAGTATAATTTATTCCATGGACAGTATCGGTTAGAGAATTTTAACACATCCCGTGGCTGTATACTTACCGACTGCCAACCCGAGTGGGGGCAGTCCCGCAAGCCCCACGAACCTTCTCCGTCAACAATTCCCTCCAGTCTCAGCAACGCCGCGGTCCATTTCTGCGACAGGAACAGTAACGAGAAGTAATGATGTGGGGTAAAGTTTGGGGGGTCGACATCTCCAGAAACAGGTTAGTCGGTCGATGAGATGATTGCCAATACATCTTTCTTTCAATTGAGTGTTTTCGAGCTCGCAAAGCAGCTAGAAAATGGCACCCCCGCAAGTCCACCACGATTCTCTCAACGCGACATTCACTGGCATTGAAACGCAATGCGACGGGATCTCTGTCAACCATTTCAGAGGTCTCAAGTATGCCAGTATTCCAGGGCGTTTTGAGCGCGCGCAGCCTGTGCATGGCTTTAATGGGCGGGTTGTCGATACCTCTCGGTTTGGGTATGTTCTCACTTCTTCCAAGTGCACTGGTTCATGCTTCTGATTGTGCTTTGTGGATAGGCCACGATGTCCGCAGGTCGATATCGATGTTCGACACCTTCTGCGCATTCCTGAAGATTTTGTGATTGAGCAGGAGCCGGAGGACGAATTCGAGTGCTTGACCGTTGATATCACCTGTCCTCCTGATACGGCGAATAAGGGGAATCTTCCTGTGTTGGTTTGGATACATGGTATGTGAAGCAGTTATTCGGTAAAATGGAAGTCAATTGGACTAACTTCGTTCTAGGTGGCTCGCAAATTATGACTTTCTGTTCTGCGGCGTCGAAAATCTGTGGTATGTCCCTAACTGGCTATACTTTACCTATGCCAAAGCTAACAAAGTACAGATCCAACAAAGCTTGTTGCCGACTCCATAAAATCCGGCCAACCGTTTATTTTCGTTTCAATAAATTATCGGCTCAATATCTTCAGCTTTGGTGATGGTGGTGAGACAAACCTAGCTATCAAGGATCAGCGTTTAGGCCTTGATTGGGTTAGAAAGAACATTGGCAGATTTGGTGGGAACCCGGTATGTTAAGATTCCATGCTCATTTGAACCTGGACTAATTGACGCGGTGTAGGATAATATCACTCTGTCTGGTGAGAGTGCGGGTGCTGTTTACGTTCATGCTCATCTGATCACTGGTCCACCAGTGAAGAGGGCAGTTCTCGCATCTGGCTCATTGTACCTGTCGTCGCCTTTGCCTGTTGAGCGAGGAAACGGACTTATCAAAGCGCTTGAAGCAAAGGTCCAAGAATATGGCGAATCCTCCCTCCGCAAGGCTTCGGTTCCGGCTCTCCTGCAAGCGCTGAAGGAAAGCAACGTAAACACCATGTGGATACAGGAGGACGATGAATTGAAGGGATGGGAAACGAGGATCGAGCAGGCGGATGAGGTCATGATAGGTGATACTGAGTATGAGGTATGTTTTCTTTCTACTCTTCACAATTCTCGTCTAACAGCACAAGTCTGTTATCTGGAGAAACGGAATCGAAACCTTCGATGGAGAGACCATTGCCGCCGCTTTCGAACAAGATAAAACATGGGGCAGAACCCTACGGAAGATGTACCATGTCGTCCCTGATCGCCCGACAGCGTGTAAGCTCGGGGCATTGGATCTGGTGAACGACGCACGATACACTCTCCCCGTCGAACTCATCTCCGACAAGTTGAATGCCGCCGGTAAGCGTGTTTACAAATACGTCGTTGATCAACCCAATCCATGGCAAGCGTCCAGCCGTTCACACCACGCCGTCGATCTACTCTTCTTGTTTGGAGGTATAGATCTATCCTTCAACTCTGCTGCGGATGCAGTCGGTCATGAAATGAGAAGCCGCTGGATACAGTTTGTGGCCAGCGGTAGCCCTTGGTCAATTGAAAAGCGCTTTGCCTATGGGCCTGTCGGCGAGTGTAAGGAGATTTCCGAGACCCAGTTTGCTGCGCGACGCCGGGTTGAGCATCTGAAGACTTTGAGGGAGGCTGGTATTGGGGTGTATTTGCCCATTATCTTTGCCTTGACAGCGGGGAAAATCAGTTTGCTGAATTAAATAAAATACAAACAATGCCAATATACATGGCCTACAATTCTAATCTTGCCCACTTCTGACAATGTAATGACATGTGACCATCAATTGCAACCAAAATTATCCCATCTATCACCACTTCCACTCCCACTTCCACTTTCATCTCATCTTCATTTTCATCTTCCATCACCCCACATTACCAACCATTGACTAAGAGCTACCCCCAGCGCGTCGGCAAATCCCCCAGCCAGGTAGCTTCCGTCTTCATTCCAACCCTCCACATTTATAAACCGCCCACTGTTACTCAGACCTGACTCATGTGGGGTCAAACAGCAGCAGGCCTCGAGTTGCCAGAGCTCTCCTCCAAGTGCACCGTCCATCATGGAACGACTCCACTTGCACGCATGATTTTCCGGATCCACCCCGGCATTTAAGCTCCTCCCCGATGTACCGGATGGCGATTTTTCGGGGAAGAAGGGGGACGCCTCAACTGTCTCACATCATGCTATGGGCTGGCATGTGGGGGAATATCATGTTACATGCTGGACCACGGTGTCGGCAAATAACACCGTCCAAATAGGAAATCCATCGTGGTTAGTGATCAACTGGTGAGGTCCTTCCTTGTCGAATCTGACCCCACTGCCTGCAGTATATGAGGCATTCGGTTCCATCGACGAGTGATCTGGACTTTTGATTCTCTGGCCACACTTGACTTTACATTTACTCGCTTGGTATCGATCTTATTAGTTTTAACGTCACAATGGGTTCAAACGGCACGCTTACGGATCCCAAGGAATATCAGAACATATTCCATTGGGCTGAGACACAAAAGAATGCGACCATTCCTTCCTTTAAGACAAGGAGGAATGACCCTTATGAGGTTGGTCCTACTTCTTACTACTGGAGATAGTTTTCTAATCAATTTCAGTATCAAGCTGGATTCGGCAACTCGTATGTTCAACACTTCCTGCGTAAGAATTCAACCATCTAACGCAGAGTCAACAGATTCGAATCTGAGGCTGTTCCCGGCACCATTCCACATGGCCAGAACAGCCCTCGAAACGTTCGCTTCGGTCTTTACGCAGAGCAAGTTACCGCAACTGCTTTTATTGCCCCTAGACACAGCAACAAGAAGGCTTGGCTCTACCGCGCTCGTCCAGCTGTTGCTCACGAAGGATTCGTACGTCAGTTTGTACATGTGCACAGCATTCTACTAACATCGACTAGACCAACCTCCCAGACAACAAAGACACCGAGAGTAGCTTCCTACCACTAAACCCCCGCATCCATGTCTCTCCTACTCAGCTTGCATGGCACCCATTTGATATCGAAGAGGCCGAAACCGACTTCGTCTCTGGACTCAAGACCGTAGCTGGGTCCGGTGATCCAACGCTACGTGAGGGTATCGCCACGCATGTGTATACCGCGAACAAGAGCATGACCAAGAAGGCATTTGTAAACTCAGACGGCGAGTTCCTCATTGTTCCCCAACAGGGTGCCCTCGACATCCAGACTGAGTTCGGTCCCCTTTACGTCCAGCCAGGCGAGATTGTCATAATCCAGCGCGGTCTCCGTTTCCGCGTGGAACTCCCAGATGGACCCTCTCGTGGTTATATCCTCGAAATCTGGGGTTCCCAATTCGAACTTCCGGAACTTGGCCCACTAGGGGCGAATGGTCTCGCCAACGCCCGCGACTTTCTGTATCCAACCGCCAAATATGAAGTCGTTAAGGAGCCCTGGGAGATCATCTACAAGCTAGGAGGAAAGTTCTTCAAGAGCACACAACAGCACAGCCCTTTCGACGTCGTTGCCTGGCACGGTAACTATGTAAGAACCTCTTCTAACCCTTTGAACCACATCGCCCACTAACAATCTCAGGCCCCATACAAATACGATTTGACAAAGTTCGTCAATGTCGGTTCCATCTCAGTCGACCACATCGACCCCTCCATCTTCTGTGTCCTTACTGCAAAGTCCCGCGACCTTACCGCTCCTCTCGCTGACGTGCTCATCTTCTCTCCCCGCTGGGATGTCGCATCACGTATGTATTCCAACACTTTCAACCACACACCTTCTAACCTTCATACACAGACACCTACCGCCCACCATACTACCACCGCAACGCCGCCTCAGAGCTAATGGGTCTCATCTACGGCGAATACGGCGGCCGCTCAGACGAGTTCAAGCCCGGCAGCGTCTCCTTCGAATGCGGAAGTAAGCAAACCATTCAACCCCGTCCCCCACCTTCTTTCTTTAATCTCTTGTCTGACATCACCTGTGTCTGTGTGAAAAGTGGTCCCCCACGGCGTCGCCTACGAAGAATTCAAAGCCGCAACCGAAACATCCCCACCGGTAGCGCAAATCTCGCAGGGCTCAATCGCATTTATGTTTGAGTCGTCTCGCCCATTCACGATCACGGATTATGCGTGGAATAGCGCGAAGAAGCACGAGCATGAGCCGAAGATGTGGGATAATCTTGTGGATAACTTTAGTAACCATGCGAAGGAGGTGGAGGAAATTTTGGCGAGGAAGGCGAAGGGGTTGAGGGTTTAATCTTCTTCTATATTTGCGTGATTGTGGTTTTAGCCGGCTTTTTTTTTTCTGTATACAGTATCAATGCACTAAAGTACTACTACTGGCTTCCCAGATTACAATGTTCTTGTCGGAAATTTCTTGTTCAGCCTGCATTGATATAACAGATCTACTATGAAGCAACCCAGGCGCAGCTTAAATCTATGGTTACGCTTCCGAATAAATCCAACATAGTTCCGCTCTACAGATCTACAATCTGGACCGACCGACCAAATCACGCAGAGAATTCGTATTGATTTTGAGTCTGAACATGTCTTATTTTCATCAATGGTATCAACACGGCGACGGGCGGACATGTGATTATGTAGGCAGAGCATGCCGGCGTCTGCTCGTTCCGACCTCCCACGCGCCCTGTCGAAGGGCGGCGAGCCTCAGCTTTGCACGGTGAGAAAAGAAATCTATCACTATAAGATCACAGGAAGTAGTCTGGGGTGCGTCTCGAGACCATTGGCTCTCCTGCACGTGGGCAAGGGTCGAATTGTAAGCTGGAAAGAGATAACAGTGTTAGTAGAAATCTAAAAATACATATGTGGGGTTTGATGGTGAACGTGTCACGTACAAAGTATACTTCAGATGCTCGTCAATTTCCATGATAGCGGCTTGGTTACCGCAGCGGTAGCAGTAATTAGGGGCTAGGGTGAAAGTTAGCGATCTGCCAGCTGACGCGCACATCGAAATCTTACCTGAGAAGATCGTGACGACGTTCCGGTCCTGTGACCAGTTATATCCCTCCATAACCAGCTGGTGAGCTCGTGCAACCAGAGTCAAGCCATTATTATGATTAAACGCCTCTGAAATATCCTGCCCGAAGGTGTATCCAGCACCACGGGGAGAAATTCCCCAACCGCATCGGTCGTCGGGATCACTCCAGAGCAGATCACACATGGGGCCTTCGTGGGGAACCTCCTGGATTCGGTCTAGGGATCGGATGTTATCCAGGGTGTCGATGGAAGGACTCAGACCGCCGTGGAGACAGAAGATCTGGTTCTCGATGAGGGCAGTGAGGGGTAGGTAGTCGAAGAGGTCTGTAAAGTATTTCCACACATTGGCGTTGCCGTATTTCCGCAGACATTCATCGTAAAAGCCGTATACCTGTGTGATCTGGCGGGACTCGTGGTTTCCTCGGAGGATGGTGATACGCTGGGGGTAGCGAATTTTCAAGCAAACAAGGAGTGTGACGGTCTCGACGGAGTAATATCCACGGTCGACGTAGTCACCTTGAATCGGTCAGCCTAAGGGAGGGAGAGATGAAGGGGAACCCGAAATCAGATGCTGTTGAGGAACGCACCCATGAATAGATAATTTGTGTCTGGGTTGGGCCCTCCGATGCGGAAGAGCTCCATGAGATCGTGGAATTGGCCGTGAATATCACCGCACACGGTTACCGGACATTTCTGCAAACCCAAATCAACTCACTGAACCGATTGAATGGGTCGGCCCTCAAATGCAAATGGCGGCCCACAATGCGTCGAAGGAAAATCAAAACACAGCACATACCACGGGTTGGACGTTGGACTCGTCCTGCAACACCTCTCGCGCCTACAGCAGACACTCGGTTAGAATTCCAGCAGTCCAAGGCATTGATCACAATCCGCCCGCAGGGAAACACACCCGATCACACAACCGCCGCACATCCTCCTCCGCGAGTTGTTTGCAAGTCATCAAACTCTCAATCCAGCCATCGAGGGTAGGAATCGACCCAGAATCGGTCGTCGGCGAAAGGTGGTGTGGCTCTGGCGAACGCGCCGCGTCAATCTCCATATTATTATCCATTGTGGTGAGAGACGAGGCAGCTGGCGGGCGGAAGAGAACCAGGGAAACGGCTGCCGAGGAGGGGCGGGATAGCTAGGCGAAGAAGGGTCTCGTGAGGGCGGCGGTCAGAGGCGTTGGCGGCGTAGGGGGGAAGCGAGCAGGGAGCCGAAAAAAACAAATTAAGACGAGATAGAAGTCTATTGGAGGAAAGAAATGGTTTTGTTGGACGGTGGGATGGCGATGGGAGATGTCGAGGACAAGAAGGGGAGCAGGTTTGCTGGCACAGTGGATGAGGCGAGGTGTGGCCGCCCGTGCGCCACAGCAAAGCCACACTCCCAAATGGTGGGGATCTCTACATGCATGTGTTACAATATTGGGCACTATCATTCACCACCAATCCTTGCAAATTTCCTATTATGTGCAATTATTTGCTATTTCATCAACTCCTTAACTGGATCGTAACGTTCGTCTCTGGATCTGCGATTTTCAACGTCGGTTGCTTTTAAATGATGTCACCGCCAAAGCCACCCCCAAATCCTCCAAATCCTCCAAATCCCCCAGATCCTGGTCCGCCGCGGCCACCCCGGCCACGACCGAGTCCTTGCCCAAATGGTGGCCCATCCCCGGGTCCTACTGGATCATATCGTGCTCCCGGAGGGGCCTGAGGGTCGTAACCACCGGGGCCTTGAGGGCCGCCGAAAAGGGGATCATCGAATGTAGGATGCATGCCACCACCCCCGGGATTCAATCCTGGCCCAATGCCTCCACGGATAGGATCATTTGGTCCTAGACCGGGAGGATACAGGTCTCGCTCTCCGATATTTAGCGGATGTCTTCCGCCCGGGCCCATTAATCCGCGAGCGGGTCGCTGGAGCTCGAATTCATCCTCGAAACCAGGAGGGGTAATATCTCCAGGGGGCCCCGGTCTACGAGGAGGTATTGCAAGGGGATCATTAAACGGGTATGGCCGTGCAGGCGGGTATAAATCATCTCTCAGCGGATCGCGTCTCGGGGCTGCTTCAGGCTGGGGGTCCCTTTCCGGTCGCCTGTCGGAGGCCCGTGCAGTGGTTTCCTGTCCCTCTTTGTACAGACCGGGTGCGAGTCTCTGGATCACGTTGATCTTGAACAGCGCAATTAGATCTGTTAGACGAGAGCCTGAGATGAATACCTCCCTCAGAGAGGTTGCTAGGTCTGCTGACGAAGAGAGTGGTAGAGCGGATTCGGAGACATAGTCTCTAACCGGTACATCGAAAGAAGTTGTCCGATCGTCACCCAGAGCTAATGCAAACACAACAGCATTGTTTCCAAGACGGCTGATTTTAAGCAGGTATTGCATAGATGACTGGGAGTGTGCATATCGGAAAGAGATGGTCGAACTGGCGTTCCATTCTGCGGGGAGGGAGGGGTTTTCAGACGTGCCTTCTATTAAGATGAACCAAGAGTTAGCAGTAGTCTCAACAAGATATTTTAGTACATACGTATCGTATGGTCTTCACCGAGACCAACTAATCTGAAACCGACAGCGACCAGTGAAGCGTGGCCGATGAGAGCAACGGCTTCGTAGGGGGTGTTGAGGCTGAAGTCGGAGCTGGCGTCTAGCCGGAGAGCTTGGGCGGCAAGCCCCACCACATTGTCCGGGCTCAATGAATCAGTGTTTCCAACCATGTCGCGTGTTTTGGTAGTCAGACAGAATATGTTGAAAGTCTTGGAGGTGGCAGAGATGTCGTCAAATTTATACAACAGTAAGGCGAAGAACTGGGCCGAAATCAGCCTTGTTGCGGCGTCAATGTTGAACTGCAGGCACCTACGGCGGTTGCGTTGCTCCGCGCCTCAATTGATCGTCACGGATCACATGATACAGCTAGCTAGATCTGGTTAGTGTGTTGCAGTGGTAGTTGCCTGATTTCTGAGGTTCCAACATTGTTATTGCAATTCTGGACCAGAACTCAATCGGTGGAAGTGTTGAATATTTTCGAGTAAACGTGTCTCCTATCGAGATTCGCGGAGCGCTGACGATGCAATATTCACCTTCATCATTCACTGATAAACACATTCTCGATGCTATCTAACCACGATGAAGGATTACAACAATATATATAACACTCACTCTACACCATGACGTGATGTTTAACCAAAACAAAACCTGTTACTGCAGCGAACCGTGGAATAATGCCGTGTAATTCTACAAAAGCTCATTTGTCTTCAGCCGCCTGGCCGTTGGTGGATTTGGATAATAAAGCTTATCGTGATTTTCTCGAGTCAGAAACACGGCAACCTACACTGTGGACTCGTGGAGGGAATATTTATCAAGCTGCCTGGGCTGTGGTGGTAATCCCCGTGGCGAATTCGAACCCCACCAATGCATTTGGCGTTGTATCCGTATTGTATGCCGACCGAAGAATGAAGCGTCAGAGATGATCTCCCTGCCTCAACTACTACCATTTGTTGCCGTGTAATGATGCAAATCAGGTTTGATGCCTTGTATCCACTTGGCGATCTGCTGTTTTACCGGTACGGCAAGTGACAAATTACTTCGACGCCTACTTAAACTGGCCGACCCCTCTCATTTCAAACCATGTCTACATTTGATATTCAAAATGGCGTATCCCCCACGACATAGCGATGAACTAGTGGAACTGCGCGGGGATGCTCCCGTTGACGCGCAGCCTCCCCCGCCATACTCACCCTTTGTGGAGGATGAATTGACCAGAGAAGCCGGCAGTTTGCAAGGTGTGTGCCACGAATCCGGATTCCCTGAATGCAGCCAGACTAATCTGGCCCAATTATTTCAGCCAACGGTCGCGTAGATGTCAATCTGGAATCCGAGGTCGCCAGGGCACTCGCCAAGATAATCGACTTGCAACAAGAGGATCTTCAGAACCCGCCGCCCGACTACATTGATGCGCCATCCACAGCGGTCCCGTCCTGTGAATTCAAGCTCAATATAGTTATACAGATTGTTGGAAGCAGGGGCGATGTACAGCCATTTATTGCGCTCGGAGCTGCGTTAAAAAATGATGGTCACCGAGTCCGCATCGCCACACATAGTGTATTTGCAGACTTCGTCCGTACATCAGGACTAGAATTCTTTCCTATTGGCGGGGATCCGGCCGAGCTCATGGCATTCATGGTCAAGAACCCTGGCTTAATCCCGCAGATGAAGACATTGCGCGAGGGCGAAGTCCGCAAGAAGCAAACCATGGTAGCGAAAATGCTTGAAGGGTGCTGGAGATCCTGTATCGACGACGATCCTCAAACACAATGTCCCTTTGTGGCTGATGCAATCATTGCTAATCCGCCTAGCTTTGCTCACATTCACTGCGCGCAGGCACTGGGGATCCCCGTTCACCTAATGTTTACCATGCCATGGAGCAGTACCAAGGCGTTTCCACACCCGCTTGCGAATTTGAGTACATCATCGATGAATCCTACGACAGCAAATTGGGTTTCATATGGAGTGGTAGAGTGGTTGACCTGGCAAGGGTATTTGAACCATCCGTCCTCCCAGTTAGGCCTGGAGAACTGACCATCGAATAGCCTAGGCGACGTTATTAATCGATGGCGCGTGTCGATGGGCTTGGCCCCTATTCCTGCAACACAAGGTCCAAGGTTGGCTGAAACCCTAAAGGTTCCTTTCACCTACTGCTGGTCTCCTGCACTGATGCCAAAGGCACGGGACTGGCCACCTCATATTAGTATTTGCATATTTTACCAGCGTCTCTGCGATGCCGTGCTGACATTTTCAGATGTCTGTGGTTTTTTCTTCAGAGAAACCCCGGCATATAATCCGCCAGCTGAGTTAGTAGAATTCTTGAACTCTGGCCCTCCTCCGATCTACATTGGTTTTGGCAGCATTGTGGTCGACAACCCCCAAAGACTTATAGACGTCGTCCTTGAAGCAGTCTCGAGGACCGGGGTCCGTGCCATAATCTCAAGAGGGTGGAGTGAAATGTCCGGAAATACAAGCGGGAACATATTATATATAGATGACTGTCCGCACGAGTGGCTATTCCAGCATGTGGCCGCTGTCGTCCACCATGGCGGTGCTGGGACGGCCGCCTGTGGCCTGAAAAATGGGCGACCGACTGTCGTAGTGCCATTTTTTGGAGAGTAAGTGCTGATCCCACTAGTCAGTCATAAATCTGTATTAATGTTACGTTGTCTTCCAGCCAGCCCTTTTGGGGCCACACGATTGCCAGATCTGGAGCGGGTCCTAGACCTCTACCTTATGCCTCACTCACATCTCAGGATCTGGCAGCTTCTATAGAATTTTGTCTTACCGCTAAACCAAGGGCTGCTGCTCGAAATATTGCAGAAAAGATGCAGGCGGAGCGTGGCGTGATGGCAGCCGTGGAATCATTCTACGCCCATTTACCACTAGACAAGATGAGATGCAGCGTGATGCCTGACCAAGCGGCAGTTTGGACATTCAAAAAGGGCAAGCGGAAATTCAACTTATCAAAAGCAGCAGTCCATATATTGGTCGAGAATATGAAGATAGAGGCGAATCAACTGCGATGGTACGCAAGCATTTTCTTCTGTTGGCTAGTCTACTGATACAGCCCAGCTAATGTTGATATTTAGCTGTAAAATAAACCCTATTGTAATCGAGAACCGCCGCTGGGATCCATTAACAGGCGTCCTCTCGGCCTCTATCGCAACCGGGTCCAACATGTTGCTCTCCACAGGCGAGCTAATATACAACCCCTACAAGGAATACAGACGCGGTCGCTCACCGAGGCAATCACAAGAAAGGAGCCCGCGTGCACAGTCCGTGCCTGTAAGCAGGCCTTCAGGTAACGACTTACGGAGTGCAGGAGGACCACTCATGCAGCGCAGAACGGACGCTCCAGAGCCTAGCGGTAACCAGGCTACCATGCCATTAGATACAGCAGGGAATATGGCGTCTGCGACAGTGAAAGGATTTGGCAAATTCACTGCGACGTATTTCAAAGGCGTGATGGTGGACATTCCTCATGCGGCAGCGGAGGGGTTCCGACAGGTGCCTAGATTATACGGGGAACAGCCAAAGGAATACGGCACTGTTAAGGGTTGGAAATCTGGCGCTATGTTCGGTGGAAAGAATTTCGTTGATGGCATGACCGATGGCTTTACCGGGCTCGTCACTCAGCCTGTTAAGGGCGCTAAAGAGAAGGGCGTTTTTGGTGCAGCCAAGGGATTGATGAAAGGGACGATTGGACTCGCTACGAAGGCTCCTTCAGGTATGTAGTCTTGTGGATGCTTTGCGCATGCCAACACATCATTGACGCAATTGCTATACAGCCGGAGTCGGATTGGTGGCCTACCCATTCTATGGGATAACCAAGAGCATTGAAACGGCGATTGGATCCAAAGATCAGAGAGATCTTGTACATGCGCGCCTCAGAGATGGTGCATACTATACAGGGAACTTGCTTATTGCTGACGAAGAACAGGAAAGGGTTATTGAAGGGTTTGAGAGGCTGCTGCGCAGTGAAAACGCGTAGACACGCTCTTAGACTAGGATTGAGCTGCCGGGCAGTGGCACTCATTTCGAAGGCCAGGGGAGCGAAAATACGTTTCATATGACCACGGCCGTCACTTTCTGATACCTGGATAATATGCCGTATATAACTCTCGTGGGAGTGGCTGAGTTGATCAATTGCCCACATAGAAGCCGTTGCCATGCAGATCCGGAAGTCTATGTTAAGAACATTAATCCAATCAAATACATCCATTGTCCATGGGGAAGCACAACTGGATCAACGCTGATCTCAAGAGCCAGCTCTAGATGTTGGTGTCATCGGTGGTGCGCAATCGGGGGCATGTCCCACAGCGTCACATTGTTCCACACCCGGAAACGGACAGCTCCACCGACAAACCATGGATGTAAAGAGTGGTGCAATCTATAAGTGCTATGCAGACCTTCATTTACTCGCAGCATCTACCAATTCAGCAAAATGGCTCCCACAAGTACCGTCACCCTCGACTACACCCTGCGTGACCTCTACTCGGAAAACAATGAAAGCGACCCGAATCTAGTGCTCATCTATTACCCGCTGGATTTCAAGTATAATCCTAATGGCTCATTAACCAAGTTCGTCTATGGATATAAATTGAAGGAGGGCACTGAAGAAGGCGCATCCGCCATTGAACGGAGCCTGTATCCCCAGCGGACGGCCTTTACCGCGGGCCAGATGCCAATGGTGGTTTTGGATTTCGCGTCAAGCGACAACAAACAGCAAGAGACAAATGATAAAATGTGCCAGGCTACGAATGGTCAGCGGCCGCACCATGTCGACTTCCACCGGACATATTCGCAGTTACCACGCGAGCAACAGCCGAGTTTAACCTTTGCCAACAACTTGAAAGGAATAGCCCTGGGTGCCGGGGCCCAGATTTCAGTCCAACTACCAACGGACTGTCTTTCGGATCTGCCTCATCTCATTAACCCGGAGACCCATTATGAGATCTTGTCGAAGCGTGGGCTTGCTCTGTCTGCCTTGCCAACGCCCCGATCCGAGGTGGTCGACGCCTGCCTGGTCAACTCAGACGACCCTGTTCTTTTGGCACAGGAGGTATCACGAATGATGCACTCAATTGAAAAGCGCCAACTGCCCTTCATGGTTAAGCTTCCACAGTCTATTCGTGGCTGCGGTGCCTTTGCCGTCGCCACAGAAGCCGAAAGGAACAAAGTGAAGACTGTGCTCACAGCAGGGCTAGGCAAAATGCTAAACGAGCTTAACGAGTCTAATCACCACTTATACCCGTGCTCCATTGTCCTTCAGGACCTCATCCCTGGGCCATCTGTGGCGCTGGCGTTTTTCGTTTCAAGGAGTGGACACGCTCGTTTCACCTCTTGTACCGGGCAGCTGTTTAATGAGCAGCGGCACTGGATTGGCGGGACTATCGCGTACAAGCAGCAGGAGCAGCTCAGGGCGACCTTTTCTCCAATTATGAAGAAGGCCGCAGCGTTTCTGCATGGCAAGGGGTACTATGGCCCTGCTGGCGTGGATATCATTACCGACGAGGGTTCCGGGGAGCATTTGATTATCGACCTCAACGTTCGTGTGACCGGTGCATTCCACCTGGGGCCTCTCAGCGGGCATTTTACCAAGCGGGGACTATATGAGGCTGCTGGGATTAGGTTGGAGTTTCGGTGCTCGCGAGATGTATTTGAGGCGAGGTTTGCGGATGAGATGCGCAATGGCAGTTTGATCGTGAATGGATGGTTCCATGACGAGCAAAGTGGCTTGAGCCATGCTGCGATCACCATCGGGGCCAGGGACCCCGAAGAGCTGAATGGGTATCTTGCGCGTGTTAGGGCTGTTGGGGCACAGCCGGATGGGAGCGATACTTTCCAGGGCCCACCTGTACCAGGCCTGAAAGCCAAGTGGTGATTAAAAGATTGTGTTTGTGATTACTGTACCAATCCGAAAGCCTCAACACTAAACATGTCCCTGTAGCATGGACAACCTGAAGAGCTCAAATCGTGCATCCATGAGTGGTCTGCGTCATACACTGAATGAAAACGACGGGGATCTACTCGATCGAATTCCGCATCCGAACTCAATCGGCAATGTCATAGTTTGTGTAACACACGGGGAGGCGCTGGTTGGATGGACGCGGGACAGCATCCACGGATGAACATTCCAGCCCTAATGCGACCTTACAGTTGGCCCCACACTTGCGGGCCGCAGCTGTCAGCCTCTCGATCGATATTCTACCACGATATACCCTTGCAGGACATATGCGGTGTGGTTTTGATGCTCAAGACGTCCCTGAATAGGTGCAATACCTAGCCAGGTGGGTGTCCATCATGAGACCAGCCGACTCAGCCACAATTAACAGGCTCGTTTAACTAAGTTTTGTGTAGGTAGTATTTTTAACTTGGTTGCTCTCATACTAAGACCGATTGAGTCTTTCTGACCGCAAAACCTCGTATTCTCTCTGCCCGAGTCGACTTAGTACGCTACCTAAGCGGATTCGAAGGCTGATGGTATCTATCACAAGACACATTCTTTCGGGAGTTTGATTAATGAGGCGCTGCTAGAGTTAGGCTGCCACGACAGAGAGATAATAAATAGATACGCAACGGGTATATAGACAATCCAGTCTACTTTTCGGAATCTGCTATTTTTTGCTTTCTTGGATTTTGGCAATAGCTTTATTCTACTATATTATATTTTGCCGTTAGAATAATGTCTTTCCGTTTGGAACAACAACATACCGAAGATAACGAAGAAATGAAGCTTGAGGAGAACGAACATGCTGACTATGATTTCAACAATAAAGATACCCCCAAGTGGAGTGAAACTGACAGCAAGAGCGAGTATAATGAGGACACCAGAGAGGACAACGACAGCGGCGAGAATACAGCGCAGAGAAACACTGTACCGGAAGACGCAGCAGCGTACATTGCCGCCAAACGTAAAGGCAGTCTAGAGGTATCGCTGGCCGGACCGACCAAAGATAGCAGCAAGGTATGTGCCTCTGTTTCTATTGTCGGCGAGGCAGGGACGGTGGATGAGGAATCCCCCGGGTGTGCGCACCCTGCATTTGGTAAGTTGATAGGTACCACGTCCAAGCGTGCCTGGTTTAGATGAGGCTGATTATATGGGCCAGAGTTATACTGGATAAAAGAGCAACTTTTGCGGCGGAAGAAAAGCCTAGATGGCTTCTGTGCCGACGTTCCCGAATACGAAGTTGTGCGGTACTTCGACTGCGAGGCGAATCCGAAGTACCAGCATGTACATCCCGGGACGGTGACAGTGCAGGGATACGGAATAGAGCTGTGGGACTACGAGCGGACACACGGCTCTGGACTAAGGGATGTGGAGAAGAACTATTTTTATCACATTGGTGAGCTCCCAGAGCCAGGCGCTAAAGAACTCATCAGACGGCTGAATGAGCTGCGGAATGAAGATGAGGGAAGAGCGCTGGGCGAGAATCTGGACTACGATGAAGCGGATCTCGAAGAGTTTGTAGGGGATTCCGCACTTGCAATTGCGGACGGGGAGAAGAGCATTGATGCGATGTTGTATGTGTGTCTTGCTGTGCTGAATCGGGAGGACACGTTCAAGAACTTCGCCACGCGGTTTACCATTGCGCAGGAGTGGACTCATTTACAGGGGGAAGGCATACTGGGGATAATGGGCTTCTTCTGGCAGATGATAATCACGGGTGAGATTGCGAGGCGTCTGGACAGGAGCAGCACGCCGATAAAGGAGCAGAGCCAGATGGATGGGGTGTCGCTCCAGGTGGTTGCGTCGCTGATTGTGTACGACTTGTGGATACAGAATGTCGACTTGAGGATTAGCGACGAACTGCCGATGCCACCGGCCAAGGATGTCTCATCCGAGGAGCGTATAGAGGCAGAAGTGTTGCTTCGAATGGCTGAAAAGTTCATGGCAGACACCCGACCGGACGTAGCTGCAGAATCCCTCGAAGAGGCTGTAGCTATTGATCCTGCCAACGTCGAATATCGGCGCAGAAGATGCCGTGCGCTTCATAAGACGGCCGAGCTCGACGCGCTTATAGGAGACGAAGAGGACTCGGAGATGCGGTATGCCGAACTTACAGTGGAGGCCAAATACTTGACTCAGTATGCCCCCGATGACTGGCAAGCGTGGGAACTCCTGGCCGAAGCACAGACGGGGCGCGGAGCACTGAAGAAGGGACTAAAGGCCTATGAACAGGCCCAGTCTGTTGCAACAAGCGAGGAGGACAAGAAGTGCCTGGGCAGCAAGATCGTCGAAGCGCGAGTTGCCCTCGTGGACGAGTTCCTCGACTCGGTACGGCTGGAAGACAAGGTAGAACAGCACGAAGCTCTGAGGGGGATACGGGACTGGGAATATGACTTTGTAGGCGGAATTATGAGATTCCATTCCAACGTACATGGAAGTCAAGAGGAAGGGCTGGTAGCGTTTGCAAAGGGCATCAAATGGCCGCATGTTGATGAAGCTACACAAAGGATTGGGAGCATCTACGACCATCTTTACGCTGGTGACGAAAGCAACTTGCCGGCCAATATTCACGACTGGTTGTATGGTCTGGTGCTACCGGGGAGGTTCTTTGCGTACAATTTGATGGCCTGCTTGGCCATATGTACCCCTTCTCTGTCCCTCGGTGTCCCGCCAAGTGCCAGCCATGGTCTAATTCTGGGAGATATCTCATATTGGCCCATACAGACAGTGATGGGCCGCGTCCTGGGCGGCATCTCAGGCATAGGATCACTGGCTGGCTGGATAGGGCCCTGCTATTCCGTCACGCTTGATGTAGAAAAGGAGACCGAGAGTGACAGCACGACGAGGTGGGTGTTTGTAGGTGGAGAGCGTGTGGACCCAGGGCTGCAGAGAAGCGGCGAAATGCTGGAATTCTTCGACAACGATGGTACAGCTTCTTATATAGTCGAAATCAAGGGGCCCGCGAAATGGACGAGGCCTAAGCCTCCAGTCCGAGACACCAGCCAATACACCCTGAAAGCCGTCTACCTGAAGGCCGCCGAAGAGGGTCCAAAAGCCGAATTTACTGCGAGAATGATATTCGAAGTGAATAAATCGGGTCCCGTTGAGGTCCCTTTACAGGCTACCCCAGTCTTCGTCGTTCCTCCCCCGTGTCAGCCATCTGATCCCGCAGGGCACTCTATCCATGACCATGAACTGGGAATAAACCCAGGACAGAGCTGGACTCCAGACAGACTTTTAGACGACGATGTGTTCGGCAATGCTCGTGCCGCCGATGTACTTGTTATCAATGCTACCGGTACTGGGGCTGAGACTATGGCCCGTGCAGTATGTGCCCTGCGTGGGATGAATGCAGTGACTCGGATATGCGGAGGTCCTTGCTTTGCGTGTACTTTGAAGTCGGCGCGGTCGTTGAAGATCAACACTGTGATTTGGTGCGATTGACGAGTGTTAGAAATACATATGCTTTATGCACTGTTCATATGGTTCATAACTACCAGAACAGGTTTAGGCTCTGTGAAGGATGTCAGACTGGATATCACGCAATACAGACCCTTACCAAGTAACTTACTAGGTAACGAAGGGTGCCGTTTTGAGTCAAGTGGTAAAATTGTTCCACAAAGGAGGGGCTGGCAGTGAGATTATTGCACTCCTTGACAACACAGAAAAACAACAAAAACAAACAAGAGAATAAACAAGAGAATAAACAACTGAAGCACAATGTCCGAATCCTCATTCTGCTACGGACAGCCTCGCCTCGAGAATGATCTCGTCTCCCTCGAACCGTTCAATGTAAGACTAAGACACCCATTATCCCTCTGACAGAAGGATTTTGACGCACTGCATACAGCCCACGCATCACATCACAAAATTCATGGCGCAGAAAAGGGAGCATCCAGAGCTATTCCAATATGTGTTGTTCCCTGATATCTCAATAGACGAAGAGTTTCACCAAAAGGTATACAAAGAGCACATCGCTACTGCACCAGGCGAGTGTCTCTATGCAATTATCGACAAGACCTACACGCCCGAAGGCCAAGGACAAAACCAGCAACAGGATCCTAGTGCAAACTACGCAGGAACAATAGCTCTGTCAAACACAAACACGGACAATGCGTCCACCGAGATAGGGATTGTGATCTTCCCGTCGTTTCAGCGTACGCATGTCGCGAGTAATGCTATCGGGCTTCTGCTGTGCTACACACTCGACCCGCCTTCTTTGGGCGGATTAGGGCTTCGGCGTGTTGAGTGGAAGTGCCATACAGCCAACGAGGCATCGAAGAGGGTTGCGCTGCGGATGGGATTCACCCTGGAAGGAGTACTACGCTGGGACAGGGCGTTTCACGGGCCGTTTGGGGTTCCTGTTGATGCTCTTGAGAAGAGGAATGGGACGACCGGCGAGGCGAAGGGGAGACATACTGCTGTGTTTTCGATTGTTTGGGATGAGTGGGAGGAGAAGCGTATTAGGGTTTTGGAACAGTTGGAAAGGACGAAATAGCCGTGTTGGCCTTGCCGTTAGGATCGATTTGTAGGGGGGACGTATCAAACAGACCTCTATTATACCCAGAATATAATGGTATTTTCAGATGGAGTGGCAGAGAGTGTATACTGTCCATGCTGTATACTGAGGCGCCGAGGATTCCCCAAACGGAATAGCGCGATGAGCTCCACCGAAACAACTCCAGCGCTGAACCTGAAAGTGACCTCCACGACAGAACCAAAATGCCCAGCCAGTATAGATCCATCGCGATCTATTAAACTCAACCTTACCGCACAGCAGCTCTTCTCGATCTGCCTGTGTAACCCACCTCGCACAATGTCACGCGCCGGTATGCAGCTCACCCTCCGATTCCCGTCACCTTAGGCTAACCAACCAACACCAGGCCCCGCCTGTATGACCTGTCGGGAAAAATGTCGCAAATGTGACCGCGGCCGACCTAGCTGCCAGCGCTGCATTTCCAAGGGCCTCGTCTGTCGCGGGTATCCCGATCAATTCCGCTTCTGCGGTATTGCCAGTCGCGGGAAGTGGAAAGATGCACGCATTCCTGCGGCTGACAAGGACATCCCCAGCCAGGCGCAAGAAAGTCCAAATTCAGGCGAGGAGCAGCTGCATACGATTATCAGCGCTGGATCTACCCCGCCTATGCCTGAGCCGCGGAGGTCGAAGCGGCTGACGATCGATGCCATGTTGGTGGACTCTGCGCCGGTGGAGGAGGATATTACGACGTTGCTTAAATCGAGTCAAACGAAGACTCTTATTCATCACTGTAAGGTTGCGAAGTGGCAGTATTGGAAAAATACTAATGCAGCCCAGATGATAACTTTATTTGCTGCCACCAGTTGGCGGAGATTGGGGACGAGAAGGATAACCCGTACAGAGCGTACATTATGCCCTTAGCTAAAAAGCAAATCGGGCTGCTATTTGCGGTTCTGGGCTTTTCTGCCGTGCATCTTGGGAGGCTTACGGAGGATACCACTCTGCATGAAACGACGGCCGTTGAGTATAGAATGAAGGCGATCCGCGCTTTGGGCGAGCAGATTTACAAGAGCCAGACTACGTCATTATCGGAGGAGGAGCAGGATGCTATTTTTGCAACGATCCAGATTTTATTACTGCATGATGTAAGTGACTCTTGAGACATAACAACAGTTGCTAACTGATGGTAGATTGCGGAAACTGGGATATCTGAGCATGGGGTTCACATCACAGGGGCAATGTCTGTGTGTAAAAGCATTCTCGCTGCAGAGGGATTCAACAGTCGACGACAGAGAGCTGTTTTCTTCATAGGCAATCTTGCCTGGTAAGTACTATTGAAGACTGTATTCGCGTGCTAACAGCAGCAGGCTAGATATTATCCGAGCCTTTTCTGGAACTAGACGGCTCTGCTTTACCCAAGATATCCGCGAGATGGTCGCCAGCGCCAGCGGCGATAGATTCGAACTGGTCAATGGCTGCCCGCGAGAGATCTTCCTCGTCATTGGACGAGTGCTGGATAAAGCAAAGGAGTTCAAAAATGGCTGGACAACTGACGACGACTTCCGTTCCACATTACTCCTCGCGAACCGGGACCTATACTCCTGGAACCCGAGAGACAAAACATACCCAAGTGCAGACCCGCGTTGGCTGAAGGTGGCCGTGGCGTTTCAGTTTGCCTGTATACTGCATGTACATCGATTGCTGGATCCATTACGGCCGGCAAGAAGTCCCGAGATTCAAGAAGCTGTTGCAAAGATTCTGGATTCGACGGCTGATATTCCTGCCGACTGTTCCCTGATCGAGCTGCTAATCCTTCCGTTGTTCATGGCGGGCGCGGACTCGCTTTCTCCGCATTCACAATACTATGTCCTTGCAAGGTACAGGGAAATAGAACGACGATCCGAGATGCGCAACCCTGTACCGACCGATCTCTTGAAGCAGCTGTGGGCAGCTCGCTCTGCGCAGGCGCCTGGCCACGAGGAGAACATCTCCTGGCGAGATTTTGTACGTCCGCTGCTTTCAGCTGCACTTTTTAACTGTGCGCTTTACTGACTTGAATAGACGTGCTTCCCGCAATTGACGCGACAGCATGATTTCCTGATCATTTGATTACTCCGTATAGTTGAAGATATTGTCCTGTGGCGCTTGTCGGAGTCCGGTCGGAGGTGCCGCCACCTGCCTAATTGGGAAGTATCACCAACCGGTGGGGCACTGGGTCTGAGTGACGAGACCGCAGATGCAAGAGGCAAAAGCATCAACCAAGCAAACAAACCCCGCTGATCGCTTGGCCAAGGTTATAAAAGGGAGGGGCATATCCCTCGTTTTCCAATTCATTTGCAAACTCACACTCACAACGAATCACCATGGCTACCTCGAAAGAATGGCAGAAGATGCTCAACGGCGAGCTCTACTGGGCCTGGGACGCCGATCTACAGGCTAATCGCGAGCGATGCAAAGAAGCTTGCAAAAAGTTTAATGAGGCAGGGCCAGTTTCTCGACGGCGGCGCGTCGAACTATGGCGAGAGTGAGTGGTGTCGCATACCCAGCAACTCCCATGAGTGCAAGCTAACAATCGCACCAGCATCGTTTGCGACACTCGCCCGATGCCGCCAGTAAACCCAGACCCAGCCGCCGACGAAAAGCTGTTCGAGAAAACAGACCCCGTCGTCGATCCCCCGATCTCCGTCGACCACGGGCTGAACTTCAAAGTCGGCGCGGGCAGCTTCATCAACTTCGACACGACCGTTCTCGACACGTGCTTGATTACAATTGGCGAGCGGGTGCTCTTTGGTCCTCACATTCGTATCTACGGTGCGACGCACCCGATGGATCCGGCTGAGCGGCGCGGACTCGAGGGGCCCGAGGCCGGAAAGGAAATCCACATTGAAGATGATGTGTGGATTGGAGGCAGTGCGATTATTCTTGCCGGTGTGAGGATTGGGCGGGGAAGTACGGTTGGTGCGGGCTCTGTTGTGACTAAGGTATGTATACCAGCTCCGCACTTCTGCTTGTGTCACGTCGCTGACTGCTGCAGGATGTTCCTCCGTTCCATTTTGTTGCTGGGAACCCCGCAAGGGTTATTCGCAAGATCGAGTCGAGCATGGAAACAGAGCAGCCCAACGCCGCATCTGCGACGGCGTAACTCGGCTACAGGTCTAGATGGAATCGGACTTTTGAAGGAGGTAGAAATATTCATGGCATAGCTCTAGCGAATGTTATTTTCTCTGTCGCCGAGCCTGACTACCGCGAAGTATACTGTCAGGTACATACAGCGGGTCAAATCATCCAAGCGCACTGCATCGGATAGAAACATCATCAGCATAACCCTCGGATATAGGGGTCAATTACGTGTACTTTATAACAAGATATCTGCACCTTTAAATGGATTTAAGCGATATACTATAAACCATCCAGATCAGCACGAGAAGCTGGAGACTTCGAATGCGTGGTGCGCTAAGATAAAAATAAGCCAGTTAAATTTGATTACCCGTCATAATATACATCTTGTTATTGAGATAATACCCTGTTTGACCCGTTTGCACTTTCAAAGAGTATATAAGCCAGTCAATAAATAAACTACTACATTCCTCTTACACCTCTCGAAACCCTCGCTTACCTCCCCATTTCCAAACACCATGTCTTCATCATCGCAACCCCTCCACCCCCAAGAATTCCACAGTCCGGGCTGGGACTACGAGGCCCGAACCCCAGTAGTAGACGGCAAATATTACGACCGCAAGACAGGCGAGCTGCGCACGGCGTCCGGACCATCGTACTCGGGCCCACCGGACGTCGACATCATCATCCAGAATTTACATGAAGATACAAACAATCGTCTTTACCGTGCCGCGAGGCCGTTTCCCGTGGAGGTTCTTTTGTTTCGGATTATGAAGATTATCAATGAGAGGAAGTTGGAGTTGGATTCTTTGACTGCGACGGCTTATGCGATTAGGGTTATTGTTGCGCATGAGATGACCGTTGCTGAGTGGGATGGGGTTGTGGATGAGATGGCTAATGGGATTTGGAAGCAGGGGTAATATATGGATATATGCTAGGAAGGGTCATATAGTTCCTGGTAGTATGATGGCCCTGTCGCTGTTAAGTCGGAATATGAGGTATGACTTAAGACTTTCAATCAATTCTGTATTCATGACACGTCGAAAATACTTCACAACCAACTTTTGCAAGTTGAAACATCTAAAACTACTTATCTATCTACAGCATCGCCTTCGGGAACGTCTTAAACGCCTGTCTCACACCCAAGTCCGCCAGGATCTCCTCCGTCCCACCGAGAATCGCATCGAACTTGTACGTGCGGTTGAACATCTCAATGACTCGGCCCATACCTGACTGCGTGATACCACGCCCACCGAAGATATTCGTGGCCTGTTCAGCGACCTCGCCGGCGCACCGGGTGACATGGGACTTGAGTAGACCGATTGGCCCGCCTAGAAGCTTGGACTGTTCGGCGTAGGTCATGTTGCACATTTGGTATGCGATGGATTCGAGCCAGGCTTGGTTTGATTCTGTTAGGGAGATCATGCGGGCGAGTCTAGAACAATTAGCATCAGCAGCTCTTTTGCATAGTATGGATAACTGGATCCGTAGGAGTGGACATACTTCTGTCGAATTACAGGCTGGTCGACCAGTCTCTTTCCGAACACAATGCGCTGGTTACACCACTTCATGCACTCCTCGACAACGTTCATGGTGGCGCGGACAACGGCGCACACCATCATGAAGCGCTCGTGGTTGAAGTTCGACATGACCACGATGAAACCCTTGTGCTCCTCGCCGAGAAGGTTCTCGACGGGGACCTTGACGTTGTTGAACTCGACGAAGGCCGTTCCGGCGGTGGTCGAGTATGAGGTCTTGATCTGGTTCGTCTCGACGTTGTCGTCGCGCGGGATGAGCAGAACCGAGAAGCCTTTTTCGGTGCGGCACGCTGTTACGAAGTAATCGGCCCACATGCCGTTTGTGATCCATTTTCTAAACTAGTTAGCACATAGCTGTTGCAGATGAATTGAAGGGGCGTACTTGGTTCCGTTGACAATGTAGTGTTTCCCATCTGGAGTCTTCTCGGCTGTTGTTCTCAAGCCGGCGACATCACTACCAGCGAATGCCTCTGTGACAGCAAGACACATCTTCTTCTTGCCCGAGAGAACCTCTTCTGTGATCCTTTGTCGGAGCGGCTCATTCCGCAGCCAGTTCTGCACGGCCGTCAAACTAATCACCATACCGGCCATATTTCCATCCTGGAAACCTGCCCAGAGTCAGCAAGAAACAACAAAATAACAGGTAAGTAAAAAAGCCTACCTCTGGCATTAACCCTGACCATCTCCTGCGCGATAATCAAATCATGCAGGTAATCAAACTCCTTCCCATCAACAACACCACCCAACAACTTCCGCCCATGGAGATGCTTCCCAGGCCCCAGCCTCATAGCCAGCACATTACTCTCCGCCATCTTATCAATAAGCTCCTGGCTGATATACGACCCATCGCGCTCCTTCTCCTGCGCCTCAGCCGTAACATGCAGCGACGTAAACTCCCTAATCGCCTTCTGCAGCCGGCGATGGCTCTCCTTATAATACGGGCTCTTGAACCCAGGGCGCAGCCATAGTGGCTCGGCGTAGGGCACGGGACTCAGCGAGGTAGCCGTCGGCTCGATGACTTCCGGTGTCTCGTCGGCGATGGTCCCGATGCAGAGCTGCGAGCGGTACTTTGTGAGCACGTCCTGCCGGTGCAGGTTGTAGAAGTCGGTTGTTGCGTCTTTTCCGGCGATTTGGGCCAGCACGACGCTGCCGCCTGGGTGGGCGTCGAGGAAGTCGGTGAGGTCGTAGACGCGGTGGTCGATGATGCACCAGAGGGAGTCCTCAGTTGTGTGCTGGGCGACTTCGGCGCGGGTGAATGTTTTGGACATGGTGTGGGATATCGTCTCTTATCGTGGATGTAGAGGTTCAGGTTGGGAGAGGAAGAGAACCGGAGTGCGACGGGGGGGAGAAAGGGCGACAAGAAAAGAGCGTTGCGCAAGATTCACAGACACGGCTCGACGTCGCAGTGCCTAGGTAAGACTCGCGCTGTTAACCGGACTTTATTCGGTTGAGTTTCGTCGCTGCCAAATGTACCCCAGATTTAAATTAAGCGGCCAATCAGCAGCTGTGAATTAAATATCTCTCAGCGGGGAGCCGAGGCTATTTCCGCTTTGGGAAGCTAGTGAGGTCATGCCGTTGATCGGCTCTATAAACATAAATCTGCTGGCATTGATAAACGGGCGATATCTGGATTTTACTACGATATTAACGTAGGTGATTAGTATGAATATGCACAGGGGGTCTTGAATATAGGCATCAAAGGGCAACATTCAGGAAAGCTGGGTGGATAAAGTGGCATAACCGAAAAACTGACCCATCACTAATCAGACAACCTCGGCTGTCAACGCCAGCATTAAAGTTGGTATTCATTTGATCGTGATACTCTCGCGCTGATCAACGTGCAGACTCTGCACCCCCCACAATCCAGTCTACTACCCCTGACTTGAGCTCGCATGGCGCAACTGTCACTCCCTTTTGGCCGGGTGGCTTCTGGGGACCCCGGAACGACGGAAACCGCCTGCTCACCCCATACCAACTCTTAAGAAAGCAATATATTAGAAGTATATGTCACGCCGGCTCTGCATCGCGAACAATATCTGATATGCTATCACATCACGTAGCCAGAAATTACTACTACCCACGACGTTGACTATTTAACCTCCAACCGCAACGCATCATACTGTACATACACACTCGCCGGCAGAACCGCCGTCTCCGTATCCGTCGCATTATACGGAAGATGCAGCGTCAACAAATTCTCCCCAACCTTCAACCACTCAACCGGGAACTCCAGTCGCGAGCGCACCTGGTAACAGCTCACAGCCGAGCGCACAATACAGCTACTCGACTGGTTAAACCCGATGAGCATCGTCAGCGGTTCCTCGTTATCATTGATGTAGCTCTCCAGCGGGAGATTCGCGTATGGCTCTGATGCGTTATACACATCTGTGTTCCCCGAGGCGGCTTTGGCCCCCGCGAGCTGGATCGTCAGCGTTGCTGTTTTGCGCGCGTGCAGTTGCTTTGCTGTCAAGGGGAAGCGGATCTTCCAGTCATGCGTGGTGTTGGATTCCGCGACGGGGTTATCGGCTGTTGGACCGAAGACGGACCAGTGCACGGTGTTGAAGTCGAGCGCTGGATCGCTTTCCCCGATCGTGTAGTCGATTCCGTCGGGGAAGTCGGAGGTCCAGTCGTATGCACCCCAGTAGATTAAGTACTCTGGTGGCTGGAGGGGGTGTGTGCTGTCCCGGGCGAGTCCGCGTCGGAACTCGCCAGATGATTTATCGGGGGTTCCGAGGCGCCAGATTTCGGTTCCTGCGGATTCCGCGGTCCATTTCTCCTTGATTGTGTTTGGTTTGCCTGCTTGGACGACGATGCCGTCCCGGGTGAAATCACCGAAGATGCCGTCTGCGTATACGGTGAGTCGGTATTTGCCCTCTGCTACATGGTCGATGCTGAAGTGGCCGTTCTTGTCGATTTCAGCCCAGTATTGATACGATGAAGGGACTGCAGAGTTATCCTGGAAATACTGCCCGTCCACTGTGAGAATGGCAATTGCATTTCTGGCATCATGAGGGAGCTTGATGGACCCTTTCACGCTGCCTCGCTGGGAAGATGGAATGTATCCGATAACGTGCTTTGCGATGGAGTCGTAGAATTCCACATTCCAGTCAGGCCGTGCGATGGCTCTAGCTTCGCCTCGGAGTTTCTCCAAAGAAGCGGACTTTCCGCCGTTGAAAAGATAGAACTGTGGGCCGAATGTGCGGTCGAAGCCGTTGGTGATGTTTGGGGTGCCTTCGCCATGGTGGTTCGATACAATGTAGTTGTAGACGATGCCGTCGACGGTGAGGTCGGAGTGTAACGGGCCCTGCATTGTTAGCTATGTGCAATTGAGATGGTGAGCGACGTACTCCATAGTATGTATCCTAAACATTGTCAGCTATACGGTTAGGTTAGGTATTATATAGAACTAACCTTTGTGTTCATTACCAGCCACGCTCCATATGTAGTCCCGTTGGAGGTAGACCCATCGGCGTACATCCCGTGGACGTCATTATCTCGCCATTCTAAACAAAAAGGACTAGTAAGTTCTATACAGTATCCAAAGAGCGGCCAGACATACGGTTAGAGAAGGTATACTTCGTAAAGTACTCCGAGAACTGTTTATAGTACGCATCACCCGGCGTATTATTAAACCTCCAAGTCGCATCCTGCACATCCGTCTGCTCGGCAATCGCCTCCTCACTCGGCAGCGGCGCAGTCTGAATATCACTCGAGCTCAGATGCGTCCACAGATCCGTATTCGGGCGCAGCAGCGTCCGGAACTCCTGCAGGTTCCGCAGAAACGGCGTCGTCTCGTTGTAGTACGCCAGGCGGCTGAACATGTGGAACCCGGTCTCGCCATCTCGCAGGAACCAGTATTGCTGGAATTCTTGGCCCGTCGGTGTATATGTATCGTTGAGGATGATTCCTGCGTATTTCGTCCCCGTCGAGTCTGTACCCTGCACCAGCTCGGTTAGGGGGTTTGTTGACCCGGCGGTATAGAAGCCGGATGGCGTGCAGTAGCAGTCGAGGTACGGTCCAATACCGGTGGAGCCATCCTGCTCGCCGAGCAGGTCTTGGCCGTCCAGGTATATATCCACGATGCTGCCCTTGGTCTTGTCGAAAATGGCTCGCAGTCGGTTGGTTTCGAGGGTGATGGATTTGTCGTCCTCTGTTGCTGTGAGGGCTGCGTGGGCCGCGCTGGCCCAGGCAACCCCGAGGCCTAGATATTTAACAGCTCGCATCTTGACGCGAAACCCACACTTTTTGGCTGGTGGGTCACCGGCTTCCACGGGGTGGACGCGCCATTTATAGTGATTGCGGTTAAAAAGCTTCCTTCGAGTTTGCAATCCGGGGTAAAGGTGCCCGAATTGTGGGCCTGTTTGTAGATTATAGCCCCATAATTTCCACAAAAAACAATGATTGGTACTTTGGAAGCTCTCCGGAAAATTGGCCTGGTATTAATCTGGAGCTAGCCCTGGCTCTTCGACCGAGGATGCGGGGAATTCCCCTGCCAAGTGAACGACGCTGTTTTGATTGACGGAAAAATTACTCGGGCTCTGTTCACCCGATTTTAGATGGAAGATTAGAAAGAAACAACTACGATGTACGGGGTGGAAATGCGGGTTGAAGTTTTGCCTGCATCTTCGGCAAGGGTTGTGGTGCTTGGCTGAGTTTAACCATGGCCGTCGCCGAATCCTTAGACTGATTTTGTATGTAGACGTGGAATTAATATAATAGCAAGACCGAGGCGTAGAGTAGCTCAATATAGATGACTCGGGACACTATTGAGCCACGACATATCCTGAAAGTCCGGCAAGTCCAACCCATCCAGCAGACCAGCGTTTATCCCCTCTCCCAACGGCATATCCCCCATGGTATTAGGCATAGGAAAGGCGCTTTGATGTTGTGGACGATCATCAGTTGAGTCGGCGACTGTCCGTTCATAGAGAATCTCTAGGGCTGCAACACATCGTCGCGCAGAGGTACTGTAACTCTGGTATTTCCTGAGAATCTCTAGTGCGCAGTTCCAGGACCTTGTTATGGCGTCTTCGGTTACTTCTTCTAGGATTGAGGGACATAGGCGGCTGGCGATTATGACGGTTGCGGCGGTGTATACGTCTGCTTAACATTAGACAAAGTCAAAGTGTAGATCGGGTGGGCACTTACAAAGGATATTATACCACCACGCTGGAAGTGGCCCGGAGGTTCCATCGGTTGGTATATTTCCGTATAGCAGCTCGATTATCTCTCGGGCGACCTTGACGCATATAATCGAGCATTGCAAGGCAACGCGCTGTGGAAACGAATCGGCGAGCGATATCAGAGGGTGAGAGCCCATGTCGCGGGACGTGCAGTACTTGGATAATATCGGCCGGAAAAGCAGCATCCGTACGTGCAAGAATCTGAAAGGCTTAGAGCATGATCATAGGATTACGATGACACAACCCACCTTGCTCGTAACACGACGGTTTGGCGGTAGAAGATCATATTGTTAGGGCCTGAATCGGGCTCCCCGCGCAGATGGGGAGGCAGACTCCGCGTCCATTTCGTAAGGGCGCGATCAAGTTCGAAAATCGTCACCTCGTCCTCATTGGTATCACGGCTAAAGTAGAAATCGTAAATGTCGTCTGGGCTCTCTTCCGGGACAGGTTTGTAGAGACTCAGCAGGATGTCGTTGAGGATTTCGTAAAGCTCTAGAGACTTGGCGTAGAATGCCATTATTGATGGCTGGTCAGCGGGCTGGGCTACCTCAGGCCCGGAGGCTGAGGCGATATACTCCTCGTCAATGGTTGCAGGTAGTGGAACTGATCCGCATGATGCTTTTGAAATCATAGCGGGGCGGCCAAAGGTCATCGATATAACTCTAAACTTGGTTAGATAATACGAATGTAGAGGGCGTTTTACATACCGATCCATGAGAACGCAACCGTGCCAAATCTTCCGTGCCAGCTGTTGCTCCTGCGGGCTCTGGAGACGCGCAATTGTCTCCGGCAGATGGAGCCCCATACTCTGTGCATTGCGGACAGCCAAGCCAGTGACAATCCAGCACTGATGGGCCGAATCCGTACTCTGTAAATACTGCGCCATTAGAAGAAGGCACTGGATCAGACCGGCAGATCCAGAGTCCCATAGGTTGAAATGTAATAAGTCCTTCGCGCGGGAAAAGAATGCTGCTGCCGAAGCTTCACGCTCTTCTGGGGCGAGAAAATCAGCGAGCTGGCAGGAGAGCGCAAAAATAACATTGAATGTGCACATTAGCATATTCTCATCAGATTGCACCGCATCCCCGGTCCATATCCGGGAGTACTCTTCGCGAAGATGTATGCTGTCAACAAGGGGGTACAATGGGAAAACATAGTGCCAGTACACATTCATCAGGTTATCTGCCGTCTTCCGAGGCGGCAGCACATAGTCGTGAATGGCACTCTGCCGTTCTTTCTGATTCGATCTCAGGCTAGAGGGCGGACGAAATCCCAAGATGGACTCAGATGGACGTTGACCCGGAGACGATACGCGCTTATCCACTGCAGTCTTTATTTGGCGCATAAAGCTTGCCGCGCTCGAGCTGCCGAAGAATCCTTGGGATGGGCGCTCTTCTTCCATCGCACCCATCATAGCAATAACGCCATCGGTGCTAGCTTCAGTTGGCTTCGATGCTCGCTGGGCTGAGTGTGGATCTCCCTTGTGAGTGCAGTTTGGATTTCCTCCCGGTGAATCCTGGCAGACAGTACATGCTGAGCGTCCCGAGTTACCCCCCAGGGATATACTAGGCCTATGTGGCGTTTGGTGTCGTACTGGTGATAAATGCGAATACGGCAAAGAGCCTGGCGACTCGGTAGAGGACGGTGGTCTGTTCGACGGGGTCATCTGCTACAGGATGTTAGATCGATCAACCTTTAGCCGCAGGTAAGGGCAATACTGTACAGATGCATGGCCCGATTTCCGAAGCTCGGTGAGTTCCACTAGACCAGGGACATAGCCTGGGCCCTCCAGATTCTTAAGGCGGTTCTCCAAGTTGGCGATATAACTAGTCCCATGCATATAGCATTAGCTGAAAGAAGAGTAAAAGTAATAATGCACGGTGTGAGGTTGTGCCTACTTCTGCGCTGCCCGTTTCTTCTCACCCTCCCCGCTGTAATGACAATTCACTCCATGGTCTGCTCTCTTCGCGCACTGTCCACAGACTGCATGGTGGAGAGTCAGCCAAAGACTCGCTATCCACTCCAGTGATGGGTTGTCGTGTCGGGGCACTTACCGGGCTGTACGCCGTCACAGCGGACCTTTCGCCCGCGACATTCATCACAGGCGACTGCAATCTTGCGACGCTTCGGACGTTGGCCGGATGAGTCAGCGTGATGGTCGTTCTGGGGCGATGAAGAGGTCTCCATCGTGGAATCTGTCTGCATCGTATGATGGCCTGCTGTTGTGTTGGAGGAAGGTTGTCGGAATGTTGTCCGAAGGTTGTCGGTAAAGTGTCTTGGCGCTCGGATTCTCGGTTGCAGTTCCGGGCCCTGCCTCAGGCAGCAGAATCAGGAAAGATATTATTGAGAGGTAATAAAAAGAGTTCTGGATAGTCCTGCGTGGAATAGTAATATAATGCTTGCTTGGCCATGGATGGTTCTTGACGAAGAGTTGTAGTAAACAGGCAGAATACATGACCCCCTCGCTCTTTCCTCAACAATACATACTGCTGCGACTTTACGGAACATTGTGTCGCAGCAGAGGAGGCTATAGGTATAATTATATGAGGACCATCGTAAAAACATCGGAATCAATGAAAGCCACAGGTTTACTCATGAAAATTGGGCATGCAATGGCAAGGAGGACGCGGTTAGGGCTCAAGCCGCGATCTTTACGGCGATCGCTTATTACGCTATAGGTATTGCCTACGGTGACAACCTGCCCTTTAAAGTGGTCAGCAATTCAGGCTCTCAATGTGAAGTTGCTATATGAGTAGCTTTATTTGCTGGTCGACAATTATGAAGTTGCCGAGAAAGAGCCTCCTATCCAAGACGTCATGGGCTGCTACGTTGGGATGACGCAAAAAAGACACCGCCGCATGAAATCACCTTTACATTATCACTACAAACAGCCCATTTAATGCATTGCATATGGATTTTGATATATCTTACAATTCACCACCCTGAACACATCAAGCCAGAATAAACTCCATGATGAAGATCGCAATCACCGGCGCCCGAGGCACAGTAGGGCAAACCGCCGTGCAGCTGTGCTCGCGCGCAGGCCACCAAACGATCCAAATAAACCGCACCGATACAGAACACGACGGGACCCCGAACTCGGAGATGCGCACCGCCGACGTCGCAAATGACTACGACGCTACCCGGAACGCTTTCAAGGAGTGCGACGCAATCATCCATCTCGCTGCCATGCCTGACCCAGTGGGTAAGGATGACTGGAAGGTACACAACAACAACGTCAACGCGGCCTTCAATGGGTTCCATGCGGCTGGGAGCCTGGGGATTAAGAGGGTATGCTATGCTTCCTCGGTGAACGCGGTGGGTTTGGCGTATGCGAACCGGCCGTTGCGTTTTGATTATTTCCCGCTGGACGAGGATGCGCCGCAGCGGCCGACGGACTCGTATGCGATGGCGAAGGAGGAGGCGGAGTATCAGGCTAGATCGTTTGTGGATTGGTTCCCTGGGATGAATATTGCGTGCCTCCGGATTCATGAGGTTGCGCCGTTGAAGGACGTGCGGAAGGAGCATGAGCAGAACTGGGACGAGGCTGCTGTGGGACAGTTATGGGGCTGGGTGAGTCCTCAGGCCACTGCTAGGGCTTGTTTGCTTGCTGTTGAGCGCGCGGAGAATCTGCGTGGTTGTGAAATCTTGAATATTGTTGCGCCGACTACGACGCAGAGTACGCCGTCACAGGAGCTGGCGAAGAAGTACTATCCCAAGGCTGAGATCCGGGGGGATATGTCGAAGAACCAGGCGTTCTGGACTACGGACAAGGCGAAGAGGGTTTTGGGCTGGACTCATGATGAGACGGAGTAATCTGTTTTTGTATATATACTGGATAACACTATTTCAATGCCTAAGATTATTTTAAATCAGAATAGACGAATAGAGCCCTGTCCATCTTATGCCACGGCAGACCCACGGTTCGCCAGCCCCGAACCAGACCAAATCTCGGATCCATCGGAGCATCAAGCTGAGGCTGTGGAGGCGAAGCAATGAGTAATCCACGCAACGAACCTCCCTCGCAATCTCAGGGTATGAGGAAAATGCCCACAGTCCATGAACCCGACTTCCATCCGCGGCAAACTCGGGCTGAACCCGTTGCCAGAATCGCTAGGCCCGGAGAGCATGGCAGATCCAGATGCAGGCGATGGCGATCCAAAGGAACTGGTCTTGTGCTTTGATGGGACTGGGTATAAATTTACGGGGGACGAGTCGGATAGTAATGTCCTGAAGGTTTATAGGGTGAGCTAGTCCATTGAGATGGTGTTGGGATGAGTGTTAATATGGATAGATGCTCGACCACGGGGATGCAAGACGATATCACTATTTCCAGCCAGGGTTCGGCACTCTTGTATCCTCGACCTGGATGTCAAACAGCGGACGGACGAGTAAAGCCAGGTCAGTGTTCCTGAAAGCCAAGGATGCTGCGATAGGAACGACCTTTGCCCAGCATGTTATGGGGGGTTATACCTTTCTTATGCGGTACTACTCCCCCGGCGACAGGGTCTTCTTCTTCGGATTCAGCCGCGGGGCGTATGTTGCGCGATTCCTAGCAGAGATGCTAGATACAGTCGGTCTGATAAAAAGAGGAAATGAAGACCTGGTCCGATTCGCCTGGATGACATTCTCGAAATGGCAGCGGGCGCACAGTAAAAGGGACGCTGACCCAGCACAAAACGAGAGACTCTATGAGTATATCAAGGCGTTTCGGGAAACATTCACCTGCCCAATCTCGCCAATCTATTTCTTAGGACTGTTTGATACCGTTAATAGTACGCCCGCACTGGAAGGCACATGGATGCAGCGCAGCAAGTTGGCACGATGCTCGGCAAAGATTATACGACACGCCGTTGGAATTGACGAGCGGCGCGCGAGATTTCGACACGACCTTATATCGGACTCTGGTCGGACTACTGTATCATGGCGAGCCCGAACGCGCCAGAGATTGGAACGACACCATATACGCCTTCCGCGACAGCGTGGGCTCAGATTCTATTACGAGGATAAAGGGGGGAGAGGAACAAGCACGGACTCACAGCAGGCACCGCCGCTACCGCAGCTCCCAGACCCTTATCAGCGTCCTAGCGCGCAACCGGAGAACTTGTGCGAGGAGAGGAATGACGGTTGGCAGGATATCGAGGAGGTCTGGTTTCCGGGATGCCATGCTGATATTGGGGGAGGGTTCAAGCTGAGTAAAGACGAAGAAATGGAACTCAGTCATGTACCCTTAGTATGGATGGTGCATGAGGCACAGCGTGCGGGTCTCAAGTTCGACCAGGAGAGGTTGAAAAAGTTCAACTGCTGCGAGGACTACTGTGAAGACGATGAGAATCAGGACGGTAATGAAAAGGGTGGAAATACGATGCGCTTGGAAGATGGCATGCGGATTGCCGCACAACGGGGACACATCCATGACTGTCTCGAATACGGAAAAGGCGTTCCATGGCCAGTCGTTCTGTCCTGGAGGGTCTTGGAATATTTGCCGTTTCGGAGAATGAACCTGCAGCAGGATGGGTCCTGGAAGCCTGTTCGATTCCCGCTTCCCCTTGGAGAGGTGCGAGATATCCCCAAGGGCTCTAAGATTCATGTTTCAGCGGTACGTCGCATGATGTCTGATCCGAGCTACCGACCAGGCAATTTGATAGAAGGAGGAGGAGGGAGGGGAAAGAGGAAGGTTCCTCCAGAGCGAGGGATTGGGGAGTGGGAAGTGGCTGACCATGCTGGGTCGCCGGTTCGAGAGACATATCGTCGTAAAGAGGCACCTGGATAGTTGCTGGGTGGCAGTTAAACCATAGGTATCCGTGACACTTGACAATGATAGTGTATATCAAACAGATTAGGTCTCACAATACCTCAATACAAGTTAACCACAACAGCAGTGTCATGGAAATTGAAAGAGAAGAAAAAGGAGAGAAAAGATAGAAAAAGATAGAAAAAAGAGGAGTGATAGTAAAAACAATCAATTACTATATTATATATGCAACGCGATATCCACACTGCCTTGATAAAGGCATCTCGGAGTATACAAACAAAACGAGCGAAGTAAGTACAGGACAGATCAGCCTTCCCTCGCACAAGCCGTCTTGGAAACCATCCAACGAATGACATCCAATCCAATCCATCTGCAGCCGAGGTACACTGCCTACCTATCACTCGATCAGGCTCTTACGAGCATGACCGAGTCGAGTCCCAGGCAAGTCGGGTCCACCTAGAGAGCCTTGACGGGAATGCAAGGGATGGCAGCATTGACAAGGCCTGCCTGGTTCTATATTGAAGGGTGTATGTTAGCTCGAATCTTTGAGAATAGTCCATGAAGAAAGGAAGGCTCACGGTATCGCCAGCGCCGTTCTGGTTGCAGCAAGCGAAGTTGTTGTTGCACTGCCCGCCCTTGAGGAGCTCGGGGATGTTAAGAACATCAGCATCGACGACTGGAGATAGGATGTCTGTCAGCATCTATTCATATTTCACATAAGGGAAAGGTGAAACGAACGAGGAGAGCAGCCCTTGTAGTTGGCAAGCAGACCGCTGACGGCCTTGTTGCCTAGGAGGTCGAGGAGGGTGTTGCCGGCCTCAGGGGACACTTCGGTGGTTTTATCCTCAGAGGCGCAGCAGTTGAGCTCGGCCTGACCACACGACTGCACGGTGTTGGACTGCTCCTGGTTGATGTCCGTGCCACCGTGTCCAGGGGGGTTGGGGATGGCCAGGGCAGTGGCGGCGAGAGCGGCGATGGCGATGAACTTCATTTCGACGGTGGGTTGGTTGTTTTGGCTGCTTGAAACCGGTTTTGGATTGGATTGGAGAGTGAAGAGAAGACTGGCTTTGATACTGAGGCTGTTTGAGCTGATAATGTTGAAGAATGGTGTGATTTGAGGCTGCCTTTATAGGTTTTGAGGCTGGTCGATGGTCTCTCAGACAACAGACCAAAACTTGACATTGTCCCTGGAAATCTCTGCAAATGTGAAGTCCTTGCATGGGCTTGCCAATATTTCTGCTGGCGTGGTGTGATATCGAGTCGATCATTGAGTGTTATACGATGCGGCGCAGCCAAGAAGCGCATCATCACGAATGCCGTGGAGGAAACCCCCACAAGTAATGTACGGAACCAATTAGGTATCTGTGACAGGAACCTCTCCATGACTAAATTTGCCTACCGATTTGACAGTTCGGTGGGTCGAAACCCACACTGTCCGGGGTTGATGTGACATATCCACCCCAACAACCCCAATATAGGATGCAATTGGTATTTCAGGATTTTCAGCACTCAGGGGCTGGACTTGTCTCCTGTCGGTGCGTAGTCACCGCTGACATTCTCGGTGACCAGATTCAGCTCTGCCCAATAGTCTTGATCAAGTCCAAGCCTCTTGGCCCCCTAGCTGGAGGCGAACGACCCAGCCCTACCGGTACTCCAGACACCGCCATGTTGTACACCCAGTAACTGAACAGGGATGTAGTAGCTGCTAACTTTCAGAAGAAAGATGTTATCTTGTATGAGCAAGTGTTATAGTCTGTTCTATGTCCTCTATATAGCAATTTATTTACGTCTAATCGTGATATCCGGTCTTCATGGCCTCCGTGAATGCAAAATGGCAGTATAATCTAACCAGCGAGATAGTTCACCTAGGACAACTAGGTCAGGCTACCAAGTAAACGACTCCTCAACATATCTCAACCCATACCCACGCCGCATAGCAAGGTACACCGCCGCGCGGGCCTCATCCGCCATTTTCTGCGGCCCGCAAACCAGCACGGCCGCGGACGAATCAGCATGATGTGCCTCCTCGGCAAAGACCGAAATGATTTCCTCCAGATTCGGCCGGCCCTGCGTAATATCGACGTCCTTGTCTGTTATTGTTGGGAGATCGACACCTGCGACGCACGGATCGGCTGCTTCTGGGTATGGGCCTGAACCCGGGATGGGGCTGGAGCTGGACCCGCGCTGCCACCGCGCAAGGGGCGATGTAGCATAGAATGAGGCGCGGAAGTCGTCCCGGTCGATGGCGGCGCTTAGTTCCGTCGTGGCGAGTTTGTCAATGAATGCGGGTTGCCGCGTGACCCAGACGAGGTTCACGTCTCGGACGCGTGTTTTGGTGTTTTCCTCGTCGGGTGATGTGGATGCGGAAATGGAGGAAGAGCGGGCAATGTGGTCGTGGATGTAGGGTACGGCGGAGGCGATACCTGTGCCGCCGGCGATGAGGAGGATGGAGTCATAGCTCCAGAGAGGAAATTCGCGGCCGTAAGGGCCTTCCAGGAGCATTGTTGCATTGGTTGTTTGGTCGGGCGACTTCATGCACTTCCGTTGCAGATGCCGTGTCCAGCCATCGTAGGGTCGGATCCAGAAGACCAGTCGCAGTTCGCCAGAGGCACTGGCTGTCCGTTGCAGTCGGCCATCGGGCGATCGACTGCCGGAAGAATCGTCTGAGAGGAGAGGAATTTGGGAGACGTCTACGCGTTCGTCGCTTTTCGACCTGGGAGTCCCTGGTATCGATGCACTTTGTCCAAGTTCGTATGACCAGCAACCGAGGGTGAAGGGGTGGCTTTCCCAGCCTGTCAGCCGGAATGGCTGGTACAGGAAGTAATATTGACCAGGTCGGGGTTTCAGTGTGTTTGAACCAGGTACAACCTCCAACCGGATCAAGTCGGCTGCTTTATCGTATGTCGCTGTGCTCGTAGTGCGTTGTACCTGTCCTCCTGAATTAAGCTGGACATGGAGATTGCAATACAGCAGACGAATAATCCGGAGGGCCCGATCGAAAGCCCAGATTCCAACGGGCAGCCAAAGGTAGAACCAGTATTCCTGGCCTTCAAAAATGATGGTATGACTGGAGAATGTTAGAGGGGCCAAGAAATGTTTGTGAGATACTCACTAGAAACAGCCAACGAGTAGACCAATAGAGAAAATGATATGGATAATGAGGAATGTCTCGTACGCTCTGTGACGGAACCAATTTACTGCAGCCGGTAGGATGAGCACCATCAAAACAGTTGCCTAGGACTCAGTTAGAACTAGACTCAGTGTCCAGGTGTGCCGTTCTTACAAGAGTTCCCCATATGAGATACGGCTTCTGGAGCTTCCTCCAAGGATCCGAATCTGGACCAACGGTTAGAGGCTAGTTCGCAACATCCAGGGGAGACGAACTTTGAAAAAATAGAATGAGGTAAAGCACAGTATGAGCAACCGCCTGAATCGTCGCTATCCATGCCACGTGGCGATGAAATATGTTGAAAGTCGCGAAATTCCACCCCGTTGCCCAAGCGCATATATTGTTACGCCCTGCAAAGAGCCATAACAAGGGGAGATTGGCGAACGATACGATTCCAGTCCGGTCGGCCATATACCGGAGGAGTTGTGCGGACTCGTCCGGCCAGCTGCGATACGTTAGTGGGGTGGGTTGAAAGAGAGGTCGTGGCCATACTATATATTTTCCGGAAACAGGCGATAGCTCACTAGGCACGCGACGGTACTCAGTACCCAAAACCCCAGAGAAATAAGTGCATCTCTCCGGGTTGAGAATGTCCACCACAGAAATTTGCGCCCGCGAGATGGGATGGTTGTAGGAACAAGAAAATGTGTCTCGATCCAGTGATATATTCGTCGAATGGGAGAGCTCCGTGACAGCCTTGCGCCTTGTGGTAGCTGATCGTATCTAGATGTGAAAAAGGATTGCAACAAGTGATGAACCATCCCTACGAACAGGATACAAGCCCAGTAAAGGTAACCAAGGTATCTGCGATTCGTTAGATATGCCACGGGGACCAGAGGTGTACTCATACCCGTATGCATAGTGTGTCCAGCTCTCAAACGCCCAAGTATCCTGCCAAGACCCACGTTAGATAGCCCAAGAAGAGCGCAGCGGAAGGCTCACTATTGTTTTGAAGACGCTGCGATAATGTGACGGGGATAGAAGCACGGGAGTGTCGACGGGTTCAGAGAGTGGCAGTTCGAGAAAGTCCACCGTTCGCATATGGCTAATAGCATCGTCTGTGAGGTTCTCAGCGAGCTGGTCCCTGGGGATCAGCTCTAGACCCCCATCTCTGCAAAGGGCTTCGAGCTGGGAAAGTCCAGCTGATCGTTCCACCGGTTTGCAATAAACATCTGAAGAAGCGTAGATAGAGATAACCTCGAGATTATTCTGACATCGTGGCCCGAAGCCCTTCCGTGACGTAGAACCGCTGAAAGTTATGTATCCATAGGCCGTGGAAATGGACGTGACACATCGCTCGTTGACGGGGACGATGACTGCTGGTACTAGGGCGGCATATAAAGCGACTGAAAGGCAGACAAGGGCCCGCATGACGATAGGTATATAAGATATATAAGATAAACGAGAGAAGAAAGGAAAGAATTATGGGATCAGAAGCCCGCGGGGCATGACGGAGAGTAAGCTGTCCCCGAGCTCGGATGTTGCGGGACCCACTGAAGCGGTGGAGTTCTAGGGATAAGGATATGCAGAAGAGAAGGGGGAAGGACGAGGGAAAGGCAGAAGTTGGCTACTGGGGGCGAGGTAGCTGGATACACGGGGGAGATGCGGAGAAAGTGATGGACAGGGTATCTGGGGGTTGTGGCATGACAGAATTATCAGATCGCACGAGAGTTGCAGGCGAGACGTTCAGACGTTGGGCCTGCGGCTTCGGAGTCCCTGATCCGTATCTAATCTGATCAAGATACCACGTGGGCTTGTTTTCATTGGTTACTGGCTCCACTCTATGATCACGGGACTGTCCTCTCTCTACCAACTAGTCCTACATAGGGAAGGTGCGTCCCTGCCGTCTCCAACAAGGAAGCCACGACCAGAGCTGGCCCGAGGCTGTGAGCACAAAAAGTTAAAAGTTTGTATTCTACAACAATGGGTATGAATTTGCAGAATTATGAGGGTCCGATTTTAACATTTATCTGCTGTAATATTAAAAGGGGAAGTCTGGTATAGGATGTTCGGTTATCAATCTAGATTCTCACACCGTCCACAAATATATATAATCCACCATATTCAAGGTTCGGCACTGGCATCACATACTTTGATACATAGAACTATTTGTTAATATTTCATCAACCCAGAACGTTACGTTACTATACCTTCCAGTTTACGGAACAAAACCGAATCAGCTTAAATAATAGGCGTTATATGACTATCTTTCAGGCATCCGAGGTTGTACCAGAGACATTGGCAGACGGCCCCAGGCACAGTGAATCCAAGCCATACTCTGTAAGCCACATTTCCTTGAATCAACATTAGAATCCTTATATTAAATTTCGGTCTGGAATTCCACAAACAAAGCGGGCCACTCAAACAAACCACAACATTCTTCGGATTTTGTCGTGTCTCGCTTATTGGTCGTGGATAGTGGTGATGCCGCGACGGCAGGAGAGCGTGGAAAACCGGGGCGGACACCCGAGATTTCCGGAAAAGTGGTCGATTGACGATTCCCACTGACACCTTGCTATCAGGGGGTTCGGGCCGGAAGCACATCGGAACGATGACGGCGATTGTGAAGTCGGGAGGAAGAAAGCTAACTCACTCACAATTCCGGGTCCTTTAGCTAAAATTACGTCTTTGGGAGAAGCCTTGCGGGAATGAGGTGGATGAAATGAGCTATACTACGTAATATTACTCCGCAGACACCCTTTAGCAGGTTTTCTAATGGCCCTGGACTCCATTTGTCAATATGCGATAGGTCTAACTGATGAATACGATTTCCTACACGCAAGGGGTTTGACAGGGTCCGGAGCGTTAAGTAACATGGGATTTCCTTTGTTCATATAAATAAGAAAGACTCTAAAAATATTGCGTTCACAGTTCTCAAAGCCAGACCTCGTAGTCGTACAGCCACTAGTCGCTGCCGTACGGTAGACGGAACATGTTTTCCAATGCTGAGAGGGGTGGTTGATGGCTGTCGAGCGGCTATTGATTCGGTCGGACAATACATTATTTTGTTGGATGCCAACTTCTTGACAAGCACTATGTATAGTGTCAAGATGGGAGGCAGTCTTCGTGAACAGACGATGTTGGCCGATTACTAGATTAGGAAATCTTCCGCTTTAGGAAGTTCCCTCTTCTGGCAAGTGGACTGTGATAAGCGGGAGCCAATCGGCGCGCAACCAATGCGAATAACCTCATGCAAGATGGGTCCGGAGTCTGGGGTAATGAGAACGTCGCCATGGTTAACGCGCCGCCAATTACCATAACAGGAGAAGGTCTGGTGCGGAGAAATGGCTCGGATTTGGCAGACCGGTGGTTGGATTTTGTGGGGTATAAATTGCTTCCCTAGGTCCATTTCCCCAGAGAACCATATCAGCCGAGCAGCGAGCTTCTCAGAATAGGAGGTTCGGTTTCTGAATTATTTCTTTCATCAAGTTATCATGGCCAGCGCAGGTGTACCTGATACACTGGATAAGGAGTCCGCTGTTCATGCGGAACATGCTGAGGAGAATGCGCTAGCTATCCTCTCGGCCCAGGTGCAGTACGACAATGGAAGGATCAAGGATCTCGTCCGCTCTCATGTGTTTGGCGCCGCGATGCTGGCATCGTTTGGTGGATTCTCCTTTGGCTACGGTATGCAACGCCTGCCCCAAGGATGCAAATGTAGCTGTACTGACGAGCCGTGGTTTAGACCAAGGTGTCATCTCATTGATCCTAGTCATGGACCAGTTCCGCGAGACCTACCCCGAGACCTCTCCAGATAGCCCCAGATACGGCTTCCACACTGGATTTATGACGGCGATGCTTGAGCTTGGTGCCTTTGTGGGCTGCTTGTTCTTTCCTGCAATTGCGGACCGAATCTCTCGAAAATGGGGGCTCACTGTTGCGACTGTGTTTTTCGTTGTTGGTGCTATTATCCAGACTGCGGCCCCGGATTACGATACTCTTGTCGCTGGCCGATTTATTGGAGGTATTGGTGTCGGCACTCTGGCTATGGGGGCTCCCTTGTACATCTCGGAGGTTGCACCTCCGACGTGGAGAGGCTCCCTGTTGGTTATGGAGGCTATTAGCATCGTCATCGGGGCCATCGTGGCGTACTGGTTGACATATGGGACGAGGTATGATATCCTACGTGCCTCTAGCTTCAGAGAGCACTAACTGATATTCGTTCAGAATGATCCATGGAGACTGGGCTTTTAGACTGCCTTTTCTTCTACAAATCATCCCAGCCCTTATCGTCGGCGGAGCAATCCACTTCTTCCCATTCTCTCCTCGCTGGCTGGCAATGCGAGGCCGCAATGGAGACAGTCTCGCCGCACTGGCACGCCTCCGACGCCGTCCTGAATATGATACCCAAGTTCAATTAGAATGGAAGGGTATTCTCGCCGAGATTCGCTTCCAGGAAGAGATTCTTGAGCGAGAATACCCGAATCATAAGGACAATCCTATACGGACTGATCTCCGTCAATGGCTTGGTCTGTTCAACAAGAGATACTTCCGTCGCACACTTGTCGCCCTGGCCATCCCCTTCTTCCAGCAGGTATGTATCTTTTATATTTGCTAGCCTAACAAGTTCAAATCACACTAACGACACAGTTCTCTGGTATCAATGCGTTTGTCTACTACGCGCCAACGTTCTTCGAAGCCCTCGGGCAAGAAAGAGAGACCTCGCTGATTCTGTCGGGCATGATAAACATCATACAAATGGTCGGTGGCATCCCAACCATGATGTACCTCGATAAAATCGGTCGGCGAACTCTTGCCATCTGCGGTGGCATCGCAATGGCAATACCTCATCTTATCATGTCCGGCATGATGAATCGCTTCAGTGCGAATTGGCATGCCCACCGAGGCGTGGGTTGGTTCTGCGTTGCGCTTATCTGTATGTACCTGCAGCCGCTGATACCCACAACTGTGTCCATAGTACTGACAATTCAGTTCAGACCTCTACGTCCTCTTCTTTGCAGCCTCCTACGGCCCCCTCGCCTGGGTTCTACCTGCAGAAGTCTTCCCCAGCTCAAAGCGTGCAAAGGGTGTCGGGGCCGGAACAGCGATGATCTGGCTGGCGAATTTCATTATCGGCGTGGTTGTTCCCGAGATGCTGATTTCGCTGGGCTGGGGGACGTTTTTGTTCTTTGGGTTGTTCTGTGTGGCTGCTGCAGTGTTTTCGTTTCTATTTGTCCCTGAGACTTCGGGGAAGTCGCTGGAACAGGTTGCCGCTGTGTTTGGGGATAATCTTGCGGATGATGAGCGGCAGTTGCATGCTCGGGTTGCGAGGGAGGTGTTGGCTGATCCCATGGGTGGGACGGGGGGCAAGGTTATTGTAGATGAGGCGTAGATATTGAACGCACGAGTACTTGGGTATGTTTAACAGTAGCAGTGCTGTCAAGCATTGCTATTTGGACACAGACTAGACTCCGAAGCATTCATGCCCTCTTTCCTCTCTGCAATACCCCGTTGTGAAGCCGAATTTTGAATATAATCGAACGTCAACGCCTGTATTCGACTCCTGACGAGTAGTTCGATATCTTCATGGTTAATGGGTGTTATTTACAGTTTAATATCCATCGAGACGAGAATGCAGCTGTGACTATGGAAAGAGGCGAGCGGAGAATATTTTATGACGAGGACAGTTGGCTACTTTTGGATCGATTTATAACGAGTAGAGAGGATAGAATGGCGAGATTGTAAGTATTATCATACAGAATAATATTAACAGTCTAAGACAGACAATGTTTAGATTGAGCCAACACAGGTACAGGTAGTTGCTATCCATATCTCCATTAACATAACCAGGATCTTTCTCAAAACAATCAAACTCCCTTCAAAGAAATACATGGATCTTTCATTCAAAACACCAGGTATCAGAATGCCATGCCATGCCTTCAAACAAAGCGAAAGCCAGCACGCTCCAATCTACCGGACACGCGACGTGCAAGTTTGATCCACAGATGCGCAACCACGACAGAAACCACCAAAACGCCCAGCAGGAAATCGAAAGCCCAGGATTCGAAGAAATGGTGAAGCTCGAGGACACAGTTATATGCTAACAACAACGCGAGGCAGATTAGGAGCTTTGAAGGTAGGCCTGTTCCGTCCTTCGAGCCAGATTTGGAATGGCGGCGGGCTTGACTGTCTTTGGCCTTGGAAGCCTGGATTGCCTCGCTTCGTATTCTTTCGAAGTCTGTACGGATCCGAGTAGTTTCCTGGCGTGCCCTTTCGCAGCACGGACAGTGCAGGAGGTTGGTGTTGAGTGTGCAAGGGACACGGGCGGCGGTGGGAGAGGCCATGCTGGGAGAGGCCGTGGTGGGAGAAGGGGTTCGGGACATAATGGGAGTTGAGCCGGAGTTGGGTGTGTAAATAACACGGGCCATGGTGGAGTTGAGTAGGATTTAGGGAGAAGTAGGATTTGGGGAGATGGTTGTGGCCAGAGAACAGGAAAAGGACGGCTATATTTATAAGGATAGCAGGCACTCTGAAGAATCAAGTTGGCGTGGTAGTGAATATTCTGGGCGGAGGAGCAGTAGGAGTGAATGATAGTAACTTTCTACTGGCAGCCTAGACTTACAGACGTATAGTAGGCATCAACATAATGGAATGTGAATTTCACTACTTTGGTAGAAACTCCGCATGTAAAAGTAGACTGCAATGCAACTAGAAATTCACTACTCCTTCACGCCAGGATACCCAAAGGATCCCACCTTGGTAGGACCTGAGGCTCCTGTCGAAGAACGTCTCTCACCTCGCTAGAGACCAAATTGAAGTCCACCACTACTTGAAATGTATATTCGTCCATCCACCGATCAGTCATGACAAACCATCCCTTATCACCAGCTGTCTCGCCCCATGAATTCTCCACGCGCCACCGTACCGGTCGACCTTGTTCGACATGCACAGCTGTAATCACCATCGCATGGGTCATGGCGGATTCTCCACTGGCAAGACGCTCAGCCTTGTTCAGCCCGAGGGAGATATTGAAGCCGAGAGAGAGGTCCACTAGATCAGGGTCCATGATACCGGACGTGCGATCGGAAAACTTGCCAACGTCGCACCCGAAGAACACGGGGTGCCCGGCCTTGAGCATCGCGATGGCGGCATTCTTCAAAACCTGTGAAGGTGTCAATGTGAGTCCCTCTGCCTGGTATTCATGGTGACTCACATTCATCTCAACATTGACATATGTGAGCGGTTGACCTTCTACCACATTACCCAACTTGTCAACTGTCAGGAGGCGATTATATTCGTTTCGCGGATCGTTTACAAGGCTAAACAGCCTGTCTGGAGAGACCTTGCGCGAAGACTGAGTGAACGCCTTCCGCCCAAACTCGAGTGGGGTCTGTCGAATCTCTCGTCCCTTGCCCTCTGCGTTGTAATATTGCCAGACAAATGGCTCGTCCGGGTTAGGGGGTGGACCCAGCAGAATTGTGACAAGCGAGTGGATTTCCTTCAGAAATCTTTCCTTGGTATTGGCAAGTTGAACCCTATCCTTGAGCTGCGGACTACGCGCAATCTTGCGCAAGGCAAAAGCATGCTCGCGGAGTTTCGCAGTGAGCAGCCAGTTCATCTTGCCGCTATTCTGCGCGTTGAAGTTATCCGGATAGACGTCGTGTGGGACTAAACCATACTTCTTCACCAGGTTAGCTACCATATCCCACTGCCCACCGTCCGAAACCGGGGCCTGGAGGAGCTTCTGCACTAGACGGTCGGACACGTCTTCATGTGCGGTCTCGATGATTGTTTCGAAGAAGTAGTTGGCTTTTTCGATTTTGTCCCAGTAGAAGAGGTATGCCTGGCTCAGCTCGAACTGGTCCAGACCGTGCGCCTTGATGATTGGTATACGGAAAATATTCGTGGACGCGAAAAGCCAGCATCGCCCGGAGGATCGCTGGTTCGTAATTGGGGTTCCTTCGATTGGGACTTTGATGTTGAAGACCTGGATGTCGGACTTGATGGCCGACCTGTTGGCAAGGACGTCGGCGTAGGAGGCGCTGGCCAAGCTTGAAATCGCTAGGCGGTTCTGTAGTTGTTATCATATCGGGGTGGCAGCAGATAGTCAGGTTGTACGAACCTTGGGGTCGTCTAGGAGCGAGTCGTTCCAGTCTTGTAGGCGTCGCAGCGACACGCTCGGCTCGCGCTCTTCGACTTGGTAGGGCGGAGCTATCTTATGTTCAGACGCTGTCGCTACCAGCAGGAATCTTGCCAGGAAACTGGAACAAGGATCACCTACGAGAATCCGTTATGGCTGACTCTATCTCCCTGTCCTTAGATGGCTGAACGGAGTCAAGCTTCCCCCGAGCAGGCTTTTCGTTGACCGGACGCTCTGGGAGAGAATAACTTGATCCCATGATGGCGACAGCGATAATAACCACGCTCAAAGCACTGAGACTGTTGATGCGATGAAGTAGAGAGGGAGAGAAGAGCGGGGTGAGGACCCGGGAAGGCAAAGGCATCGCGTGACTCCCATCAGTAATAACCTTGATAAGCACGCCATTCCCCCATTCCACGGCTTATTTGACCTCCTTGGACTCCCTTATCTCTCGATACGATCTCTTCACCATCAGATATGGCTGTATCCAAAGGTCTCCAGATGATGCATGCCAAGGACTCGATATACCTTGCAACGCATCACTCCAACGTCGGCATATTTTGACACACATATAACGTTGATGACGGTGAGGGATTCTAGACAGTTAATGCTAAGCTTTGCGATCGAGGCTGATGGTCCCATAGACCTCGACAGGAGCGAATTGCCGGACTACCTTCCAGGCACGATAGTTCGTTCCCAGTGCTGAAAGCGAAACCGTCGAAATAACCATTTATGGTGTTTGAAACAACGTTTCGATGGAGTGGCACGATTTGATGGATGATATTCCTGCAAATATGCCCCGTGTTGTACATCTGCTGCAAAGATGCCGAATCCAGACCGACGCAGGAAGGACAGGCGTGCACCGGACCACATAAACCTTTTACGACTCAAGAATCTGCTGCTTATCAAGAAAAGGAGCGGAATGTTTGAGAAGCTCAAAGTCACGATGATTTTGAGAAAAGAGCCACTGTGGACCCAAACGCCGAAGCGGACGCCGGGTCCAATCACCGAGCAATCGAACAACTTCCGATTGCGAGAACTATGCGGATGGTCGTGATCCGGTCAGTTATCGACATCTCATCTCGGCCTTTCTCCGCAGAATGCGGATGCGGTCCCCTAGCTCCCAGGTCTCTATGCTGTCGAGCTTCATGCCTGCAAATCGAACACCATGCCTCGGCCCGTCACTTATTGTTCTGTGAAAGATGGCCCACCGAAAGATACGAGGCCTAGAGCATGAAGCCCCGTGTAGGAATTGAAGATATCGCCGGTGAATGTGTACAACCCCACAGCATGACCGCATGGAAACCGCTTCGGCCTTTGCAGACGCGGGGTATTGACTAATCTGTTCCTCGGTATAAAGGGCCCTTTCTCCCAGTCACTCCAGATGATCCAGTATCTTCATTAACACGTTATACTTGATCAAATCGACAATGACTCTGAACGGAAGCTGCATGTGCGGTGCCATCACCTACACCGCTGAATGTACGTGAAGTAACATCCAGATCCAGGGAGCCTTGATTCTAACTTGCGCCAGCTGAACCCCTCATTACGGCGCTCTGCCACTGCACTGACTGTCAAAAGGTACGCCAGCCATAAATATCCAGACATTTTATATGATATGAATCCGCTAAGCGTTAATAGTGGACAGGTGGAGCATTCACCTCCAACGTGGTAGTTCCCCGCGACTCTTTCAAAGTCGTGAAAGGTACATAATCCATCTTCAATATCAGTTCTATTCATATGAGAAAGCCGGGGCAGACACTGAATCAAGCCACAGGAACACCCAAATCATACGACATCACCGGCGACAGCGGAAAGAACAACCGCCACTTCTTCTGCCCTGAATGCGGATCCAGCCTGTACACGCAGCTTGATGTCATGCCCGACAAGACAATTATCAAAGCCGGTGGTCTGGATGGCGGCGAGGCGGCGCTGAAGAATAAGGTGGATGTGGAGTTTTATGTCAAGGACCGCGTGCCGTATCTTGCTGCGGCTGGGGGTGCGAAGCAGGAGCAGCGATTGGGTTAGTTTATATACAGACAGTCCATTGGAGTTGAGCATGAGAGTAGGATTTTGCGGTAGTTTGCGATCAATTAGGAGGCAGCTTGTCGTGAGAAGGATGAAGAAATGCAACTGTGATGTCAGTTTAACTTTACCTCGATACCATCAGGTTACCTTAGCAAAACTAGACAGTTGGATGTTCGATCATCAAACTACAGTATCGTCAATATTAATGTCTAGTTGGTGCCCAGCGATAAGATTGTAACTAGCTGCAGAATGTTACAAAAAGTAAGCATGCCGTTACTGTGTTTCCACCAAGCTGACAGCGGCTGAAGACACAAGCCAAATCAGAACTGAATGCTGGCGCCTGTGGGCCTAAATATCGCAGCCTAATTTAAAACAAGCCCGCCCCAACCCTTGGCAGCGATCCTGTTGCCCTTTCAGTCTTCAGTCTTCAGTCTGACACCTTCACACCTTCAGATGTACAGAGGAAAGCCCAGTTCAGCATGTGCCCCGTGCCGGAAGAGACGGCTGAAGGTATTTCCCAGCCAATCTCGTACACCAGGGGCAATGATTAATCGAACATAGTGCGACCGGCGGCGGCCATCCTGTTCACAATGTATCAGGATGAAAAAGGAATGCGTGGGGTACCAGGATCCCAAGGCGCTGCGATTTTTCGATCAGACAAAAGAAGTCGCTACAAAATTTCAGAACAGAGCAGCTGCAGAAAATACAGCAGCAGTGCAGCCGATAATCTGCGTCTCCCCTTCCATACAGGACCAGGCGATCGCGCATACTCTCAAGTGCTATGTTGGCACTACCAAGAGTCAGAGCGTGCTCGCCTATCTTCCGGATTTGCTCAGAACGGACCCGACTGATGCCCTCCAGGCGACTCTAAGAGCGATAGGACTGGCGTCGATGGCACAGATTCATAATTTGCCGGCTCTGAGACGATCGGCAGGGGAGGAATACAGCGTCGCCTTGCGAGCGATCAATCGGAGTCTGCAGAATGCAGATACGGCCACGTCCGACTCCACCCTGGGGACTGTGGTCCTGTTAGGGTTATACGAGGTAATACTGTCGATAATCAATAGACTGTAGTTTGTTTGTTAATTTCTGGAACTAGATTGTCGCGTGCCATGAGTCAGATATGGTCCATGGCTGGGTGAACCATGTTCGAGGCGCAATTAAGCTGCTTGAGCTACGAGGAGAGAAGCAACTCGCATCTACGGTGGGAATTGAGCTATTCACAGTCGTGCGACTGCAGTCTGTTAGTTATTTGGGTCGTTTTGATGTATATCCAACTAACTGATCTCGCAGGCCATGAGCAACGTATTTTACAGAACGAAATACCATACCTCGCCAAGAGTATTGTCGTTATCAAAGCTGGCATCGTCAGCCTGTGATGGCAGTTTTCATCCTCTGGAAGCATTCTATAGCATCCTGCTTTCTCTCAACGATCTATCAATTGCCATAGAAGAGGCGTACACGCACGACGGTTTCAGTGGAGACGTGGCACCGCTCATTACACAGGCCATCCGTCTCGATGCCGACTTGGCATCTTGGGCACTGTCCCTGGGACCTTCATGGCAATATAAGATTGCCAATGCCTCACAGTGTCCTGTTGGAGACTTGCCTTTCCCGCCTCATGATGACGAATACCATATATACCCAAACCAGAGAGCGGTGACTCTTTGGAACCACTACCGTCTGGCTCGACTCACTCTGCATGAGCTGATCCAGCCAATATACTTAAGTATCTCAATGTGCCAGGATACGGCATGGCCAGGGTTGCAGCAAACAATGGCCCAATCAACGGCAGTTAGTGAAGAGCTTGTGAAGAATATCTGCGCCAGTGTCCCATACTTTTTCACATCCGATGGAACGAGATTCACGGCTGGTGCTCGGCTGCCATGGCCTTTGTTTGTCGCGGCGGACTCCGTGAGTGCCTCGCCATATACCAGGGCCTGGATCTGCCTTGTTCTTGACACCATTGGGAAGTTTACGGGTGTACAGCAGGCCCGCATCATGGCCGATGGTATCAAGCGCGGACACCATGGGATGACCTTGATTCCGGGTAAATCTCAATATGTTTGATTAGACAGACAAATCGGTACCTGGTTTTAGTATGGGAATTGTCACATATCAAAATTTAAAAACCCAATCTCAAGACAGGCCAGACACATTGGTCCCGGCTTATATGACTGTATGCCCTGCTTTCGTAGCGACCTTTGCTTTGTGGGCTTAGTGCCGTGGGTCAGCTATGTTATAGTAATTTATTTCTTATCTAAACCGGGATCTTATGTTAAAAAAACAAAATATGTAAACCCAATTTCTTTTCTAACAGAAAGGTTGTATTAGTAATTAATTATTAAATAGCTTATTAGAGTAACACAATGTAGACACAGCCTTTTAAGTCTGTCTGTACCAACACAGCGCCCCAGAACCCATCTTCACTCGACATGGAAATCGTACAGAAGAGCGAGGCCTTCAAAAGGGTCGACGGCGAGATGAAATTCTCCTATGTCCGAGTTTTCGTTATGGAAAGTGGGGTGTTATACACAGGAAAATGGACGAACCGATTCGATTTACCCAAGAAGCTCGATGACCTCCACGAAATAAAACAAATCTCAACCAAGGACAGGGGCCCAGAAGTGAAGAATCAAGCGTGGTCAGCTGTGTATATCAAAACACCCAGCCTTCTCGCGTATACCGATGGAAACCTTGAAGGGCAGATCACTCGCGAAGTCGAAACGTGTGAAATCCTCCGCCGGAATCCCCATCCCAATATTGCAACATACTATGGCTATAATGGAAGCAACGGCCGAGTCGCTGGGCTGTGTTTCAAGCGGTATAAGTCCACGCTTCTTGAAGCGGTTAATCCTCAGTATCTGGGAAAGGCTGCTTTTCGTTCCAGTGCGCGAGACCTCGTGAGAGAAATCTGACCAGTGGTCTCGATGGGATTCTGGCGGGCATCGGGCATCTCCACTCGCTTGGGCTTGTTCACAACGATATCAATCCTGCAAATATCATGATCGACGAAGACGATACGCTTATACTTATTGATTTTGGTAGCTGTCGTTATATCGGAGAGTCCTTGCGCAATACGGAAACGAAAAGAACGCATCACTGGCACGACCCTTCTGTTGATATCTCGCTCGAAGAAAACGACTTGAACGCTTTCAGAGATGTACAAGTATGGCTCGCTGGATCAGAGGATGGGGAATTTCTTTTTGAATGATGGGATCAATGTCATGTCCGAACGGATAAATGAGTGGGTTATTTAAACTTGATATACGTTGAATGTACCACATGGCATATACTGAGTAAGGCTGTGTTTAATTCGTGAAAAAGCAGCTATACGCAGTATCCACCTCCCGGCTCATGGCAGCAATAGCCTCAAAGCCTGCATCCGCTCTTAACGATATACGTATACATTCAATACCGTGTCTTACCTCCTCCATCAGCCTCCGCGCGTCCTGGAGTTCCGTCGCGGGCTCTGACGGCCCCAATAAATAGTAGCAGCTGGATAGACTCTGCGAGGCCAATGCGGCTTGGATCTGGTGCAGGATCATGAAGAGCGAGTAACACGCTTGCATCCCCGCGCAGCGGAAATAGGATAGCGAGCCGGATATTTCTCTAGCGGATGAGGAGGATAACTTGGATTTATGGGCTTGGCTGGGTGGGTTTATAATATTCGGTAGGGAAAGACCCTCGGAAAGGCTTCTGAAGGCCCGAGCAACACCAAGGGATGACTTCAGGCAAGCAATAATTGCTTTCTCGCTGGTGAACGGGGACGAGGACGAGTCCGTTGGAGATTGGGGAGTCAGCGACAGCTCCCCGTTTACCATGAGACCGTCGATATCACAGTGCTTGTCGACGAAGAGGGGAACATTGGAAAACGCCTGGATGCGGTGGAGCCTGATCCGTGCTCTAAATTGATCTGTTAACTAGATAGTGAGTGCGGAAGAGGAAAGGAACTCACGAATGGGCTAGGAGGTTTGCTATTACACCTAGCGCCATCCCAGCGCGGGTCTCGACGTTGTCGTCCTGTGGAATGCTGATAGACGGCTCGGTCTGCACAGTCAGACTCAGGATGTGTGAATCGAGGCTGCGTATCTCGTCATGTAGACGATTATCCTCTGCATGTCTTTGCGTATCGGACTCCACCATTTTAAGGATTTGTATTACGGAAGCAATAGCTTCAACGCTTCGGATTAAGGCGGGCCACGGCTGATATAGTTAGGACGTGTATGGATAGATACTGCAAGGGTTGTGGGCGGAAGGTGCGGAACTCACGTTTGATTCCTGGGAATCCTCCGAGGCAGCCTGAACGGATGGATATGGAGTAGTAATTCTCGGGTCAGAAGTTGGGACCACCGGAAGCTAATAGTCTAGTCAGCGAGCCAAGTTCAGCCATATCGACGGACGATTGGGTCACACCGTTGTTTGTGCAATTGATGACATGTATGACAAGACAACCTAATGGTCGTCAGTGAGCATAATCAGTAGAAGTAAGGAAGGGCTAGACCAACAGTAGACCACCATGCACGCCTAAACGCCTCTGATGCGTTTGGACCGAGATTATGAATAGAGATGTCCATAGCCATGGTAAGGGCCTGGTTCGCGCGTGCTCGCATGCGAGGTATATTTCCCCGGTGTGAATACTCATACACGCTTAGCACCACCAATGCCAGTACTGGATATAGTTGGGTTGGTACGTCGCCGTGGACGTCGTCCGGAGCTGCTGCACCACCGTTAGCATTAGGCTGCCCCATGGTGTCGACCTCCTTCTCCACACGATCCATCGCGGCCTGTGCGTATAATTGGGCAAAAGCGCGCCGCAGCATGATATTTGATTCCTGGAATGGCGCTGAGTCTTGAGGAGGAGGGATCAGCGCCAGGATCGCAGATAGAGCTAGCCCCAAAGAGGTAGTTGGCCAATATGGGAGACTGGACTGGGTGACAGTAAAGGACTCTTTTAGTGGTGGAGTGAGGAGCCTTGGCCGGTGGTGATATTCTGGTGGCGTTAAAGGAGGCGGCAGCAAGGGCAAATAGTGATGAAGGTGTATATAGTAGGCGTTAATTCTACATTGTTAGCGAGCGGGTTGGCGTTGCTTCAACTGTACTCAACACTTACATCTCCCTTTCAGAGGTGTAAACCCGAACCAAAGGACCATCCGTATCACTAGAGCACTCCGCTATTTGAGGGTCCCATAAGAATTCAGGAGCTATGCTGAGGTCGGGCGGTAAGGGCACTGGCGAAAGCAGCGCATTCATAGAGGCGAGACTTCTATCAAACAACTGGCTAGGCGTTGAGTTCGAGAGATCTGGCAAGGCATCTACCTGCGACATTTCACTTCCCATTCTAGACACGGGAGACAGCTGAGATGATGTGGAACGATCCATGTCTGTGTCTTGGGATTCTTTACGATTGGGCTTGTACCGCGGTCCACCTCGGCGACTGGGCTTGTAAACGCAGCCGCGACTCCTCTGGGTACACTTTGTATTCCAGTTACAAGGGTGAGCCAACTGCAGAAGTCGTGGCGAGGGAAGTTTGGGGTACATACCGGCGAACAAGGATTTTGTCCATCGCAGCGGGTTTTGGACGCACGGCTGATGGTGCAGGATGACTGTTAGAATGTTAATCTCCAAGAGTGACAAGAGGCCTACCACGCGAGACATGCAGCCTTGACTGGTTGGACCTTGGCCTGATGCATATCGAAGAATAGCCTTGGGAGTTGCAGGTGGATGGAGCTGCTTTTCCCAATCGGTCCGATGACTCCACTTTCCCTACATTTACACGTGATCTAGGATAGACTTTACTGATTGGCTGAGCTACGGAAGAGCCGACCCACTCAACAAGGTTCCTTCCACTTGAGCCTGTTGCATTAAATTATTTATGCGTGAAACTGTATGAACTCAGCGCCTACTTAATCCGCAGCCTCGCGACTGCCAAAGCATCCAGCACCTCCGTCCATGTCGGACACCACGCCGAATAAATAGACACCCAAATCAACCCCAACAAATGCAACCCAATAATCACAGACAACACCGCAATACCCGCAGGAGCCATAAACAACCTCTCAACCTGAACACCTTCATCCAAGGGAATAATCCGGCGATAGTCGGGAATAGACGCCGCCTGGGCCAGATTCGCCTTATTCGCGAAGAAAACAGCCTGGGTGAAAGCATCCTTCCCGCGTTGTTTATAATTGTCATTACTGTCTAGAAGAAACATGGCGCTTAGCCAGGTCCTGAGATCGGTGTTGTAGGCTGACTTCGAGGTTGATGCGCACCGCTGGAGCTTTTGGTATTCTTCGGAAGCTGTAGTGAAGGCGGCTGACGCGACGTAGTAGAGAGGGATGGTGTCGGTGCAGTTCTCTGGAGTTATCGATCCATTATCATGCGCCGGTGTATTTTCGGTTCCGCTGGTGTTGGCTCGAGTGGAGAAGAAAGTGGATGGGCCGAAGAGACTCAGTGTAGCTGTTAAGAGCGGACCAAGAGCCGGAGAGTCGGGTGAGTCTGGGATAGGATACGCATGTCTATCATTTTGACATGTCAGAGCAGTCCTTGAAACGGGGGGGATGATAATCACCCTAATAGCTTCTCGGGCGGATAGTGGCTTGAGGCAGTTCCTTTAGGAGGGAACGCCATTTGGGAATCATCACTAAGTGCCAGGTCAAACTCCTCCAGTAAAGGCCCGAATGTGGGGTTTTGATTGTTCGGTAACTGGAAGTACCCAGCTGTTGTGTTTGCAGTGCACCGCCGAGTAAAGCTAGAGCTGGCATTTGAAAGAGAAGATACAGCAGCTGAATTGAAATGGAAGTACAGCTCTTCACTTATATCTTGCCGATTTCGCGTCACGTTCCAAGGGAATCTGTGAATGTCCCCAGGAACGCAGATTTTGAATATTTGGTCCTCGCCGGACTCAGAACTTGGATTGATTGTAGTGGATGCCGTGAAGCCTGAACACGATTGAGGATATGCGCTCTCTTCCACAGTGACGCAATCAACAGAAGAATTGAATCGAAAAGCATGGTTCACAGCCAGCCCCGTATTCAACGTACTAGCCAGATTCGAAACGAAGGTACTATTTCCTAATAGTGGCCAGAAGAAAGTTGCACCTTGCTCTGGAGTTGTTGTACAGGATCGAGCCCAGGTACTTGTTTCGTTGCACGCATTCTCTGGCTGGCGCCATATATTGGGCTGGCTATCCCAGTATTCAGCCGTATCGATAGCAGCTCTAGTTGCGCCTATTGCATATGTTGAGTTGACCTGCGATAGCCCGGCGATATCTGCATCTGGGACGTATGATGATGGGCTTGGTGGGCCTTCACGTTCGACAACCAACAGCTGCACGCTCTTTTGTGTTAGGAGGAGTTCTTGCAGGGGCCAAATCAAGGATCCTATTTATACGGTGAGTACTAACGGACGGAGCAGTGAAAGGTACAGTATATTTATTGTAAGACTTTGCACTTACCAAGGGCACATATGCATAGAGCAATAATCAGATACCAGCTCAGATACTTGCGTCCATCGCGGCCAAACAGCGCCCGACTCATAATAATCGGGCTCATCCATCCACGATCAGCTAGAGGGATTACCTTGCTAAAGGGAAAGTCCTCTGGATATCTGTTTTGAAGATAGGCCACCGCACCGCGTGCGCAGAGCGCCGAAGACACGGGGATAGCGGCGACAGACATGATAGTTCCAAGCACCCGGACAGTCCGCCTCCATCGGTCATTCGTCGCAAGCTGGCTCATTGTCATGATGTTCTCATTGCTATCGCAATCGAATCCATGCGACATGCCACCTTCGGAGTAGGTACATGGTCCGACGTATGTGTACGAGTCGTGCCATCCAGATCCTTTCATGGGCCGGACGCACAAGATGGCTGTGATGCTCCAGCAGAATATCATAATAAACGCGTACAGAAAACAGGCGAGAAGAGATAATGGTCGCTTTTTGCGAGGTATTGGTGGGATGGATACGGGTGTATCGGAAGTTACCAAGAGTTTCTCTGTTTCCTCTTGCTGATTGACCAGCCCGTCAGGCACATCATTGCGAAAGCTTGGTGTCGCGAGCGTATCGTGGGGATACTCAACACTGATCTCGTTGGCGAAGGGAAGCCGTACAGTCGACATGGCATTATCTTGTTGATGATTATGTGGGGTAGGAATGATGCTGAATGTCTGTGGGTTTCAATCCTGATTACCATTTGAAGCACAGGGGATAGTACATTAAAAGTCGAAATACCCTGTCAAATTTGGTGACACCAAGGCGCAGCCAACACTGCCCGGCTGGCTTGATATTTACCCAATTAAGATTTGGTGCAACCCTGTGCCAAGTAATCTATCCTCGATATGTCAAGATGGCGCGCTGGGCCCTGCCAAGACACGGCATCAAGGGCCATGGCCGCTCTGTCCTCTCATTCTCGAGAAGCTCGACGTTTTCTCTCAATTTTAGGAGTCCCGGCAGCAAATGTGTTCCCCATAGCCAAGGCATCATGTTGCCTCCGTGTTATTGGGTGACATTCCACCGGAAGCCCACCCGACTCCACCCGACAACCTTAAGTTCCGCCACTTGAGCCTCCACTCTGTTTATCCTCGTTTTCACGCGTAACTACCGCAGACTGGTTACTTCATTACGTTTCCTACATCATAAATGGTCACCTACCACAAGCTCTGAACACTGTTGTTCTTCCTCTATGGGGCCCTTCCGCATCTTAACCCCTTGACATGAGGTCCTTCCGATGCCTTTCAAGAGGCGTTGCTGCTTGCAGTCTGTCTCGGCGGTCTGGCACTGGCTTCGCATTTTGCTTTAGAAACTTCGACGTTCAAAATACCAAACGTCATCTCTATCCAACAGCCCCCACCCATGACACGAGTGTGCTTAACCGATTCACCTCAGGGCGCTGGCTCTAGAGCGAGCAGGAGCAGCTCTCAAGGCGCCATGTCAATTTCGATCTTCCAGCGCTCCTTCGACTAGCCACCTCAGCCGTAGGGTGGAAATCATGCACTCAAGTGTTGAAACTATCGGAGGGGCAATATAATAAAGTATTCCAACTCACCATGGATGATGGGAAAGGAGTCATTGCGAAACTTCCGAATCGAATGCGGGAAGGCCGCATTTTGCTACTGCTAGTGAAGTTGCGACTATGGATTTTGTATGCTATCTATGCCATTTCCTTTCGTTGGGTTGTACTGATATTGTTAGTTGAGAGATGTCATGAATATCTCTATCCCAAAGGTAATCGCGTGGAACTCCCGTGCATCAGAGAGCCCTGTTCAGGCAGAGTATATCCTTATGGAAAGACAGACCGGTGTGGCCCTGTCCGATGTATGGGATAGCCTGAAAGGGAGGCAGAAAGTCCAAATCCTTGACCAAGTTGTTGATATTGAACGGCGGCTGGCCAGTGTGGAGTTCACGAAGTTTGGTGCTCTATACTACAAACAGGATCTTCCCGAGGGCTCTGATTCTTCCTCACCTTTATATCGCGACTCAGCTGGCAGTAATGTTTGGAGTGAAACGTTTTGCATTGGCCCGACTAATCACCGCTCGTTCTTTGACTTTGGGAGGGGGCAGTTGAATATCCATCGTGGCCCTTGTAGGTTTATGCAAGAATCCACTCAACCTGTGATTCGATGTGCTTATCCATGGGTGATATATAGGGTCAACGCTCACCGAATACCTAATAGCAATAGCCAAGAGAGAAATCGCCACAGCAAAAGCTGGTCTACGGTATCCTTTGATGCCAGAAGGTCTTTTCTACGGACCCAGACAATACCAGCCTACCCTAGCGAAAAAGCTCTCCGCATTGGAAGGCTATCTAAAGGTCGCATCTCATGTTCTTCCAGAGAATAATGCCACCCATGTGTCTGTTTTATGGCATGGAGATCTTCACTCGCAGAATATCTTTGTGGACCCTGAAGACCCAGCTCGCATTGTGGGAATTATCGACTGGCAGTCCGTCAGTGCATGTCCGCTCTTCATGCAGGTCGGGCGCCCGGCGTTTCTCGATTATAATGGCCCGGTTCCAGATGGTTTGGGGAAAGTTCCTTCACCTTCAAATTTCGACTCCATGAAGCAAGATGAACAGCGGAGGGCAAAGGCACTACATCAGGCCCAGTCTTTGCATAATCTCTACCTGGTGCGGTGTCTTCAACGCAACAAAACTGCATTTCAAGCGATACAGGGCCAAATCTCACTCCGCAATCAAGTTAGTGTCATTCCAGGTTTAGTCTTGATGGACTACGAGCCACTCCTCAGCAATCTTTTGAGGGATGTGCAGAAAGAATGGGCATCTATAGTGGGTATGACAGCGGATGGCGCGCCCGTAACACCATTCCCACTGCAGTTCTCGGATGAGGAAATCCGTCAGCACGAAGAGGATGGCGAGCTATGGGCTCAAGGTGTTGAACTCATGGACGCGTTTGTCAGTGATACTGGACCTTTCAAACATTGGGATGGTAGGGTTAGTGATGTGGACTATGAGCAATCTAGGAGAGAGCTAGACGAGGGGGTGCAGAGGTTCCTGGACCGTGCAGCCCGGAACGAGGAAGAGCGTAGGGAGTGGCTCGAAGCCCTACCATTTGTCGATTGAAGTTTCTATATGCTTCATGCTAAAACCTTTACCATTAATATACCACCTCATTGCATATCTAGTCTGCAATGCAGGGCAACCCCCGGACCGCGGGACAGGGACGGAACTTTATGCTTGCCCCGAAATCAGTCCAACTATACCTTTATAGTACACACCGAATAATTGGTTAAAGCCATAATACGTTAGTAAGGTGAGACATGTGGGTACAGTATAACTTGAAGAGGGTCTCCTTATCCCGAACAGGCAGTGGGCCCGACACCAAGAACCACTGGGCTGGCTGAAGATTTTTCGTTTTAAAAGCGACCCCAGTCCAGGGAGATGATAATATAAAGTTACACTCTCGGGCGATCTACGGTCGGTCCGGCAGGAACTCCTAACCGCAACAATGTATAGGCCAACCTCCAGAAATGAATGGTGGTTATGCGCCGCCCTTCTCACCCAAGCCACCCTCGTCATCGCTCTTGAAATGTAAATCTTTCCATTAATTCTACAGCGCAACAGCTCTCTGACCCGATACTAGATATATTCTCGTGGAATGGCAGAAATGGGTAACCCCCACCATCACACAGGTGCCCGTGTCCTACCTGATCCCCATCGGCCTGGGCATCCTGGCATTTGCCTGTGTCTACCAGTTTATTCTCGCCCTGGACGCAATCCACAACAAGAACAACATCCTGCTATTCGCAATATGCATAGCCAATCTGTGTATTGTCGCATATGCAGGTCTGCAGTGTACAACGATGCAGGAGACAACTGCCCGACTCTACAGAGATCGTTTCTTTTTTCCAACCCTGGTTGATACTACCCGGAATGTGTGGCCGAGAATCCAGCCGGCTGAGATTCTTGTTCCCATAATCCTTGCCATTTCGTCTGTTTTCCTCTGGCCCTGTGCGTATTTTATGCATCGGGATTATGCGTGGGCTATTTACAAGTGTGTCCATGGGAATTCGGAGACTCGGATGCGGTATATGGCCTACGAGGTCTACCTAGTTCTGATCAAACTCGACTTCTTCTTCCTGATTGGATTCATCGTCCAGTATAACCTGATCGACGTCCACTTCGAAGAGCCCGAGTACAGCCTGACCATGGCCATCATCCCAGCCGCATTCATCGTCATGGTCCTGGGTATCTACTTCGTGCAGCATGAAATCATCCTCGGCATCGTCCCAGTCATTGTACGCCCCCCTTATAACCTCGAGGCAATCTATAAGCTAATTAACAACTAGGTCTGCTACATGGCCCTCGTCGCCTACTTCGTCAGTCGACTGATCGTCCTCAATGGGAGCGGATTGCGGGCCAACACAACCGGGAAAGATATGATGCAGCTGTTTGCCTATGTATCTTTGGTACTGACGGTCGCTTTGCTCGTCTGCTCGGTACTCTGCTTGATCAATTTCAATCACGGTCTTAAGGGGGTCAACAGGGGAATCAACAAAGCGGCGCGCGAAACATACATGCTGCATAGTGAGGGTTATTCCACTACCGACCAGTGGCCTGGTGCCCAGCAGCGTTCCTCGCGAATGTCTCTGTAATATAATAATAGTATAGTATAGTAATAGAGTAATCAGTAATAAATAATACAGTATACCAGAATACGCTAGAATCTGCTCACGGACCTTCACTTTCAAATGGCGATCAAGGACACCGTTCATGACAGCCCAGCGCATCCGATGGCGCACGGGGCACAAAGTTCGTATATATGGCCGCGGAGTGATCTTGCTTGTCGCCAGTTAGGTTAAAAAAAGAACATTAATTTGCCTGTATCGGTTAGAGGCGGGGGCATGTGCCAATCACAGCAGAACCCTGGGCCAGCACAGCCGACGACCAGGCTGGCCCCTCCTCCTCCACCGGCACTACAAAACAGCCATCTCTCCGCAAAGAACACACGAGACAGCTTATTCTCTGGTCGCATTAGTGAAGAAACCATTACAATGCCACGTACACCCTCCAACACGCTCGTGCAGACCGCCAGCGTCCCCAACGCCAGGACCATCTTCCCGCAGTCCGACATATCAATTGTGCCCTTCCCCCCAGACAACCCCAGCCTCGCATTCATCTCCACATCATTCCAGGTCCCGCGCCGCCCGACATCATCGCAAATGTACTCCATCCCGCCAGGCTTCGGCCAGCAGGCGAAACTCGCATTGTCGAACCTGGAAACAGCCCTAGCCCTAGGCGGCGCGAAGCCGCGCGACGTCACGAAGCTGACTATCTCTCTAGCGGAGGATTGCAAGAAGCAGGACACCACGACCCAGCTTAGAGATGCGATTACGCGGTTTTTTACTGATGCTGCGGGGAAAAGGCATTGTCCGGCTATTGTCATCTATAATCACCAGTATATCCATGATGGGTTTGCGAAGATTCAGGTGCAGGCTGAGGCGGTTGTGAGGGTTTCTGCGTCGGAGCAGGGACCGGAGCAAGTTAGTGGTGGGACTGAGACTGCGAGGTTGCCGACTTATGATGAGATTTGGTGAGCTGTATATTAATACATTCTTTTTTTCTTGTTATGCTGGGACATGCATTTGTATAAACTGGGTTTTTGTTACGCATGCGACCGAACCCCCAGTAAATAACCCAGTGACAATCCACGGGTAGCCCTATGATCGTGGCAACAGGCTTGTTTATTATAGAAAGTGGTGGAAAAATTTCCACAGGTCCCTATCACTGTATTTCCAGATTAGAAAATGGCCATTACAGGCTCACCTTCTGGGCCAGCTACTGCCGAGTCACCCGCTCGTCTGTCCACAGTGGCGTCGGTGCATACACCGCATCGTAACCCACCGTCGCTGCGACATCTAAACCTCACTCGAGTTGTTACACTTCCGCGGCAGTTGCTTGGTCTCCATTACCACCCTGTCTCTCCATCCCGGGTAACTTGGAAACATGGTAGCAGCAACTAGAACAGTCATAAGGAGGGTTCTTCTTGCTATATACCCTGCACACCTAACAAACATCAAATACCAAAAGCGAAAGCACAACTAAGCTACGCAACAACATCCCCAACAAACTCCCTGCGCCAGATCTTCAACGGCATATCCCCCACAAGCAAATTAAACGCCTCATACACATCCAACTTCCACTCCGGACTCGGCAACGCAAAGCCATACCGGTGCACAATCGAAGCAAGAACAACCGTTTGCTCAAGATACGATATATTCCTCCCTAAACAGCCACGCGCACCGGTCGAGAACGGGATGAAGTACGGCTCCATCCGCTTCCGCGCATCCTCGTCCATCCACCGCTCTGGACGGAACTCCTCGGGGTCCGGGTAGATAGTCGGATCGCGGTGTGTTGCGTACGCGCTCATTGAGACGGTCGTGTCGCCGGGAATCCACTCGCCCATTATCGAGGCGCCTTCGGGTGGTGTTCGTCTGAGCAGGCCGGTTGAGACTGGTGGGCTGAGACGGAGACCCTCGTCGAGACAGGCGCGGAGGTAAGGTAGGTTCTTGATTTTGTCGTAGGGGGCAATGATCTCGTCGTCGTCCAGGACGGCGTCAACTTCTTCGCGGAGTTGTTGGAGGGTGTCTGGGTTTTGGAGGAGGAAGGCGAGGACCTGCGTTAGGGCGATTGCGGTGGTGTCGGAGCCGGCGTTGATGATGGCGCCAACTTCGGAGATGATCTCACCCCATTCAAGGTTATTGGGGTTTCCTTGTTTGTCTTCCATGAGGGAGGTGAAGAAGTCGTCGAGCTTTTCGCCGGTGAATGAGCGTTTCAGCCGCGTTACCGCTTGGTGGTAGACTACGTCGCCCCAGGGTTCGGCGTTCTTCCAAACCTTGCGCCATTTGGGGGTCAGGTTGGACAGTTTTGCTAGCCAGGGGTAGAGCTTGTAGTCCCAGACGAAAACGGACTGGGCGAGGACGAGCTGGTCGCGTGAGAACCGGTATCCGGCGGTGTAAGTCGTACCGTCCATTTTTTGTGCTGTGACCTCGTCGGTGCCTTTGTCTAGGAGATCCATTCGTGACGATACGGCGATGTTGTTGATTGCTTCGATGGTGAATAGGTTGCTCCACATGTCCCAGTCGAATGTGACATCCTTGGGATCGGGGATGGTTTGGCCTTTGGGTAGTGGAGCAGTACAATGGGAATCCATGGCGTTGAGAAGGCGTTTTGTGCTGTATGCCACTTTGAACTCCCATCTCTCGAGGTTCTTGATTGCAAAGGCTGCGGAAAGGGTTTTGCGTTTCCTAGAGTGCTCATGCTTTTCAACAACATCGAAAAGCTGAGTGTGTGAGCCGCCAAGGATGGTATAATTCTTATCCTTGACGACCTTTGTACTGTGTCCGTATATATCTTTCACAGCGCGAATGTCGCCGAAGGAAAGGGAGTTTGGACCAGTCCGGAGTATTGGCGATTTCTTGTGGGCTTCGTATATATCCCGCGAACGGTGTCCGCCAGAACTGAGCAGTACATGCCGCAAGTCGGTAAAGGGTGACCAGGGTGAGAAGTTATTATACTTTCTGAAGCCTTTGGGATCGTAGAAATAGTGCACAACAGGGAGAATGAAGAAGTAGGTCACAGCGATCAAGGCCGTGCCGCCAAAAGTCAGAGGTGCGAACATGGTCGATGAATTCCGCTTGCGCTGGTTGCTTGTACTTGAGCAATTGCGAATCATTTATAGGTCTGGTCGTCTGGCCTCACCTCACGACATCATATGGCCCTCGTGGTCGATTCCAGTGTTGTGCATCTTGATATTGTTTGGCCAGGCACATCTCCACATGCCTAAATAGGAAACTTTCCCATTTGGGAAGGTGTTTGGCTGGTCGGCGACCACGCTCTGGACAATCCGCCCAACCTGTTCCCGGCGGTTTGTCAAGAAGATGGCCTAATAGGTAATGCGGGGAATTATTCCCCATAAGACCGCAATGGGCATAATTTCTCTTTTGACCTCTTCAGCCCTTTCTCGTGGTGGTTACATTCCCCGCGTCAACATAGCCAAGCCGGGCATACCCCATGATGGTCATCACAGCTGCTGTTTCAGAGAGGGGGGACGACGAGTCATGTCAAACTTCACTTGGACACCGGAATTTGCCGGCGATATCTACACCCCCGAGTTCTGCGCCCAGGATGCGCGCAACGCAGCAACAGTGCTATGCGTCGGCCATGCATAGTCGTACTCGAGCGCATGCAGTAACTGAAGCAGCGCATCTTGCTCAGCAGGCTCGGTGAAGTACTCCCCGCAAACAGCAATTGCAACCATTGCCGTAATCATCGCGGACGGACACTTCTGGTTGGAAAGCGCCAATCCGCATAGACGGCGAGTGATATTCCGCAGCTCGGCCGCCAACGCGTTGTTTCGTGACATCGCACCAATTCCTAATCGGGATGTCCTGGTTGGATCGGAGACTGCAAGGAGGATCTTGCCTAACTCGACGTGCTGGGCCCCGGCCACCTGACACGCGTTGGCATGCCATACCTCGGGAAAGAACCGACCGGAGCTGGGATCTCGTTCGCGGTAGTAGAATGGCCGCATCGGCTGTGGTCTTGTATCCTGCCATCTCTGTTCGACGGCTTTGAGCATGTTCCAGCGCTGCAGTTTTTCCTGTGCTGTGGTGAAGTGGTTGTCTCCGAAGCAAAATATCAACAGGTCGGCAACCCAGACGAAGATTCGGTTCGCCCGGATGAAGTCGTTGTTGGGGTCGAACAAACTATAGTCGTTGTGTGGTGAGACGGGCAGACGAAATGGGCGCTGGTGAAGAAATGCGCTCCAAATCTCTTGGCGCATTGCAGCAAGACAAGCGGAATGACGAAGAGATATCGAGGGTGTGACGTGAACACTGCTGTCTCGTGGTGGGCCTTCAATGGTTTGGTAGGAGTAGAACGATTCGTCTTTTTGGGTGTTGACAATGAACTGGATTGCATTTAAATATGCCTCGGAAGGTCCAGTGGACGGGGCTTGACACGAGCATCAGCGTCGTGCTGGAATGCATGGGAATGTACGTACCGTCAATCTGCTCGTAAAAACGCAGAATTGTAGCAGCTGTCAGGACATCTTCATTATACTCCTCATTCGGGTCCTTGGATATCTCAATCAGGTGCGAAATGCAAATATCGTGGTAGCGGATAGCTGCATCTGGTGTAAGATTAGGTAGACCCGTCCCATCGACAGAAACGATATTGCCGTTCCCTCCCCTACAGTATGCTAGTCGAATAAGGTGTCCAGCCGAGGCCGTATAGACAGCATATCGGAGGACCGGACACAGAAGCGCCCGTTCCGGGACAACAATCGCGAAATGGCGGTCCATGTCACTTGTGTCAAACTGAATTTATCAGCTGAGTTTTCATTTTGTTGGGGCATGAGCAGGTTACCAGTGGCGCCAGATTCTCGATGAAGTGACGCATCAAGCAGGCATCTTGGAACTCGAGGTACGACGAAGACGAGTCAGAGTACGTATCGGACCAGCCATGAAGCGGTCCGATGGGATAGCGAAAACGTGAGGCTAAGCCTGGATCTCGCTCAAGGTGCTCCACGGGCTGATTGACATGCTCAAGATGAGGTGGTGTTTGATTGGAGATGTTTGTTGATGGAGAGGCTGATTCCACTGGGGACGACAGCCCGATTGTAGGCTGAGAGGCCGCTGGGCTCTTCGCAGCAGAATCATTCGACAACACCCCAGAGACCCGCGGTGTCATATCAACGTACGTCAATCGACCTAAACAGATTTAGTATATTTTCATATAATTAACATTGTCGAGTGTACTTACGCTTCCGACGAGAGCCCACCCATTCTTGGTCAGGCGCAAAGTCGAACGTGGGCTTCGGGCGGGGTGTGGTGCGAAAGCGGATTTTGGAGCCCACGGGAGGCTTGGACTCTTTCCCTGACATTGGCGAGCATTACCCCGATTTGGATTCTTTCAAGTCAAAAGCAGTGTTTTCCAGAGACGCAGGGGGAGTTGGTGTTGATGGAATCGTGTCAGCTCAGCGCGGAGAAAGTCATGCGGGGATGGCGCCTGGGAAACGAGGCAGCATTCAGGCACCCTTTCCACCATCTATAGGGATATACAGATATAGCAGGACATGTTGGTCATACTTCATCCAGAGACTGTGTGGACCTGGGGTTGTCTAATGATAAACTTCGCAATTCCCACAATACTAATAGTATGGAAATGAGACGGTCATCAAAGAAATTGCACGCAAGGGCAACTTCTATAGAAACAAAGAACATATCACAACAAGGCACGACTAAGCACCACGACTAATCAGCCTGGGAACACAAAAGCCTTTTATCTCAAAATAGATTCCCTTCTCATAACTTCCTCCTTTCCATCTACTCCTCACCACCATCCAGATTTCTTGCCACAGTGCAAATATCAACCACCATCCCAAAAAGTTCCGCACCATTACGACAAACATATCCGAAGATGCCGATGAATTGGACCGCAGAGGCAAATGCCAAAGTATGCTCCTCTCACCGTCTCTCCTTAACGACAAGCACTAACCGAAACCAGCTCCTCTTAGGAGTTTTGGACCAACTCAAGGAAACAAATGTCAAGCTGAACTACCAGAAGCTCGCTGACTATATGGGATCCGGTATGTTTATTTTTCAACCGCTTACTCGAGTTGCTTCTGTCTAACCTTTGAAACCCTTCCTGTGTGACAGAATGCAACAAGAGATCTATCGAGAACCAGTTGAGCAAGCTCAGGAAGTCGGCTGGTTCAGATTCAAACAATCAATCTACACCTGGAACTCCTGCAACTCCTGGAGGTACGCCTAAGAAACGCGGTGCACCCACCAGCGCGAAGTCTACCCCTTCTAAGAAGAAGAAGGTTGTTAAGGATGAGGAGGATGATTCGAGTGATGAGGAGCACCTCGTCAATGAGGTCAGAAATGAGATTAAGAATTTGTGATTGGCACCTGCAGGCTACCAATGCTCGACTGGATAGCAGAGAGTAAACTTGGAAGAGCCGCGTACAATGATTGGCAAATGTAGTTAAGACGCTTGTACTGGCCCGAGATCTAGACAATCTATCTCAATGTTAACTCTATCGATTAGTACTTTGGATTGGTCTAAACAATTGGTTTCTCAGGACTCTCAACACCCAAAGCCAGCTCCATCCCCGGATCCCCCTTCTCCATCGCCTTCCTATATGCAGCCCTCTCACTCACACGGCCCAGGTAAGCCACGAGATTCGGATACTCTTTCAAACTAAACTGCGCAAAGTACCTCCCCGTTGTAATCGGAAAAACAATCATCACATCCGCCGCCGTAAACTCCTCACCGGCAAGCCACTTGCTCTCCTTAACGCGGTCATCCAGAATCTTCAACGACTTTCCCAACCTATCCTTGGAATAACCCACCATCTTATTATCCGGCTCGAGTCCTGCAAATTTCGCCATCATGATCCGCCCGATATTCCCCATCAGCGTCCCGTTCGACCAGTGGAACCAGTAGAGGAAGTCCGCGTAGTTCGGATGCTCGGGCGGCAGGAAGAGACGCCCATTCCCGTGCTTGTGCGCGATGTATTCGATGCATGCGCCCGTTTCGGCGAGTGTTACATTTCCGTCTTGAATTGTGGGCGCGGAGCCCTGGGGATGGAGTGCTTTGAGCTCGGGGGGTGCGAGGAGGGGCTGGCGGTCGTAGGTTTTGAGCTCGTAGGGAACGCCGAGTTCTTCGCAGAGCCAGAGGACGCGCTCGGAGGTTGAGGCGTGGAGGTGGTGGATTGTGAGGGTCATTTTCAAGGATTAATGATTAATGATTCTTCCAATGAACAGCGAGAGATTGTTGAGTGGATGATCTGCGGGTGAAGCTTTTATAAGAACGCTGTGGGGACATGACGTAGTGCACGATCTGACCAAGAATGCCTGAGTCGAGTGGTTCCAGTCACCCAATAATTAGCTTCGATGCATTATTCCATGTTCTTTCCAGTGACCCAATAATTAGGTTCGGTGGATTATTCCGTGTTCTGTCTTGTATGTCTATGAGCGGTGGGCCTCTTCCTCTGGGGCTGTTCCGAAGCTTCCAGACGCTGCCCAACGGTATGCGGCCACTGATGGGGATGTGATTGCAGGAAGTGGCTTTAACTGTCGGTCTCTGCTTGCTTTAATAATGAATGAAATGAAGTAAATGATGTGGTGATGAATGCAATTGTCAACTGAGTTTTGGTGGCGCAACACATCAAACCTCACCAGCTTGCAGCTTCTCTCCCCTTCCCTTTCTTGCTTGACTGAATTGCCATCAGCATCAACAACTCTCTAGTGCTTTCCAATATGGCTCACCAGACCTTCTTCGACAAATGGGTGGGCAAGACCATCGAGTTTACCAATACCCCTGAACCAACCCGATGGGTTTTGGAAACCCAATATGCTGAACACTGCAGCCAGTTCACGGCTGCAGAGTATTTCGAATACGAGGGTATGAAAGGAAAGTCCAGCGTAGCTTACGGTTCCTTTCGCTGCTGGAATATGGATAGATCTGAGGAAGTTGCCGTCATGAAAATTGTCATGCAGTAGGCTATCCATCCCATGCTGATATCCCGCGCTTGGACGCTGATTCCGCTGGCGACAGAGTCCCTTGTACTGGATTCGAGTATGCCACAAACGCTGAGCGCGCACGACAAGCGACCACCCAGCCCCCGAAGGCTGATTCCCAAGAGATCAATGCTTTGCAAATCCTAACAAGAAACAAAAGCAAGTCAACACCGGTCATCAAACACTACCAGGAATCGGAGCAAACTGAGGATGGCTTGGTATCCGGCGGGTTTCTGCATTATATCCTCATGGACCATGTACCGGGAGTCCAGTTGAGCTACGACAAGTTTTGGTCATTTCCACTTCCGGAGAGAGTCCGGATCCGCGATGCTTTCGAAGAGGCATGGATGTATGTTTAACCCATAGTTATTTTAGTAATCTGGCTTCTGACACTTGAACGCGCGCAGGGAGTGCATTCGGGCCGGTGTCTATCCAGCCCAGCGTCACGTAGGACACCTTTTCTGGGACTCGAAATCGTCCAAGATGTGAGTTGTGTCACGGCATTTCTCGCCCACAGAGAGAATACATACTGATGTCTGGTCTTGTTTGTCGATTAGCTTTATCATCAGCTTTGCGAACGCGCGCCCTGCAAAGCCAAGTGATACATGGAGAGATGTTCAGTGGATTGCATGGGAACTTGCCGACTGTCCAGGTACTTATTCCTGGTATGAGGAAAAGGATCCGCACCCAGATAAGAATGGTTAGATTTTGTAGTTTTGCCCGTGACCGTTGTGCAGCGGACTTTCTAAACGAAATTGAGGTAGTGGTCGTGGTTGATATTTTCTTAATTGGGTGACATGGAGTAAGTAATGTGGTGGTGAATGAAGCTCTCAACTGAGTTTGTGGTGGCGTAACACTCAGATCTCTGCGCCTCTCTCGTCATCCTCTTCCACCACTGCTCGTTTATCTTGGGAAGCTGTTGGGTGTCTATATTCAGCACGGATTCGACTGTTATCATCACCAGCACCATTGTCCATCCTCAACAACAACCTCAGTGTTTTCCAGTATGGCGAATCAGTCCTTCTTCGACCAGTGGGTGGGCAGGATCATCGAGTTCACCAACACCACTGAACCAACAGGATGGAAGCTGGAAGACAAATACTCACAAGGCAGCGACCAGGCTACCGCAACACAGTATTTCGAGGACGAGGATCAACTAGGAGAGCCGAGTGCAGCCTGGGCTGCGTTCTGCTGTCGAAACATCTATAACCCGAACGAGATCGCTTTCATGAGAATCATCATGCAGTAGGCCAACCGTATCGCCAGGTTAGTCCACTGCCGCACCTCGAACTAACCATGTCCAATCTAGGGTCCCCTGTGCCGGCTTTGAGTATGCCACAAGCACCGAGCGTGCCCGGCAAGCAAGCGATGTGCTGACCGTTACGCCCGCGACTGAAATCAAGTGTCTCGAGACCTTGACCAAGAACAAATATAAGGCGACTCCGCTTATCAGACAGCACGAGGTTATGAAGCAAGACAGTGATGGCATTGTCCCCGGCGGCTTCCTCCATTGTATCCTGATGGACCATGCTCCGGGCGTGGAACTGAAGAGGACCCTCAGAATTTCGTCGCCGGACAACAAATTCTGGTCGCTTGATTTCGAAGAGCGAACCCGCATTCGCAACGCCTTTCGGGACGCCTGGATGTACGTAGGACATTTCTGTGTTCCTTTTTGCCCTTGATCCCTTGAAGAATTGCGGTAAACTAAATCTTGGGCATGATTAGGGAGTGCGTTCGGGCTGGCGTCCGTCCCACTTGCGGCCATCTTTTCTGGGACTCTATATCCTCCAAGGTGTACGTTTCTCGGACTTCCGTTACATATACCATGGAGGTGGAATCTTGTTAATGCCTAGTCTTTCTCTCAGCTCCATCGTGGGCTTCAATTCGTCTGATCTAGCAAGTCCCACTGACGTATGGACGGATGTCCTGTGGGTTGACTGGCAGCTTGCCGAATGTCCGCCTGGTGAAGAGTGGTCTGAGGAGCATGGCGCTCACGATGGATGGACTTTATAGATATGAACGTGTTGTACGGCTATCAATCACCCACCCCGCGTAACCCGCATCAACCAGCCCATAATCTCAATAGCAACTCTCTCCGGTTGATCAACCATCACTAAATGCCCGGCATCTTCAATCAAGACAGTTTCTCTCGCTCCAATCCTCCGCGCCAACTCCTTCGCCCGCTCAACCGGAATCCACCGATCCTCAAGCCCCCAAGTAACCTTAACAGGTATTGCACTTCCAACTTCGCCATACCGCCCCTCCACCTCCTCTACATCTCGTGCATTCGCCTGTGCAATCTGCCGGATAAACCCTATTCCTCCTTGCCTCCCACCGCGACTTGACAACCACGGCCTCAGCAACCTCTCCTCGATATCATCGGGGATAGGCCTAAACGCTGCCCCGCGAATATACTCTCGCAACATCCCCTCAAACACAGCCTCTGGGATAGACGTAAATACACCCGGATTCTGGCCCACCAGGGTAAAGAACGGACTGCCGAATGGCCGCAGCGCGACAACATCAATAAGACACAGACTCGCGTATTTACACCCATGAAGAAGGAATCCACGGAGACTGATTAACCCGCCGACGTCGTGGGCGATCACATGGGGGAGGCTATCCTCTTTAAAACCCCAGGAGTGGTAAAGCGCTGCGAAGGATTCGGCTTGTCCGGCGAGTGAAGAGTCGAGGGATGCAATCTCGTTGGTATTGTTTATCTGGAGAGGAGTGCGGCCCGGTGACTCGCCGAAACCGGGGTTGTCGAAGAGATAGACATTGTATTTTGAGGATAGGGCTTTTGCATATGGATGCCAGAGGACGGAGGACCAGGGGGTGCCGTGGATGAAGATTAGCGGGGGGTTGGTCGGCCCTCCCAGGGTTGTCCAGTGGATGGTTGTGCTGTGGGTGGAGGAGTGGTAGGTGAACTGCTGGTTGAGGGTTATTCCTTGCGGTGCCATTTTGCTTTCTTTTCTCTCTTTATTTTGGTTTGAGATGAGGTTATGAGAGTCTCGGTTGCAGCTTTTGCTCGCAGGGCACGTTTGTCATTCATATATTGTTTCCCCGGCGAATACGAGGGCTTGGGTAGTATCTTGGAGTAACCCTGCATTATTCATGACAGTGACTCACCTTTTCCGTGTCAATACGAGCCGTTTGCCTTGGAGGATTATTATCTTGAAATGGGGCCACTGACAGTTACAGACCACTCACTATCTTAGGGCTATCGACGAGGATCCTGGTATGGCACTGTTGGCCTTGGCCAGCACCCATACAATGACACTGCGCAACAAACAGAATTGAATTCCACTGTAGCTTTTAATGAAGCAATAGTCTTGAAATTCTGCTAATCGAAGTACTCGCAGTATTCCATATAATGCTAACTTAAGGTGAAGGATCAAACCACTGAATATATATATAGTACCATTAGCTATGGTATTATCAACAAGTGGAATATCACACGCCCATAATAAAAGGACAGTAACTTTTCTATGAAAATACCAACACAAGAGAAAAACTGTCTAGACTAGAATCAGAAGGATACATCAGCCATAAAATACCAATTGGCATTAATTTATGTGTATAAAGCCACTACCACATTAGGCTAGCGCATCAGGTGACACTCCACTGCCAAGCGTCCACCTTTACGCAGCTCAGTGTTGCTCTTCCTTCCCCCAGACAGCAACACGTTTTATTAATGGCCGCTCCTCGCCGTCCGAGACCGAAGATATCTCTGTGGGCTCGTTTTCGCACATGGCTTCGCTACTGGCACTCGCCGCTTAAAATCCGCGGCAGTCTCACTCGACTGAGCAACCACAAACACCCCCTTCTTACGCTCCTGCGCATGTTCATCCCGTTCCCCTCATGGTTCTTCCCAGTCCCAGGCCCATTTACGCCACGGGCACTCATTGAAGACACCAAGAAGGAGACCGGGATTATCGTGTCCCAGTTTGGCGAAATCCACAACCTTCGCGCGATTCCAATCTGGCGCATGCGCGACACCCCGCTACGCTCCGTCTACCGGCTCTACGAACTCCACCTCGCTGATCACTATGAGTTGATGGGATGGGAGACGGAGTATTTTTTCTACCGGCCGGATTGGCGCCTGCGAGATATCCCCGACCCGAAGGACCCCGACCTCCTCCGCTATGCGATTCTTGCGTCTATCGTGGAGGAGCTACACGAGGCTGTCAATTGGAGATTGAGCCTGGGTCTTCGGAGGAATCATCAACATATTTATCGTGAGGATGCAAACGATACGTTGCCTCCTTTTACGCCAGAAGAGCTTCCGGGTTGGACGACCAGGGTTGCTCCTATCGATAAGGATCTTCTGAAGCTATCGGTACCACCAGAAGCTCTAGACACGGAGGGGAACTTGGTTCTGGAGAAAAACGGAAAGGGTCAGAATTTTGCGCGGCGCAACATAATTACAAATACGGGCTGGTTCTACACGATCTAGAGGGATCTTACGAAAGGACACGCCGCGCAGGTCGTAGCGGTTCCACCCGTAACGTCTATTTGAAGGGCTCTTCCTTATATTCATCACGATATACATTGGCAACCCGATGCATTGTGTCATGATCTGGACAGACGTCGAACCCGTTTGTGTTCATCGTTCGAATCAATTCCAAATCCAGAGGCTCGTTGGTTCGTTCCTTCAGTTTCTTCAAAAGGGCGACTGCGTCTGCCATATCTGTTTCGGCCTTGCGATCCCGATCACCGGCATAAATTCGCCTTAGCTTTCGCTCCAGCGCCCATTCGATTGGAGCAGCAAGCACTTCGAGGTTTTCGCCTTTGAAAAGTGTAATCCCCTGCTTATCGGCCCGCTCGAACACATTTTCCCGGGCGCGCTTGGTGACAAAGATGGAGATATCGTCATTGAACCATTCGTCATTGAATTTCAATCGGTCGCCGACGGACTCAATCGCCGCATGAAGGGCTTTGTTAATATCGCCATCTCCCACATATATAGGGTCTATCAGGTAGTCAATATCGCCTGTGGCCTCGCGGTTCCTGAGATAGGAGACGGCAAGGAAACCGCCTGCAGTGACAATCCTGATTGGCGCGAATGCCACCAGCCAGGGGTTCTGGCCCATCTCCTTGTCGAGAGCGACAAGACCTAGAAATATGGTGAACATGTGCAACTCCACATGGTATAGTAGGGTGGATCAGTACACACCTGCCTTGAAGTCCTCTTCATTGAGGTATTTCTTTCGCTCGGCCATGGCCGACCTGAGTATTAGGGACGGATGTAGGCAAAGGTAGTCAATGTCACCAGCCGACTGCGAGACGAGCAAGCGCCTTTGCAATGAGCGATCTTATGGCCATTCGCGTTGGCTTTGGAAGGGTTGATAGGCAGTGGATGGAATGAATTGAACTGGAAGATCGAACTGGAGATCGGATCGTGTTGTGGAGGGGAAAGTCGACCCGGTCTAGACTGCATTGGGCCCGCACCATTCCCAATCTGGCTCAATGTAGCGCCGCTGACTCAGTTCTCCTTTGATTGACGGTGTATAAATGCTGGATATTATCAGGATATCACTGATTTCAAAGACAAATATGGCTACGAGCAAATATGACGATCCAGATTACACCGACGTGATGAACAAGGAAGAAGTCAAGTTGAGCGGCGTCGCCAAAACCCTCCTGGTTACTCTGGCAGCCAGAGCCTCTGACTTTCGTGCCCCTACACCTGTTCTCGGTGATCCATACGCTCAAGATATCCTGGACCGGCTTGACGTGGATGTTGCTGACATCGCTCCCACGCCTACCCAGTCTGCCAGCATTGCCCTTCGAACAAGCCATTTCGACCGATGGACTTCAGAATTTCTCCAACGCAACCCCCAGAGCACAGTCCTTCACCTAGCATGTGGTTTCGATAGCCGGATGCAGAGGGTAAAATGGGGCGAGAACACTCGCTGGGTCGATATCGACCTTCCCGACGCCATCGAGCTCCGACGAAAAGTTCAACCAGGATCCTTGCCCGGCCGAGATTACTCTCTCCTGGGCGTTGACGTTCTCGACGAGACCTGGATGAAGAATATCACAACTCATGGTCCTGTCCTCGTCGTGATGGAGGGATTACTGAGCTATCTACCCGAAGAAGACGTGAAACGACTGATACAACGGCTCTGCCAAACCTTCGCCAGGGGCGAGCTGCTCCTCGAATGTATAACTACGGCAACACTACAAAGTCTAAACCGGCGGAAGCCAATCCAGTCCATCAACAACACCGGAGCCGAGTTCCACTGGGGCGTGGATGAACCGCAGTCGTTAGAACTGCTCCATCCTGGGTTGAAATTGGTGGGATCAGTCCGACTGGTAGAGGCCCCGGGCGTTGAGAAGTTTGCGCTTGGGCATCGGGCTCTCATGTATTTACTTTCTTGGATCCCTGGGGCGCGGGATTCTGCCAGGTTCTTGCGGTTTGAGTTTGGAGAATCGAACGGGGAGTAAAGGAATAAGAAATACGGGTTCAGTTTGAAAGGCTTACAGCTGTGATAATATAAGGCTACAATGAAAGATCACAGATGATCCCTGGAACCTAAAAGTGTCGACTCACTTCAAATGCGACAGTAGATGTCCACTAGTGGTGGGTGCAGCCTGCATCTAGGGCATGTTTTGATTGAGTTGTTAAGGGCCTTGGAATCACCCATAACCCCGATAATTAGGGTAATTGATATAACCTGACAAACAACAAGACATGCTATAATTTAAGAACCATGCTAGTTATTTTGTTAGCTGGAACGAATGACGTGAGATTAATGATAAGCTCCGACCATGACATATTTCGGCCCGAATATAAAGTACCGATTGGATGGCAGAGTTACATCGTCCAAACTTTCCAGTCACCGATGACAATTGACCCATATAAGACTCTCTATGGCCTCGCGTGGACTGCGTGAACCACCATCCCCTATTGAATTCCCCGTATCACCACCATGCCAAGGGAAGACGTCTCCTTCAAGACTGCAGACCAGACAACCCTACGGGGGTGGTTATACAAGCCATCAAAACCCGTTTCCGGTACTCTCCCCTGTCTAGTAATGGCCCATGGATTCTCCGCTGTCAAAGAGATGATCCTCCCCCGCTTTGCAGAACACTTTTCGACCCATCTCCCCATCGCCTGCCTGGTGTACGACCACCGCGGGTTCGGCGACAGCGATAACCAACCAAATCAACCTCGACAGGAGATAATCCCCGCGCAGCAGATCAGCGACTATTCAGACGCGATTACATATCTTCAGACCCGGTCCGACATTAACGCAGACAGGATTGGGGTGTGGGGGAGCTCGTATAGTGGCGGGCACGTCCTGTGCGTGGGTGCCATAGATCGGAGGGTCAAGGCTGTTGTTAGCCAGGTGCCTATGGTTGATGGATGGGAAAACTTCCATCGCTTGGTTCGTCCGGATTTTGTTCCTTTGGTGGATGATGTGATTCAGAAAGGTCGGGTGCATGCACCATATAATGTACATGAACGCTTTACTGACGGCCTCCGTTTACAGATCGATTGGGAGTAGCAGCTGGGGAGGCACCACAGCGACTGCCAGTCGTGGATGAAAACCCACTGGCGCAATCAGCCCTTCCATCAGCGGAGAGTTATCAGTTTTTCACCACCCATGGACGGGGCACGAAATGGGAGAACTCTGTTACAGTCAAATCGTACGTCCTTTGCTCTCCACTCTTCTGCTGAAGGCCGCATCACTGATCCTATAGCAGGATGGAGGCCTTGAGGGGATATATTCCTGCTGTATATATCAAACATATCTCTCCAACTCCCCTGCTGATGGTCGTTCCCGAGAATGACCAGCTCACCCCGACTGATTTGGCCTTGAAGGCGTATGCAGAGGCTATTGAGCCGAAGTCTCTTCATATTCTCCCGGGGGGCCATTTCGATGTCTATACTGGCAGTCAATCTCAACCGGCCCTTGAGGCTGAAACGAACTTCCTCCGCCGCCGTCTCTGCTGAGACCACTGAAGATTCCAGATTTTCGAGATGGCTTTTTAATTACATATTCAAATAGCTTCACTAAACCAGATTGCCAAATACTCTTGTTACTCACCAGGCTGTCTATAACATGGTATACCATACAAAACGCAACTGTCCGCAAAACCGCGTTTGGTTTTAGGGGCCGATCTTCTGCGGGCTCTCGAATTTATCAATGCTTTGTGTCTTTGACAGCCACCATAATTACTATTCGTTCTTGTTGCCGGGCCAGATCCGTGGTCCTTGGTAGTCTGGGACGCAGAGGAATGTTGCATCCGGTAGCTGATCTTTCACGGGCGATTCCCTGTACACCTTTAATTCGCACAGAATGGGGTGGACGGTGTAAAGGACCTACACTCGGGCGTATTTCGGCTACTCTGCAATGGCTGGGGCGTTGTGAAAGGGGAGTAACAGCCCCAAAGAGAACTCCACTGCCAGCCCTACATGAGAGACAATATCTCAGCCAATATGGCTCGTGCCATTTCCTGAACTACGTCATTATATTACAATCCATTTGTTTAGACAGAGTCAGCACTCAGTACCGGCTTAAGGCTAATAAAACCTTCAATTTTCCACTGTTTGACAGACTGGAATTTGCAGGAATGAAATGGACAAATACAACCCCGCGACCGTTGCCCACACTTTGGATTCTGTTGTCCTGTGCCATGAAAAAGCACCTCCCCAGATCGGGTATTGCTACTGGTTGAATCGGGGAATTCAGCCCCGAAACATGACAATGCGGGTGAAGGTGACAAGTCAACGGTCCTCCATATTGGCGCTGAACAATGCAGCAGAAAAGCCACCAACAGCTGTCTGGGCTCTGATACGCTTTGAAGCCTCTGCGGCGCAAGGACAACAAAGACAGTAAGCCCTAAACCAAGATTGCTATTTCCGGTCTAGCAGATCTTTGTGCATCGGACGAGCATTCCCGATTAATGTATAGCGCCGCACTTTATCGCAGTGATCGATGGGCTCAGGATCACCTTATGCCGCATTGGGCAGCATTCGGCGCGCATTAAGCACTGCCACTAGCATCAGTGCACAAAGCACAGCACGCATGGGCGCAGCAGCTGGGGGCGGTTTTGGGCTATAAGGACAGTCATTCTCTCGTCCTCCCCATTCTGTGCTTGAGTTTGCGAATTTTGCCAACGTATGAGTACCGTGTTGTCTGCAAAATGGGCCAAGATAGTAGACCCAGTACATCGTCGTCGGGACCAGGGCACAATGCCGAAGACAGCACTCCTGGCAGTGAATCGACCGTGGAAGAGGCCGTTGCGAGTGAGCCTGTCCAGGCGGCTGCTGTAAGCCCGCGCGGGGACATGCCTGCGTGGAAATGGAAGGGCAGCATTGTTGTGCTGCTACTGACGACCGTCATCAGCGGTACATCCCCTACTTCATCGGTGTAACTCATCTCTAACGGTTACAGGATACGATGTCAGCAATGTCGCCAATATCCAAGCTCGTCTGTATGAGGCGTTTGGCAACATCGAGCTCTTACCGTGGATCGGTCTGTCCTACAGTCTTGCCAGCTTTGCGGTTCTCGGACTGTCGCGCAAGATCCTGTATTGCTTCAATATGCGCTGGATCTATATTGTCAATGTTGTCATCTTCATGGCCGGTGCTGCTGTTTCTGGGGCTGCGACGAATATCTCTGCTGTCATTGTCGGCCGCATTATCATGGGTGTGTCCGGTGCGATTGTCTATCAAAGGTACTTGCTCTTTACTACTTGACATGTCTCTTCTCAACTTCAACTAACTGGCCAGTAACTTGACCTTCGTCGCCGTGTTCGCCTCGCCCACCGAGACCCCCCGTCTGTTTGGTCTACTGAGTGCAACCTGGGCCATTGGGCTGGTCATAGGGGGCCCCATTGGGTCAGCCCTAGCTGCCAACCCCCATACCACCTGGCGCTGGGCCTTCTACATGAACCTCCCCTGGGTCGGCCTCGCCCTGGTCCTCAGTCTCCTCTGCATCCCAAGCAAATACCTAGGCCCAGACATCCCCGTTGTCCAGCGAATCATCAAAATGGACCCCATCGGCCTCGTCCTCAACATGGTCTCCCCCGTCCTCTTCGCCGTGGCCCTCGAATTCTCCGGCTCCGTCTGGCACTGGTCCGACGGCGCCACCATCGCCGTCTGGGTCCTCTTTGGCGTCAGCACAATAGCCTGGTTCCTCCAACAATCCCTCTGCATCTTCACCACCCGCGAAGAACGCTCTATCCCCCTCCACCTCCTGCAGCGAATGGACCTCCTCCCCCTCTGGTTCGCCTCGGGTTGCGCAGGCGCCTCCTACGCCGTAACCCTCTACTACACACCCCTGTACTTCGCCTTCGCCCGCGGCCACGACGCCCTGCAGCAAACCGTCCGCATCCTCCCTTTCATTCTCGTCTTCATCGCAGTCGTCACTCTGGTCGGCGGCTCCCTGCCGAAGATCGGTCGCTATGCACCGGTCTACCTCCTCGCCGGTCTGGCTACTATCTCCGCAGCGGCCGGAATGGCAACCATGATGCCGAAACCATCAACCACTGAATCAACAATCATGGGCCTGGAGGCACTCATCGGGATTGGACTGGGCTGCTCCTTCCAGCACGGCGTGGGGATTTCAAACGTCATGAACCAGGGATCCCCACGGGACCGCGTCGACTCGGCGATCTTATTCAATATGGCGCAGATGGGCGCGATCGCTATCGTTCTGGCTGTTGCGGGGTGTATTTTTCATAATGTTGGGTATAACCTGCTTAATGAGGCATTGGGGGATAGGGGGTACAGCGAGCATGATCTGCGGGAAGCACTAGCGGGGGTTTCGTCTGTTGTGTGGCAGTCGCGCGACCCCGAGGTGATTAAACGCGGCGTGGAGGCTGTGTCGAAGGTTATTGGGAGGGAGTTTTATCTTGTTGTTGCTGGGGGTGCGATTTGTTTGGTTTGTGCGCTGCTGATGAAGTGGGAGAGGTTGGATTATGGGATAGCGAAGGGGAAGAAGGGGGTGAAGGCTTGATTTAGTCATGATGTTGCTGCTGATTATGGGATTGTTCTATTGTCAAAGTTAGCGGCTGAATAATGCGGTATATATTAATGTTATCCCACATATTGCTGTTCATGCAGGAGGTGGTATAAGCAGAGCACCAACTGCTAAGCGGGGATATCTGAGGACAACAGTGTGCGACAACGGAGGCCACTGTTTCTAATAGATGTAGGATATTTAAAGTAGAGAACAGATGGGTATTGTAGTCTGACACTCGCGGGGACAAGTTGATATAAAATGTTGATGCTACCACATTTCAGCATAGTACAACAGACGGTAGCATCACCAATAACAAATAAATGCAGTTCAAGGTCTCGTAATAAATCCATGGACACAAGATCAATGAGTAGGACCCCAAACAAGACCTTCCACCTGCTGTTTCCCAGGCCCGACATCAAAATCCAATCCCCGCATGCAATCCAAATCATAAATAGTCACACCCACACCACTATTCTCCATACAGCACCGACAAGCAGCCGTACAATGCCCCTTCCAGAATTTAAACAGATGATCCCTCTCCCTCCGACAGCACTGACAAGGCCTTCCACAACATCCACCAGCCTTAGCGCATCTCGCCCTCAACCACGGCGACATATGCCACATCCCCTTCTTTCTCCGCGTATCGTACAACCCACGATATATAGGCGTATGCGCAAGACCCCTCTGCGCCTCTCTTAGCAGTCCAAGTGTCTTATCACAGAAATCCATATTCTCAACCGCCTCCTCGCACATCTCCCACCACTCGATCGCAAGCTCAACAATATCTGGGTCTGAGTATGAGTCGTCCTCGTCGAATTCAATACGTGATAACTCCTCTTCAAAACGTGAGATTTCCCCGCTTATCCATCCCTGTCTCTGCACGCCGACGTCCATGGTCTGCCGGCAGGAGAGGTACACGCCTAGCATGCGCCATTCAGTTGCGGTGAGCCCGAACAGGCGGTGCTGGAGGCGTCGGAACTTTTGGGCGGCGGCGGTTTTGCGGAGGGTGTTTTCGATTATCATGCAGAGGGGGCGCAGCCCGTCGCGTATGGTGTGGCGAAGGGGCATTTTGTTGCTTCTGCTGCTTCGGTGGTGTAGGTTGTTGTAGTAGGTTACTTGGTGATATTCGTTTGTGGTAACAGTGCCTCTGATAGCAGCTGCTACTAATAGAGAATATGATAGATATGTCACGGTAAAGTGAGAGTAGATGTGGTGAATTCGGTATGAAGAGGAAGAGGAAGAGGAAGAGGAAGAGGAAGAGGAAGAGGAAGAGGAAGTGCTTGACCTTCACGGCTGTAAGACTCATATTTGACTTCCGGAACTTTATTCCATGATAATTACGTAGTTCATGTACACCGGAATTCTGATCCAGTCCCATCTCATGACCTGATGTTCCGAAAAGCTTATGTTGTGAGTGCCTGGCTTGGGGCTGCTGAGACCAAGTATCTTCCGGGTCATGGCTCCGGGACTCTATAATGACCACAATACCCTAGACACGATCATGGGGTGTCCTAGTTGGGAGGTCTTACTGCGACCATGTAAGTGGGCAGGAAAAAGTCTGTGATCATGCCACCTCGCCCTCGCCTCTGATACCAGACGCACGTACGCAGAGGAAGCACCCAAAGGCAGGAGTATTCGATAAGATGTGTTTTATTATATCCCTCAGACTCTTTACTGTATGCTGATATATACACGAACAGACATCATGGAGAGTCCAGGTGTGATGTACACTAAGCCCTAGACCTAGAACCTCCCGATCTGCGATATATTGGAGCTGAGGCCGAGCTTTCTGAAAGGTATGCTAGTCCCAAACCTCTTAGATCTGGGCGTAGTACGGTTTGGGGTGTCTTTATGTCCTCCAGCTGCCACTGGTCTAGATCAGGTCGAACATTCATACGGAAGAGGCCAGCCAAGCACACTTACGTGGAGTAATCAATACCATCGGGCTCAGAATTACACTCCTGCTAATCGGAACAGCGAGAAATGTAATCTAGTTCATCGCATAAAATTTCAGATCTGAAGAAAAGAAGTCGGTGTGGAAGTACTGCTAACATTTATGTATCACTCCATGCGATATATGTCCTTACACGAGGGTGACCACCCGCTGAAGGAGCCAACAGAAAAAGGGGAGTAAAGTTTTTGTAGCCGTTGGACCCCTCAATTAGCCTAGATAAGAGATAGGTCACCATAGCAAGCTATTTACACCTTCAACGGCTCTCCCCCAAGTCTGTTTGCTTTAGAATCCTGTGTTTCAGAGGCGCATATTCCCGACTTAGCGCATACTAGCTCGACATGATTAACAGGACTAGACGGCCTGTCGCCGAGCCAATCAGAGAGGCAACAATTGTCACCGAGTCATTGGGGTATTGGCGGTACTCCATACTAGGCAGGGCGGGGTACTGCATGATTCATTTGTCTGAGCGGAGTGCCGGTCTGAATCATGCACTCAACGGCGAAGCAGGAGCGTAGAAACGACATTCACGGGCCCGGAATGACTCGAATACGAAGCGCACTTTATGGGATTTAGGATGCGCTGGTAAGCTTTGGTTAGAGGGACATTCAGTGCTGACTGAATAAACTTAGAATCCTGGCTTCATGCCACAGCCGGTAATGAAGGATGTCCCGCCTCTTGGCTAATATAATATGACCGTGCGCAACTTGGCTCTTCGACAGGATAAAATCCTGAATGGCTGTTGTATCAAACTGAGTCGTGGGGCGGGATATATTAGATGAATCAACCTCGTCACCCAACAGACGATGCATACCAATAGAGACAGCTGCATATTCATGATGAGTGCAGCACACTACGGCTCCTCCAACTGCAGACTCCGCATCAAGCCTGCAGCTGTCAACGGGGAATGTGCAGACTAGACCAGGATTTCCTGAGGGGATAGCGTATCATCCCCCGAATCATGATGTTCCTCACAAGCCCTGATAGAACGCGGCATGAAGCCGACAGCAGGAAGGCCCAGGTGTGCCAATTCCATGGCAAAAGAGGGGTTGTCAATCGCCTTTTATTGATAGGTTTTGAATGCTCTTCACTCGTTAGGAACATCCTATCAGTAGTATAAGGAGGGCACGACTGCACCCAGAGCAGTTATAATTTCTTCACTTATAACATATCGAGACCGCAGGATACCATTGAAATGATGGACACCACTCACGCCTGGATCCTTCTGCCTGGTGCAGCCATACTACTGATACTCAGGAGCATCTACAGGCTGTACTTCCACCCGTTGAGCCATATCCCGGGCCCTAAACTGGCGGCGATTACTCACCTGTATGAGTTCTACTACGATGTCTGCGCCAACGGAGACGGAAGGTTCCTCCTCCAAATCGAGAAGTTGCACCGCAAATATGGTATACTCTCCTAATTTATCAGTAATAGTCAGGCTCTAATCAAGATAGGCCCCATCGTCAGAATATCACCACGGGAGGTCCACGTCAACGACCCCGACTTCTACGACGAGATCTACACCTCATCCAGCCGTCGACGCGAGAAAGATCCCGCCTGGGTGCCCATCTACTCAACCAGTACATCCATGATAACCACCGTCGGACACGAACACCACCGCTTCCGACGTAACCTGCTAAACAACTTCTTCTCGAAACGCTCCGTCATGGACTTGACCCCCATGATCCAGGAGCGTATCAACAAGCTGATCCAGCGATTCGAAGAATTCCACCACTCCAAGACCGTCGTCCAGCTGGATGATGCCTTTGCAGCCCTAACCGCCGATATCATCACGTACTACGGCTACGGCAAGCTCTGGGGATTCCTCGAGGATAAAGACTTCCGTAGTGATATCCGCGCAGCCGCAACGGAGGTTAGTGGTATGTGCCACATTAACCGACTCTTCCCATTCCTTGACCCCCTTGTGCGCTCAACGCCAGGCTGGATGGTGCGACTCCTGGCGCCGGGCAAGACGGCGGTGTTGGATTTGCAGCAGTCAATTCTGGATACGGTGATGGACTCGGCGAGTCAAGAGGCGAAGCCTAGTAAGGCGACGACACTCGTTCATAAACTCATCGACCCGGAACTGCCGCCTGAGGAGCGCACAAAGAAGCGAATAGAGGAGGAAAGTCTCATCTTCCTAGCGGCGGGGACTGAGACCACGGGGCGCACGTTGACGATTGCTTCTTACCATCTGGCGCGGAATATGGATGTGTTGGAGCGGTTGAGGGAGGAGGTTAAGACTGTTCTGCCGACGACCACGAGTACCTGCACTTTGTTGGAGCTGGAACGGCTTCCTTACTTGGTATGTTGCACTTACTGGGCTGGCACTTTGCGGAAGCAAGGCTGATTTGTATAGACGGCTGTACTCAACGAGGCGCTCCGGATTACCACTCCGGCCATGAACCGATTCCCTCGTGTCGCTCCTGATGAGACATTAGTGTGCGGAGAGTATCCAATTCCACCAGGGGTGCGTCCAAGCCACGATAATAGAATTCAGAATGTATGCTAATTTCGCAGACACCCATGGGCTCATCCCCCTTCCTCATCCACCGCAACGCCACAATCTTCCCAAACCCAGAGAAATTCGACCCCGACCGGTGGATTCGCACAAACGGCAAGACTGCAACAGGGGAACGACTCGATCGCTATCTGACTGCATTTACGAAGGGGAGCAGGGCGTGTCTGGGAATAAAGTACGTGCAGCCTGTCTTCTTCATCTCCGCATGGTACGGTGCACTATATGGATCAATCTATATCTAACACGGTCTCCCCAGCCTGGCCTATGCGGAACTGTACATGGCCCTTGCACATCTCGCTCGCAGGGTGGAGTTTGGACTGCATAACACTGGGCCTGAGGATGTTCAAATATGCAGGGAATTCGTCATTGGGTATACGAAGCGCGCTGAGCCGCGTGTGTATGCACGGGTGACGGGCGTATTGCAGGACTGAACAGTAAATCTTGAGGTGACGTGGACTTGTGGATTTGTGATTGTGATATTGTTTTTAAGGGTGGTTGGATCTTGGGCTAATTTGATGTGATCTGTTGAGTTTGTTTTAATTAATCGGTGTCAGATCTTCATCGGCCAAGCTATGCGTATACGGCTAGTGTGGGCTGTCTAAGAGGCAGTGGGTTGTTTAAGGTAAGGTGGGCTGTTGAAGGCGAGGTGGCCAGTTCCCAAAGCACTACGGACCACGAAGCGATCCCGCCACCTGCCAGTGTAGCTTGTTACTCGCACGCCAGCCGCAAGCCCAAACGCTCCCTGCAGCGAAACACAGCCCTGGATGGTAACGTCGCACACGAGCCGGCGGGACTCGCCCTCTGATTGGACGAGGCCCCTGTCGGCAAGCCGTCTAGCTGTCTGCACTTAATTAACGTGACATGCCCAAAGCACGAAGGAAGAAACGAAGGCCCCAAATCCGATCATGCAGTAATCGGATTTAACAGGACGCTGCCATGCCACGACAATTCAATAGTTTGTGGGCCTCGTGCTCGTATTGCAAAATATGAGAATGAGACCGCGTTATCTGATCCGCCCACACCTTATCAGATCCGTATTTTAATTTTATCAGATCCGACATCGCAGTTCGCATGCGGCCCACCCAGGCTGGAGCACCTGGAGCACCATGCGGCAGAGCTGGTGCTTGGTTCTGCCTTGGACTCTTTTTCCCTGTTAGCGCGATATGCGGTGGGGATTATACCGAGCCATCCCACCTTGATGTGTGACCACCGATCAGCGTGGGAATCGCGTTTCATGCGGTAACATTGGTCCGTGTCTGCGATTGGCTTGCACCCTGGTACTTGCTAGGATTTACTAGTACCTCCTGGGTACTCTGGCCCGTCTCGCATGTGCTGAAAAGGGCTGGCCCCGTCCGTACCCTGACTTGCATTGAGGATTTATTCTGTCTGTCCGTATTTTACTTCGCGAAATCACCTCGTCCTGGGATTTGGATAATCAACACCCTCGACGTGAGGTAGACAGAGCCGGCGTTCATCATGGGCGCATTGGATCTTATTCGAAACCGTGATGCACGAACCGCGCAGACGGTGGTCGGTACGGACGAGTATCACTTTCGGGACGAGAAGCACCACCAGGCGAATGACTTCGAGGTCCATGCTTGGGGTCCTTCGACTGAGACTCGCAGCAATGCCGGACTGCGACACAATTCCCGCGAGGGGGTAACGGAAGAGGCGCAACGGGGTGTGCAGAAGGCTGAAGCTGTCGCATTGGTCTGGAGTAAGAAGGCTGCTTTTGGCACATATGCTCTGTAAGTGGTGCTGCACTGGTTGTAGATTGAAATAGGTGCTAACGGAGCAGTGTCTGGCTGGGATTCTTCATCCTCGCTCTGCAGTCGTCTATCAGCAGCGCCATTATCCAGAACGTCTTTGCCAACTTCAGTGCCGCTCCCCAAGTCAGCACGGCGAATATCCTTTCCAACGTCATTGCTGGTGTGTTGAAGCTGCCCGTTGCTAAAATACTCACTATTTGGGGGCGTACTGAGGGACTGTTGGTCTTTGTCGCCGTCTATGTCCTTGGTATTATCATCCTTGCTGCCTGCAACAGCCCGGACTCGTACGCCGCTGGATATATCCTGTATTGGGTTGGATATGACGCTCTCTATCTGATCCTGGATATTTTCATTGCCGATACAACTGGTCTCCGGAACAGAGCTTTTGCCTTCGCCTTTGCCAGTACCCCGTTCATCTGCACGGCATTTACTGGACCATTGGCCGCTCAATCCTTCCTGAAGACTTCGGGCTGGCGGTGGAGTTATGGAGTGTTTGCTATCGTCGCACCACTGGTCTTTCTTCCACTGGCAGTGGTATTCAAGATGCATGAGAAGAAAGCTGAGAACGAGGGTATCTTCCGACGACGCCCAAGTGGGCGGACTACCGTGGAGTCAATAATCCACTATATCCACGAATTTGACAGTAAGTCATGTCTTCCCATGTCTCAATACAATAGCTAACAGCCCAGTCTTCGGCGCATTCCTCCTAATGGCCGCGTTCACCCTCATCCTCCTCCCCTTCAGTCTAACCAGCTACGGCGCCGCCCAATACAACAGCGCTACCTTCATCGCCATGGTAATCGTCGGCTTCCTCCTCTTCCCAACCTTCGCGGCCTGGGAACGCTTCGGCGCCAGAACCCACTTCATCCGCTGGGAACTCCTCAAAGAGCGCACCGTCCTCGGCGCATGCTTCCTCTCCGCCCTGGTCTTCTTCAGCTTCTACTGCTGGGACCTATACCTGCTCAACTTCTGCATCGTGGTGTTTAACCTCTCCATCGGTATGGCCGGGTACGTGAACCAGATCTTCAATGTCGGGAGCACATTCTGGTCTGTCCTCGTGGGCATCGTAATCCGCATTACGCGCCAGTTCAAATACCAGACTCTATTCTTTGGCATGCCCCTTCTTTTCCTGGGCTCGGGGCTCATGATCCACTTCCGAGGGCAGAGCGAGGATAGTACCGTTGGGTATATGGTGATGTGTCAGATCTTTATTGCCTTCGGGGGTTCTACCCTGACCATCGGTCAGGATATGGCTGTGATGGCGGCCGCCGATCGCGAGAGTGTGCCCATGATGCTATCGATTCTCAGTCTCTCGTCTAGTATCGGGGCAGCGGTGGGGTTTGCGGCGTCGGCGTCCGTCTTTAATAATACGTTCTTGAAGTTTTTGACGGAGGCGCTTCCCGAAAACTCGAAGGATCTTGCGACGGAGATCTATATCAACGGGTATGTGAAGCAGATTACGCACCCGGTGGGCTCGGAGATTCGGACTGCGATTAATCATGCGTGGAGCGAGTATATGAAGTATGCTTGTATTTTGTCTACTTGTGTACTGGTGCTGGGCTTTCCGGCTGTCGGTGTTTGGCGCAATTATCGGCTCGACAGGAAGCAGAATAAGGGGGTTGTCTTGTGATTTTTCTTTTTTTTTTTTCTTTCCTTTTTTATACATATATTTTCTTTTGGGGCTGTGTTGGGTTGCTGGGCTGCTGGGCGAGGGCGAGGGCGAGGGCATGGGCCACTGGGTGACTGGGAGGTTAGAAAAACGATACCCAAATTCGATGGATCAACTAGATTATGACTGGAATGACATCAACTATATCCACTCTTTTACGTGCATTATTCGATATTAACTTTGCTGGAGAATGGTTGACGCCCGGATGGGGCCGCCAACCGCACCGTGGCCGTGGTCGTGGACCGATTACGTACATAACATACATCTCGAATGAACTTGAATCGCATTAAAATATTGTTAGAATGTGGCATTGTCTAAATTATATACGAGACAATCTCCGTGGTGCAGTAGAAACAAGTCTAGGCCGACTCCTTTCCGCGGACTGCAGGGATTAGAATTAGCCTTGCATTGGAAGTCCAAGAGAATAAAGCCTTGGATTCCGTAGCAGAACGTGGGGTCTCTCGACATGTCAAGTCCGCTGAACACTGAACGGCCGGCCTTAGCTCGGTAGGCGTCTTCCGAACATCAGGCGACAAAATGGGGTGGCTTTGCGAGTTGCGACTGCGACTGCGAGTTAATGCGATATCGGAGTGGTGGACCCAGACAGCGGCGGTTTCTCACCCCAGCACGCCTAGCCAGTGAGCAGTTAGCATCGGAGATGGCTCCAACAAAGCAAAAGACAGAATTATTTCTAACATACTAGTATTACAAAATGACAGGGTATCTAAAACATATCCACGGGAGAGACACCAGGGTCCCTGTTCAGTGTCATTTCGGTTCGCTTCGGTGGGAGGGGAAGGGCGGAAATTCGTGATGGGATCCCTGGTCAGTGTAATCGTACAGCGCATCGGTCATTAATCGTTGGGGGTTAAATTTGGTTTAACGGCTCAATCCCCCATCGCCATGCTTGCAACCAGGATGCCTATCATTTGGGTTCCGGTAGAAACATAGGGGGCGCCGCCGCCGCTCATTTCCACGCGCGTTCGCGGCTCGATCTCCAGGCTGCGGTCGTGTTTGTTCGCCATGTCTTCGGCAGCTTGGGTGCTACTGATCAGGTAGTCTTGCAGATCAGGGACGGGCTGGAATATGTATTCGGAGGATTGATAATGTTGCAGCTCTTGGATTACGGCGGCCGCTTTGGCGCGCTTGTCCATGTTTATTAGGCCTGCAGGGGTGTTGTCGGGGTTGCCGTCTTCGATGAATGTTAGGTCCATGAGAAAGACGCCTAGTGATTACAGGTTAGTTGAGCTGCAGGTATGTTGCAGGAGAATGAGATGAAACCACACCAAGGAATGGAATGCATGGGGGACTCGCTGCCCGCATTGTCTCTCGGTACTCGTTGAAATTCCTCGTGCTGTTGACGAGCCGCTGTATCCGTTTTAGGGTCGCCATGGTGCGCTCACTAACTTGCGACCAGGTCCGAGCCAGCCGGTGTATCGGTGCTGTTCCAAGTCCGGACACGACGGCGATTGTTGTCGAGTAGTTTCTCATCTCGTAGCAGGCCTGTGGAGAGTCAGACAGTTCATGCACTCAGTGACAGAAGTAGACGCACCTCCAAAATATCGACAAAATGTTTAATCAGCCGCACACGCTTTTTCAGATCTGATTGCTCGAGAATCAGATTCCCGACCCAGTTCGCCAGCTGGTTGGAATGGCGGATCATTGCTCTGATATTCGGCGCCGGCTCCAAGTCCCCTGTCTTCTTCTGCCATGTTTTGTTCAAGCACTCTTCCAGGCGTATTTTATCGTATAGTCGCGACTCCAGCAGCGTCAATTGCCGCGCAAGCTCAGTCGGATTGAGGTCCAAGAGCTTGATCTTCTTCATCTTCTTAGGAAGCACCGGTGGCGGGGAAGTGACACTCTGCATTGAAACGCGCTGGTGGCCTCGCAAGTTCCGGTCCCCTTGTAAGCGCCGCTCAATGACATTAATCAACCCATTCGACCCCGGCGTCTTGAGTGCCGGAATTGAGTCGAGCGCGAACTCGTAGATCCTTTTAAGCAGGTCGCGGGCTGCGTCGTCGTCGGGCTCTCCCCAGGTCTGTTCCAGCCAGCGCTTGAGGATATTGATCACCCGCACCTGCGTCGGTTTCTTTTTGTGCGAAAGCCAGATCTGGTATTCGGCCTGGGTGAGTCCGTCCGGGTGTTGGATGTAGAATCGCTCCATCAGCATGGCGAATAGTTGCGCACTCGTCATGAAGGAGCGAAATGTGAGAAGGAAGATCTGGTTGAACGCCGTGTCGAGTTTATCGTGTCGAGTGAGGTATTCGACCAGGGCGCCCGTGGTCCCTCCCTTGACAACCGGGACGCCATTGTCCAACTCGAATTGCATTTCATCGTGGTGGTCCGGCTGCAGGAACCAGATGGCTTCGTCGAATAGCGAGGACGACCTGGTCGTCGTGCTTGGGGCTACCGAGACGTCGCTTGAGGGCGCGCGAGCGTGCTCCATGCTGAAGTGGTGGTGTTGGGGATCTCAACGCACTGGCGACAGCATCGTTGCCTGTGGGGGACATGGAGGGACGCTCGAGACTGATGGGTGCATCTAATCTAATCTTAAGCAATAGAACAGTTGGAACGTGACTAACAGCACCCCATCCATGCTGTTGAGTTGGTTTTTTTAACAAGTCTTTACAGTTTACATCTGCCTGTTTGGTCACGGATCGCCAGTATTTCACTGCCAAGCTTACCACAGCAGTCGCTCCTGGCCAATCCTTGATGCAAAAATACCGCTTGACAGAACAGGTATCGCGGGTATTTGTCCGCCACGCAAGGATAGCAGTATAAAGCCTGTGTCCGGGAAGTTATATCATCCATCTTATGCCAGCTAAAGCTTTGCGCCGTAGTCTTGATGGCACTGGCAAGTTCCCCTGATTCGAGTTCCCCTGAGTCGTGGCGTTCAGATCACGACTTCGTCGGTATACGGTGTACCGACACAACAGGACCGAATGTAGCCGCCCCCCACATACAACTAGGTAGCAACAGCTTAGCTCGATTGCTACCTATTCAGCTGTCTATTTATCAAGATAGCTTCAATATCATCATTGTCACCGCGATGACCCGATTACCATCACACCAGCTTCCAAAACCACAATGACAGCCCAACTCCCCCCAAACTACGCCTTCACTGATTCTCCCCCCTCAGTCGCGGACTACCTCCACCTCCGCCTCGCCTCCGGCCTCTCCCCCAAATCCGTCGCGCAAGGGACCGCCTCAGTCAATGGCGCCTGGTACGGCTGCTACATCATCTACACCGACCCTTCTACAAATACCGCAAGCCCGGTCGCAATGGGCCGCATCATCAGCGACGGCGGGTGGTACTTCCACATTGTGGATATGGCGGTGCTCCCGGACCATCAGCGCAAGGGTCTTGGGGAGGCAGTGCTGAAGAAGTTGCTGGTGCATATCAGGGATAATGCGCCCGAGGGGAATCCGTATATTAATCTCTTGGCGGATAAGCCGGGTCGGAAGCTGTACGCGAGGAATGGGTTTGTGGATGCGATGCCGGGGAGTCTGGGGATGGTTTATGAGGGTGACTTTTCTTGAACTAATGTACGGAGTGTTAGATGAATGGGTGGTTTGTTGTCTATTGCTGTTTGTCTATATAACTTACACTCTATCAAGTCTATCATCGTCCAACGCTAAATCAAATATCTATCGTACAGCACCGGTTCAGGCTTATTTTTCCGATCCAGACTTCCATCTCTGCAGGATCCCGCGAATATCGAGACCGCGTCCATTTCCATTGCCGTCTCCCTGGCCTGGCCTCTTCCAGTCCATCTCGATCAGTGTCCCGATAACACCCATCGTCCCGGCAGTCATGACGACCGGGCCCCAGATGCTTGGAACAAACTGCCCCTTCCCCAGATTCCGACTCACGGTTATATACCGGAAGAGACCGTACCCGAACGACCAAATGCTGATGACCTGACAGAGACGGCTAACAAGGATATCGGGGCTATCTCGCAATTTCGTCTTCGTAGGTGGGGGTTGATTGGTAGCCGTCACCGTGGTTGTGTTGCGCGTTTCTGATTGCGGAGGACCCGCGGTGACTTCAGCGACCGGGTTGAAAATATGCTCGATCAGACCAAGTCTTCCGACAGCTAACCCCATCGCCGCAAAGGCGAGACCCATGCGTGTCCATGAGAGAAATGTGCGCTCGTTGGCTTGGTGGTCGCGGAGTTGCGAGCCGTTGTTTGCGACGGGTTTGGGGAGGAGGCGGCGGAGGAGGGAGGACATTGTGAGATTGGCTTTTCTGTTCGCTACGCGTATTAGTGAGTGCACGAGACTTGGAGGGGCAGGTTGTTACTTTGGCGGGGTGATGCAATGCAGGGAGATGACGAGGTGGGATTGAGGCGTTGCTAAGACGGTCGCGAGTCGCGAGTCGCAAGTCGCAGACTCGCAAGTCGCAAATTTGGTTGACGTTGAATGCGGTGGAGTCCGGATCACTCGTTCAAGCCTCATGACTGAGTGTCGGATCTCCACTGATTGTCATTGTCGGAGATTGTCTTCGGGCATCCAGACTTCCAGAATCCAGAGTCTGAGGTCCTGCAGTGCTACATTACTCCTCAGTCGAGTGACTCACAAAGTCTCCGACACAAAGCGCTTGAAATCCTGCAGCACGTCAGATCGACTGGGATTGGCTCACTCGACGTAATAACACGCCTCCTATCGTTCTCTTTTGTCAGCCTCGTTGATCCGGACTGGCCGATTTCCTTATAATATCAGGCCTCGGCTCCATGGCTGATACTCGTTGCAAACTTCTTCGCAATGGCGGTTGACACGCAGACGCCCTGGGGCTACACATGGCGTTCGTCGCAGTCCTTCATCATCGCCACGGCCACCATCAGCTTGTTCTCTGGTATGTCAACCATCCAATTTGACTGATAGATACTGACGCCATCAGAATGCTTCTTGTTCGGATTCATCGTGCCAATTCTCCCGTATATGCTCGAAACGCGCTTGCATCTCGATCCATCACGCACCCAAACATTCACCACCACCCTCTTGACCCTCTACGGCGTCATCTCTCTTCTGGCTGCTCCATTCATCGCCCATTTCGCAGACAAAACTCCCAGGAGAAAGATCCCACTGCTGCTATGCCTTGCAGCATGCTCGTCGGGCACAATCCTCGTCGCTTCCGCCCGGGCCGGTACGCTCCCTCTCTCTTTGAAATCGCCCACCACTAACAGCACCAGTCTGGGTTCTCATGGCAGGCCAATTCCTTCAATCTCTAGCCAGCTCCGCCGTATGGATAGTCGCATTCGCAACCCTGGTTGATAATGTCGACGGCGAAAACAAGGGGAAAGTGACGGGGACTGCAATGTCCATCGTCGGAACCGGAATCTTCGCAGGCCCTATGGTGTCGGGCATCCTCCTGGAGCTGTTCGGATACTGGCCTGCATGGTCAGCTGCTCTGCTCCTCCTCTCCGTAGACTTCTTTGCCCGTCTCGTCATGATCGATAATCGATCGGCCGTACCGGTATCATCGGACTCGAACTCGGACGTGGACGCGGACTCGAATGAGCCTGAGCCCCAGGAACGCACCGCCCTCCTTGCTGACCACCAAAGCGACACTCATTCTACCACCGATGGTCAAAAGACAGACACTGACCCCGAGTCACCCCGCGGCTTTTACAGCGTAATGCTCCGCAACCCGCAAATCATCGCCTCGATATTCAACACCCTCATCATGTCCACCGTCCTTGCCAGCTTCGACACCACACTACCCCTGCACGTCCGCGCCGTCTTCGGATGGGGTTCTCTGCCCGTCGGCCTTCTCTTCCTCGGTCTCAACCTGCCTGCTATCGTCCTCGGGCCTGCGATTGGGTGGACTCGCGACCACCTTGGTCTCCACTGGCCGACGACGATCGGGTGGGCGCTGACAACGCCTTTGCTTTGGTTGATGGCTGTCCCGGGGGAGGAGTTGCCCTGGGGGAGATTGGAGAAGGGGGGGCAGGGTGTTTTTATTGGCGCTATTGTTGGGCTGGGGTTTGCGTTTGCTTTGACGAGGGGTGCTGGGTCGTTTCAGATGATGGGTGTGTTTCTTCCTTTCTCTCCTTTTTGTATTCGGGATACTAACGTGAATATCCTAGCCATCGTTCATGACCTCGAATCGAAAAACCCGACTATTTTTGGTCCATATGGCGGGAACTCGCGACTGTCAAGTCTGACCGAAGTCCCGTTTAATGTTGGGATGATACTTGGGCCGTTGCTGTCGGGGACTTTCTCGGAGCTTATTGGGTATTATTATATGAGTTGCATACTGGGTGAGTACCTATCTTGTTCTTTCTTCTTCCCTAGTACGGTTGGTTGGTTTCGCTAACGGGCCACAGCGGCGGCGTCGCTGCTTGTTACGGTTTCGTCGTGGATGTATCTCACGGCGGGGCCGGGGAGTAAGGAAGGGGAGGGGAGGCTTGAGGAGGGGGATGAGAATATCTCGTCCTAGTAAAAGCTGCTTTAATATATAGAATTAATGTTTAGGATGATGGGTTATTATCCTAAAAAAAGCGAGAATGTTTCGTGGCTGTCAAGTGAAACGCAGAATATATATCTGATGCAATCAGAATGTCAACGGCCTCGCATTGAAACAACGCCAGAGTCGGGTATATTTAATATCTTGCTGGAATGGAAGAATGCAACATAATCCAGAGATGCGATACCGCTTATTCGTATAACTTTTACATTTCGCTTTTGGTGAACAACCATCCCACCCATCCAGCCAACCCATACTACACACATAAAATAACAAATAATCAAGTCAAGTCACCGACTCTCATCAACTCCCCACTCCTGCTTAACCCGAATGCCCCTCCCAAAGCCCCTCCCAGAACGAACAAGCTCCCTCTCATCCTCCTCAACACCAACCCCATCACCATCCCCCCTATCCTGCACCGAAATCCCCGCATAATGCTTCGGCCCCAACGGCCTCAACCACAGCTGCCTCGTATCATCATCCAGCGGCTGGAACCCATCCTCGTTCGTCCCCCTCGAGCCCTTCCCCAGGCGTCCGCCGCCGCTGCCCTTCGAGCGCGAGCGCGACTTGACCGGTGTAGCGCCGGTCCCGATGGGCGTGGTATTTGTGCGACCTAGCAGCGGGCGCATCATGGGTATGGAGGCGAGGGTCACGGCGAGACAGGGCTCGATGCCGCTGAAGATGTTGGCGCGCGGGATTGTGTATGTGATGTCGTTGAAGTTCATGCTGGAGAGGACGGCGATGCGGAGGGCGGAGATTATGCATGTTCTGTATAGGTTAAAATTAGCACATTAACACACAATCCAACTAGTACTAATATTGATACAACGGTGGAGGGTGGAGGGTGGAGGGTAATGGAAAAAAGGAAGGACGTACACAAGACCCAGCCCAAACACGGTAATCAGAGTGATTTTCTTATACAGCGCCATCTGGAGTTTATATAGACTGCTCATTGGGAGGACAAGCACCGCGACGTCCGTGACGAGATTGATGACCCCCGTCGCTGTGAAAGAGGAGACCTGGTTCTCGCAGTATCCCCCCGGGATGGTCTTATCCCAGTTGAACGCAAACGGGCGACAGATCAGACAGCCGGCGAGGATGGTTGCTATGGCCCAGGCGACGATGATGGACATTGTGGTGTAGGAGGAGATGATGAGCCAGCGGACGGGGAAGATGCGGAGATACAGGAAGAGAATGGAGATCTTTGTGCAGCTGAGACTGAGCACCCAGAGGAATTGCAGCGGGATTATGAGCTTGGATAGCTTTGTGATGGGCTCCAGGCCGTAGTTGGGGTCTATGGCGATGTCCTGGACGTGTCCGTAGCCGATTCCAGCCTGGATTACGCCGGTGATACTGATCGATTGCAGCCCGACGCCGAAGATCTGCTGGCTATCAGTATAATATCGACAGGACATGGTTAGATGGACGTACACATGCTGCGATGAGGAACCAGTCACTGATAGTCCATTTCTTATGGGCCAGCTTGTGCGCCAGGAGACGGAGGCAGACAGCCACGACAGAGAGGACAGAGAACGCAATAGCAACGCCGAGAACAGCCCGCTGGTCGTGCGTTTGGACGGGGAAGGTGGTCATCGTGCAAGACAACGACTGACTCGAAGTCGAACAATGGCTCTGCTGCAGAACAACAAACGGCAGCGGAAACTGGACCCCCGTTCAATTTAAATGCTCCTGAACTCCGCATTTCCGAGGTGCAGAATTGTATTAACTCGACCTGGACTGGCCCTGACGAGCCTAGGGCCGCTGGCGCGGGCTCTCGAACGCAGGATCCGGATGGACCCCTTAACGGGGCCGTCCTCCCGTGTCGGCCAGTTAGACTTGGTAGGAGCGCTGATGGATCGCGAAGGATCACGATGTGACGATTCTGCTTGCCAGATCAGAAGCATGTTCTCTGGAAACCCGTATAACAGACTCGTCCAACGAGGTTGCTCTGTATCCTGCAGAAATATGACACACCCGCCAGACGAAGCTTAAGCTTCCGAGCAGTCCAATGCTGGCGCTGGTACATTGTGAACAGAGTTCTGTCAGAATGGCATTGAGCAGTTCGGCAAACTCAAATCGGCCTTGGGAGCTCCACCTGGGCCCGTGAAGGTTGACATTGGACTGTTTTATTGGCAGTTAGGGCTCGGCTGTCGCAGTCTCATACCGCCGTCTCTGCTAGCGCTGTCTTGGGAACTAACAACGCTCCCCGGCTGGTCCTGTCCACCAGACCTTTTTCTTGGAGTAATTATGGGCCTTGGGATTGGCCGACGATGGCCTGACTCGAGAAACTGATGCACAGCCGCCAACTCTGAATAAGGAGTGCAAACGGTCGGCCTCTGATCCAGCGGGATTGGCTGTGTGCGTGGGCCCAATATAAACCTTGTGCTGTCGCGAACTGCCGTCTTTTCTGCAGTTATTTCGCAGTTGAACTCCTCTCCTTGAAGGCCTTCGCAATGGCTGTCTCTGTCGTCCTCCTCGTCGTGGGAGCTCTCTCCCTGCTGTATCTCAGCACCAGGAAGAGCAAATCCACCGAGAAGCCCGTGCTTAAACTGCCACTCATCGGCGACCTGCACAGTTCTCCCATCGAGAAGCCCCTCGTCAACTGGGACGACTGGGCGAAGCAGAATGGCCCAATTGCCGTCCCCAAACTGTTCGGGCTCATCCCCATCGTCGTGCTCAACTCCTACGAGGCCGTCACCGAGCTGTTCAGTCGTCGCAGCCAGTGGTACAGCAACCGCCCGGCCTCCGTGAGCATGGAGATGATCACCGGCGCAGAGCCAGGTCGCTCGCGCTTTACCCTCATGCACGACTACGACGACCACCTCAAATTGCACCACCGCATCCTCTCCCCCAGTCTCGGCGCCCCCGCCGCTCCAAAATACCAGCCATTGATGGAACTCGAGGCGAAACAGCTCCTGTTCGACATCCTCACCACCCTGAATCAGTCCTCAGACAACACCCTCAGCACCGCAGACGTCTACCCTCTCCTCGAACGCACCCAGTCCAGCGTCATCCTCGCCTTACACTACGGCCTGCGCATCCCCCGCTTCGAAGAGCCAATCCTCCACGAGGTCATCGACATCCAAACAAAAGTCACCCACCTCGCCGCCAACCCGCAGCTCCCAGATATCATCCCGGCCCTGCGCCACCTCCCCACAGCCCTCTCCCCCTGGCAGCGCTCCGCAGATGCCCTCTTCGCTGAACAAGTCGACCTCTACATGCGCCTCTTCACGCACGGCCGCGACGGCCCAGGCTGGAACGCCACGAAACAGGCCATTGCAACCGCGAAGAAACACGCCCCCGAAGCCTCGCCCGTCTCGGATCTCGATCTCGCGTTTACCCTCGCGACCTCCATCCAGGGCGGGATGGAGACATCCCCGCGGCAACTTCTGTGGCTGTTCATCGCGGCAATGAGTAACCCGTCGTTCATGACCAAGGCACACGAGATCCTAGACAAAGTGGTCGGCCGGGATCGCCTCCCGACATTCGCAGACCGCTCGAATCTGGCGTTCCTCGATGCCATCACGCATGAGCTTTTCCGGTGGAGGCCGATTTCGCCGGGGTCGATTCCGCGCCGCGCGGACCATGCGGATTCGTTTGGTGGGACGGAGATTAAGAAGGGGTGGACGGTTATTGCGAATGCGTGGGTGATTGGACGGGACGAGGCTGTTTTTGATCCGGAAATTGGGAATACGCAGGAGTTTGTACCGGAACGGTGGCTGCGGGAGGATCCCTCGACTAAAGAAGCGAAACTCCGTTCGGACCTCCCTCTGCCGGTGTTTGGGCAGGGGCGCAGGATATGCCAGGGGAAGAGGGTTGCGACGGATGGCACGTTTATGCAGGTTGCGTCGTTGATCTGGGCGTTCGAGGTTGAGGTGTTGGATGGCGATGTGGTGGATCCTTGGGAGATGGTTGTTGTGGGGTTTATGACTATGCCCAAGGAGAGGAGGTTCAGGTTGAAGCCCAGAGGGGACTGGGTTGTTGATGTTATAAGGAGGGAGTGGGAGGGGGCAGAGAAGGGCATTGGGGAGGTTATGGTTGCGGGGGATGTTGAATAATATTAATGGTAGTAGTAGTAGTAGCAGTAGTATTCATACCTCTTCAATTATTAATGGTATGTATTATGTTCGAACAATATAAAGTTGTCATGGCTTAGGGCTAGTCCGGACCATGGTACGCGTTGATATCCCGCGGTTCGCTGCACGTTGCTCGCCACCCCCTCCGTGGCTGTCTGCTAACAACTTTATTGCTCTGTGGTGTTGGTCTCAATCCTCTTTTTTTGTCGGGGGATTTGGATGCTGTTCGAATTTCCAAGTCTCGCCTACCAGCCATGTTTACCTTGCATCATCTTTCCATCTGGCAGCCCCCGACTTAGAACATAACCATGTCAGAGCAATCCTGATCTAGGGCTGGGTATGGTATAGAGTTCCAAATGCGGTCACTCGGGTGGGAGGAAGTGTGCACCCGCAACCGATAAACTTTGACTGAACTCTGAACACAGCGTTGCCCACTAGAAATACAGGGGAAGTCTCCATCTGATGTCATCCTATCCAGAAGCTGGCTGCTGTCGCGTGCATTTAATTCTTGACTCCCGGGTGTTTTCGTATTCAGAATTGACTTGCGACTTTCCTTTGTTCCTTTCGTCTGGCTCTATTCGCGTTTGCACTGGGTTCGCCCAAGATGGTACATTCGTTACTATATCCTTCAATGCTGCATCGACCATAATGGCGCTTCTTTCCCCGGACTTTGTTCTCCCAGAGGTCACGGAAGCTGACATGGCAGTTGCTTCAATTGCATGGGGGTTCACCATTGGCTTCGGGTGGCTAACTAGCTGGACAGCGGTGAAGCAGACGGTGAACATCTACAAGCGGAACGGCGGCCGCATCTTTAGCAATGCCTATGTATGGATGATATGGCTGGAGATTATAGTTTGCTTGATATTTAGCATAATCTGCTGGCTATATGTCAGGCGTGTGATCCCACCAAGGTGAGGCTGCATCCATCCGAGATAGCGGCGAGGGAGCGACTGCTGACTGAATTGTGAGCTTTGCTTTCTATTTCGGCATTGGTATAATATATCCAATTCGGCCCCGTGCTATGATATCAGTAAGCTGACTTTGTGCAAGTTACACTATGGGCCCTGCAGGTAAAATCAATGGCTCTGCATAGTCTCGGGAGACATATTAACCCTGCGAACTTGACCAGGTCCAATTCCTCCTGCAAATCATCATCAATCGTTGTGCATTACTCCTTCTGGACCAGAAGAAGGCCACATATCTCAAGGCCGCCGTCGCCACCCTCATCACCGCGGTCAACATCTCGGTCTATACCATCTGGGTTCCTGCTCGTCTGCAGATCTCAGAGAACTACATCTGGATCAACGAGCGCTGGGACCGCTGCGAGAAGGTCATCTACCTCCTTGTCGACGGGTCGCTCAACTTCTATTTCATTCATATCGTTCGATCGAACCTAGTATCGGCCGGTCTGCTGAAGTACAAGACCCTGATCTATTTCAATATGAGCATTATCGGGATATCACTTGGCATGGACGTCCTTATCATATCCATGATGAGCTTGCAAAATACATTCGTGTAAGTACAGTTGACAACTAAATGGAAATACCGCTGACACCGCTACAAGGTATATGCAGTTTCATCCGCTTGCGTACATGGTCAAACTCAACATCGAGCTGTCAATGGCGGATCTGATTGGGAGAGTTGCTGGAGATCGTTCCTGTGGCACCATCTATCAAGACGCACCGGACAGCCTGGAGCAGCCTGGGTTGGACAATATGCAAGTGGTTGATTTTGGCTCCGTCTACAGGAGCACACAACTCATTTAACGTATACACTGTTTATGCAACTCAAGTACCAATCATATCGATTATAGAAATATGTAGGTACCAAGGGTATCATGAATAGGAAGACCCCGACTCCGCATCCAAGGGCGGCCGAACTTGCGAGAGGAGGAACGCAGCATACGCCGCCGCCGTTGCAGCAGCATACCGCTGCCATATCTTGTTCTTGTGCGAATCTGCATAATCGCAAATCCCTCGGACTACCAGAGATGGAATTGTAGACATGATCCCGGCCGCTTCGGTCTCGAAACATAGAACGCCATGGTGTCTGCCTAGTCTATCTCGCTCGACGGCGTCCCGCATCAACTGGTTCCCTGATGCGATGGCCCCGTAATGGACTATCGGCTGGGGTGAATCACGAGGATCGCGAATGGTCTCGCGGCTAGCCGGGCATAATTCAGTGCATGTGTCGTATGGGGCTGGGTGTGTGAAGTCAGCCATGAAAAGCCGGTCACTGCTAGATTCTGGACGGCGGTAGGTGTTGTCGTTTTCCACAATCTGTTGTAAGTAGTTTTCGAGTGGCGGAGTTTCACGGAGCGTCCGGGTCATATTACTCAATGCAGAGAGTATATGGTCTGGCGGGGACGGCAGATGGGTGTTTGGCTGAGACGCGCCGCCAGCTAGGGCTTTCTTGACATCGTATGGCACGACGCCACTACAGTTCCCGGATGGAGTGCTCACGACTACATCCCCGAGTCGAATATCGTGTTTGTCCGAAGGAATGCCCCCGCCGATACCGACAAGAAGAACAAACTTCAGGTTTCGGAAACTGCGCGTCATATGGGAGACAGCCACAGCGGCGGGAACTGTCCCGTATTTACCCTCTGGCAGACAAGTAGTGACTACTTGATGCCTCGCCACTGATCCAAACTTATAATAATTGGTGTCCCCCTCTGGGATGGGAATGTCATCATGGGGCGGATCAAGCAATGCCGACACTGCCTCCCGCTCGAGACTCAAGGCGCATATGATTCCAACGGTGTAGCTTTGTGCTGTCAACTTCTGCAGCCCAGAACGGTTACATATGCGTTTTCGAGGGAAAGATTCAGTCTCGCTGGGTAAAGGCCGGCTGGGCGGGGTCATGACTCTAATGGAATCCGTTCCCTGGCTGTGTAGAGAAGAAGTCCCCGAGCTTGCACCGATACCGCTATCAATTGAGGGTGACAATGGCCGTTTCTGACTTTGCCGTGAGTCCGGGAGGGGCGTCTCAAGTGATGGATCCCCGAAATCTCCCCATACCCATCTATGGACAGAGTTATATCCAAAGACCACTGCACCCACTTTGTGATACGTGGCTAGACTGCCGGAAGACAAACGCTGGCAAATTGGGGTGGGCAGAATAACCTGAGCAAGGTCAGAATGCGCAGCACCATGTGCACCTTGACACTGGCATGTCCCGACGTGTTCGCTGGGGATAAACCAGCTAAGCTGATGGGCAAGCCGGACAGGGGAAGACAATTCATCACCGTTTGCCTCGATTATCCGATCAAGGTCTGCTCGAGAGACTGCCAGATAGGACATTTGCCGGGGAAGTGTCGCCCACTGGGAACAGGCCTGGGTGGGCTTGATGATTTCACCGAAGGACCGCCCAAAAAGGGTCACGGCGTTGATGGACCTTATGAAGTCAAGCCATGTTTTGCCGTATGGATCTAGAATCGAGGAACGCAGGTAAATGGGGCTGCGTTGGTTGACCATATCTGCAAAGTCCCACCCCTGCAGGGAAGCACGGGATGCGGTAAGAGTAGTCCCATCTCCTGTCGATAGCAGTTGCTGGTGGTCGACGAGCTTTTCCAGAATATCGCAGAAGTATTCGGCATAGTGTCGAAAAGCTGTGTGCCCCCCCACCCCGCCAGGATATACTGGGAGAGCAAGGTTTTGTGGATCAAGAAGGACCTGCAATGCTGAGTTGGCTTTGTAAGGCTCTTTGGTCTCCCGAACAAAACTTGGATGGAATGATGAAACAATGCGAAACTCGTCATGCAGGTCCTGGTGCAGATACGCCCGTACGAGGTGAAGCAGGGCGCTTGGTCCATTGACTAGCCACCCACGCTTGTCGTCTTCGTCCCAGAGAACGACAAATTGGCCTCGAAGCCACTTTAGTTTCTGAAAATAGCAATCTTGAGAAGCATGAACTCGGCGATCTTTAGTCCCCACACATATTGATGCTCGAATAGACACGGCCTTCCCAAATGAGACAGGGGTTGATGCTAGAGGGCTCGGCTCCCATGCTCGAGGGAGTCTGGAGCCTTTCAAGGTGTAGCGTGCATCGGGAGCTCCTATAGAAATGTGAGCTAGATGTGGGCAGGATCGATGGGGCTCCTACCTGCGTAGATTTTCATTTCTGGACACCAACCAAGGACATGGCGACATCGCTCCAACTGGGAAACGGTAGCTGGGACTACTGGCATGGAGGTAGACCGTAGGTATGAAATGCGGCTGCCATCTGGGTTATGCAGCAAATGCCATGTAACCAGCATGTCGGAGGCTGCAGTGGGAACCAGCATGGTGGAGAATCCTTTTAGACAGAGCTTCCCAGCAAACGGATTGAGGTATCGAGTCTGTGTGAGTTCCGCCATTATATCCAACGGCAGCTCCAGTCCCAGCACATCCTGATGTCGGCGTGAGATCGGATAACCCAGTACCACCACCGGGTTGCGGAAAAGACCATGCCAGCACTGCCCCTCTGTATTTGGACCTGGGTCGGAGCCATCTTGTAGAGTGTCAGAAAAGCCAAAGGCACATTCAATTCTGTTCCCGCCTTTGGGTTGTATCTCAGAAACGAACGGCGTGCGGTACACGATCCCCTCCGCATGGGACGAAGAGTGAAGAGCAGCGCCCAGCCATGCAAGCATTTCGCCAACCTCTGTAATACAGTAGCTTGGCCCAAGAACAGTTACACGGAGATCCACTACCCATTTGCAGCCGACTTGAATAATGGATCCATCTACCAGGGTAACTTCCAGAGCTGTCAGCATTGGCTCCGCTGAGGAGATGGTTAGAACCTACAATTCCGAGAGAGACGCGACTCATCACAGGATAGCGATGTCTTTATCAGTTCTAGAAAACTACCCCCGATGGATGGCCACGTTTGAAGAACGTATTCGCGGCAGGTTAGTGCTTGGCTATACTTAGCAGAGCCAGTTAAGCATATTACGTTCTCCAATGCGTCCTCCACTTTAGCCGTATATCCCTGTTGCAGGTGAAAAGTGACGAAGTCAACGGGCAGGGAATATGTCATGAGAAAGCTCTCGGTGCACTGTCTTCGGCTAATCAAAGGACTTAGTGGTAACGAGGCGAGGATGGTCTTTCGAATCGTCTCCATAGTATTGGGATATGACGGGCTTAAAAGGTACTCGCGACGGAGACTTGCCAATAAATTGTTGAACCCGGCAGATTCTCTAATCAGACGCGTGTAAGGCTCGACGCCAGGGAGTGATATTTTCTTTTCGCTCGGCTCATCCGGGCTGAGGTCACAGCTCGCCAGACCATCCTCGCTGATGCAGCCAGTTGACCGGCTCCTTGCAGAGCAAGATTTTACCTCAGACGGTCCATCAGACGCGACATCTGTATAGGCACAGTCCGTCGCACCGGAGCTAGGCTCATCCTCGACATACCATCGATCCATAAGCTCTCCGAGTGGCATCTTGTCTTCACTTTCCCGGGGACAATCTGCCTGGCAATGGCCCGACATCTTCTCCTTGAAAAGTATTGCAATACGCCTAGTGCACATCGAAGTCAGCATATTATACAGGCTGAAAGTTGCAGTTCCGAACCCACTCTCGATACTTGTGAATGAAGACCATGACATTGCGGTGCATCTGACCAGGCGGACAGAAGCCAATGCTGAGTGCAAAGTTCTTTAGAAGCTCAGGGAGCGCTTCTGAAATCTGTTCTGAGATCTCTTCTACATTCTCAGGACCAATGATGCAGTCCAGGACAGACTCCAAAAGCTCGTCCACGAGGGCCTCGGTGTATGCATCCTTCACCTCAGAAGCGACACTGGAATTGCTGGTGTAGACACTGGTGTTCTCAACAGCAGATACAGAGTCTTCGGCCTCATCAACGTGAGCTGGTATGCTGGGAGAATCTTCTGCTGCTGTGGCCCGGGATAACAGCCGTTCACTGTTGATGGCTTCTGCGCGACTTGCGATATTAGCGCCGCCCTTTAGCTGATCCAGGAGACCCCCTTTACTGGACGCATAGCCAGAATCAGTGAATGGGGCCAGAGAGGGTGCTATATCTGGGCTTGGCCCACGGACAACTCCTCCACGAGCAGGGTGAGCTGTTGATCCCGGAACCGGAGGCATTCTAGATATCGGTGGTAAGGGCACTGGCGAAGTAGTCGCTGGGTTCGCGGTTGCAGGTGTCGGCATGGAAGTCGAAGTCAACAGCTGACGAATAGGAGGAAGAACTATATCTGGCGTATGGGGGTAATTTGACTCGACGCCATGATAGTCCTCGGATGGAGCGAGTGTTGGTGGCATAATCACAGGTAAAACACTCCTCGTCACTGGATCTGTTGTGCCATCACCACGCCTCGGTGGTAAGGACACTGGTGGAGGTGGGTCAATCGCGAACCTTACGATTGAAGGGTTCGGCATAGAAATTGAATCCAAGAGCTCATCAATAGTAGGAAGACCCTTATCTTTCTCTGGGGGGTAATCAGGAACTGACCCCAGCGCTGGTGGCGTAGTCTCGTAGGGGACCGGGTAATATGCCAACGCGGATAGCCCCGAACTCTGAGGAGGGTACTCCGTCGGAAATAGCGAATTTCCACGCGAGGGGCTCCAGGGAGGAACTGGAGATGATTCATTTCCAGACAGAGCGCCCTCAGAAACTGAGGAAGCGAATGGGTTTGGCGGTGGTGTCGCTGGCCGGGCCACGACATGCTGCGGTTCGTGCAGGTCCCGGGGGGAGTCTGTCTCTGTGAACGATGGACGATGGTTAAGAGCATGATTCATCGTTGTGAGATGCTTGGAAAGCTCAGTTCCCTTCCCTTTCGCTCATAAAACCCCGCCAGCCTCGAGTCAGCCTCACTCCCAAGTCGGAACATATTTGCTCCATGCTGCAGCTCAGCCTCGCCAGGTGCAGGATACCAGGTGTGTGAAGAAATCCACTGCATTCTATAGCAGTACTGGCTATAATATCAGGCCTGTAAAGCTTTCATTAAGATATACTAGATAGCCTAAAATAACTAGAAGAGAAAATATATGTAAATAATTGATATTAGTTTTATCTCTAGAAATATATAAATTATTTAATATATTTACTTCAAGTTACCGTGTCTTCCGCGCTTACTGTGACTGACTATGCCGCTTCAAAGATGACTAAACCTGCAGTACCTAACTAACTAGTGTTTAGTTTATGTTAAGTAGACAACGAATCCCAGTGCGTCACTTCAGCTAGCTGAGGGTACTTCACCAGACACGTAGGCTCCATAACAGCCCCAACCAAGGACCATGGGATTAAACCGGTCTGGATACTTTTCCAGCATCGCAGAATACAGTTCAGTTACACTCCTGGGCTTCGGCGTCTCCTTCAACAGATCAATGAAATCCTGGATATATTTCTTGGTTGACTCCAGATGCCAAACGCCATCCATCTCATCCGCGTTTCGATGTCCAGGTACCACATACGCTGGGTTGAGTGCCTCAACCCTTTCCACGGCTCTGATCCATTCTTGACGCTTCTCTGGAGAGTTGGCCTCGAAAAGCATTTGATGGACATTGCCGTATACAACATCCCCGCAGACGGCGAGTCTCAGGTCTGGGACCCAGAGGACGGTTGAGTCGAAGGTGTCGGAATGCCCACATTCAATGGCCTGGAAAGTCCACCGGTTGGCCAATACAAATTTATTATCCTCTGGAAGCGCGCTCGGAAGCCGCTGTGGAGTGTACAGTTGATCCCCGGGAAAAAAGGCGACCCAGGTTGAGGAGAAATATGGTTCTGCAATCTGCTGTTTGATATGATGCACAGTTCCTTTGGTTGCCACTGGCTGCGCCTCTGGAAAGCGTTGCAGCAGCTGGGGAAGGCCAAGGAAATGGTCTGCGTGGCCGTGCGTGATGTAAATGTAGGCAAGCTTTCGTCCCGGTGCAGTTGCCTCAATCCACTTGATCAAGTCCTTGTTTTGGCTGATTGTTATTCCCGTGTCGACGAGGACAGCTTCGTTTGGTGAGAAAACCAGAGTGCAGGTTTCCGGGGACCATGTGGTGTTTTCGCGATGGGAGACATGGTCCACGCAGGGGATTGGGGGGACGGTATAGACAGCGACCCTCAGCCCAGCCATTTTAGAAATATCTTTTGTATGAGAGGACGTATAAAAGTGGCACAAGAGCGGAATGAACGTACGTGCAACACTACAAGGCAAGGAGCGTGCCCTTTAAGTGGGCTGTACCCGTCTGTGGCAGGTCGTTCGTAATTTGGTTCACCTCCGGTCGGACTGATCACTTATCAACAATTTGACCTGATCACATATCAAGAATTCGGCAATCGGAGGGTTTCTATGTCGCACCAACATCTTGATCTGCAGCGGGTGGGGATGATTTGATGCCGATGATCAGTAATCATCAGAATGAATGTTCATAGGAAACTTATATTGAGGGGAATCGCTTCTATAATGCCATCGAAGCACCTACATATTAGAAATTGCACACATCGCCTCGTTTGTCACATACACCTAATTCACAATATGCCTGACTGGAGAATTTACCATCCTACCGGGACCTTCACAGACCCCGATCACAAAGCGAAACTGGCCGAGGCCATTACCTCGATATACACTCGAGTAGGGCTGCCGGCATTCTATGTGGTAGTCATATTCATCGAGATGCCTCCGGGCACCCTATACCGAGCCGGAGTATCATGCGTAAGTTCACAAGCACCTAAGTAATAGTCGATTCCCTGCTCACGTATGCTTGAGCAGCACGCAGAAGGGGTGAAACCTTTTGTACGGCTTACATTCAGCCACATCGCCAGGCACTTTCCTCCAGGCGAGAGTCCTATGCGGACAAACTTCATGAATCGGGTCCACGACACCTTGAAGCCGTACCTTGCAGACAAGGCGTACGACTGGGAGGTCAATGGCGAGGAGCTGGAGCGCGAGTTTGTGCATATCAATGGGCTCAGGATTCCCCCTACAGGCTCCGAGGATGAGCAGAGATGGTTCCGCGATAATGAGCCGTCGCCTTGGGGTCCTTACCTTGCGGCCTAGCTGTTACCATGTCGGCTGTATCAGCCTTGAGTCTAGGACGTTAAATTCCAACTGTTGTCGTATTTCGGAGTGGCTGGACAATTGAAGGTGTGGACCGATGCTTTGATAATATTGAACCTTCGTTGCGGCTTGTTTGTATCGGTGTTTGTTTATCTAGTTCAGCGAAGATCAGGAAATATGATAATGTGCATACATTAGATAAAGGTAAACAATCAAACGGAGTTAAGGGGACGAGGCTGCCACCTCTAGAGGCCGCCTGAGTCTGAGTAAGGCATGTAGGGATTCTTCGCCTCCTGGAGACAGCTTAGGTAGTATAGTAAGAGGCCTTGCGCGGACAGTCCCGAACCCTCAGCAGGGTATCTGTCCATGGAATAATGATATTTGATCAAAACTTTTTCACAGAAGCGCCCAACGGCAGTTGGTTATATGGACTTGGTAGTCTCACTATCGGAAATGCCATATCGTCCATTGGCAGTCCGGTGAACGTTTACTACCCAAGGGTGAGGGCTGGACCCACAAGCATCATTGCAATTAGTTACAGACATCATTGTAATTACTTCCGCTGGCAAAGGCATGGAGCAATTAACCTACCGCTTAGACCAAATAGATGCCGCCCGAGGCACTTGGATTCGAGATTCTTGCGGTGTATACAACCAAAAGTTTGGGATCAACAGTAGGCCGTGGACCCAACGATGACGGTGTGGTAGTATTCAGATTGTATAAGATTAAAAGTTATGGCGAAGTGCTTAGCGCCGAAGGAGATCTAGAGAAATCAAGCACGTAGATGTAAGTCCATTGCGCAGTTCAAAGCACCAAGCTCACGATATTAGTCTCCGAAATTACCGCAAGAAAATAGCAGAGCTTGAGCTCACCATAGCAAAGACGCTAGCTTCAACAGTTGGGAAAACATCAGATCTTGCCAAGAATATCCCATTCACTGGTCAAGTTACGCGCTGTCACACGCGCTATCACGGCGCTATCACACGCCACTTGGACACCCAGGCCAATGGAGATGTTCCAAGTCACCCGAGCGCCTTGCCCACTCTTCCCTCGACGGTCCTGGCGTAACTGATGTTCTAATCGCTGGATATTATTCCGCTGTGCCTGGTGATATTCTCACCACTCTTGATTCTGCGGCTGAACCGGACGGTCTAATTTGGAGCTCCAGTGACGGGGCCGAAGGTTGACAGCGGGCCAACCTTGTTGCAGCGTTTTCGCGGTTTTGCTGTGTCACAGTGACTGATTGTTATCCCCGCCGCTTCGAATCTCATTTCTTGTTGCACCTCTTGCATCGCAGGGGCTCGGGCGACATGTTGGTTCCTCGCAGAAGCACTATTGCGTACCTCTTCGCGGTTTTCTTTCTACTTAATATATTTTATTTCTACTTTCATCGGGAGCGCCAACCTTTCAGCTCTTCGCGTCAAACCCAGCCTTCCCGGTTGTGGCAGCAGCTTCGTCCCCTGCTCAACGAATACAAGCCCAACTGCTCTCAACCAGTTCTGCATGGTAGTGCAGGTACCCAACGATTTGATCCCTTAAATGAGACCCCTCGGCCAAATTATATCTCTAATATTAATGAGATTCAACTGCCCATGCAAGCAGCGCATGATGGATTTGTACATGCTATCCAGAATCTCAAGATTGACCATGCCTATATACCTGGAACAACCGGTATAGTGTCGTCTGCTGGGGGGACATATTTGCCTACTTTTCTAGTATCCCTTTTACTACTACGGCGAACTGGATCGACTCTGCAGGTGGAGCTTTTTATGAAGGATCGCACCGAGTATGAACCATTGATTTGCGAGACTATTTTACCTCCGCTGGGCGCAAAATGCTTGATACTCTCGGATCTTCTTGGGGGCCAGGACGGCCCACAGAGTATGGAGAAGATCGAGGGCTTTCAGATCAAGTCATTCGCCTTGCTATTCTCGTCATTCGAAAACTTTATCTGGTTGGATGCGGACTGTGTCCCTCTCGACGATCCAGCTTTACTCCTTAACGACGCTGAACCTTTTAAATCTACCGGCCTGGTGACCTGGCCGGATTTCTGGGCTAATTCAGCGGCACCGGTGTATTTTGATATTTCTCGACAGTCTGAACCCCCCCTCTACTAGTCGGCAGGCTACAGAGGCAGGAATACTTCTTATTTCAAAACCAACTCACTTTTCTACGTTAATGCTTGCCGCTTATTATAATTATTATGGACCGGATTATTATTATATACTTCTTGATCAGGGTGCACCAGGCTCAGGCGATAAAGATACTTTTCTTCATGCTGCAGCCGCCCTTAACAAGACTTTTTACTCCGTCAGTGAAAAAGTGGTGGATATCGGAAATGTTACTCCCTGGAATTCAGAGATTGCAGTCAATGCTGGATATATCCAAGCTGATCCAATCCAGGATTACAACTTAACAAGTCAAGGGAAATGGAGGATTAAAGATCCTTCAGTCTCTTATCCACCTCGAGCGTTTTTTATTCATGCTGGAGATCCGGAATTCAATCCAGGCAAAAACCTGCTAGGCTCAAAGTTAGTAGGTTTTGATGGGAAACCTACTAGACTCTGGACCTATCCTCCCGAGGCCATAAAACGTATAGGATATGATGCTGAGAAGGCGCTCTGGGAGGAAACAGTATCTATGGTATGTGACATACAACCAGCCTTTGAATCCTGGAAATCCAAAAGTGGGCTTTGTGAGCCGGTGAAGGAACATTGGGAAGCTATTTTCGAGAACCCAGATGTAACGGCCCCGGAGTTTGCAGATGGCTAATCAGTTGGTGGTAATTTCACAGCCACAACCACATTATCCCGATGCTCAACCGTCGGTGCGATCGGCGTGGTAGGCTGGAACATAAAGGTCGCTACCCCAACGCCCTCTTCGACATCGACCTATGTTTCCCGCGATACTACATCTGAGACTGCCTCCAACTCTGCCACCTCTCCCTCGACCTCTGCCAGCTCAAGCTCGAGCAGTGATGGTCTTACCACGGGCGCCAAAGTGGGAATTGGAGTTGGCGTTGGAGTGGGTGGTGTAGGTGCAATAGCACTGGTCGCTGCGCTATATTTCTTTCTCCGTCGAAGGAAGGAAGCCACACCCAATACGCGCGTGCACTATCCGCAACAGCAGCCTCCAATGCCGCACGTAAACTGGCAGCAGCCTGCTTGGTCTTCAGAGCTCCCTGGGTCAACGAAACCCACGCCTGCCTCCCCTGCGGAATTAGGAGGGTGATCTATATTTATCCAAAAAAAGAAACGTATTGAGCTCTTGCCAGTGGCATGTGTTTTCTTTCTTTTCTTTCCTCTCCTCCCTTCATATGCTGGAAACTTGGAGTTCGCTGTCACTATGTACATAATGTATGATTAACATAATATGGTCCACCCAACATCTTTTAGAAGCCCACGAACGGCTTTGGTGGCAACTGGTAGCGTCCGGCGCTGCTATGTAATGTCGTACTGGCATTCAAAGCGGAATCTGACAAGGCTGACAGATCGCCGTCCGTACCTGGAGGACCTTCCACGATTATTGTTCGCTTGCAGAGTGACAGGCAAGGGTTAAAGAGTTGGGCTTGGCAACGGAACAATATAACTTTGCCCCTATAACTTAGGCGACCTATTTTCGAAGTCAATATTTGGAACACTCTCCCGCGCATGATGCTTTGTAGGCATTGAAATTCGTCGGTCGAATTCTCCATAACGACGAAGATGTTGATGGAATGCAGGCTACCGGATATTAATATGTCTAATATATATCAGGAGCACTAATGCCTCCGAGCACCACCGCAGAGACTCACAACAGGGAATTCACAGGTCAGGGTAAAAAACTGGGGGCTGCTGGGTATTTCGTGGAGCGGAAATGTGGACATGTCGGGTCGATCCACCCGTGAGTCACTCAGCCCGAAATCAGATCTGAGATATAAAACAATACTCAGCCCATCTTTAATCTTAACCAACTGCCAGGAACAACCAAAATGGACCGACTTTGGCTGTACGCTGTTATCGGGACTGCCATCTGGCTCATCCAGGTACCCTTCTCGTACCCTCACCATATACTGGTAAATGACTAACGGGTGTAGAAAATATACAAATTCTCCACCTCACCCCTTCGCCAAATCCCAGGGCCTATCGTTACGAAATTCACTCGCATTCCTCTGAAACTGTCCATTCTAAGCGGTACACGAATTTACTACATCCATTCTCTCCACCAGAAATACGGCCCTATCGTGCGCATCAGCCCCGATGAAGTCTCCATCTCCTCACTCCGTGACTTCAAAGAAATCCACCGTGTCGGGTCTCCGTTCCTGAAGAGTCCATGGTATAAGAAATTCGTCATGGGTCGCCCGCCGGGTATGTTTGATATGCCTGGTGGGCGGGAGCATTCGGAGAGGAGGAAACTATTTGCCAGGGCTTTCTCGAAGAGTGAGTTGCGGAGAGTGTGGGAGGGGGTTGTTAGAGAGAAAGTTAGAATGGCTGTTGGACAGATGAAGAATGAATTGGATGCTGCTAGGGGTGAAGCGAGGTGCGATGTGTTGAAGTGGTGGACGTTCCTGGCGACGGATGTTTCTGGGCATTTGATGTTTGGGGAGGATTTTGGGATGTTGCAACTCGGCGTTGTATGTCCCATCCTTTACTACAAGACATTGGTGGATACTAACAGGTTTGTAGAAGAACGAGTATATTCACGTCCTGGAATCAACGATGATGGGATCCGGCATCAATTCCGAGCTACCCCTTGTCGGGTTCATCGGACGGCATCTCCCCATCCCCTCGATCAGATCGATGTTCAGGGCGTCTGACTATATGACCATATACGGCCGGCGCGCAATTATCAATGCGCGGACGAGTAGCGAGTCGAGCAGGAATATCTTCTCGGGGATGATCCACGAGTCGGAAAAAGGCAGCGACAGTCTAACAGACGAGGACGTCGTCACTGAAGCAGGGAACCTGATTGTGGCAGGGTCTGATACCACGGGAATCACATTGACGTACCTCGTCTGGGCTGTTTTGAGTCAGCCCCAGCTGCAGCGGGAGTTGGAAAGGGAGGTTCAAGATCTAGAGGCTGACTATGATGATGCAGCGCTGGAAAACCTGCCATTGCTGAATGCCGTGATCAAGGAAACACTACGTCTGTACGGTGCGGCACCAGGATCACTTCCTCGCTGTGTCCCTGAAGGAGGCGCGACACTGGGTGGACACTTCATTCCAGAAGGCGTAACAGTGAGCACACAGAGTTGGACCATCCACCGAGACGAGAATATCTTTCCGAACCCTGACGTATTTGATGCATCGCGGTGGTTGAAGACCGAGAATACAAACGGCCAGTCACTGTCCCAGATGGCGTTCTCGCCGTTTGGCGCTGGGGCCAGGACGTGCCTGGGTATACACCTGGCGTATATGGAACTGAGGCTAGCTGCAGCGGAATTCTTTCGGGAGTGTCGGGGGGTGAAACTGGGTGAGGATATGACGTGGGAGACTATGAAGCCTGAGAATTACTTTTTGATTGCGCCCTCTGGACATCGCTGTGAGATCGTGAGGGGATAGCTGGTTTCAGCTGATGCCGTGATTGCCGGAGGGCTGAATCACCGTATAGAACGATGGTCCATGCACCTGGATCCTTGAGATGTAACAGGTAGCTTGGAAACTTGGCCTAATTAGTGTTTCACTTCTGGCCTGGACCTGCGTGGGCCCTGGGCAAGTGGGAACTCTTCATAATCTCAATATATCCAATCAAACCACCAAGACTGCTCCGCTAGAATGAACTCGCACGTGGGAATACTCCGCGTATAATCTCCAGTCAAAGCATGAGAGATTGCTTTACGACTGGATAGTAACTGGGGATGTCGCGGTCAACATCTAGGGGAGCTCATACGGGAAGTCTGTTTGCCACCCAGGATTCGAGGCCTGTGGAACTGCTGAATCCCTCTTCATGGCAAAGGAATCAGGATGCAAACCCCGCCTTTCGCCACGACTGGTGGAGGCATTCCAGCCCATCCTGCGGCCATAGCTATATTTCTCGCATTGTCCCGAGCCCTAACTAGGAATCTATGACTGATGAGGAGTGTTTCAATCCTAACGGTCATGCATGTTGACAATATACCGAAGAGTACAGACCAGTGAGAATGGAAGAAATGGGAACGTAAAGCTTGGAAGAGCTGGACGCACGGGGCGACTCGAACAGCAGCTCAACAAATTAATATACGGAAACAGGGATAACTGGCGAACAGGCCAATGGTTTGCAGGGACAAGGCGATAGTGCTCCTGCGGGATTAGCTAGTTCGCTCTGTCCTGCATATTCTGAGTCGAAGGCGTACGCTTGCATCCAGATATTTGTCACAAAGGTCGCCAGGGGCAGGAATCCACACGAATCGGGTCACGGCTGAAGTGGTCAGTCTCATCGTAGGGTTAGACAGTTGGTCAAAGCACCGATACAGAGAGAGAGAGTCAGATCCTGCCGGCCCGAGACGCATCAGATAAACCAACCAGCAGGCGCAAAAGAGAGCCTGCCATGCTGCTGTATCTGTCAGGCAATTCGAGTCAAGGGCGGAGACTGCACAATTCCTGCTTGGCTCATGCGGAGTATCGACCGTTCTGGGAAATATCGCCATATTCCATGGAGGGTGAACAGTAACTTGCAACTGCCATTAATCAATCTCAGGCCTCAATCCCGAGATGCAGAGGAACCGGTTCCCACACTGTGATCCTGATCCCCGCTTCCCCACGTTCTGTGCCAGTCTCACGCGAGTCATATAACTAACTCCACCTGCCGGACTTCTCGCTCTGGCTTTGTGATCAGTTTCGACTATAGACTTCGCCTGGCGATGGACAGTCTTCCAGAGTGTGCTGTATGTGCCTACCTAAATATTCGGCCAGGGTGCTAACCTCCAGCTCCAGCTAACGTGCCTGGTCGGGGCCATAAGCAACTCAACATGCTCCCTGACAAACTTCGCCTGCATCTGCGCTGATGCACAATTGAACGCAGCGCTTGAGCCGTGTATTGCCGGAAGCTGCACTGTCAAAGAAGCCTTGAGTTCGCATCCCCCGTCATCCAGTTTTACACCACTGACAATCTCCAGCCGCCCAGAATTTCTCATACTCAACATGCAATTACCCTGCCACTGAGGATACAACGACCTTCCCTACAGTGAATATAGTGGGCATTATCGTTGCGATTATTTCAGTTGCCCTGCGGACAACGAATCGGATACTTATGTGGCAGACGGGGTGGGATGATTATACCATCATCATTGCTTTGGTATATTCATCCCTTGATATGCAATAGAGGAGAAGCTAATAGTTCTAAAGCTTGTGGCTGCCGCAATTTCAGGTGTTGGATTTCCACGTACGCCATCAATATCCATCTTATGCTGTAGTTGCTAACCACTGCAGTCCGCACGTATGGTCTGGGGAAGAATATCTGGACCGTCCCGTTCAACCACATTAATGAAACCATGAAGGTATATTACAAGCCAGATCTAATAGTGCCATGCTAAAAAGAACAGCTCTTCTTCGTCGAAGAAATCCTCTACGTCGTCTGCATCGCGGCAATCAAATGCTCCATGCTCCTGCTCTACCTACGTCTATTCCCGAACAAACCCGTGCGGTTAGCAATCTATTCAGCTCTGGGAATCACGACGGTCTGGGGAATCGGCAGTTTCTTCGCACAGATCTTCTCCTGTTCACCCATGAACTACTACTGGACTCAATGGGACGGGGAACACGAAGGGAAATGCACTAACCATAACGCGCTGCTGCTCGCTCATTCTATTATCAATATCGTCCTGGACGTTGTGGTTATCGCCCTCCCGATGCCTGTGCTGTTGAAATTACAAATGCAATGGGAGAAGCGCATCGGGATGTGTCTCATGTTTGCTGTGGGGATTGTGTATGTCCCCCGTCTCCTGTACATCAGCCACCGCTAATACACAGATAGAGTAACAGTAATAAGCGTCTTCCGCCTCGTCGAAACAGTCGGCTTCAACAGCACAACAAACCCAACAAGTACCTCCCCCATCACACATTCATACAGAGCCAGAGACAGACAGAGACTAACAATAGCGTAGAAGACTTCGTCCCCGTAGGAATGTGGTCCCTACTCGAAATCGACGTCGGAATCATGTGCTCGTGCATGCCCGGAATCCGCGCCTTGATTAAACGTCTCTACACGATGTTCTTCCGGAAACCAACAGGGTATACATACGGGTCTGGGTCTGGGTCATCGCGACGCAGTAAACCGAGCGGTGGTGGATCGAGTTCTCGGGAACAACGGTCCGGCTCGGCGCACCAGCTTTCGTCGAAATCGGATACTTCGAATCTGGAGGCTGGTACTGGGGGACGGTTTATTCGGCTTGAGGAGGTGGAGGCTAGTGACCTTGAGCGTGATGGTGATGATGGTGCGTGGCCGTTGCGAGAGGGTCCGCCGGTTCCGAGGAAGGATTCTTTTGGACATCGAGGGAGCCCTAGGAACCTGGCACCACCGGGGAATATGCAGGGCTGGCATTCGCAGTATCCGTCCAGCCCGACTGCAACAAGGCTGTGGCCGCCGCCGCTCGTACCGCAGAGTAGAGAAGGCAGTTTGTTTTCGCTAAAGCCCAGCACGTCAAGGGCGAATTCGGCGCATTTTACGTGGTTCCGGGATGGGGATTCTTCATAGCACTGGCAAATATAATGGACATGTTTAGCGTGACTGGCCGTTTGCAATATTCGACTATCTTGTAGACAAGCTGGTTAGAGTGCATGGGTCAATTGCCTAACCACCTATCTAGCAATCTATATAACTAATTAGCAGTCAGATAATCCTCAACCGGCGTCCGGTCCTCATAGGCAGCGACCTGCAGCAGCCGATTTAGAAAGTCCGGGGCGTGCATTGTGTTCAGTCGGTCCCGACTGATCTGATAGCACTCCGGAAGGCGATGGTCGATGAATTCACCGGCAATCATGGCCACAAGACTCTCGCCCATCATCCAGCATTTGTCCAGTCCCCGGCCGTTGCAGCCCGCAGCGATCCACTGCCGATTGTTGCGCTCGTATGCATTAGGCACTGGGATGACCCCGACAAGGGGCCGAAGGTCGGCTGTGTAGCCTACGCATTTGGATAACAGCGATTGGCAATCTGCCCTATAGGTGCCATCAGAGGGTTCATCCGCTGATGATGTAGCAAGATCGACCCAATCCTCCAGTCTCTCGACAGGCTGTCTGAAAAGCCGGTGAACTCGCTCGCGGTGATCGTTCTTCGATAATTGCAGGGCGTCCTCTCCGCTCATGGGAAAAAGTCCAGCCACAGTCTGCACCCCCCCTGCAAGGTAGTACGCGTGGGAGGGTCCATCCTGAACCACCGAGTACTGGCCTGGTGTAAACGTGCCGGTCTGGTAGTCAACAGTCGGCCTCTGGACTAACCTCCAGGCGTACTCGTTGGAGTTGTCCGGCGGGACGGGTGTCAGTCGCTGTACGGACATGGGATGATTCAAAGGGAAGAGTTTCCCTCGTAGTCTAACGTTAAGATGTGCCGCCTGGCCATTGCAGCAGTGTATCACCGAAGATACCCGCAAAAAACCGCGGTTGGTGCGCACCAAGTACGGAAACTGAACGTTAAAGGCACTGTACTCGATATCTTGAACAGCCGTGTGAGTCTGGACGGAGAACCGCTCCTCGTTCTCACGCAACATTTCGTTAAATAGAGCAATGACGAATGCTTGGGGATTCAGGGTTGCCCCCAGGCCCTCGACAGCCCCCCAGGTACTCGCAATCCGGAATCGATACGTCTATTAACCGCCCATCAGTTTAGTCCTTCATTGAGTATCGGGGCAAACACGAACACTCCCAGCCTCCCCGGCGTCCTTCTCCGTAAACTGAGTGCCAAGATGTGCGAACATCTTCTGAAACGCAGGGCCCCAGCGTCGATACAGACCCCGGGCTTCGGGGGTCATTAAATTTGTCACAATTTTAACGGGTCGAAACTGGACTTTCTCCTTATCCTCTACACGAAGACAGGAAACGACTTCGGCCAAACGTGCGAGACTCTTGTGCGAAAGCGCAACCGCCTGGTTAGCATTCCGCACCCCAACTGTTCGCACCAGTTCCCCCCAGTCCATTGGCGTTGCTGGTGCGACCTGACCATGGGAGATCCCACTTGCACCGCTAGCCACATCTCGGGCTTCGAGGACGACGATGGTGTCATTCTCGAAGAACTTGTGGCGAAGCATGGTGTGGGCGACGCTGCATCCGGTGAGTCCAGCTCCGATGATGGCGTAGGTGGCCGTGGGGGTGGCCCCTGGGTCTATGGGTGGCTGTTTGGAATCAGGTGGAGGATACATTGGGTCTTGGGAAGCCAATTCGGAAAACTTGATTCGCTTCTCGTTCGTCCATTGTCTGACGTTCTTGTACGTGGGCGCAGACATCTGGGTGATGGCTGTGGTAATGTAAGGTATATCAATAAGTAGAAATATATATGTGATTCAAGGTAAATGAAAGAGAGTATGATAGAGAACGAATGTATCAAAGACGATGTAAAGATGCTGGAGATCCGTAGTCTGCTGTTGTTGTTATGGTAGACAGGCAGGAGCCCGACAGCCGACACTGGGAAGTCGCGATGGTCGTGTATATTAGCACTGAACAGTATCCTATGCCTCAACTCAGATGCCTCATTATTATGTACTGTAGACGGTTGGCTGCTACCTCGTGCAATATGCTCCCTGCTTCAGACTAAGGACAGGAATGTATTGTGGCTAACAAATTTGAAATTAGGGCTATATACCCTAAGATAGGTGCACCGTGTAGCTTCTTTCTCAGCTCATTATCCCGCCTGCAACAGTAGTGAAATCTCAGTAGACCCGAGACGTCTCGCGTTGCTCGGTGTATCCTTGTCAACTAGATCGCGGGATGCACCCTTCTCGAGTAGCCGCTTCACGGCCCTGACCGATTCATCATCAACTGCAGACCCGAGTGGCGTGGTTCCCATCGGTGTCAACATGGTTTGGATCAAATTCATGTTTGATGAGAAGTTCGAAGAAGCGATTATCCTCTTTGTCTGCCGCGACAGCCAGGAGTCTCGGCTTGTCTGGAATGTCAGCGACAATGCTGCCTTGAAGGAGCAACTCCGCTATGTCATAGTGCCCTTCTCCTACAGCATAATGGAGAGGAACATATCCGGACGATTTGGATAATGTTGGAATAACGCCCCTTGATAGGAACAGCCGTACTAGCTCAATGTGTCCCTCCCTGGCCGCAGTCTCTAGGAATGAATATTCAAGCGAAGGATTTGCAGGGTTTACGCGAGCGCCAGCATCCAGCAGGGCTTTGGCGACTTCCAGGTGTCCTTGCCCGGTAGCCCAGTCTATGACATCTGCGTTAGGATCAATCCCTCCCGACCGAATCAAGTGTACCATGTTTGCTAATTCTTCGTTCAATACTCTTTCTAGAAGCTTCTCTTCATCAGTACCATAATATTCCTGTTCCCTTTGCTGATGGGCCAAGAGCATTCGGACAATGGAAACCAATCCACCTTGAGCAGCTTCATATATCGCCGATCGCCCGAATTTGTCAAAGGGAAGGCTGTCTGTTGTTGGCTGCTTAAGTAGTATTATGGCGACATCCTCGTTTTGATAGTGCGCGGCACAGTGTAGTGGTGTTTGGCCATCATCATTGGCGTGCGCTGGGTTGGCGCCGTGCTGTAGTAGGAGGGAAACGACTTCTGTGTCTCCTCTTTCAGCTGCGCGTATTAGTGGTGTACACCCGTCACTATCGCTTTTGTCGAAGTCTACTTTTCCAGTCTCGAGCAAGATTTTCATTGCGTCAACATTACCGTGCAGAGCTGTATGATAGAATGGGGTCCTGCCCCAATGGTCAACAAGATCGAGCACCACGTCGCTGTGCGAAACAGAACTGGTCCGAACGAGTAGGTCGATGATGCCTGTTCTGTTGGCTTTAGAAGCATGATACAATGCGGTGCGTCCGCCGTCGTCGACCGCGTTCAGGTCAACGCGACTGTCGGCCAAGAGGGTGGCAACAACATCCTCGTGGCCATGTTTACAAGCCATCATCAACGGCGACATTGACGGTGTGTGATATATTAGGCGTCGCATATCAGCAAGAGTTTCACCGCCGTGAGAGGGCTGAGCTGGAATCAGCGCATTAACATTAACATGCTTCTCCTTGAGCAAGCGATGGACAGCCTTTGCACTGCCGAACTTGGCTGCCCACGCGAGCGGACTATAATCCTCGCCATCTGAGGCGTTTACATCCTGTCCGCGATTCAGCAGCTCTCCGATAATTTCGTCAATATCGAGAGCTGCAGCAACGTGACACGGCGAGACGTGTAACCCACTGTACCTTGGCCTGGAACGCCCAAGCTCGCTGGCGTATGCATTGATCATCCTGTCGTGGCTCAAAAACTGCATCAGTTCAATTCCTAACTGTGGCGCGGTCTCTCGAAGATGATAAGCCAAGTTTTCTACGGCATACCCGTACAAATGGTGTTGGTGAACTCGGGTCACGTATTCGCGACGTGTGCCATCAAAAACTTCCAATGATACATATTGTAGGCAGGTCCTTGCAGTGGCAACTTTCGCCTCTGGAAACCATTGTGTCAAGTTGTTTTCGAAGTACTTCTGGGTAGTATAATGAACTAGGCGCACAGTATCACTCGCTTCGTCCGATATGACAAGCCCAACGCACACGCTGAGTATGTGATCAAGGTCTGGCATGCCTGTCTCATCAAACACGGTATCTGTGGGCCCAAGGGCGAGTGCATGCTGCAGCTCCTTTGTCTGCAGTGGTCGAGTGGCATAGGTAATCCATGCCAGTGCCTTCTTGGCCAGGTCTTCGTCCTCTGGAACCTGCTTCTCGATTCGAAACATAGCCTGATCGAATGCCTCGGAATACGCGTCGGAACCCTGGGAAAGCTTTGTAAGCGCATCTTTAATAGCTCTCGGTATTCTTAGATGGCTCAGACGGTCAAGGTAGAGCTGGGCAAGCAGAAACCTGCCACATTGTTAGCATCCTTTATTGTTCGATCCCATATAAGGTGCGTTAGCCCCACATTCCATCCACTGCGCGGGTAATCTCAGTTTTGATCTCCTGCTGAAGGTTCTCGTTTAGTCGTGAAAACCCACTTGACTTCCTCATTCGACCGGTGATATAGATCTCGACATCTTCATCCCTAGCTTTGATATCGAGAAACCTTGCTCCACCCGAATGCATTACATCGATGATATCGGGGTCCGGGCGGCCGGTGATCATGCTTTTCACATTCGAGTTGGCTTGAATGGTGTTGAGGTGGTCTAGGAATACCTGGCGTGTACCATTGGAGGATGGACACTCGTCAATGGCATCCACCACTAGAAGCACTTTCTTCCACTCAAGTAACGTCGACTGCAATGTTGATATATAGTCCCTCAGTGGAGGCCTGCTCTTTCGGGGGTTATATTTTTCAAATAATGACCTGGCAGATTTGGCCAGTGGCGCCCTCTGCGCAGCGACCTGTCGCAGGATGATGGCAACAAGCTCGGCAGTGCTATCGTACTTGATTCGGTAGTCGAAATATAAAAAGCAGACTGCAACAGTCGCGTCCTGGTCAAACTGTCTACGCAGAGTGTCGATGGCGAGCGTGCTGATCATCGTCTTGCCTGCCCCGGGCATCCCAGGGCAAAAGAGGAGCGGGCTATCCCCATCGACAAAGTTCTTGAATTCCTCAGAGCTCAAGAACCACTTGCCCGTTCCTGATTGAACGCGATTGAGGTGGTCGACATGTCGGGACTCCAACGTCTCCTGACTTATCCAGTCAAGGATTTCTGTCTCCTCGGCGCCATGACGGGGATTCTTTGTAACGTTCTCTATGGTGGTACCAGGCCTTGATCAATATTTTGCTTAACACATAAGTAACAAGGTTCGACTAACCGATAGTTTCTGCATACTTCACATTTGCAGGAACATAACATAACAACAGCTTAGTATAACCCGCCGCCGACGCAGCAGCGTATGAGTGCCAGTCATCATTCTTGTGGCAGTCTGCATAGTCTGAAATTCCTCGGACAACAAGGCCCTCGAAATTATTCATTACCCCGGCTGCCTCCATGTCGAAGCATATGGCGTCGAACTCCTTCCGTATCTTCTCTCTAAAGTCCCGGTCCCTGCACAGGGTGTTCCCTGACGCGATAATACCATAATGTATTCGTGCCTCCTTGTCCGAGCGAGAAGAACGACGCTGGGATTTCGTAACACTTCTTCCACGATCGCAGTCGCCGCCACTCAAACATGGTGCGCATAGTTGATCAGTCAGGCTCTCTTGGTAGGCAAAATGGCGAGTTTCTGGGTTTCTGCGGACCATGGTCTTGATATGATGAGTTATCTTGGACGACTTGGTCTCGTAAGCAGCTCGGAGTGCCTGGAGAGAGGAACGGAGAATTCTTGATGGCCTGTCCTGCTGCCCCGTATTCTTCACGACTCCTCCGGCGTATTGCTTTCTCATCTCGTAGTCAACAACACGCGTCCCAACTACGACATCTCCAAGTCGTATATCCCGAATGGGGTCTTCGTGAAAACAAGGGATAGCCGCACCGATGCCCACGAAGAGGCCGACTTTGAGGTTTGGAAAGGTGTTCCACATTTGCCCTACCAAATTGGCCGCGGATGAGGTCCCGTATTCATCTAGCGGAAGGCACGCGATAACCACGCTGAAATCATGGATTCGACCGAGGGTGTATAAATTGGGGTCGCTCTTGGGCTGTGTCTGAGGCTCGCCGTGCGTTTCGTCCAGCATGCCTTTTGCCGCTCCCAGCTCTACGCTCAAGGCACACACCCAACCGATTGTATAAACTTCGTTGGGATACTTCGACCACGATCGGACGAAGGGACTTTCGGGGGGCAGGTCGGTCTGTTCTGGCTCCGGGGCGGTCTTGTCGCTAATTCCAACGTCGCTATCGCCGCCCTTTTCCTGGGATCCCTTGTCCTCTTCCGAGTCCGCGGCGGTATGCGGTCTCTGCCGTCTGGGCATTTTAAATGGCTAGTAGAGTAAGTAGGTTATCACGCGGGTATCGTTGGCGGTGCTTATTTCAAGTTTACTTGGTCGTATTCTGACCGAATAGGGGAGCTGTCCATTTATGAAACGCCCGCCCGCTCGCTCTCGGCTGTGGCGCATTCGTTGTCACGTCGTATTGCTTTTTTCGCGCCGAAGACTTGCTCCTAGCCTTGCCCACCGCGCCGATCAGGAATCATTGAAGACAGGCTGATATTAGCGCACAGGGGCTGTGCAACGGAGGAGCTGCTGTCGCGTTTCTGCCTTGTCCAGCCTCTTATCACACCGCATATCGTCAAAGTGTAGAGAAAAACTGAAAACAGTGGCAGAATATTGGTCGACAGGGTAAGACGCCTAGTCGACAGGGCCCTTTCCTAAAACAGTATTACCCCTTTAGGAAGGATAGTGGTATCTCAGTCGACAGGGCTTATTATATGACTTCTTGGTATTTCCTAACATCACATAAATCAGATCCCCTCCCATTATTATACATACCATATTAACTATACCAATTCTACAATCAAGCCGTCTTAAAATCCACCGGCCCAGCCCACCTCCTCAACCCTTTCCCAAACACCCCCAGAAAAACAACCATCAAAGTCGCAAACCCTACAATCCCCGTCATAGTCCCAAACTGCCTCTTCGCACCCTGTTTCCCAGCCCACTCCACCATAAAATAACTAACAATAAACCCCCCGGCCGTCCTCCCAAAGTTAATCCACGCCGCCACTTCCCCGCTCGCCTCGGGGTAGCTGTCAAGTACATACGCGTTCACTGCGACAGTCACGATCATGATTCCGAAGACGTACAGCCCCCAACCCAGCGCGGTCAGCATGTAGTGGTATTCTTCTTCGAGCGCGAAACCGAGAAGCACTAGGCCTGCGATCATGAAGGGGAATGCGATGTAGATAGCTAGCAGCCGCGCTTCGGGTTCGAGACGCCCGTTGTTTCGTTTTGAGGATTGGGTTGCGACGAAGTCGTGTAGCCAGTGGCCGGCTATTTCGCCGAGGATGGCGGCGACGACAGGCGTGAAGTAGAAGAAGCCTGTTGTTGTTGTTATTATATATATATTTGGGGGTTAGGGTTGTCCTGGTCACGTACCGATTTGTTTAGGCCCAAAGCCGTACAATGGTCCAACGAATATCGACAGTGTAGTGTTAATACCGACGACCCAGGCAAAGGTAAGCATGTAGTAAATCATAGACAAAAACACAACCGGTTTAACTAGGACTTTCAACGGCCTCATCGCCGCATCAAGCGGCGTGTTGATAATATACCCCGTCTGCCTCTGCTGAATCCCCAGCATGCGCTTCCACCGCGGCGCATTAGGGACAAGTTCAAACTGTGTATTCTTGCGATCATAGTACGTTTCCTCGACAAATAATGCGATCGCAATTAAACACAGCCCTGTTTCAATCGCGTATACCCCGAACGCCCACTGCCAGATCTGGGTACTCGTGATGAAGGCGGCGAGCATCGGGCCCATGTATGGCGAGAGGACGATGAAGGCGGACCAGATGTTGATTTTGCGCGCTTGTTCGTGGAAGAAGAACATGTCTTTTATGAACATCAAACCACCCTATTTCCAATACATTAGCCTATCTCGTTTTGGTGGTATGGGAGGTACGTACCCCCTGTGCGACGGTCGAGAAGAATCCGTTGAGAATGCGCGCGGCCTATACATTTGTCAGATATAGATCTAAATAGAATAAGGGTAAGGGTAAATACCATAAACGACTCGAAAGACTGCGCAGCAGCACACCAAATGGCCGTCGCGAGCGCAAGCACAATAAACCAGAAAAGCACAGGGAAGCGTCCAAAGTACGCAGCCAACGCCACGACAAACGGCCCGCCAGCCCCGAGCATGAACACGTTTCCGACCTGGGAGTGGTTGACATAGTCCTGGGTCATGTTCCACGCTCTGATCGCAGCTCGCAGTTAGTCGCGGTATATAACGAGTAATGGCGCCAAAGAGGGGGACATACGTAGCCTGCGGAATCAGCGTAACAGCACCAGTGGCGCTTCCATAGTCCGGTAAAAATGCAGCGGCAGAGATAACGATCAGGATCAAGTGTTTTCTGAACGAGGACCAGTTTAAAGGATCGTTGGGCGACTCGCTCGGTTGTGGAATGAGGACTGTCTTGCCGTCGGGTGTCGTTTTCAGACCCTCGTGCTGCGCGAGGGCTGTATCGAGGACATAACCTTCTCGCTCCCCGAGCTGCTCCAGGTCGATTGGGTCATTGTCTTTACCTGGATCTGAAAATGATGTTGTGGTGTGCTGACCCGGACTCAGGGGTCCTTTTTCGATGTCCATGGTGAGAGCGCAACACTACGCGATGCAGGATGAAAATAAGGAGGGTGCACAGAAATGAAACTTCGACGAAGGGTGACCCCGGTAATAATATAAATATTTAGCCTGAGCAATTGGGGAATTCCCGGCTCGTCGGGAGATTTTACGAAGCAGCTGCCGGTCTGTGCGGGGAGGAGACGAGTCGAGTTGGAGAAAGTACTTCACTTGTGTACCTTGACTTTGAGACAGTGACAGCCCTAGTTGTACGAGAAACGTGGCTTTGGCCGGGCAGGGCAGTGTCTAGTTGGTGGTCTCCTTGATCAGAGTCCCACATTCCTATGGCGGTCATTGCAGGTCCTTCGCGGGGAGGCGGAAAATTCAGAAGACTCGTGGAAGAAGTGCACAGTGTCATCTCGGCGCAATTGTTGTGCATGATTGCATCCAATAACAGGCTGCAAAATGCGGGAAATTCAGCGCGACGACGATCTGGCGCTGAAGGGGAGAATGATGCTGACACTAAAGAGAGACCGAGCAGGGATCGTCGTGTTGCATACGAGAGACAGCCTGCTTTGGCAATCGATGCGGAATAACTCTATGCGGAATTTGCATATTTTGGAATACTATTCATCATTACATTGATCACATTAAGTCTACTATACTGATTCCTTCCCCATCCGCTCATGATCCAGTTCAAATCCACTCTGAACATGAATATCAGTAGTCATTAGAATCCCCTCCCGTGTTTCTTCCGGTAAAATAATAGGTTCCTCGTCGCTATCCCCGTTGGTTGTCCATACACAAGGCTCACGCGGCCCTTTTCCGCCGCTCGCAAATGGCCTCTGGATACGAGGCTGTCCCGACTGCCCGCTGTGAGTGCGAGTCTGGCATGGCTTGTTATTCGAGCTGCTTCGCTTGGTCGTCCGCCTGCGGACTACGATGTTGAACAGCGGGGTCAACGTGGGGATGCACGCGGCTATGATGATCAGGTATTGCTCGACCGCGATCCAGATTGTAAGGTCGACCGTCTCCCAGGGGTAGTCGGTTCGGCCGGAGAGAGCGGCGAGGTTCACGGTTTTGACTATGGCGGCGACCATGGCACTATCTGGTCAGCTTTATAGAGTAAATTTGGTGATTGAACTTACATCACGCCCAGGGAAAGAACACAGCCTAGCCCGATCTTGACCTTGATTGCCATTTGTAGCGGACCGATAGTGAATAGAGGATAGATTGCAAGGAGTAAATCGGAAAGCGCCGATGCCGCTACAACAGTTAGCTAGATAGCAAAGATGGCGGTGCACATACAGCCCTGGAAGAAAGCATAGTTCTTCTGAATATTCGGATCCCAGCACGACCCATCCACATCCGAAGCCCAGAGTCTGGCAGTTGGCGTGCACTGCCCGTAGATAGTATACACGCAGACCACATTTATAATGGACAGTACAGCAATGCCAGTACACATCGCCGGGCGATGATGCTTAGCCCGCTGGCTGATCCGCAGCATGAACAACGCAACGGACACCTTCCCCCAGTTTGTAGACATAACGTGGAAGCCCTGCGACAGCCAGTTGTACTTGGTTGACTGGATCTGCTGGTACGGGGACAGATCGATCGCATGGCGGCCGGTACCGTAATAAAATGCCATTGTAGCGAGGGCTGTGTTGATGGTCGCACAAAGCAGGGCAAGGATGATGAACGGGTCATCCCAACCCCAGGACTTGATTATCCTGGTACGCACCCAGACGCGGAGCACGACAAGGATCGCAGAGAAACCGAAGAGCGGCCATGAGACGGCCAGTATAATCCAGCCACGATCGGGAGTCGACATGATTGTGCAACATACAACTTGACCATGGTGGTGGCAAGGTGGCCCCAGCGATATTAAAGTAAGCATGACTGCGAAGACTCATCGCTCTCGTTAGCCAACTGATCGAGAGCCTCTATTGGCTTGCGAGGCGTATAGCCCTGGGAGGTAAGCGCAGCAACAATCGTGCAGCTGTGCAGGGATCAGCGATTTCCATATTAGGGTATTGGGGCTGAGTGAGCGCATACAGGTGGAAGAGGCGCCCCGGCCCCAGGTCTAGAAAGAGCAAAAGCTCTAATGCTGCAAGGGAACGTAACAGGCAGCGAGCACGATCAGCTCCACAAGACAACTGGCGTTCGATGGTCCGGTCCGGGTCGATCCCGTCAATCGATCAGTGAACTAGAAGCCGGTCTTCCACACATCTGGCGCAGACCGACATTCCCCCGTGGACTGCGATGCAAATGCGGCTGGGCGAGCCAGTAATAGATCCAATATCATGGGGACGCCCCAGATGTTGGGCGTTGTAGTCCATCACTGGTCGATACGTGAAACATCGCGAAAAGTTAATCTGACATGACCAGCAGATGCTCCGTGCAGAGCCCACTCGCATCTAATTTTCTAGAGGCCTCCATTCGCTCTATTATTTTCCGAATCTTCTGTCTCCTGATTGAGCTACTGCCTTTGTGTATATTGCCAAGTCCCAGTTGCCATGATCTCCTTCGAATGTCCAAACAAAGCAACTGTGAACAATTCTACATCCAGCCTCTGTACGAACCTCTACCACCATGAAACATAGCCCTGGGCACCAGCAACTCCACAGACGGATCCCAGCCCGACCTGAGCCCCTCCGCCAGACGCTCGGATATCCAAATGCTCCAGGCACGTCTAATTGCGCGATTTCTCTCCAGCGGTGAAGCCCTCGCACCCACCGCTAGGTCGAGCAAACACCGTGCTCTTTTAACACCGTACAATATACCGAGCCAAGGACGAAGAACATGTTCAGTGCGTGTACGATGCACGGTCCAATACATCCTCTCCGTTTCCCAATATAGGTAAACGCTGTCCAACGATCGACCCCGGGTTTTAGCCCAGCCTACGTAACTGCTCGTGCGCTAGGAAGTGTCGATGAGTCTCGCCAGGACAAAGAATAGTAGATTGGATTTTTGACTGGATGAGTAGACAAGTATCAACGAACTTAATTCATTCCCCCCATATACCTATTAGAGCACGGAGCACTGCGATGGTACCGGTTGACTGGTGCTGTGCTGCACAGGTACAGATCGGCCAATGGGGATCTACATCTCGTTCATCAAATAATATCCAGCACTGCCTGTCCGCCGGATATAGCTCTATTTTCCCGGTTCCTCAACAGGTGAATGTAATCGGCGTTGCATATCTGCATGCTCTCCGCGGAACCAGGCAACTGGGATCGGAGTTGCTCAGACCAGGGGCTGCCCTTTTCCCCGGACAGGAATTTATACCCATGCAGGATTATGTCTATGCTCATTTGGCTTGTCATTGTGGTCGCCACATGTTAATTCTCGTTGGACATTGGTCACCATGCCGTGGTTTTCTTCAGGGTTAAACCACCCTGCTTGGATTCTATCAAGCAGGTTTCCACATGCTCCCTACCGATATATCGTCACTTAGCGATCCACTTGTAATGCATTGTTCCTTTTTAGTAGTATCTCCGTTGGACTGCAAGATGGCAAACCCCTTCTTGCTCGTTGATCATGTTCTTCGCAGAGAAGCACCATGTCTAGAAAGTAGTTCTCTAGTTGCCGATATCTGAGTACATTGTCCTACTTCGGTCATTGCTTTTTATGCATTGCCTGCAATTTGACTAATCACCGGTCTGGGCCTGTCCTTGAGAACGTCATGTTAGATTTAATTGCTTAGGTCCTGTGCTGCTACATGACTATGAATTGGCACAATCCAACTACCCAAGCAAAACCAGGACATAACAACAGGCTGTTAAAACACATATCGGAAAGCAGGATTCTTCAAATCCGTCACATCAGCCAGCCCCTCATCCGTTGCTGTATTCTGGATATGGCTTTGACCTCCAGTTCTAGCAGCCCTATCCCTCTTCATATTCTCTACCCGTAGGTAAACCAGTAGCCCAATACAATCAACCACCACAACGGCAAGGCAGACCATGATCGATTGTAGACCACTCTAAAGTGACGAATTTATCAGTCTTTCCTCTAGTAGAATCGCGAGAGTAGGATGCTAGGTAGGTAGGGAGAGTACAAACCTGATACGTCGGCGTCTCACTCTCAAAGAAAAGCTGCGGGCCGATGACATTCCCCGCGCAGTACATGACGAAATAAATCGCATTCACCGTCGAGCGTTTCGTGAACCCGCCAATATTAGACGTTATCATTGCCATTGTCACGGGCATTGCGGCGGAGTATGTCCCCATCAGGATGATTCCGACGTAGCGGGATGCGATTGCGGATGTTCCGTAGACGAGGGCGGTGCCGATTATACTAGTAACGTTTGTTAGGTAGGTGCAATAACGGTTTGAATGGGGTGTACCTGAGGATTGTGGTGAAGACACAGGCTAGGAGACGGCTGTTGCGGACTTTGGATGCGACGATTGATCTGGGTGGTGTTAGTTGTGTTGATGGGCCGGGGAGGTGACATACGATCCAAGGACGAGTATGAAGAGAACAACACCCGGGGGAATGCCGAGCAGCAGAGTGTGGAATGTGCTATATCCAAACCCTTTCAGGATGAGACCGGAAAACTGTACACTTCTTAGTAAAGGGGTTTGAAATATATATTGGGAGAGTTACGGTCGTGAATCCCCCGTTGGGAATGTTGGCTGCCAAAATATATAGAGCCAACATGTACGTCTTTGGGTCGATGAAAGCTTCCACGATCTGTTCCTTGTTAATCTTGTTTGTTTTGTAGCCCGCCCTGTTTGATCGGAGTCGAGCAAGCGCAATTTCACGTTCTTCGTCTGTCAGGAAGGATGCGTTGGTTGGCGAGTCTGGCAGTCGGAAGAGCATCAGGATGCCCCAGAGGAAGGTAACCAGGCCGAAGATTATAAACAGCCACTATACAATGTCAGCCATGTCCAAAATGAACAGGTAAACGGGCACTGATACCTTCCATGGCGTGAGAGCACCATCTATTTTCCAAATCCCAACAGCAATCAGGTTCCCAAAAATGAGTGAGATCGAGTTCCCACAGAACCAGACCCCGTGGCGCAGGGGCTGCTCTGAGGCCCGATACCAAAGAGACGTTATAAGACTGAAGCCCGGAGAGATGCTTGCTTCTGTACAACCTAGGAAAAAACGAACGATCATAATTCCGGTGAAGTTTGTCGTCGCGGCGTGGCAGGCCAGGATAACGGACCAGATGATGCTATCCAATATTAGTTGATGCCGGCAGTGACGGGTAGAAAATTACAAATTCGTGGCGAGATATTTCCCAAGCGAAAACTTGACAAGCAGCAGCGAGGCAATCGGGCTGAAGAACAGATATCCCAAGTAGAAGATACTGGACGACCAGCTGTACTGCGATCCCACCAGATGCAGATCCTCCCTAATGCCCATGAGCGAGGTGTAGTTCAGGGCCTGCTTGTCGAGGAACGCCATCATGTAGGCGAAGAGCATAAGGGGGAGCAGCCTATCTGGTTAACAGTGCAGATGGATCAGAGTAGGCATGGTCATACATTAAGTCGACCTTGCGTACAAGCCTCTTCTCTGCATCGGGAGAGAAGGCAGGCTCCGACTGAAGCTCTCCTAGTTCAAAGCCTGGCTGATCGAACTCAGCAGACTTCTTTTCACCTGTGTCTGTCATGCTGAGCTTGAGGTGTAGTTAGTGCGATTGCATTAGGGGAATAAATTACTCTCCTACTGTGACATCCTATTTATACAAGCCTGTCCCCAGTATCAAATGGCTTACTTCTCCGCACCAGATATCGGCTTAATTGTGATAAGCGAAGCACTAACACTCTCTAAATCTTCAGTCATTGGCTGCATCGGCAACGCTAAATCGGTCCCATTTCCCCAGGCTTTACCCAGTGGGGCAGATACGAGACTGGCAAGTTGCGTGGAATGGACTACAGTAGACATATTACCATTAAGTCATGTAAAATAATAATACAGCTTGCGTCACCAGTTTCGAGTGGACAAGGCGAGGCTCGTTTATATATGGAGAATATAATATAGGTGTACCATTAAACTGTTATGACTACTGTAAAATGCTACTCGTCCTTCAAGAAGTCCGCCTTGACTTGCTCGGCAAACTGCGCGTCGTCCAAAATCCGACACCCCACAATCGCCATTCCTGCTGCGCAGCTGATTGCCCGTTTATACGATTCTATAGACCCAGCCCCTGCTGTAAACTGCGGGGTGTGGTTGACGCCGTCGGCTGGGATGGCGAAAATGCCGTGGAAGCCGGGGACGACGTATGATACATTTCCTGCGAATCATTAGCTCTCACATTTTAGACCATAGTTTCAAGAATATTGAGACATACCCATATCAGTAGAGCCGCCGCCAAAGCCCTCACGCGGTGGTGTGGTGAAAACGGCCTGCTGGCCCATTGCTCGCAAGGCGGACACATAACTGTCGCAAATTGGTGTGTTTGTCTTCAGATCTGCGTATGAAGGGCCCCTGTCCTGTTTTAGCATATGGAGCCGTTGTAACGGAAATGTGACATACCATTCGAAGTCCACTTTACATCCAGTGGCCATCGCTGCGCTTTGGAAGCACTTGATAATCTTCTCGGTAAGAGGCTTCAGCGTCTTGACGGTCGGCGACCTAATATAATAATTCACAGTGGCGGACATGGGAATGACATTCGGGCGATCACCGCCGTTTACTATAACACCGTGGACCTTCTGCGATGGGAGGAGCTGTTGTCTGAGGAGCGAGATATTGACATACGCTGCTACCACGGCGTCAAGCGCATTTATACCCTCCCAGGGCGCCGCAGCAGCGTGAGCAGGTTTTCCGGTAAATGTCACTGTGACCTTGTCATTTGCAAGGTAACCTCCAGTTGTCGCCGTTGCGACACTCAAGAGATTAGGATACTCCGGCGCCATGGGCATAGGATGCACCATAAGGCAGGCGTCCACGTCCTTATATGCCCCGTTATCGATGAGTCGGACCTTACCACCCCCCGATTCCTCAGCCGGGGTACCGATCAAACGAGCAGTAAATCCTTTGCTACCAGAGACAGCTTTCATAGCTTCACAGGTTGCGATGAATGCAGCAATTGAACTTGTGGCGATCAGGTTATGGCCACATGCATGCCCGATTCCTGGCAGGGCATCGTATTCTGCGTTGAAAGCTACAACACGCCCGCCGCCATCCCCGTGTTTATATTCAATCTCAAATGCGGTTTGCAGATAATAAGCTTGTTGGCGAATGCTGTAGTTTTTATCGCCCAGGGCTTCGAAGAACTCGCAGATGTTCTTGTGAGCTTCGTGCTCTTCGTATGCCAGTTCCGGATTGGACCAGATCTGGGGAGTTAGCAGTGTCAATACAACATACTAGAGTACTTACCTTCTGATTTATGGCTTGCAATTTCGCATCATATCGGTTCAGACAGTCTTGCACTGCGTCGATAAAGCGCTGTTCTGGTACTTGGACGGTCTGAGTCATTTTGCGAGTATTACTGGGAATGAGCCGCTGAAGGAGCGTCAAGGCCGTGTCTTAAATAGAAGAAACCGGGAATTTTCCGCATTCCGTACTGCGTCTAGAGTTGGCGAGATCATCATGGAAGCAATGGATTGTTAGGCGAGATTGGGGAAGCCCTTATACAGCCGACGCAGCCAATCAGAGCGCAGCCCTCGGCTCTCCGGATTTTGGTTCAATTCAGTCGAAGTTGGAGACTTCACTCCCACATCCCCGCTCAAGGCCACTTTACCCCAGACTCGGACTTCTGTAAAAGCTGCTCTGTAGCTCATCTACATATTGACTAGGCGATGGATACACAGCAAGACGAGACGAACAGGCCGAAGCCCGGCAAAACGCGGTCCAGAACTGGTAAGATCTCCCCGACAGAGATCAAGCTCAGAACTGACTCTTCAGGCTGCCGGACGTGTCGCATCCGCAAGGTCAAGTGCGACGAAGAGAAGCTCCGCATTGGAGGCCAGGAAGAGCCACACTGCCGGCGGTGCTCGGCAGCTCGCATGCGCTGCGAATGGCAGGGGCCCGTTCCCCGGAGGAAAGCACGGCGTATTGCAGTCCGTGAATGCACGCAGTCTCAGTCTCAGGGTCCTCTTGTGCCGGTTTCAATGCACCTGCATCCGATACCCAGCTCGGGAAGCGTTGTGCAGGCGGCCAACTCCCTTACTTTGTCGCCCTTTGATCGTCTTTGTTTAGATTACCTCCAGGAGTCGGCGCTGGTTATTGCTCTCGGAAAACACTGGCCATGGTCTACAATCTCCTATGCGTATCAGAAAATCGCCGTGAAGCAGCCCATGCTCATGAGTGCGATTTTGGCCAGCACAGCAAGTGAAATCCATCAGTCTCGACTACACGGCCAGGAGCGTCTGAGTCTCTCTGCAGGCGCGGATTCATCCGATATTGACGGCAGAGTACACTATGGTCGGGCGCTGTCTGGTCTTCGCGAAGCTTTTAATAGTAATGGAAGGTCGCCTGAAAAGGTCGAGGCCATCTTCATTACTCTATGGCTGCTTATAGACTACGAGAACCGCTTTGGAAACGGCGCAAATGCTATAAATATTCATATTCGCGGGATCCATAGTCTCCTTGTTGACCATGTTGTTCCGTCGTTGAAGAATGGAGATCACCCGAGAGCAATCAATTTCGAGGCCGATACTGACGCCATCCTACCGTCTGCAACCTGCTCGAACAGAGTTGTCCAGTCTATGGCACTCGCCAATAACAGACAGGTTATTCGAGATGACCTTCGCCAGACGGCTGTGCCTTTATTCCTGCTATGGACACTATACTTCTATACACCGGCGGTATTTCGGGGCCCGGGCGCCGCGACGATAGACGATAGCCTGTGTCGTTTATTCCTCCAGGCGGAAACAGGAGTTAACGGCTTAACCTTGGAGGATCTGTATAGGATTAGTCGGCAGTCGCCCTCTCGGTTCTGGGGGGACACCTACCCAGCAGCGGCGAAGCTGGACGATCTTGAAAACTTGCCTGGCTTGAGACTTTACCATCAGAGCCATGTACTGCAGTTCAGGATTGGTGAGCTATTCAAAAACAGCCCTTCAGGGCTAGAAGAGGAAAGCTACACCCAGATTGTCGACGAGATCATTAGCATATCAGAGGTACGTCTTTCCCGATCTGAACCATCATTACTGCTGAACTCACATCGCAGGAATACGACGTCGTCCTCTCCTCAGCCAAAACCGCCCACTCGTGCGACGTCGGTAGCGACGGCCGCCGCGTGATGGAAACAATGTACTGGGCATCCATCGCCTTCTCTGGCACAATTGTCTACTTCTATCTTTGCTTGGGAAACACACACCACTCCACCTCACGATTAATGCCCCTCGAAACGGCCGTTTCACATGTTTTAGAACTATCGCTGCGGCTCCACCGGAGTAGACCCCGGCTGATGCTGCGCATTCCCTGGCAACTTTTCCTTGCGGGAATTGCGACACCTGATCGCATTTACCAGGATTGGGTTTCTATCCGACTGCGAGAGCTGGGATGCTATGGGTGGAATTTTGCCCGGTTGAGTGACCGGTTTGATGAGATTATCCGGGGTGGTGATCCATTAGGGTCTGTGAGATACCTGGGGACGTTGCAGGGGGCGTTAACCTAGCTTAAATACATGCACATATTGTATTGTATCTATGTATGTATCTTGCTATATACAATAACGACCTTATGAAACGCCGAGATATCTGTGGCCAATGCTAGACTTCACCTTCTTTATAATGCCGCACGCCCCCGCGATGGGGATGACACCAAACATCCCTCTCATTCCTCATACCCACAACCAATACGGGGAAGGCACCCAAAAGCGACTCTACAGCAATATGAAAGTGTCCTTTGAAGTCAGCCCCGAATACATCCTCTTCCTCCTCCTGGGGGAATGGGACGTGAGCAGATCTCGACACAGCAACCACAAATGGAAGTCTGTCTCGGTCCCTCTGCTTTGCAGACGACGGCAATGGCGAGTTGAGAACAGAGTCTACGACTTCAGGGGTAACCATCAGACAAGTGGACGTCGTGAATCCGCGCGGGAGATCCTGCCACATACCATCAAAGCGTCTGTAATAGTCATAGTCAATTCAATCAGCCCCAGTACAGAGACCAAGCTCTACCCATGAGTATAAGAAGGAGGTCAGTAAATAAGCTCACCGCGAAACCTCCTCCGGCGCAGCCATATCAAGAGCCTGATCCTCCACCCACCGGAACCGAAACAACTCCATCGCCCGATCCGACTTGGGATGATGCCCCCTGTGCGGGTTGAATTCCTGCTCGAAGATCAAGTCCCACCGCGCCCGAAACTCCTCCCACCGCGCCTCATGCTGGACGCCATAAAGCCCAGCACGAAAGACCACAAAACCCCACTCGGACCAGTCCGTGTCGAATCTAAACACGCGCTTCAGCGTGTCGATGTATGGCGCTTGTACCTCTCGTTCGGCGAGTCGTTGCTCTTCTGGCTTCGCGGCTTCAATTGCGTCTTCTTTCTCCTTGTCCCGCCGCTCGAATTCGGCTACTAGCCCGTCGAAGAGACCTGCTTCTTTAAGGCCCGTCATCATGGTGCTGTGTTGTTCGTCGGTTAGGGTCATCCAGTCGGCGCTGGTGGCGTCTAGGAGCCGATTGTAGTCCCAGCCTGGGGCGTAGAAAGACATTTTGGCTCTGGAACATGGAGTTTCATACAGACGATGGGGAAAAGGGGTAGAATATTGTTGATGGCCGGATAATATCTCCGTTGGTGGCCAATTGGATCTTACTAATCAGTAGCCACTTGCTATCCTTATCGTAGTTTGGTAGAGGTCTGCGGGGAGTGAGATGATCATTTCAACAATCATTGGGCGTGGGAACGGATTTTGTTGCTATGCTATGCTATAGTATACACACGGTTACAGGGCTTTATTACACGCATGATAGCCGACTGTACCAATGGTATTTGATGAAAGTACTACAGCCCAGTGGCTTTACATTCTAGTCTGTCGATGATAAGCAAATAATATGTAGCCCATAATCAACTATAAATTCAGAAGTACATCCAGGGATTGCTGTCGAGTGTCGACACTTGAATAACTAATACACAATTAATCCAGCTTAGTAATATCACATGCATAAGTTTATGCTGCACCCGACCGCTGACAAGAGAGGCCACGGCATTATTAGCTGATTATTAGAAACCGGTTTGATTTGCGGAAGTCAGAAATTGGTTCAGCATTATGAATCCTTATCCAATCAGACCTCGTGGATTTCGAAGGTTCTTCACGGCTCCAGCCCACCCCAGTCCCTCACTCATGCTTATCCGATGCTTATAAAAAGCACCAGGACCCACATGACGCAAAGTATATAAACCCCCAGACACAGTCCATGAAAGCACAATCATCAAAAAAAAGAAAAAGATATCCTACTACCCTCCAAACATCCACAACACCATTACATTCCATTCCAAAGCAGAGAAAATCAGGGATCAGAGATAAGAGAATGTCCAAATCCCTCAACCACGCCAAAATCATCGCCCGGCGCTCCGCCGACCGCGGCTACGCCGAACACGGCGGCTGGCTGAAGTCCTTCCACACATTCAGCTTCGCCAGCTACTACGACCACCACTTCACGAACTTCGGCAGCCTGCGCGTGCTCAACGAAGACCGCGTCGCAGCGAAAAACGGCTTCCCCACACACCCGCACCGCGACGCGGAGATCTTTAGCTATATCTTGAATGGCGAGCTGACGCATCGGGATAGTATGGTGCAGCGGGGCGCAGAATCTGAGCAGGGGAAGTCATTCTATAGAATGAAGAGGGGCGATGTGCAGTTCACGACTGGGGGTACGGGGATTGCGCACTCCGAGCAGAACGAGTCCACTAAGCCCGTTCATTTCCTGCAGATCTGGGCGTTGCCGTGGAAGCATGGACTCAAGCCGAATTATCATACGCGGACGTTTGATGAGGCGGCGAAGAGGAAGGCATTTGTGCCTATTCTGTCCCCGCTGAAGGCTGGGCCTGAGGCGAGTCCGAAGGAGGAAGAGGAGGCTGCTCCGAGTATCCCGGAGACGATTCCCATTCATGCGGACTTTGTGATGGGGGCTGGGATTATTGCGCCGCAGGGGCGGTTTGAGTGGACCGTTGGTGCTGGGAATGAGGTTGTGTCTAAGAAGAAGAAGCGCAATGTTTATGTGCATCTGCCTATGACGAAGGGTGGGAAGGCGAGCATCCGTCTGGATTGGAGAGAGGATGCTGTCCTCGAGGAGGGGGATGGCGCTTTCATCACGGGTGTCAACGCGGGCGATATACTCGGCGTGGAGAGTGTTGGTGAAGCAGAGGCAGAGGTTGTTGTATTAGACAGTGATTAATTGATTTGCAAGTAGTCAGAATCCAAATATACATCAGTCAATAAATTATCATTTCCCACATATGACAGGCAGAAAAGTAGGTGTAGCCCTCAGGAAGGTCGCCAGTATGATTGTCGCCGCCGTAATATATTAGCATTTACTTTAATACCTTGAATAGAGAGGAAACTGTGGAATACACTGGCGATCGAGGAGAACTTCTGCTGTACTATTCTATTAAGACAAGTAACTATTATGAAATCTAAGGAGTAACGTTGCAAATAACGAGCTTATCAAAACAGACATTGAGTTGACGCATTGGTCCACCGGCCAGGAGATCGAGTCTATTGTAGAAAACGAATTCTCGGAATCCCATATCAAGCGGTTCTGTCTCCGGGGACGAGCCAAAGGTCGGGATATTGTAGGGACGAATATGCAGCTCTATAAGCCACTGGACAACGTCTCGTCGTGTGTCTGTGCGGGTGATGATCTCACAATCAATCAAGTGCAGACTTTCCAGTCCGGCATGATAGCACCAGTTTAGCGTCGTTGACTTCAATTCCTCATTTGTAAGGACGAACTTCTTCAGTACGAGTTTCTGGATCTGGGTATAGTCTGGAATGGTAATGTTGTACGGGCATTCCTTCTGCAGCAGCGATAGTTTCAACTCTCGCAATCTCAGGGCTTTGACAGCTTGAAGCAACCGATTCGTATGATGTTCCCATCCTTCCTTCCGATTGTCTAGGCCCAGGCAGAGGTGTTGGAGTGACTGTAGGGGATGGTATGGCTCTCCTGCCAATGCGGTATCTCTGGGCGACGCAACAACATCCAACTTTTTTATCCACGAGCTGTCGTTTATACCATGAAGCGCAAACTTCTCGGGGGTCGCCTCAACAAGGAAGCGCTTCGAGCTATGCTGGAGAACGCTCATCGCCACCAAGAACAGAATCGGTGCTCGACTGGCTGCAGACGTGTAGCGACCGAGTTCCAAATGAGGAATCCAAGCCGCGTCTTCGCGCCTTATATAGTTCATTGCCCAATCGATTGTCGTGGTAACCATGTCAAACCTGAGAGGCGTCTCCGTAGAAGCCGGGATATCAGGAAGGGGGCCAAGTTCTAATTTGAGCCACGCCCTCATGGCAGGGGACTCATAAGGCCGGTTCTCAGGCTGTGTAGTGTGAACCAAAGATCCCATTACCTCGGTGAAGACAACACTGTTCAGGTTGGGAAAGACAGCAAAGTTCCTCAGAAATATTTTCAAGTCAACGCCCTTTCGGGCATCGTCTGACCAGGAACCCATAATCCTGATCAGGGCGAAGTCCTCAACGCGGTGCGGGAACGTTCGACGCACATTGACGGGGGGTCCAACCGTGGTGTCCCAGACCAGCTCTGTGACATGCTCCCTGAGGTGGCTAGTGGCGAGCAGCTTAAAAACACGAATGTCCGGCTCTGCGCAGGAGATGTACGCCCTTGAGAAGAGATTCGACTGCTGCGTGACAAGATGGTTGAAGTCTTTTCGGATTAGACGAAGGGACTTGAGGTGCGCTCGAGGGAGGGCACTGAATATGGTCTCCGTGCAGTTGCGGATGTTTAGGATCGAGTAAATGGACTTCGTATCACTCATATTAAAAATGATAAGTAGCAAATGGATTAGAATAACTAAAATAGACGAGAGTGGTGAGATGTCCCGGTCTTGTCGCGTCGCTCCAACATTATCCAACATTATACATGGAAGGTCCATTCTCGGCCTGGCATTCTGGGGAAAGGAAGGAGCAACTTATGCAGACATGTCTGTCTGGGTAGAGAGTTGGCAGGTACAGAGCAACTGCGGTAGACGATACGATAGAATGATGGTCCATCCTGAGAGCGAACAGCGACACTGGGAGGGAAGCTACAACGTGCGCAAGCCGAGCACGGAAAAAAACATACCAGCCGGGTAACAGCTCGAGCGCTAGGAATGTGATCTGAATCACGCTGTGCTATTAATCCAATGGTGGTGAAGACTGAATGTATACTTATTCATGGACCTGTTGCTTGCTTACGGTAGAGTTAGCATTACTGCTTATAAAAACATATTACCAACAAAGATACTGTCGAGTCTAGAGCGGCCTATTACCAGCCATTGCCAATGGTTTATAAGGATGGGGAAAGCTGACAGCGACTGCAGTGCCCAATGACATCAATCCCGGCCATCCGAACTTTGGTATAAAAGCGTCATCTCCTTCAACGAAGCAACCAACAACCTCCTCAATCCCACTTCATTCAGTACATAAAAAACTACCATGTCGGACCCTGTCAAACAATACGGTTTCACTGCCGTTCCTGCAAACCCGGAAACCGTCTTCCAGGACGCAAACTTGAAAGCCAAAGGCAGCCCAGTCGCAATTCCAGTCTCTGAGACACCTACTCCTGCCACTCCCCTCGCCCGTAGAGTCGATGAATACTGTCGCAAGAATCTGCCGAAACCAGTATACCTGCATAGCCTCCGGGTATACCACCTCGGCCTGGCGATGAAGCGCTACGTCGCTCCGGACTGGGAATTCAGTGACGAGACATACTTCTTGGCGTGTCTGTTGCATGATATCGGCGGTACACCGGAGAACCTACGCGCGACATTGTTGAGCCACGAGTTTTTCGGCGGATTTCTCGCTCTCGATCTGTTGCAAAGCGACTCTGCGGGCGGGAATGCGGTGGCGTCAAAGCCTCAGGCGGAGAGCGTAGCAGAGGCCATTATTCGACACCAGAATTTGTGTCAGACGGGGAGTCTTACTTGTATGGGGCAGATCTTGCAGCTTGCGACGATCTTCGGTGTGTAGACCCCTTCTACTAGTATACTTCAATACTAACGGGGTAGATAATACTGGGGCGCACTCGCATTTGGTTCATGACGATACCGTGCAGGATGCGATTAAGCATTATCCGCGCACGGGCTGGAGTTCGTGCTTTGCGTCTGTGGTCAAGGATGAGACGACTCTGAAGCCGTGGGCGCATACGACTGCTATTGGTGGCTTCCAGGAGAAGATCCTGGGGAACCCGTATAGGAAGTATGATTAGGGGTTGATGGTGGGAGTTGGTGATGAATTTATCATTAAAAGCATCTACTTGATCGTTGTGCATTGGTCAATCATATTAATGTTGGCACGCGTAACCCTATATGATGGTATCAAGACACTTTGCCAGTGGAGTCCATTCAACGTCCTGGGGACATGCAGACCTACTCCCAATACAGTCAAACCCGCCTATACCGAGCCCGGATATAGCGACATCCTGTCTTTAGGAAGAACTTGGCTATAGTAAGATCACTCGTCGGTCTCATTCAATTTGCTAGCCAGGTTGGACTGTACTAGAGCCCTGCAGGCCCGTCGCAATTTAGACTAAGTCTGTGCGTTCTTCAGGCTGTTTAGACCAAATCTCGGCCAAATCTCCGTTGTCCATTTTGGTTGTTAGTTCCTGGCCATCAAACAGGGGCTGTCTCAGGTAAACGGCTTCGCAGCAGTTTATCTCCAAGAATGACTACCCACTGCTATTTATCTGCGGACAATTTCTTGATTCACGGCAAAATGTGGTCCGCAACTGGACACGGAGTATTCTTTCTGTGACAGCCAGATCATTCACCTCACAACATAATTATATTAATGCGTCAGGTATTTTCTTGCCATGTAAAATATAATCAGCCTGCCCTCAGCTACCACGCCGTCCAGAAGCCCGCGCAGAAACAGCACCATGAAGACCCTCTCTCTCGCCCTCTTGGCCTCAACGGCCCTTGCAGTCCCCCACGCCCGGGCCCCAGGAAGCAAGTACCTCATCAGCTTCGGCGACTCATACACAGCCACTGAATTCAACATCACCGGCGAGCAGCCCTCATCGTCTAACCCTCTTGGCAACCCCCCATTCCCAGGATGGACTTCAGCAGGCGGCGCAAACTGGATCGGGAATCTCGTTGGCACTTATAACAACTCGCTTCTTCTCAACTACAACCTTGCATATGGCGGCGCTACTGTCAACGCCTCACTTGTTCCACCGTACTCTCCCGAGGTACTCTCGCTCATTGACCAGGTGGCCGAATTCAAGCAGTACCTTTCCCCACCGCCGCCGTCTGCGCCGTGGACTGCGAATAACACTCTTGTCGCTGTCTGGGAGTAAGCTGCACCCATGGCCATAATCACTACGAACATACATATCTAACCTTGGCTAGGGGCGTGAACGACGTCGGTGGCGCGTGGTATCAGGAAAACCCAGACGCCCTAGCAACCGAAATCCTCAACCAGCTGTTCCAGCAAATCGAACTTGTCTATACCGGCGGAGCTCGCAACTTCGCCATCTTAACCGTGCCTCGTATGTATCTGCTCCTGCTATGAAATTGTACGTTTGGCTAATAAAGCAGCAACCGACCGCTCACCGTACATCACGGAGGGCGAGAACGCAGATTACACCATCACACACCTGAAAGCGGCTATTGAAAGCTGGAATACCCAGCTCACGAAGGAGGCGGATGCCTTTGCGACTAAACATTCGGATGCAGTTGTCAAGGTCGTCGATACACAGCCCGCGTTTAACGACCTTCTTGATGCGGGCGGTGATGCTGCAACCTGCTATAACGAGGATGGGATCTCTTGTCTGTGGTTTAATGATTATCACCCTGGGCTGGAGATCCAGGATGCGGTTGCCCAGGCTGTGGCGGAGGCTTGGCCGAGTTTCTTTACTGTGTAGTACTTTTACGACTCCGATGGGTTGGGATGGTGGTTAGGACGCAATGGTATCTCAATGAATTATAAGGCTGTTCTGCTTAGATACTCCGACGTTGGCGTGGCCCATTATCATGCGCCTTTGGAATATCGTGATAAATATAGCTGGTGTCTAGGGAGTCAAAGCTGTCTTCGCCGCTGCTTCCACCCCTCATACAGCCCTGCACTCATATTCTTGGCTTTGCCTACTTAGTCTTCAGGTGCTGGCGGCGTGTAGGTGTCATGGAGTGCATGTTGATTAATTTGTATGGTTTACGTGAATGATCGATTAAGATCGGCTTATCAATCCGACAGCAAGCGGGGTAGTTTCGTATCAATATATAATGGTATCGCGTCTCCAACTCTGATACCCGACAGACCTTCACGAACTGACAATCATGTCCTCGGCAGCAATAGCCAGTAAGTCCACCTAACCCAAGTACCAGCCACTGTGTTGACATTAACGCCCCCAGAAATAATCTCATCAGACCCCGGACTCCCCAGGGAAAACCCCACAGCATCCTACTGGCAAAAAGATCCGCACCCACTATCCAGTGCGCAAAGCGCTTCGCTCCCACAAACCACCGACATAGCAGTCATCGGGTCCGGAATCACCGGAGGCAGCGTCACAAAGTCTCTCCTTGAGCAGCATGACTCCTGCAAAGTCACAGTCCTCGAAGCACGCACCCTCTGCTCGGGCGCGACGGGCCGTAATGGCGGACAGCTGGCGATCAATGCCGCGCAGATATATGTGAAGCTTAAGGAGACTGTTGGCGCTGAGATGGCGGGGAAGATTGTACGGTTTAATATCGAGACGCTGCGTCGGCTGCGTGAGGTAGCGGTGGAAATTGATGTGGTGGAGTACGCGGAGTTGACGGACGTGGTCAAGTTGCGCTGTTATAAGGATGGGGCATCGTTTGAGCATGTGAAACGGGGTATCGCTGAATTGGAGGCAGATCATCCGGATTTCAGGGGTATATATGAGATAATTCCCCCAGAGAAATGCGAGAAGGTAAGGTCATCCGGCGTCGGTTATTATATCTAAGCTCTAATAATCATAGGAACATGGCGTGTTCGGCGTTGTCGGCGGCGTAGTACACCCAGGAGGTACTATATGGCCGTACAGATTAGTTACCAGGCTCTTCGAGATACTGACAAAGAAATTTCCCTCCCGCCTGGCGATTGAGACAGGCACTCCTGTTACTGCTGTGAGTTTCGACCCTACAACAGATGAGAAGTACCCGTACACCCTAATTACACCGCGCGGAGAAATTCGAGCCGGCCAAATTGCATACTGCACCAACGGATACACTGGGCATCTCTTGCCATCATTGCGCGGGGCGCTATATCCACTTAAGGGCACAATGACAGTCCAGGATATGGGGGCTGGGTATCAGAATAAGGGCAACTCAACGTCATGGGCAGTACACTACGAACCGTATAACGACGTAAAAGACGACACATTTGCCGATGGTCTGATATACGGCATGCAGAATGTCAAGACAGGGACTATGTTCTTTGGCGGGGAAAAGTCCGCTATGGCAGATATGCTGTCAGCGAATGATACCGTGCTCTCTTCTTCGTCTGTCACGTACCTGAAAGACTCGGTGCTGTCCCTATTTGGACATGATGGTGAGAATGACGCGCGAACTTCGTCAATTGTGAGTACCTGGTCTGGTATAATGTGCTTTTCGTCCGATGGGATGCCCCTGGTTGGCCGGCTGCTTGCATCAATCACCCATAGACAAGGTCAGGGTGAGTGGGTTTGCGCTGCCTACTGTGGATATGGTATGCCCAGTGCGTGGCTTTCTGGGGAGAGCCTTGCTCAAATGATATTGGGACGCCCACCGCAGGATATTCTACCAGAGGCATATCTGATCACGCAGGAGAGTCTGGACTCGAGGATGTCTACGAAGCAGAGTGCGGAGCGGGTACTTCAGGATTAGGGTTGTTGATTAGAAGTACCCTATGCTTAAGGCTTGTGGCACCGACGAGGACGAGGAATGGTTTCCCGCAAACTAGATTGGTGGCTGCGCATCCCGATTCATACTTAAATGAGCAAAAGCAAATCTGGGAGGAACTCTTCGCGGTATTAGGACATTTTGGAAATTGGCTGTATATTCCGCATGTGAAGGGGAACCTGGAATATGAGGATTGTGGCGCTGTAAATCGCCGTGAGAAGAGTGACGAAGGGAGCAGTAGTTATTGCCGACGCAGCTGGCCCCATCCCAAATGAGTTTCCCGCAGTATCTAAAAGCCAGTCCGGTCAGAAGATACCTATTATCCTTTTTTCTCGGCCTCTGGCAACTCATATAAGTCTCCGCCGGGTGTCGTTAGAACGCCCAGGGCTTAAAAGGTTATCAACGGCATATGATTACGCTCCTAGTTCAGACTGGGTTCCCAATATATTGAATAACTCTTAACTCTGCATATTATGCTGTCTATCTACTGATAATACCAAACTACGCAAGTGGACACACAAAGATGCGCGGTGAGCGTGATTGGGAGCAAGAGTCAGCTTCTGCAGATGGGTCACACCGTACGTTCGATCTGGAACCCTCTCCCTTCATACGCAATCCACCGGATGTCTTTACAGTGGTCACAATATCTCGCTGAGCCCTATATCACAATTTACTGTCAGCCCCCTGCGCCTTCGGCTTCGTTTCCACCGACAGCTCAGTCCACCAGGGATACGTTCTGGGAGCGTCCCCAGACAACACATCCGTAAACTTCACCTGCCGCTTCTCGAAGAACGACTTCTTAAATTCCAAATGGTCACTGTTTTTTTTTTTTTTTTTTTTCCAGTCAGTAAGATACCCAGTGCTCACGTTGCGATATACTTCTGAAACACACCTGCTCCCAAACATATCATACAGCAACGGACTATCAACCAAATGCGCGCCCTCCGCAGAGCCCGCATTCCGCCAGATAAGCTGCCTGTTGAGATGCACTGCCATTGTGCTCACATTTGACAGGATATCCTGTGCAAGTTCCACGGCACGGGGGAGGACGTCTGTCGGTTCTGGCAGCAGTTCGGCAAACACTCCATGAAGCACGGGGGAGTGTGCTGGGTATCGCTTTCCCGTGGCCAGGAGGTACGTCGCGTTGCTGTATCCGACCATTCGGGGAAGGAAGAATGAGCTGGCTGATTCCATCGTTAGACCGATCCTGGAGAAGGGGAAGCCGAATTCGGAATTTCTTGGAGCGAGGCTGTCTGCAAGTCAGTAATTGTATATCCTAAAGACAAAGTAGAAAGTGAAGGTACCGAATAGCAGCCGCCAGAGTCGAGGTCATTCCAATACCAACCGCAAGGCCATTATACGCGACGATGATCGGCTTGGTGCAATTGAACATCGCTAGCGCCAATGTACCACCCGGATCGCGCATCTGGCTCGGAGGGAGCTTGTTCTTGTCCTGGCTGAAGTCGCCAGTGAGGTCGATGCCGGCGCTGAATGCCTTCCCTGCACCGGTGAAGACGACGACTTTGACCCGGTCGTCTACGGAGACTGTTGAGAAGAAGTCGATCAGCGAGTATATCATGGCGCCCGTGATGGCGTTAAGCTTCTCGGGACGGTTGAGCTTGACGATTTGGATGGGTGTGACGCCTGGTGTGGAGTCTGGATAGTTGGAGATTTGGACATGGCTATCTGGGGGGTTGGCGTAGGTGTTGGGGATGGGAATCGTCTTTGGTTCAGCGGGCATTGTTTCGGCGGTATCCTTGTCGTTACTCTAAGTATTTATCGTGCTGGAACGACATGGTCGATGTTATATAGATATATATACGTATGAATGTGCTTTTACGACCGACATCGTAACCGATGTCAAACCTCGGGCATGGCAATCATCACGTCGCTATGAGAGACATGTATTTCCTGTCAAACGTGGAGATTACTGATCATGGCCAGGTGCTTGTATAGGGCTGGCAGTGCAAAGATTAGTGATCGTTCCGGCACCGAGGTTCAACCCAACGAATTATTAAACATGGCCACCACGACCACATATATCGGACATAGGAGTTTATTTCTGATTTCTAATGTACGACATTACAAATGTGACAATGCTGGAAGATAAAAGGACTGCAGCAGGCCAGCTTGTTGGGACTGCCTTGCATCGCATATACTCGGAGCCAGACATTTGAAAAGACCAACGATCAACGATCAACGAATCACGATGACCTCGCTTGTGCTAATAACTGGATCCACCGGATTCATCGGCTCAGCTGTCACCCAGCATGTTCTGGAAGCCGGATATAGAGCTCGCCTGATAATCCGACGCGCAGACCAAGCTTCGAAGTTGAAACGCATATTCAGCAAATACACGGACCATCTGGAATTTGCCATCGTGCCAGACCTCACCGTCAGAGGATGTTACAATGATGTCCTCGATGGCGTGGAATATGTCCTCCACTTGGCCTCCCCATTATCTGCCGCGGGCACCGATGATTTGCTCACCCCAGCCCTGGAGGGAACGAAAGCTATATTGCAAGCCGCCTCAAAGTCATCCTCCATTAAGCGAATTGTTATTACGTCGTCGGTCATTGCGATGATTCCGCTGGGTGGAAAGACAGATAGCGTGGTCATCAAGGGTGAGAGCCATTTATTGGCCTTTCGTTCGTGCTTACCCATTGACATGTTTGTTACTTAGAAACCGATCCAATTGACCGAAATATCGATCCGTCCATCCTTCCGACCCTCCCACCCATGGGCAAATACCAGGCCAGCAAGCTGGCCGCACACAAAGCCACTCTTGACTTCGTAAAGGAGAACCAACCGCGCTTCACCACAATCAGTCTCCACCCCGTGTTCGTGTTCGGGCGCAGCCTCGTACAGACAACTGCAGAGGAACTGTCCGGAACCCCGGGTATGCTGTGGACATCGCTCGTATCCGAGACGCCGGCTTTCGGACAGTTCCTGGGTGTGCATGTGGATGATGTAGCTGCAGCGCATGTCAGGGCTTTGGAGATTGGCCATTTGAATGCCGACGATGGGGATACGAATGCAGTGCGCTCGTATCTGCTCGCTGCCGAGAGACGATCATGGGCTGACGTTGACCGATTTGTGCGAGAGCAGTATCCGGATGTGGAGTGGGCGTTGTCCCCTGTTGACAGCACGAATTATGGCGTTGACACCACCAGAGCAGAACGGGAGTTGGGCATTACGTTCAAGGGAATGGAGGAACAGGTGAAGGATGTGGTTGACCAGCAGCTGGAATTCCGGAAGTGATTGTGATGTTTATCTCTCAAGTCGCTATTTGCCCTGCCCTCCATCTCAGGTTTAATATTTAATTTGGCTGTAACCTGGGTCTAAATACAGATCTCGTTCAGCTTTACCTGACACTCTGCCTGCTCTTCCTCAGCTAAGCTCGCCGTAATAGGAGTTACCTTGACGGTAAGAAGCGTTATGCCAGATGGATATTTGGTCCACTGCCACCGAGGAAACAAGATTAACAAGACTCATTTGGCTTTGATGACCCCACTGTGTTTGGGAGAGCATCGACCACCCCGCCAGGCCCGTGCTTCTTCCCTGTTTACAGAGTATTCGAGGGAGTAAACTATCCCAATCATAGGTTGTTGTTACAAATAGGATCCCAAAACAGCAGAGGCCAAACTGCACCGTGCAGACTGCAGACAGGTCAACCTGGTAACTCGAGTGGACTCACCGCTACACTGGCCCACAAGTGAAGGTTCTGACAAATCAAACTGTGCGACTCGATGCGCAGAATCGAAGCCCGTGGAAGGCGATTAATAATGGGAGTACTTAATAATGGCCAGTTAGGAGCTTGTACCTTAACTATTCAAATAGCTCTCCTGTTCCTGGGTGAGCCACTGCACTAAACAATTGCGCAATCAGTCAAGCCTCACAGCCCTAATTCAGTCACAATGTCCTCCTCTATCTACACCTACACCATCGATCCCTTCGTCAAGGGCATCCAGGCCCTCAAGGTCATCCTCCAGAAAGCCGAAGAGCACGCCAAGGCCAACAACATCCCCATCGATGACCTCTTCAACGCATCCCTCGGCCACGACATGAAGGGGCTCCCATTCCAGGTCTTCATCGTCACAAACACAGCGATCAAGACTCTCAGCCGCGCAACTTTCGTCGAGCCCCCAGCCCAGGAGCAAAACGACAAGACATTCGACGACTTCTACAAGCGCATTGACGAGGCTCTCGCCGCGCTCGAGAAGGCCGATCTGACTGTGCTTGCTGCGAACGAGGGCAAGAAGTTCAAGGCGCCCATGGGACCCAAGGAGTATGAGTTTACCCCCGAGACGTATGCGGTGCTGTTTGCAACTCCGAACTTCTATTTCCACCTGGTGACTGCGTATGATATTCTGCGGGCCAAGGGTGTGCCCGTCGGGAAGCTGGACTACCTGGGCAGCTTTATGGCGCCTGTTATGTAAATAACCAATTTCTAAATCATAATTACGAAGTCTGCATTGCCAATTCTGGCCCTGGCTGTGTAGATTTATTAGCCAACACTGGCTTGTATCTAACTCGAGTAGCTAACAATATCCCTCTGGCACCTCTGGCCACGCATCAATCCCATCCAACAACAACATCCCCATCCCCCCATGCAAATGGGTCTCCATATGACAGTGCAGAAAGAACGGGCCGGGATTAACAACCTGGTAGCGCACCACCATCCACGCCTCCCCAGCCGGCGCAGTCACAAACGTATCCCTGTACAACGGGCTCTCCAAGAAGAAATTCCCCGGCACCTGCTTGCGCGCCTCATCCGCACTCCGCCACTTGAAATCCCCCACACCCCGGCCGATCAGAAATGCCCTGTTGGAGTGCTTGTGCATGGGATGGGGAGGCTGCACGACCGTCGGGGCTTCAATGCGCAGCTGATACACCAGGTCCACCCACGACCCATTGCGCGTGGTGATTTTCAGCGCGGATTCAAGGTCCGGACTGTCCGGGTTACAGAGCGCAGGCTGCATAGAGTCCAGGTCGCTTGGGAAGAACTTCGTCCCGTCCAGCGTCCATTCCCAGGATGAATTAATCCGGCCGAGGGTTAGGAGGTGGAAGTCGTCTGCTGTCTCTGCTGGGTATATAGCTGGGAATGGACGCAGATCGCTGGTGTTCAGTTTCACCACTGACTCTGTTACGTTCTGTCCGCCGTAGTTGATGTATGGGCTTGACTGCCGTGTGTTATCCTGTCCGCCCTGGTATGTCACCTTCGCGAACCCCGATATAACCTGGTTGGCGCCAGTGTTGGCAATACGCATCGTGTATTGCGCAGCCTCCTTATCAAGCTTCACCATGGCAGAGTACCGCTCCCCGTTGTATATTTCGATGCTCTCGGCGAGTCTGGGCTCGATGTACCGACCGTCAACCTCGTAGACGTACATGGGGTGCTCGTCGATCGAGGCTACAAGGGCCTTGAGACTAGCAGCGCTGATGAAACTGAAACTGGCCCATTCATGGGATGCATCGACGATGTATTCGGCCTCGGGACCGTCGCTGGGGATGCAGCCGTCGTTTAAACCGGGGGGCAGTTTGTCGGGGTGGTGCTCCCAGTCTCCTTGCAGTTTTGTCACGAATGGGACGCAGCTGGTGGTGTTAGGAATGTTGCGGAGACTTGAATGTTGGACTCACCCTTTATCAGTTAATGTCGCATTAATCACCTGCTGAACTGGCGGTGCCTGGAGCGCCGTCAATTCTTTGGGATCCTTGCAATAGATAGACCCCATACCCCCGACAAGGATACTATCGGAGCAACTACTTTTATTAGCATAGCTTGAGGTGGACAGGGTGGGACGTACAAAATATCATAGCCAGTCGCTTCCATTGCTTCCATGTACTCCACTGATGTCAAATGATCCCAATCCGAGAGGATCACCGGTATTGTGTGTCTTTCCGCCTGTTTCATGGCATTTATGTCGTCGGTGTCGTTCGAGATCATGGAAAAGGGATTTTCGCGGTCCTTTGACGGCCTAGGAAGGATCATGTCAGTCGCCAGACCTGCAGTAGTGGAAGAGACGTACCTGATATGTATCGCACCATACAGACCATCCTGTAGCGTTGCTCGGTCATGGGCGTGATACCTGTGGTTGGGTTTAGTCTGCATCCCTGGACCAGTTCGAGTTCAGCTCATACCAGTATGTCCCATAATCATTCGCGTGCCATTTGTAGGTATACGATTGCCCTGGTTGAATCGCCCATTGCGTCAGGCCAGGTACACCATCGGCCCATGGAGTGCCCAGTTGCCTACTTCCGTCAGTTATGTGCTTCTATAAAGGAACAAGGTGCATACTCGATTCCATGGAAATGGACTGTCGTGTTGAACGGCATATGATTGTGAACATGAACCTACTCGGGTCAGAAATACCATCTTCGCGAATTGGTCTGGCCCGGTTCTTACAGTCACATCGTCACCCTCATCAAGGATCATTGCCGGTCCTGGGAACTGGTTGTTCACGAATATCATATCCCGTTCCAGGCCGTTTGGTGAGCCGGTCTCCCATGTCAAATCAAGGGTATAATAAACATCGGCAGCACCGGCAAGCGCTGCCATGCACAACAGACGACGAACAAAGGCCATTATTACGGTGATTCAAAATGGAGCACTGCAGGGCCTGGGTCAAGATAGGGTGGATTGAGGTTTTGCAAACCTTACAATCGCGCCAGCGATGGGGCATTTGTGGGCATAGTTTTTTTAGACATGCTTTCTGGAGAAAGAATGTCGATACTGGAAACGGATCTAGGAACAGATACAAACATTACGAATTCCTGTGGCAGATAGCCGGGTCATAGCTCAAGCAGACACTTGACGTCTCCGGTGGCTGGAATGGTATGCGCGTATCCCTATGTCAGTCGGGCGCCATGACCGTGCGCATCACGTTCCTAGACACTTATAATTAGGGCCCACGATGATCGGTATGCTGACAAGGGGGTCATTACAATATTTCAATAGCCTCCGTGCAGGTGGCATCACAACTTGCATAAAGTTATCAAGACCATTACTATTGCCCGGGAGACTGATGTTGTGGTGTACTGTTGAGAATTCGAGTATGGCAGACTTACGGTGCCTCTACCAACTCCCCTAACACATATTGGTAGTAATGAGGATGGTAGGTCGGCGCCAGGTTAATAGTCGAAATCACTGAAGGCACGAATCGCCTGCTCTTACTGAGTCTAAAGCCTAATATATAAAAACTAGAGAGGGTTCAGTCGTCATTTCCATTGCTTCATATACTAACAATGATTGCTATTCAATACATTACGCAGACTATTCCGGGCTAACCAATTCCCACGCATCAACCGCCACCCACCCATGTCCCAGAGTGGTGACACCAACTGCAAGAACATCGTTCAGCCAGTAGTACTCCTCACTGCCAGTTTCCAGTATAATCCTAGACTGCGAATGTCCCTCACCCTGGCTCGGCCCATTCACCTGGACGTAGATATTCGCCCCGTCATCCGTCTTGAGCTGATACCTTGCATCGGCTCTGAATGTTCCGTTGGAGTCAGTCACGCCCCATTCAGCGCCTAGGTCCAGAACCTTTCCTTTGGGACTTGTTAGTTGGGAACTTGGCGGCACGGATGGAGGGGCAGGGGCCACCTACCGGATAGTCTGGGCCCTTTGAAAGTCCCACCAGTGACGGGGACGGCTACGCGAGCTCCCCAGGGACCATTTCCTACTTCGATGGGCTCTCCAACGGTAGCATTCATCGCGTATAGGAACTTTAGGCTCGGTGGGTTTGGGGATGGTGTTGCTGCAACCGGCATCGATATCAGGGTCGATATAGCCGATACCGCACTAAGTAGTGTCGAAGCTTTCATCATCGCTAGTGGGGATTTCAGAACTATGATGGTCGAATTGGGAACGTAATTGGCTCACCAAGATTCAGAGGACTCGAGTTGGCCGGGAAGCTACGTGTTAGATATAACAAAATACATGTTCATGGTTCTTGCCTGCCCATCGTTCTGGAGAGGAGTGGAATGCGTTCACATTTTACAGCTATTGGCAGAGGGGATTTGATATGTGAAGAAGGCTAACTGGAATGGAGAAACCGTCCTCTATTATGACAAACCGTGTAGGTAGTCCTAGCAAAGGGATTAAGCTCGGAATCTCCGAGAGCGGCAGAGTATACTTTCCTACATAGCAGCCTTTACGAGGTGTGAACTTTCCCTGCTGGGAGGAATGGAACGAGGATTCCACCATAACCCTAATTACGTACAAGTTTCGATATGAGACTGCAAATGCCAACTCAACATACAACGATATAGCCACAATTAATCCCTTACTGGGTTGCCGGGAAAACCTCCTCGAACAGCTCCTCATTCCAACGCACAGTCGGCTTCAGTCCAGCGAACTTCCACTGGCCATCAATCTTGCGATAGTAATGCTCATTAGTGGCATGGGAGTGGCCCTTCAGCTTAACATCACTCAAGTCAGGGCTGGTATAGACTTGGTGGGCGGCACGCAGCTGGTGATGCCCAATGACTTCAGTCTCCGAGACAACCTCCCACCATGTTGCTCCGATGAGGTGCTGGGTCTTGATGGTGGGGTTTCCGAGGAATCCAACCTCAGTTACCATTTCCAGGTAGTCTTCGGCCGGCATGGGGTCCCATCTTCGTAGACCGATCTCGGTGTAATCGACCTGTTCCGGTGGTCAGAGGCCAGGAAGGCAATGACAAGGGTATGGATTAACCGACAGTAAGGGTAGGTGCAACGATGCTCCTCAGGCGGTCCCAGTCCTACACCGTGGTTCATAGTTAGCAGGTCGATCATATATGCATCCGGCGTCGCGTACCTTTGCATCATAGCTGTCAGCCCAGTCGAATACGACCTTTTGAAGGGCTAGGAAGTCTGTCTGCATTAGCCAGCACTATACCCCTGATCACAGATTAGCTTACCTTGGAAGCTAAGCTCTAACTTTGGATCTTGCTTAAGCATGATGCAAACAGGAATGAGGTGGTGCAGATAGTTCGACGGGGTCCTGGCGACTGTGCTGAAAAGTGAGACACAAGAATATATATCACCCTGCAAGGACAGTGGGCATGGGTCCATGACGATGGCTGCCACCCACAGAACGTAACATTTCTCTTGATCTTGCTTTCCCAGCGTCTCAAGACTGCGATGTGCCCTTGGTGCCTCAAGCCACAGTACCTCAACGTAGTACTGTACGCTAAGGCCTCCTCCAGGGCCATGCAGTATGGCCAGAGAGGGTGTTCATGACGTGGGATAAGACGTCAGCTAGGGCGATCCCAATGTGATTTCCCAATGCGGTGGCATCTCTTCATGGTCATAGGAGAAGTGGCTTTTCAGGGTAGCTTCCACATCTCCCAACACCCCATCATTTGCGAGTTCCATTCAGTTTCTAGAGAAAGAGGATCGGATGTTACATTAGAACTTCTTAGTATGTACGCCTTGTGTAGTTGTCATCGAGGTTGTCTGCCAATGCTATCCAGCATTATATATATAGTAAATGAGTAATTTCAGCACGTACTAGGAACGGGACTGCAAGAGGATCTTTCACCCCGATCTCAGCAATGGTTCTAACAAACTCTCTACCCCAGAGCTTAAGCGGAAAGGTCGCCCTCATCACCGGTGGAGCGCGAGGTATAGGTGCCGGAATCGCCCTTGAACTGGCCAAGAGAGGTGCCTCGATTGCCATCAACTACTGTGGAAGCCAACAGCCCGCAGAGGACCTCGTCAAAGCCATCCAGGACCTCGACATCGACGCGGCCGCATTCCAGGCAGACCTGACCCAGGTATCTAATATAGAAAGTCTCTTCCGCCAGGTCGTCAACCACTTCGGCCAGGTGGATATCGTGGTATCCAACTCCGGTGTGGAGAAATTCCGCGCCCTGGACGAAACCACTATCGACGACTTTGATCAGGTTTTCAGTCTGAACACTCGCGCGCAGTTCTTTGTTGCGAGACATGCCTTTGACCATATCCAGCCTGGTGGGCGTGTGATTCTCATGTCCTCTATTGCCGCTGGTGTGGGCGTTCCCGGCCATGCATTGTACGCGGGGAGCAAGTCCGCCGTGGAGGGTTTTACCCGCTGTCTTGCAGCAGATTTTGGTCGGGTGAAATGCACTGTCAATGCCATTGCCCCCGCCGGAGTGAAGAGTGATATGTGGCTTGCGAACTCGTGGCGATATGCGCCAGGGTGTGACAAGAACTCTTCCCTCCAGGACATCGAAGCCGCCCTGGCGGGGGGTAGTCCGTTGAGCAGGTGTGGCGTCCCGGAAGATATTGGACGAGTGGTCTCTTTCCTTGCTGGTCCAGACAGTGAATGGGTCAATGGTGAGTCTACCTGGTTGTTCTCTACGGAGTGTTTGCTAATGTGCCTTAGGCCAAGTGATAGCAGTCAATGGAGGTGCAAATATATAGCCAGGTCTTTCGCAGATTACATGTTACAAAGTGCCATAATTGCTCCGCGGAGCTCCGTGGGCGTGTAATAATTTAATATGATAATATCCTTTAATAACAGCTTGTCTTATACCTCCGTTCTAGGCAGTAGTCCGCTACCCCCCTCGGTAACCGGCCCTTCGACTGCCACAGCCCATGTTCCTGTTTGCATCAATCCACGTAATGCTCTCGCAGTTGCACCCCGAGCTCACGTCGCAATGATCGTCTCGCTTAGATATCCCTGCTCCAGACTCCCTGCCGCTCCGTCATTGATTCCATGACTCGTTGAGTACTAAATATAGCTTGATGGGACATCGCGGGGTTTGATATGGGGCCCCAGGATCTTATAACAGCACGAAACTTTTCTTCCGACCTGTTCTATCTGCTCAGCTCGATAGCTTGTATGGTAGACTAGATTCACCATGCCAAACTGGATCCTTGGCCCGAAATTCGACACTGTCTACCCTCACAAGGGGTCTATCAAAATCCTGTGGGAATCGCGGTGGAAGTTTGCTGTATGTTCCCTGTCCATACTGATTAACATGGATTGGATACTAAGCTTGCGCAGTGTCAGAAATCTGTATACCCCTTCCATGATGGGTGTTACGATGACTTCGAACCCATCTTCCAGGAGCTTATCTCGGTAAGCCGGCCTCATATCAATCCAACTCACTTTCCGTGTCTGTCTAACGCTCCTTACTTCAATATGCAACAGGATGATATCAACGACGCAGAATCAGAGGAGTATACCACATCTTTCTTCCCCACCGCATCCTCCCTTGAGCGGCTGGCTATCCAAGCCCTCGATGCGGGACAGCGAGAAAAGGCCTCCGAGCTTCTCTGCCGCGCCGCCGCTGTCTACCGCATCTCTCGGTTCCCATACGTAGACGTCACCCAGCCAGACTCCCTTAAACGCACCGCCTTCGAGCTGCAGAAGGGCGTCTACCAAAGGGCAGCCTCCCTTTGGGATGTACCCATGCAGGAGACTTTAATTACCCACATTTACCGCAGCGGCCATGACGGCCGAGAATTCCCCATCTACGTCCGCCTGCCTGAGCCTACAGAAAACCCAGACCCGGTTCCGGTTATACTCATCATGACAGGCCTAGACGGCTACCGCACAGACAACAGTCAGCGCAGCCACGAAATCACCGCGCGCGGCTGGGCGACGGTGATTATGGAGATCCCAGGCACCGCAGATTGCCCAGCCGATCCTGCGGACCCTGAATCGCCGGATCGGCTATGTGATAGCGTCCTCGGGTATATCGCGGCACATTCCAGACTGGACGACACTAGGGTCGTTGTTTGGGGACTGAGCGCAGGGGGGTTCTATGCTATCCGGGCTGCGCATACGCATGCAGATCGGCTGCTTGGTGCGATTGCGCATGGGCCTGGGTGTCATTACTTCTTGGATAAGGAGTGGTTGGGCCATGTGGATGATCATGAGTATCCGTTTACGTGGGTTTATCTGTGCGAGGATGTCGATGACTCGATGCTGACTGGAACAGGCTCACTACGGCATGGGCGACGAAGCATGGGTACAAAGATGTGGAGGAATTTAAGGAACACGCACAGAAGAAGTTCTCGCTAGTGGAGACGGGCATCGTGCACAAACCTAGTTGCAGAATGTTGCTTCTGAATGTATGTCTGCTCCTGTGCTGGGATTATGACTGAACTGACCGTTCTCTAGGGTGTCGCGGACGGTGTTACGCCGATTGAAGACTGTTTGGAACTTTTCAACTATGGAACTCCGAAGGAGGGGAGGTATGTTTAAAGTTTCCGTTGGTATTTGAGTGGCTGTGAACTGACTGGTATGCAGGTTCTTCCCCGGCCTGCCGCACATGGGATATCCCGACAGCTTGATGGTGGCATACCAGTGGCTGGACGATCTTCTGGGGAATGTGGCTACTAACTATAATGACAGATCCACACAGGTAAAGCAGATTCCGAACTAATATTTGATTACAAGTGTGATTTGATGTTTTGGTTCATACTGGTGACAGTTGGCATTGCTACAGACAGTAATGAAACCATGCCTTGGTATATATCGCTATTCACCATGTTATCTTTTGTTTCTCCTGTAACCGAGTGTATGGTTTTCTTACTTCTCATGGCCGTCAATCATCGCACTGGTAATGTCAGAACGTACACTTATTCAGGACGTATTCAACAGGCTTCGACTTACCCTGAACTACCTGGAGTCACCTCCGTGTTAAGCCCAGTCATATTCAATCCCTCATTCCCAGCTGCATTCCCACACTCTGGGCTACCATAGCTCCCGCAAATTCTTAGATGGTCGAGAGGCAGCGACATCTCACGCAGCTGTTTCGGCGCCTCAATAATCGTCGCTGTAAGCCCAGCTTCAACGTGCCATTCAATGTGGCAGTGGAGGAGCCAGACGCGTAGGTCAGTCAGTCAGAGTCCTGTTATAAGCACTGTAGAAATGTTGGAACTTATCTGGGTTATCTGCCCGAAACCGTATAACTGCATGTCCGTTGTTCTGCACCATGATCGTATCCCGCTTCACCGGAGTCGACGAGATGTTCTGGAAATAGTTGGCGAAAAGCCCCCCGTCTACTGCTGAGCGTTGGATAACCTGGAACTGGTGTCCGTGAAGATGCCATGGATGCAGGTTGTTGTGGTCGTTGTTGATCACGATTTCGACGACCTCGCCGTACTCGACAATGAACGGGTTGACCTGTCCGTATACCGTGGGATCGGAAATGTATTCCTCGCCGACGGATAAGGCTGTATAGAGCGAGGGCACGGTTGGCGGGATATATGTCTCGTTATTCACAGTCCACCTCGCGACGCCATTGATAGCCCTTGAAGTGGTGTTTATGATGATCTGGCGATCCACTGGCTCAAGGATCTTTTCGTGGTCCGCAGGCACGAAGAGAACATCATCAACGAAATCCTTATTTGCATCCAGGTTGTACACCACAGGAGGAGGAGGTAGGGGCGCGCTCTCGTTGTACACCAGCCACGCGGTGACGTTCGGGCTGAAGCCCTCAGGGATAGTTCGATTCTCGTAGAAGAACATCATGTTCATGTCCATTGTATTCCACATGGCGTAGTTACGGCTGGTGTCGTTCTTTGTCTGCATCAGGACGCTCATGCGCTGGCCGGTTGTTATTCGGAGGCGCTTGTCAAGGGCAGGGTATGGGTCGGTGAAGATGCCATCAACCTCGACGACGGTCATCTCGTGCTCGTCAAAAAACCAGGTGTGTCCAGGCCAGTTGCCGGTGCAGACTATGTGGACTAGATATGTCCTGTTGGGTTGGACATGGATAGTGGTGTTTGTCGAGTCGTTTATTATGGCACTGTCCGGCAGAGGCTCCAGCCCTCCATTCGCCTGGTTTTCGAGAGACTGGTACTGATTGAGTAGCAAGGGCATCTGTTCATGGTATAGGTCGGAGAGAGTGATGGTGAATTCGCCATCGTATTCGAACGGTGGAGATGGGTCGTGCACTATAAACGCTCCTCGCAGTCCATCGGGGTATTGGCCCATGTTGTGTGAATGGTACCAGTACGTCCCGGATTGATTTGCCTGCCAGCATCAGTTTATTCCTGTCGTAATCTATTCGCCTGCTTACCATGAATTCATATCTCATCTTTTCACCTGGAGGTATCGGACACTGCGTCACTTCACTGCTGCCGTCCATCATCCCTGTCATGTACTGGTGGAAGCCGTGCCAGTGGATGCCAGTGGTCTGATTCCCAAGGCTGTTGTGTACATCCACAATAATCCGATCTCCTAAATTCACGTCTACCTGTGGGCATGGCCATTCTCCATTGATACCTATTAGAGGCCTGGCAAATCCGTCCGGGGCAGCCCAGACCCAAGTAATATCCCACTCGAGATGGACATCGTCCGCCCACGCAAGTAGGGCTAGCCACGGCAGTGCAAGCAGAACTAGCCCCGACATTGGGCTATGGTAGTGGAATAGAAAGAGAAAAATCAATGGATGGTCATCGACAGTATACAGCACAACAGGAAGAGATAGAAGATGGGAATGTGCTGATCAATAATATCCTGTACGAAAGCCTGCGCTAAGGCCACCCCGAGGAGGGCCATCTCTCGCAATGCGGCCCTGGAATGCGCGAAACTGTGTGCAACTCCGTGGAGGAATTCAATGCAATAATAACGTTTTTCAAATTATTTCGTTTGACAGCCGCATACCAGACATGTCAACAGCTACACGGCATAAGTTATTCATGCTTAGTCATGTGGTGCATACACTGTGCACATTATGTACAGGATCCCTCACTTCTGATCTGCAACTTTTTGTCGCAAGTGCCATCGCACGATGGGCATCCATTCCCACCCCCAATCCTCCTTCTCCGAGAACCCAACCGTCCCCGGCCTCGACTACCAAGCCGACTTCATCACCCCCGCCCACGAAAAATCCCTCCTCGCCCTCTTCCGCACCGAACTCACCTGGCCCGACCGCCCCGGCCGCATCTCGCTGCACTATGGCTACACCTTCGACTACAAGACCTTCGGCATAGACCCGTTGATCCCATACAAGCCATTCCCCTCCTGGCTCGAACCTCTCATCCCGATAACAGAATCCCGACCGCCTGATCAGGTCTGTCTGCAGTATTACCCGCCCGGCTCGGGGATCCCGCCCCACGTCGACTCCCATCGCGGCTGGGACCAGCTGTATGCGCTTTCACTTGGGGCGCCGGTGTTCATGCGCATGAGGCATGGGAAGTACGGCGATGAGAAGGTTGATGTTGATTTGGCGCCGCGGAGTATGATGCGCTTCACGAGGGATTCGAGACTGCATTGGACGCATGGGATTGCGAAGAGGAAGACGGATACGTTGCGTGATGGGACGGTGAGGGTGAGAGGGGAGAGATGGAGTATTACGTATCGATGGGCGAGGGAGGGTGATTGTGAGTGTGGGAATGCGGAGTTGTGTGATACGGCGCAGGCACGGTTGGGGATTGAGCCGGAGAAGAGGTCTGTGTTGGCGGAGGGAAAGGCTGGACCTCCTGCAGCTGTGGTTGGTGAAACTGTGCAGTCAGTGGGCTGATATTAGAAGATATTCTCTCCGCTGGACTTCTTATAGTCAGGTCTACCGCTCCCGTCATGATGACCTTGCACGGCCACACCAGATTTAGCTATGGTGATGGCCACTCAGCCAGACATCACAATCTTACTGCTCAACCACCTGCAGTTAGATGCTGAGACTTTCGGTCTTCCGGGCCATCTCCATCACAGGCCATTGGACCCCGATTTATCTTATACACCAAGCCATCCATGTCCGAACGACGTTACGCCTTTTTCAATGAAACTTGTATACACCCAGACAGCGCAAGTCGGCCTTTTCATGCATATTTCGCTTCATAGACTGTATAATAGATAACTCATTTATAATGCACAAACCAGAGAAATAAGAAATCTTAAAAGGTTGACTATTCAACAACCACCCCCACCGCCAGCCGCTCCCAACGCCCCAAGAGCACCAAGAGCCCCGGCCTTCCTTGGAAATCCACTGTGATTTGAAAAAGCCGAGGCCGGTGTCATTCGTTCCAACTCTAAACAAAGTCAGCAGTCTTCATACAAGAGTGAAGGTAAAGAAACTCACCCTCCCGCTTCGCCTTTGGACTCTCAGCAACCTCATACCAAACCCTCAACGCCCACAGCGCCACCAACGCATCCCTCCTCTCCTGCTCCATCGGACTCGTAATAACAAGCCCACGCGATTCCCCATTCCTAGCTCCCTCATGGCCGACTTCCTTCCCAAAATCCTCTCTCCACGTATACTGCCCACCCATCAGCCCCTCCCGCCGCGCACTGAACAGCGGGACCTTCCCACGCACATCGAATAGCGGTTTATGCTCCCACGTACGCCCGCGACTGAGCAGAGCCTGGAATTCCGTCCCGTGCAAGACTGTTCCGCGTGTTTCGAACTGCAGGTTCCCTTCCATTTTGTCGGGGTCCGCGGAGAGACATGTTATGTAGTATGCTGGGGTATCTCGCCGGTATTGCGCGTCGCGGGGGTGCACGAGGTAGAAGAGGTGTTTATTCTCTGGCTCTTGCTCTGGCTCTGATTTTGAATCTTCCTTGTGTATACCGGTACTTTTAGCTTCTGGTGTAGTACTGCTGTATTCTACTCGTTCGAAGGTCACCGAGGACGAACTGTTTGGTCCCGGTTTTGGTATACTCGTCACCGACCGGCTTAGTCTGTATAAGACCCTTCCTGTCGATAGATCGCGTATCGAGGTGCCTTGGAGTTCTAGAGAAAGTCGGCCTTGACTGTTGCCGTTGTTGTGGTTGTGGTTGTGGTTGTGGTTGTCACCTGGGGTATTTCCGGGCGCTTGCCGGATCGCATCTTCGTATGATGGCGGAGGGAGGTCCATGGTTGTATTTGTTTGGAGGTCACTTTACCTTCAAGGTAAGCATGCGGGTTATGTGCGGGGAAGCAGAGCATAAGAACGATATATTTGTGCTTGCATCGCCCTTCTTGGCTGACGACGTCCATGGATGGGTACGGCTTGTTAGGGGGCTGTGCCATGGGGTCTTCTTCTTGTGCCAGACGGTATTGGTTGGAGGCAGCTGAGCCGGGCCGAAGTGGAGCCTGTCACGATCCTTGGGAGGCCCTGAGAAATAGATGTTGAGTGTAATGTGGTATATATGGTAGCATACCTTGGGACCACGACGCCTTCTCTAAAACCTGCCAAGGGTATGAGCGATGAACACGGGTGATTTGGCTTTGGCTTTGAAGATGATTCCAAATAGCGTTCAGTACACTCTAAATGTAGGCCTACTTACATTACTAGCAAAGTGAATAAAATAAAGTCATGAACATTCATTGGCTTCAATACTAGACAGCTCTAGACAGATCGTGGGTATATACTCTATCACTTCAACAACACTTCAACAACACCGCCATGTCTATAACATCAAAATGCAACTCAACTCCTCACCATTTATGCACAATCAGACAATATCGCTAAATATCAAATCCATCAAATAGTTCAGTTGTTCCACCCAGACCCAGCACTCGCGCGACGCCCACCAATACCAGGCTTATAGTGCTCGCGCTGCTCCCACGAGTTCTGCATCCGCACGATCTGCCCCCGGGTAAACTCCGTAAGACACCGATCATCAGTATAGTCCATGAAGTTATGGAACGGGTCCGGCCCAGGGATGGAGTTCAGAGTCTCATTCCGGCCGCGGCAGGTATCCCGGAAGCGAGGGCACCCCTCGGCTTGGGTTCCCTCGGCGGGGGTATCGAAGACGTAGTCGCCGTGGCCGCGGCAGCCGGCGGTTGGGTCGTCTTCTTCGGCGTCCTCGCTGGGCTCGAAGGTGTGCAGCAGGTTCAGCCAGTGGCCGACTTCGTGGACGGCGGTGATGCCCAGGTTGAAGGGGGCTTTGCCGCCGGGGAGGGTCTGGAGGTCGCACATTACGCCGTCGAGTTTGAGCTGGTTGGGGCCTTTGTCGGTGGGGAATGTTCTATTTCTTCATTAGGATATGTGGAGGAGATGATTATGGTGGATGGTGACTTACGCGACACCGAGCAGGTCTTCTTCCAGGTCAACGAAGTACAGGTTGGCGGACTTGAAGTCGCCGCGGCGGAGAGAGCTCTTCATGTCGAGCTCCTCGTCGCTTTCGGAGTAGATGTCCAGCCAGCTTGCGTTGTAGGTGTATGAGACGTTGATGAGCTTGAACGAGAAGCCGGTGGGTTCGTAGTGGTGGTTCAGCACGGCGATCTGGTCGTTCACGCGCTGAGGGATCTTGGTGTGGTTTGCGGTGGTGTTCCCGTTCACGATGTGGATGTAGGTGTCAATCTCGACATCGAAGACATCCCGGGCTGCAGGCTGATGGGCTTCGCGAGCTTCCCTCTCGTGGAGGAACTTGTGGTAGGACCGTTGCTCTTCAGAGACACGGCGTGTACCGCACCGCGCGGCAGCGAGAGCGCCAAAGCCGAGGAGGATGGGGAGGAAACGCATGGTGTGATATTAGAGTGATGATTGTGATGATGAGTTGATTGATTGAGCCATGATCGAGGTCAAGGCCCTCTTTATAGGCATTGTTTTGCTGCTTCATTGTTGTGAGACTGCGGATCAGGGCTTGCTCCACAGGGCTTATACGAGCTGGCTTACTGCTGGACAGCCACGACCCGCCGCAGATCCGGCTGCCAAGCTTGCCTTGTGTGGTTGTGAAGAGCTTCAGCCCCGTGTAACGCTTCTAGCTGGTCTATTTATAACAGGGGATTGTTGTTGTCTCTTGTTGGTCAATATCGCTGCACCCGCTCCAGCAACCGCCTATCCCGACGACTTGTTGGTGAGAAGCACTGTGCAGTCCTGCAGTCAGCATCCTTCGAGTGCCATCCTCGTCAGCTGTCAATTCTCGTGCTCATCGGTTGCCGTGTTTGTCGTGGCGTAGTTCGAGCGACGTTCTTGCGGAACAGGCAGGCTGCATTGTCGTCTCACCCATTGTTGCAACAGCTCGTCTCCACGGTGTATCTTTGTTGGAGTTTTGAAGATTACTTTGACGATTCCTCCTCCTTTGGTCATTGTGGATTACGAGAGATCGTCACGCTGTCTACCTGGCACCAACGCTTCGGAGGTTCGGACTCTCCAGTCTCCACAGCCGGGGCTGTGAAGTGTCAAGGCTAAGGAATAATAAGGATCATTCTTCAATATCTATCGTCCCTGCAAGGCTGCATCCTGCAGAGCCGCTTGTTCGTCCTGCACCTTTGAGTACTGTTCAGTCTGTATCACGATATCCAGACATCCTCAGGTCGCACAACCTCTACCGACAGCCAGCAGCCATCCTCCACCAAGAAACCGCAACAAGTCAAGAATAACCAGCCATCATAAACACCAGCCATCATAAACACAAAACAGCCTGTCCATCAGGCGGGTCCAGCCGACCCTGACACCATACAACTACAATGGAGGAACCCCGTTCAGCCGCACTCCAGCCCCCAAAAAAGCCAGCAGAACCCACACCCACGATGATTCCGATCGGCACCCACAGCCTCAATGCCTCTATCTCCGGCCCAGTCGTCTCTTCTCCCTCGGACCCGAATGCTGCTTCTGCTGCTGCTAATCCGCTCGTCGTGATCATCCCCGGTGCTGGCGATGTAGCCTCATCCTATGTTGCTGTCGAGCGACTCCTGCGCCCGTGGACGCGCACGCTGTTGTACGATCGCTCTGGCCTCGGTCGCAGCGAGAAAGACCCTGACCCTCTGGACCCTGTTGACAATGATCTTGGGCGTCAGCTTCACCCAGACACAAATCCTTCGGACCCTGACCCTGACCCACCGACCCAGCCTGGATCATCTCCGAATCCGAATCCGAGTCCTAATCCGAATCCCCATAACACAACCACTGCAAGCGTGAAAGCCGCGGGGGAACTCCACCTCCTCTTGCAGAAACTAGGTCTCCATAACAATCCTCTAATCCTAGTCGCGCATTCATACGGCGGTATTGTCGCGCGCGAGTTCCTGCATTTATTCCCAGATGCAGTGGCCGGGATGGTCCTCTGTGACGCCTCGACCGAGCGCGCGAGTGACTTCTTCACTGTACCTGATTTGAATATCGCTGCTGTACTTGGGGATCTGAACTACGCGCGTGTTACGGGGTTAAGGGGGGATACGGTGCTGAGTGATGACGAGTGGAGGGTTCGAGCGAAGGATATCTTTGCGGGGGCTGAGGCTGCACGGGCTGAAGCGGCGTCGTTTGTAGAGGTCTGTGAGACGCTTAGGGATAAGCAGCAGTTTAGAAATAGGGCATTGGGAGAGAGACCGCTCAGTGTGATCCGGGCAAATTGTCCGAGGGATTATGAGCGGATCTATGAGGAGGGTGTGCGGGCTGGGAATGGGACGGCGGAGCAGAGAGCTGCGTTTCGGGCGTTGCTGGATCGGTGGGATGGGATTGATTGTGCGTTGCAGGAAGAGCAGCTTGGGCTTTCGTCTACGACGAGGTTTGTGAGGCTGCAGGACTGTGGGCATAATGTGCATCTTGTGCGGCCGGATGTTATTGTAGAGGAGGTGCGGTGGGTGAGAGATATCATTCTGGGAGCTGGAAGTATCTAGACTATCTAATGCCTGCGGTTCAGTTGATTGACCTCTCGTGCGTGCTTGTACACCAGGTCCTTTGCTTCGGCACTGCAGTCGTTAGCATGGTCTTACTGGGAGGGACCTTATACTGGAAGGCGTACTCATCGAGATAGATGGTGAACCCATCATCATGGTTCCGGCCATACGAATAGCCAGAGAACCCAAACTGCCAGAACAAGTCCGGCATCTTCTCATGTAGGCTGATGTTCTGCCATCCCCCAACAGCCTCTAGCCGCGTAATGTTCGAGACTGTCCCCAGGTTGTCCAGCCGTCCTTCGGGGGTCAACCAGCCTATATCGATCAGCATAACTCAACAAAGATATGTAAATAGATATACCGTATTCCTCATGCACAACCGGCTTCCCAACACTCCGCGCGGCCTCCGCATGGTCGACAATCCACTGATCCGTCCACGCAACCGTCTTCGTCCACCAATCCGGATACGAATGGAAGACCCCAAAGTCAATCGTCTCCAGCTCCAGCTCAGCCTCGAAATCGCCCCCGTCAGAGCCGTTGTATGCCCAGTCGTCTGACTCGTAGTTGAATCCTCCCTCTCCGCCCCACGTCACCAGGTGGTCCGGGTCAAGCGTCTTGATGAACGTGCTTATTTCGGATATCCACGAGGTGAGGAGCTCGGGACTACATCCGTCTGGGCTTTGGGGGAGATTGCGCTCCCCGTCTGCATTGCATCGAGGCTCGTTGGCGAGTTCCCAGGCCATAATCACTGGGGAGTCTCGGTACCGTGTGACGATCTCTTTGACGTACCGCTTGAAGGCTGTTTTGATTTGGGGGAGACGATAGAACTGTCCTGTCAGCACCAGAAACCCACCTTACCGAGCGATCCCAAGAAGTGACTGCAACTTACATCGTCATGATACCTCCCACCCAAGTTCACAGTATAAACATCCATCCCGCCATAATCGGCCCAGTTATTCGTCAGCGCAACAAGCAGCTTAATCCCCGCCTTCTCAGCCGCATTGACGACCTTATCAAACGGCTCTAGATCAATCGTCGACGTGCCATTCTTGTTCCACCACTGGAACACAATCTCCGTTGCCCCCGCCCCTTCGCCGCCGTAGTCGGGTAGACCCCCGGGTACGTATGTGGTGTTCTTGTCGTTGAAGCCCCAGGTGCGGAAGACATTGAGCCCAGCGCGTTTTGCGGCGGTCAGGCCGAGTTCGACGTCTGTTTGGTTCTGCTATCCCATTAGTGTCGGTCGTGATATATATTAGGTGGAGAGGTGGATACATTGTCGAAGGGGAAGTAGTACGCGTTACTGCCGGCAAAGTAGAAATCCTCGCCGTCGAGTTGGAATTTGTCCCCGTTTGTAGTTACGAAGCCCTCTCTGGCTGCTGCGGTCCCAGCAAGCAGGGCCAGTGATAGTGGTTTGGAGAAGAGCATGTTGGTGTTGCGGATAGCCAGTGCCTAACCAGCGAGCGGGCATACTTGGTATGTTATATATGTTATATATATATATATATCCATTTCGACACCCCCACTAGCTTTCTGCAGGAACCGGAAATTTACTTCTTACACCGGAGAAACTGCCGCCTTGGCCGTATTGTGTAGAGATTTCCCCGCAGTCGGAAGTCCGAGGGGAGGATGGCGAGATGCTCGCGGTTCAGCAAAACTGCTAGAGGCCAAGGTGCGCTAAAACGAGATTGACACGGACATCCGCACATATTCAAACAAAGGTACCAGGAACCTAACCCCTCAAGCTTGGCTATGGCCACATTGGTTCCTTGTGGTTTCATCCTCCCCAAGCGGAAATCCCGAGGTTATCCGCACGCCCTTGTGAAAACAAATCAAGCTAGTTCATGCACTCTTCCTGAGATCATCCTAGTGACATTTGAGAGCGGCACTCGTCATGTTTTGCTTTGAACAGCGGGGATCTTGGCATGCAATGTGCAAGGTCCTTGACGCGCTCTGCTTCATCGGCAGGTAGTTCATTGAGGTGATTGTATCGGGCCAGCAGAGAATGGTTAAGTTATAGTTCGGGATTGTGTTTTCAGTATTCTATTAGATCATGATGTAGTCTGTTATCAGCCAAACCACTTCTCTAAGGACTCTTTGTGATTACGCCACTCTCGCGCGACTTTATATTTCCCGCGAACATATCAATGTTATTGCTGGTGGCAATGGCAACCCTAGTCCACTTGTTTGTCTTGGATAGGATGAGATACCGCAATAGTATACCACGCTCAGAGGTACTCAGAGTGAAGTGTGTATATTAAGTAAATCTATAGCCGCACGCGCAACATTATCAAAATACAAAAAGAAGGAAAGTCAACTAAACCCTCCCAAAGAACCCTTCCTCCGTAACCCCCTTCGCCAACAGCGCCACAACCCCCCCACCAATACAAACAATGCCACTAAAAAGCGACAACTCCAAGAACCCCCCATATCGATCAACCAGAGCACCACTAACCGGCGGCCCAATAAGCGCCGCACACCCACAAACCCCCAATCCCATTCCCAAGTACGTGCCGAACTCCTGCGGATTCTTAGGAACCGACGTGAGCGCCGCACTACCGCCCGAGATGATCGTGCCGGACCAGAACCCGAAGATGGAGGAGAACACGATCAGTGCGGCGTTGGTTTTCACTTCGTTCATGCAGCAGATTATCACACCTGTTATGATTCCACCAATGCCTAGGGCGTTTATGCGTCCGAACCGGTCGGCGAGGATCCCCGGGATGATTCGGCCGAATGTGGACGCGCCGTTTGTGATTGCGATCAGGTAGGAGGCGAGGGTTGGGTTCATGCCGCGGTAGACGGCGTAGGTCGGGATGAAGAAGAGAGGCGTGAATAGGCCTAGGATCTGGAGGAAGAGGGAGAAGATGAGGAGGACGAAGAGGGATTGTTTGAATGCGCTGGGTATGAAGAAGGCGGTTGTCCTGGGTGGGAGTCGCGCGGTGACAGTGAGACAGGAGATGCCCATTGTAGCGACCATGATGAATGCGACGACGCGGATGGACCAGCCGAAGCCTAGCGACGTGCCGTTGAGCATCTTTGACAGGGCGATTGGGAAGATTACGCCGCCGATGGAGGAGCCGGCGATGGCCATCCCGAGCGCGGCGGCGCGTTTCTTGTCGAAGTATTGAGTTACGGCGGCCATGGCGGGGAATTGGAGGAGACCTGTAGAGATTCCGACGAGGACGCCTTGGGCGAGCATGAACTGCCAGTATTCTTTGCAGAGACTGGTCATCATCAGGGCGAAGACGTAGGCGATGGCCGGGGGGCGGATAACCTAGGGTTGTTAGGGCACGGCAAAGACGATCGAGGAAGAAGGGACCTACCCAAGCGCCGTATCGGTCAAATAGAGGACCTGCAATGGCTCCAGCTGCGAATTGGAGAAAGGCAGATAGCGATCCAATCCATGCAATTCGGTCTGAGGACTCTGATGAGAGCTGGTGCGCCGCATAGTATTCTTGCAGCACGCCGAAGGAGTTTGCGAAGCCGAGGGTCGAGAAAATCGTGCAGGCGGCGCCAATTGCAACAGACCAGGCCTTGAGACCACCGTCTGGAGCTGGACCGAAGTTTTCAGACGGCGCCTTGTCGCTGGCCTTCTCATCGATGTTGTTCGGTTGAGTGTGTACATTGGATGCCTCAGGATCCGAGGGCTGGAAGTCTGCTTTTGTGTCCGCCATTTCGTCAGTTCGCAAAATGCACTTTACCAGTCGAGAAGCAAATTGTCGTATACTGGACAGCACAGAAAGTATACTGGAGAAGCACAAAACAATCGATCGGCACAGCTCCTTATATGCTCCTGTTGCGCCGTCCGAGATGTCGGAGATACAACGGGGATTCGATCGGACTCGGCTCAAGCCGACACCGGAGCGGGAAATGGCGGGCGACACGGGCCAAACATGCACTTTTATTCACTCTTCCTGTCACCTTCAGAATTCTTTCCATTGCATTCCAGATGCATCAGATTGTCGAAGATTCCACTGGACAATTTCCCGGGTTAGCTGATGAGTCGAAATGATGGCCGGTGTTGGACCGGAGCGACGGCGCAGACGGCCAGCAGTGTACGCAGATCCGCTTCATGGTGAACAACAGCTAATTTTCCAGATCCTGCACTTTGTGCCGGAGACGCAAGATAAAATGCAACCGCGAAAGTCCCTGCAGCAACTGCGTAAGATCCAAGAATGAATCGTGCGTCTACGACGGTGATGCGACGCCGCTGCGATTTCGGGGCACGTCCGAGCTGGATCTTGCCAAAACATCGCCAGAACGCCATTCAGTGGGCCCTCCGGATGGTCCTGCATCGCAGGTTCCAAGCTATGCGTCTAGATCGCTGGCATCCAGTTCGAAGTCCTCGTTATCCCGGACGAGTCTTGCGTCTGCCTCCGAGGTGGAGTCCATGAAAAGCACGATTAGACGTCTTGAAGAGCAGCTGGTCAAGGCTACGCAGACAGCCAGTCCGCAGCCTCGTCCCACTCCCAATTCTAATAACATTGAAACGACTACTTCGCAGTTGGCCGGGACTTTTCATATTAACCACGGCAGCCGCGTTGACGCTAATTCGCAGGCCGTCAGCCGGAATCTGGTGATCCATAAAAGTAGGCTATTCGGTGCCAGTCACTGGGCGCAGGGTGCTTCAATGGTAGGCCTCCTCATTTACCAGGGATATCTAGGATACCTACTAACTACGCCAGTTTCGCGATGTCTTTGAGATGATCGAGCCGCATATGCGCGCCAACGGTTCCAAGGCAATCTCCGGAATGAAGAGGTGCAAGGATCTGGCGAGAATCATCAAGGCCCAACGGACGCCGCGATGGCCAACTCCGCCGACGACAGAACTCCCACCCAAAGGAATCGCCGACGAGCTTGTTGACTGCTATCTTCGCACAGTTGAAACGACCTTCCGAGTGTTGCATATACCCACCTTCAAAACCGAGTACGATGCGCTTTGGGTGTCGGATGCCGGGCCCAGCATCGCATTCACAGTTCAACTCAAGCTTGTTCTCGCCATTGGCGCCATCACGTATGATGAGCGCTTTTCTCTCAGGGCGTCGGCCAACCGTTGGGTCTATGAGGCTCATACTTGGCTCTCTGACCCGGACTTCAAACCGCGACTGAACATTCAATGTTTGCAGAGCAGGATTCTCCTGTTGATCGCGCGAGAGACGATAAATGTGGGCGGCGACTCAAGTTGGATTTCGGCGGGCGCTTTGCTCCGCACAGCGATGCACATGGGATTGAACAGAGATCCTTCTTGTCTACCGAATCGGACTACGGTCGCTGCTGAGATGCGAAGGAGACTGTGGAACACAATCTTAGAGCTGTCGCTGCAGTCTAGCATTATGTCCGGCGGGGCGCCTCTACTATCTGTTGACGACTTTGATTGTGAACCCCCCGCGAACTTTGACGACGAACAGCTCCTGACGGACGACCCGGTGCCCAAGGCTGACGATGAATATACCCAAACCTCAATCGCAAGAGAGCTCCGCAAGACCTATCCGCAGCGCCTTGCAATTGCACGGTTCTTGAATGATCTGGAGTCCTATGCGACCTACGAGCGCACCCTCCAATTCGACACAGAGCTTCGGGCTTCATACCGCGCCATTTGTAGAACACTAAAAGGGTTTAAGTCTGGACATGGGCGGACACCCTCGCAGTTTGAAACAAGGGTGCTGGATTTCATCATCCATTACTACTTCTGCTGTCTTCATATGCCGTTCTTCGAGCAGTCCCTCCGCGATCCGACGTACGCGTTTTCTAGAAAGGTGGTCATCGAGAGTGCGGTGAAGGTCTGGTGCGCTATCTACCCGTCGTCCAATATCATGGCAGCTGCTCCTCGAGACGAACGAGTGTCAGACCGAGATGATATGACGCGATTCGTGACGTGTGGATTTGGATTCTATCGCACAGGGAGCATGCTTGCGACCATGTTTGTGTTACTGGAGCTCAAGGCCCAGCTGCAAGACGAAGACAGCCTTGGCCCTAGTCCCTACCGCCAGGACTTGTTCGCTCTTTTGACGGATGCAAAAGTGCGTTTTTGGGATATGATTGAATGCGGGGAGACGAATATCAAGGGGTTCTTGCTGTCTACGTTGGTATCTGCCCAGGTCGAGGGGCTGATGCAGGGGTTGGGGCCGACTGAATTCCCACACCATCTGCTCCGGGCGGCAGAGCAGGCCGAGCAACGATGTATCGCGTTCATGGAGGATAAGGCTGCACAAGGCTACAATGGGATGAATATCGATGCCGTCAACGAGATTTCCGAGAATGCGGCACCGTTCATGGGCGACTGGGACTGCATCGTAAGTGACTACCCTGGGCCCTCTACCGCAATAATGATACTGACAGTCTATTAGATGTCGGATACAGATAACTTCTTTAATTTCGGCGATGTCGAGCCGCTGAGTTGGGTGCTCAACGACGAGAGTCGACCGTTTATGATGTAGGCAGTGCAGATCCCATGGCACGAATAATACGGAGGGATGCTATGTGGATCAACGTTGATTCTTTCCCTCCAGGTTCCAACTCTGTCATTGCAGCCTGGAGTCACTCAAACCAAATCAGGCAGCACCCACTACACAGCCTCATTGTTCCCTGCCAGTGCCCTATTTCAAGCCTGTCGCTCCTCACCCTGGCCTTCGGTCTTCCTTACTCTCGACTCACAAATACTTTGACCAAACCTTCGTAGTAAATTAGTACTTTGTACAACATCATCGGAATGGCTTCAGCTGATACTGAGTACTCTCAAACTCTGCAGCACATCACTGACGCCAAACTCGAGGAGCTGTCCAACAAAAGGCAGATCTTCCAGAAACGCAAAGCTGCTGCCTTGGAAGAGGCCGACTCGTTGGACTCTCGCATCCAAAAGGTCCGTGTTCTGTCGAAGGGCGTCAAGACCTGCTTTGATGTTTGTGTCGACGACGATGGGCGCATCTCGGACCAAACACACAGCAACCGTCAACTCGTCACCGAGCTTTCCAACCTCGATCGCTTCCTGAAGCAAGCCGAGTATGATCCTTCGATTTCAGTAGATACGCTGGAACGATGGCATCGCTCTTTGCTGTCGCTGCTTGACGTTCAGACGCTGAAATATGAGTATGCTACACTGTTTGCTCAGCTCACCATGGAGTGGCTGTCTGTGAAAAAGAATCCAAAGACCCGAGAAGGTGAGAATAAGAATGACGACTTTGAAGAGCTGGCCAGCGCCCGCAAGATGGAATCGAAGAGAAACTGGGAGGAAAATGTCTTCACGCCCGCGGACATTGACACCGATACTATCACGGCCTTCCTCGGTGACTTGTTCCACGGCCCATCTGGACCTGTTGACGATGAATCCACTGATACTACCAAGGATGTTGTTAAGGCTCTCGAGAGACTGCGCGAGAAGATCTCAAAATTCGAGAGTGAACTGACCTCGTCCACCCAGTTCAATCCCACTACACTGAAATGGGTCATAAATGGTCTTCTCAGTTCCGATTTACCCACTGAAAAGCAGCGGGCTGTTCTTAGGGAGTTTCTGAAGGACGACACAGTATTGACCGAGCTGGCCGATGTCCTCAACATGCGACTCGCAGCGTTGCACACTTGGTCCTGGGGCCCCGAAGTGGCGGTCGAACAGCGACGCCAACTTAACGGAGCCTACCACATTTACATGCACGAAGACCTCATCCAGGCGATCTTCCTGCAGTATCTGGGCGTCAAATGGTCGGTCTTTTTCAAGAAGTCGTTAATGGACTTTCGAAAGCTCAAGGGGGTTTGGAAAACCCCAAGGTCTAATGTCCCTGCCGAAGACAAGAAGCGCCGTCGGTTTTTCCTTGACTCCCGCGAAGAGAAGCCCAACTTGCAGATCGTCAAAGAGTCTATCCACCGCAATGCGTACTTCGTATCCCAGCTTCTGGATAACGAACAACAGGATAGGGAAGTGGGCGAGGGAGAGGTGGAAGCTGAGGCGGCGCCCGCGAGAAGAAGCGCCGTGCAACAACAACCCGTACAACAGCCCACAACGGTAAAACAGATCGCACCGCGTGCCCGTCGACTGCAGCGTATCGCGGCGCATATTGACTCAGACGAAGACATGGAATTTGGCCTCGTCGATCGCGGTGGAGAAATGTCCGAGCACGAAGACTCGTATGACTCGCACCCTTTTGCGCCGAAAGTCATGAAGCCCTCAAACCCGACGCAGGCGAAGCAAAACCTGCTACTCCTGCTGAGCGCCGATATCACGATCAACAAACGACTTTATGGTGAGATTACATGCTTCCGCGCTCAGTATGGGTCCCTATATCCGAGCTTGCCTCACGCAACAATTCTGGCGGTTCTCAAGTTTCTTGGTGTGTCCGAGAAGTGGACTGGCTTTTTCGAGAAGTTTCTTGCTGCTCCTCTGAAGTTTGTTGACGAGCCTGACGTCGAACCCCGGCTCCGCCGTCGTGGTACCCCTGGGTCCCACGTCTTGAGCGAAGTGTTTGGCGAGGTCACCCTGTTTTGTCTCGACTTCATGATAAACAAGGAGAGCAGCGGTGAGTCCTTGTGGCGAGTAAATGACGATCTCTGGTTCTGGTCGCGGAGCCAGGACACTTCCGTAAAAGCTTGGAAGGGTATCCAAAGATTCAGCGAGACCATGGGTCTCCCCATCGGCGACAAGTCTGGTGGCGCCCACATTACGGCCAAAGATGGGCCCAAGACCACTATCCAGCCAGAATTGCCAAACGGCAGAATCCAATGGGGGATGCTGTATCTAAATCCAGAGTCCGGCCGTTTCGAGATCGATCAAGAGATGGTAGATGACCACATTGACGAGTTGAAACGCCAGCTCGAGGATAAAGAAGCCAGCATTTTCGGCTGGATCCAGGCCTGGAACGCCTTCGCGTCGACCTTCTTTACCTACAACTTCGGCACGCCCGCAAACTGCTTCGGCCAGCAGCACATCGACATGATGCTGCAAACCCACGAACGCATCCAGCGCGAGATTTTCTCATCAGAGCAGGGAACTGGTGATCGCAGCGTCATCACCTACCTCCGCGAGACCATCCAGTCCCGCTTCGGGAACACTTCGATTCCCGACGGGTACTTCTTCCTCCCGATCGACCTGGGCGGCCTGGAACTGTCCAGCCCTTTCATCAACCTCGTCGGCCAGCGGGACTCCATAATTGCAAGCCCAGATACCCTCCTCGATGACTTCTTCAGAGCTGAACACGAGAAGTATATCTCTCTGAAGCGCCGCTACGCCGCAATAGACAAAAGCTTCGTCCTCGCGCGGAACAGGGGATTCCGTCCCGTCGACATTGACGACTTCATGTCCTTTGAGGAGTACACCCGCCACCGCGAACTCGTAAGCTACGGACCGGGGCGTCAACTGGTTCACGTCTACGATGAACTCCTCAGCCACCCCTCGCAGCAGGTGATCCAATACGATTCCACGGGCCCGGTCGCCGTGGGACTCGCGAAGGTAAAGAACCAGAAAGGCCTGAGCGGGATCAAGGGCGAGTGGAACGACATGTCGCCGTACTGGAAATGGGTGGCGCAGCTGTACGGACCTGAGATTGTGGATCGTTTTGGTGGATTTAATGTTGTCGACCACGGGCTGCTACCTATTGGCCTTATTAGCCAGTTTCGCAGTGGGAGGGTGAGTTGGCGTGAAGAGTAGCCTGCTGTAATGGATTGACGGGTTATATGGTATCGGTACACCACTATTTTGTGCAAGTGTATTTTCTGCGAGATTTACCATCGATTGGTACCGAATATCATTGCTACGGGCATTAAGTGTTGAACTGCAATGGAGAGACCAACCAAAAGGTAGAAGAGCCTCAACGTTGCGTCGTCCAGCATTGTGCGGAAGGAGCAGGATCGCACCTTCTTAAATACATTGATCATAGATGGAAAGAGCGACCGCAGAGATTTATGTATACTATCAAGGAAGGTACGAATACTTCTTTGGCAGGCACAGAAAACCCATTGCGCCTTCCAAATGTGGCTCAGCTCGAATAGGTAGGATCAAGTACAGCTAGGTACCCTATACTCCATTATCAGTATTCCCTACATAGTACAGTTCTTAATTATCACGAGAAGCATCCGTATAAAGTCACATTCAATTTACGACCTCATTACCTCATATAGACTACGAAACAGAATACCTCTTCCTCATCCCGTCAATTGCCAAATTTACCAGTCCCCTTACATTGCCTGCTGCTGTAATATCAGACAAACTGATCTGTATACCCAGCCGCTTCCTGGCCCATGCCCTGGCTTCAATTGCAATGAGAGAGTCAATAGGAATACCAGCCAGCGCCTTCAGGTCAGGTTTCGCGGGAGCTTTGGAGTTTGGCGACTTGATCATATGTCCTACCTTTACTATCAGGAATTCCTCGGTCGATGGGCGGTTGAGGACTTCCGGCTCGGACTCCACCTGGGCTACAAAGTCGACGATGTCGTCCACGGTGTCGGGGTCTTGTTGCCGTCTCTGGGCTCGGTTATTAAGGATCGCGAGCCGGGTGTCACCGCGTTGTCGGATCCAGGGGGCTGTTGGTGTAAGACCTAGGATGATGTGGTTGGGGTCATATCGACTCGCTAGCGAGGACCGCAAAGACGTCGAATGGTATATCAGGGTCTCGACTGCATCTAGCATTTCCATTTCTTTGATGAATTGGAATTCGAATCGGCCGCTGAATATTTTGGTTAGCTCTGGACTGCGACTCACGTAGCCTATATCTGCTACTGGACCGAGATCGAGGACGGAGGCAGGTTGGCCGAGAGCAAGTCTGTGTCTTTCCAGCGCGTGGATGAATGTATTAGCTGCTGAATAGTTGCACTGGCCAGTCATTCCGGCAATGCCAGCTATGGATCCAAGCATGACGAAGAAGTCTAGAGCTGTGTTCTGGCATGCCTGGTGCAGGTTCCAAGTACCGCTAACCTTGGCCGTCAGTGGGATAGTCCAGTCTTCGAACGTCATACGCTCGAATGTTATGTCCTAGAAGAGGATGATTAGCAAGTCTGCTTCTCAATGTGAGGGTGAACGTACCTTCAAGGCTAAGGCGAGCTGGAAGACCCCTTTGACTGGTTTCGGGCTGTGCGATATGGCCTTTTGCACATCCGACATATCGGCCGCTGTACCCTGGATGGAGATGACATCGCAACCCTGGCATTTGAGCTCGTCTGCAAATGTTCGATGTTCCTCGGTTGTTCCTGCGCTTGGGGAGAGATATACTAAACACCGAGCCCCGTTTTCCACCATCCAGTTCGACAAGGCGCGTCCTAAACCCCCTAGTCCGCCGCTGAGAAGATACGCATAATCGGGTGAAAATGTAATTTCCGCACGGGTATCCCTCGTAGGTAGTGTGTTAAGGTCCTCCGGTATTCGAACCAAAATCTTTCCAATATGCTTCCCAGTTTGCATATGGCGAAAGGCAGCCGGCACATCGGCTGCGTCAAAGCAGGTCACTGGCGAAATAGGCCCTACGAGACCTTGATTTACTGGAATAGAGCTGCAGGAGATTAGTATGAAAGCCTCAGAAACCCTGGGTATAACCCACAAATCAGCTGACTGATCCGTCGCTTCTTCCATATACTCTCCTAGGTCCACGGTAACGAAGGATCTTCTTCCCACAAAGTGTTTCATGGGGAGCATCGCATCGCCCAGTACATCCCTCCTGCTGATATCGAACATGGTCCCGCCTGGAGCTACACATTTCCACGACGTCTGGAGTAGTTCGCCACTTAGAGAGCTCAACACTATATCTACTCCACGCCCACCAGTTTCCCGGATTAGGTCGGTATAGAATGAGGAATCGCGCGAGTGGAATATATCAGATCGCGGAATACCGAAGGTGTCCATCAAATAATGCGCCTTGGCATCATTGCCGACGGTGGCATATATCTATCCTCATGAGAAATGGAACACAGGCAGAATTCCTGGAGTTACCTTGGCGCCTATGCCTCTGCATATCCTGATAGCCGCGATGCCAACCCCTCCAGCGGCTGCATGGATCAATACGGACTGCGCCAATGTTAATAAAATACCTCTATTGAGTGAATTCGGTGGCAACATACCTGGCCAGGCTGCAGTTTTCCCATTCTCAAAAGACATTGTGCTGCGGTTAGAGAGACAATTGGGGAGGTGGCGCCCTCCTCCAGTGACCACTCTCTGGGTAGAGGTATTACTTTCATGCAAGGCACTATAATATGCGTCGCAAAACATCCTGGCCCGAGGAATATCACTTTGTCTCCAGGCTTGACGGTAGATACGCCAGGTCCTACAGACTGGACCACCCCACTCCCTTCTAAACCAAGTTGGTCTGGGGTTGCAATAAGCCCCAGGGCTGTGATGATGTCCTTGACTGTTGTTAACATTGCAATTTTGTACAGGAGTCTATTTACCTTGAAGTTTAGTCCAATATATGCCACCCTGATGAGAACCTCTCCCGCGTTCGGGTTGGAAAGCGCATCTTCTCTCCAAAACATCGAGTCCAGCAACCCTGTAGATTCGATCCCTAAGCTCCTAGGGGTAGAACCTTGCACTGAACTCTCCAGCTCCTTTCCCATATCTGCGATCTCGAACCTTCCAACATGAACTACTCCGTTGCGGAGTACATATTCCTCGCGCCTCGATTCATCTGACACTTGAATCCGACGAAGGTGGTCGTACACCCGTACCAGATGGGAGATGGTATTCTGGTCAAACTCCTCGACATCAAGCACTGACAAACTCGTGCCATCTGTATGCGCTTCCCCATGAAGCGCACGCAAAAAGCCATGGATCAGGCCATATCGTGGATCGGCACAGGCCATCTGCGACATCCTGGTTACCCATAGCACACGTTTGACCGACGGGCTGAGTAGGAATGTCTTTAGGTGCTGGAAACCCTCTTCCGAAATATTGAAGAGGAACGGCCCTGTTGCGTCGAGTAGCGAGATGGTATCTCCCTCGCTCGGAGGTGGTTGGTCCAGGGTACATATGTTGACTTGATGTTCTTTCGTTGTGAATTGCTTTGCGACATCCACAATCCATTGGGAATGTTTTCCTGGGACTAGGAGGTTAACTATTGCCGGTTCTACTCGTGGCAGCGGGCTGCTGGAGACTAGGTTGACGAGTAGACTGGTCTGCTCGTGGATTGCAAAGTCGATGCCGTTGAATCCAGCGGCCTTCATTTCCTGCCTCCATCGGTCTACAGAGACATAGGGCTTGTCGACACGCTGGTCAGATTCGCCTACCCACCAGCCTGGTAGTAGGCCCTGTATGTGGAATTAGCAGCACACCCCTAATACACCCTCAGGGGGAAGCATACGAATATATACTCGGCTCCTCGGCATTCTGGAATGCAGATTTTGTTAATTCTTGCCATGTTGAAGTGCAAACGCATGTGAAAACGTACCTTCAGCAAGTTCCTGCAGGAACAACCGACCACCCGGGGCAAGAAGTTTCCTGATGTTGGACAGCGATCTATTAAGCCTGGGCGTAGCATGGATGACCTATTCGAGCACGGTGAGACCCCAAACCAGCGAGGAGAGACAGGTCGAACATACATTAGAGGCGATAACCAGATCATACTTCCCCAGCTCAATACCCTGCGACACAGGATCTTCACTAATATTCAGAACCGCGTACTCCATCCCATCATACCTCGAGAACCTCTCCCCTGCCGCCGCCAGAAAGCCCGCCGAGACGTCGCTGAATGTGTACTTTGAATATAGCCGACTACCATCGGGGGCGTGTAGATATTCCAAGAACCGAGCTGTTGCGCTGCCCGTCCCAGCTCCTACTTCGAGAATATTCAGTTCCGGATTCGAGTGGCCCAGGGTAGTGAAGAACTCGTTGCATGAGTCGAAAGATAGAAGCACATCGTAGACGTCCTTCAAGCCGTCGTTTTCCATTAGGAGGTGCAGGGGATTAACTGTGCCCTCGAACACACCCACAATGTTGTCCAGTACCCGGTGCATGCAGGCGACTAGAGGAATGAGTTGAGCGTATTCTTCGGCTTTCTCGGTCAACCATGCCATCATCTGTAGTGGAGCAGAGGAGTCAAAGGGGCAGTCCGGTGCGTATCCAAAGTCGGAGAGCCTCCATGTCCCTTGTTTCTGGATCCTGGATTGACCGATGCTGAGCCACCGTTTGTACTTGAGAAGGTGATCCTCTGAAGGTTCAATGTCCTCTACTCGAGTCGCAGTCTCGGCTATAAAAAGGTCGACCAGCCTGTCGCGGACCTCGGTATCGAGTGTCAATGGTGGTGGTGGCTTTGTCATCGATGCCGCGGGTATAAAATCGATATGAGGCTTCCAGACTGGCCTGGATGCCAGGTCGGCTTCCTTAACAGCCGTGGGGCCATCACCTAGAATATGGAGCCGTGCGCCTGTAATTGACAGCACAGTTTCCTTTTGGTCGTGAGACATGGCACCCACGTCTCCAAGGATAAAGTTGCCCTTTCCTGCATCTGTTTCGGCTTGCACATAGAGCTCTTCAGTTTCCGGACTGATGAAAATGTCTTCGAATAGAATAGGAAGACTCCGGATATTGATATTGCGAGTGAGGCCTCGAAACAGGGCGACTGAAAGCAGTTGTAGACATCTATCGATAGTCGTTGGATGCATGACATACCGACTGGGCGACACTTTTGCCGTCCTGACCATGCCCGTTGCTACGTGCCGTATGGGGTCTGCAGAGATGTCGTCCATGCCACGGAACTCACGGTTATAGTCCATTCCAATCTCCCGGAGTCCTTTATACCAAGTCGCCGAAGAGACTTGCCGCTTGAGCTGCGTGCCATCTACCAGTGGCATATTGGACGGGACTGAGGACGGAGCAGCTCGCACTTGGCCGACACATAGGCGTGTTGTTTCACCGGCCTGGACGGAGGTAATCGAAAACTCATACCAATCCGAGTCCTGGATATCAGAAATCCGAGCTGATCTCATGTTGGTGATGAGTTCCACCGACTCGTTGCTGTCGATGAACAGGGCGCTTTTCAGGACGAGATGGTTAATCTGGTATTTCAAGGTCGATGAGTTTGTTATTTGCTGAATTGCTTCCCCGGCCATTGCGATATATCCAGCACCAGGGAAGAGTGTCTTTCCCAAGACCCTGTGTCCGTATAGCCACGGGGCATCGTCAAGAGATAGTGTGTTCCGCCATGAGGGCTCTAGGTCTGTTGACCCTAATACTCGAGAGCCTAGTAGTTCATGGTGGGGATATTTGCGGAGTCTCCAGGCCTCGACTGCAGGTGTCTGGCTCCAGTACCTGGTATCATGCTGCCACGGGTATGGAGGTAAATCCACAAGCAGGTTTCCCTCGCCGTTGATTGCGCGAAAGCTGACAGAGGCACCTGCATTGTAGAGGTTTCCGGCAGTGTAGAGCACAGATGTTTTTGGGTCTTCTCCTCGTATTAGGGATGGTATATAGGAGCAGGATTCCCCGTGTTGGTGCTCAGAGAGGATCTGTCGTAGTGGTCCAGAAAGGGCTGAATGGGGTCCGATCTCAACGAATACCGAATTTGAAGTGTCCTCTTTGGAATCCAGTATCGCATTAGTTGCAGCTAGGAAGAGCACAGGGGACTCTAGGTTCCGTCGCCAATATTTACCGTCCAACTCAGACAGGTCCGTAATACGTGCCCCAGTGACAGACGAGAAGAACGGCACCATGGACGAACTACCTCTTGATGATAGCCCCTGAAGTGAAGCTTCATATTCGGCCGCAGCGTCCTGCATATGGGGAGAGTGGTATGCTTTGTCGACGCGGAGCAGGCGGCACAGGGAATCAGGGTCATGAGATTGAATTCTTTCCATAATTCGCTCCAACACATCTCGGTCTCCTGACAATGTAACACTCTGATGGCTATTTTCGCAAGCAATCACCACTCCTTCGGTCAGGTAGGGCGTTACCTCCTCGCGGCCCATACTGATGGCGGCCATACCCCCTCGGCGTTGCACTTTCTGCAAGATTTGGCCACGATGATAGGCGACTCTAATCGCCTCTTCGGCAGTGAGAGCCCCGGCAGCATACGCAGCTGCTATTTCACCACTAGAGTGGCCGATGACGGACGCCGGCGTAATTCCCCAATGGGCCAGAAGGTCCACGAGGCCGATTTGAATGGCACAACATAATGGCTGTGCAAATTCTGCCGAGTTCAGTTGGTGTGAGCCGTTATCATTGCAGAGAAGATCTATCCAAGCTGTTAGTGGATGCCTTAACTCATTTCCGGTGACAGGATATTAACCTTGCAACGTCCATGCTGGTGGGTGTTGCAGTGTTTGGAGGGCAAAATCAAGCAATTTGATGCTCGACCGGAACCGATCAAAGGACTGTATCAGCGATTTTCCCATCCCTGGCCACTGTGCCCCCTGGCCTGTGAAAACAAACGTGGTCTCTGGTGTGGATGCAGTGTCAACAGCGCCGAGATTGAACGAGCCGGTTACCGATTCCTCGGTGGCCAGCATAAATGCCCGTTGTGTGAGGTGTTCGCGACGCTCCCCCAGTGTGAATGCAAGGTCGGCAATATGTTTTGGATTTCCTTCGATGTAGGTTTCTATGTCTTCTATTCGTTTGCGAAGCGATTTTTCACTGCTGGCTGAGAGTACCAGGAGCCGGGGATGCGTTGTGTTTAGAGCTGGGGGAGCAGTACTGTCCAGTCCAAACGAGGACGCAGAATCTAAGATAACCTTTCAAATAGTTAGCTCTCTTTGGCTGAGATGTGAGGCGTAATTGGTAGCTAACGTGGACATTTGTTCCCCCTACGCCGAAATTGTTCACGCTGATTCTCTCCTTTCGACCTTGTGGCCATGCCATCTCATGTTTCGGCACTATTAAGCCTGCTCTCTCGAATGGAACTTCATCTTCAGGTCAGTAACTGGAGTCTACCTGCTGGGTTATTTTGGGTGGCTTACTCTTTGGGTTCGGCTCGACCATATGAATGTGTGGTAGTATGGTCTTCCTCTCGAGGGACACCACGGCCTTGATGAGACTCGTAATACCTGACGTACCCTCAGAATGGCCGAAATTAGGCTTCACCTACAATATCATCAGAAGTAAGTATTCTAACGGACAAAGGTACCGACCGATCCAACGTAGATGCCACTGGGAAAGACCTTAGTCACCGCAGCCATCTCTGTGACATCCCCTACCATTGTCCCAGTCCCATGGCACTCAAAATATGCGGTGTCGTCTATGGAATCAATACCCGCCTTTCTATACGCATTCCGAATAAGTGATTCCTGTGCATCTGCTGAAGGTGTCGAGAGGACCACTGTCCGACCATCGTTATTTACAGCTGTTGCTCTGATCACAGCGCGGACTCTGTCCCCATCTCGCACTGCATCCTCCAGCGGTTTTATTAAAACGGCATTCACGGCTTCCGCGCGTCCAAATCCGTCTGCGGATGCATCGAATGTCTTGCATTGTCCCGATGGGGAGAGGACTCCGCTACTTGCCAGGTTCATGTGTAGTGTCGGGGTGAGAATCAGGTTGGCTCCTCCTACAAGCGCGGACAAACACTCACCGGAGTATAGGGCTTGACAGGCTTCATGCAGGGCTACCATGGACGAGGAGCATGCAGTTTCAATCGTCATCCTATATGTAGTCAGTATCCGCGGAGGTTGCAGTAGTAAAAGAAAGGACTCACGTCGGTCCATGCAGGTCCAAATTCCACGCGATATAGCTCGACAAGAAGAAACTCCCTGCTGCAGCGCCAATCATCGGGTTCCGATGTTGACCATCTTTGAGCGTGAGCTCTGCCCAATCCGAACCCCAAGCACCGATATAACAGCCAATCCTGTCCCCGCGGTATCCGGTTTGTCCTGCATTCTCCAGGCATTCGTAGACCACTTCCAGTAACAGCCTCGCGCGAGGGTCCGACCCAGCTGCCTCCACTTCAGATAGCCCAAAGAACGAAGCATCCATCATGGCGACGTCATCGTCGATGAAATATGCCTTCTGGTTTTTCATCGAGTAGGGTATGTCTCCGTCATTGTGGAATCCATTAATGTTGAATCTAGATAGGGGGACATCGCATAGGCCGTCCTTGTGGTCCCGGAGGAATTCGTACATGGCTGGGATGGAATTTACTCCTCCTGGTAGTCTGGCAGCCATTCCCACGATGGCGATAGGAGGGGGGCCTTCATTCTGCATTTTTGGCGACGCCGCAATTGTCGGCTGTTCGGTCTTAGGGATTTCATTGGAAATTGTGAGGCCGGCCACGTCAACCCTGATCTCGCCATTTGTATCCATTTGGTCCAGTGGTGAAAGCACAAATAGTGACTTCTTGCCTGGGCGTAATTCCCAGCGTTATCATGAGAGAAAATGAGCGACGACAGTGTCATGGCCATGAAGTAAATATTGCCCATCTCCTTGGAATCCGAGGGTGTTATATTTCTCAGGAACCAATATGGCCACGCTTCCTTACTGACCAGACTTGCAGCCCTCATTGGACATCCACTGTAGCACCGAGTCCCATTGTTAGTGGAACTGTAGTTAGCTTCCACGTCTGTGCAATCTCAGTTAATGGCCAGAGCTGTCTGTTGCCGAATTTGGAGGGGCCAGACGCGTCCATCAGCGCTGCACTATAACACACAGAGAGCCTAAACCTGGCATAGAAGGTTCGAACACGGGCCTTTGGATGGCTGGAATGCAATATATTACACAGGTGGTGCTTGCACTACAACCCCTAAAGTTTGTACCCTCCGGCTGCTGCCTCGTGTTTCTTAAGGGGAAAGTTCGCTAATGGCTTGTGCAATTCGTCTCCATATACGCTCTGCTCATGCGAAGGGCCTGCAGTGCGTACTCTCAAGGTCATATCTTACCAAGCTTCAGGCACGTTATTTATTGCAGTTCGTCGGCATAGACCAGCAAATCAGCTATGAACCAAAAGATGCAGTCTGCCGTGCCACCAGATGAGTATATTCAGCATTTCAAGGACCAAGTTGTCCTTCTCACCGGGGCTACTGGCAGCCTGGGCGGCTGTCTGCTGTACAAGCTAGCAATGCGATTACCGACTAAGAAGATCTTTGCCTTATGTCGGGGGTCTGTTGGTGAGGCAGTCCGTAAGTGGGAATCCACCATGCCGCAGCAGATTGACGACATACTTGACTCTGGCAAAGTTGAGTTGATCACCGGTGATCTATCCAGGCCAGGCCTTGGAATCGATCCAGCCGTCCGCTATAGGATGCAGAATGAAGTCACTGCGGTTATCAACACAGTCGCAAATATCTCCTTGGTCGAGAATCTGGGAAAGTCCGTTCGAGACAATTGCCAAACTGCCATGGCACTATTCCAAATGGCATCCGAATTCCGTCATGTTCAGCTTTTCGTTCACTTCTCGAGTCTGGCTGTGAATAGCTTTCTCTCAGGAGGCGTCGTCGAAGAACGCCTGTATCCCTCACCAAACCCTAATCCCGATCCAGTGGAAGAACTCGCCGGGCATCCAGGCACAGACTGCTCCCAATTGCCATTGGATGAGAGGTACGCCTGGCCATACGGACAGGCAAAACATTTAGCAGAGCGTCTCCTCCTTCGTCAGCCCTGTCCGATTCCAGTGCTTATCATACGACCATCTGCCATCGGGCCCGCCATCGCAGAGCCGTTCGCCTTATACGGTCCCGATAAAGCAATTCCAATGCACACTCTGCTTCTCTGCTTCAGCATGTCTGACCTTGATCGTGTTGGAAACTCCGACCATATTTTCGAGGAGGTCCCCGTCGATCTCGTGGCCAATTGCTGCCTTCTCCACCTGGCTCATAAAACCACCGGTGTTGTCCACTGCGCCTCGCCTCTGTACGTTCGCCAGACAGTAGCGGGTATCATGTCCACCGCAAAACAATGTATTTCTGCGTCAGAGATCGCCGCGCTCTTCACCAAGCCGCGCTCCTCTACCGCGCTCATGTGGCAGACCAAATACAGGGTAGAGAATATAGAAGAAGCGATAGCCTGGGATGTGGAATGCAAGCGGTCCGAATACCAGAAGCTGGTTACTGGTCCCTTAGCTCTCTGTCCGGTTGGGCATGATCCACAGTTACACCTGGAACGGCGGATTCGAAGGATGTATCGTGTGCTGGTAGATAACGGCGACGAGGGCTCTAGTTAGACTGTCTTTCTGTCTACTTGGGCGGTACATTGATATTTGACTATACCCCGGTCCAATCAGACAAAGGCATATCTTTGCGCACGGGCCCGTGTATGTTATAAAAATGCAATGTATCACAATTACACAGGCCATTCTGTATTCCTATCACAACATGAGGGTCGCGTAACAATGCACTGTAGGTGACCGCACAGCTGTAACCTTGCAGCCGCAAATCAAGAAACAGACATAATCACCACCACGCGTCGTCCTAGTTAGTCGGGCAGTTTTCTCATCATCACGAGCATGTGATGTGGTCCTGGTGGAGAACAGGAAAGCCAGCTTATTTCTGCGCAACAGCCACCCATGCAACCATCTCGACCCTTGCCATTGCCCTCTCCTCCTCGCTCAGACTCTCACGGAGCTCCTTGACCCATTGCTCCTTCTCATCCTCGGTCCACCCATTTGTAACATAGCCTTGAAACGATGCTTTCATGATGTCCACCAAATCATCGACGTCATTCCCTCTGTATCCCACCGTTCTTTCCTGAACCTGGATCTTCCCACTCTGAAACCCTCCCTTCTCCAGCACCTCCACAAGCCTTTCCTTCGTGAGCCACTCCTTTGGCATGGGTATTTCCCACGGTTTTGAGTCCGGGTGGACTCTCAGCTGGGCTTCGTGAACTGGCCTGAGGTACCCGAGCTTCGACCAAGTCGATATAAACGCAGTCCCCCCGGCCTTCAATGTGCGATACACATGACCCGCGGCCTTCTCAGCCTGTGGGAAGAACGGAAACCCTAAGTTCGTATACGAATGCGTAAACATGTTATCAGGGTACGTCAAATCCTCCGCATCCATAACAGAGATCGTCAATCCGTCGTCGCCATCCTTTACCCATCCTTTGGCACGAGCCATGTTACTGAAATTAGCAACCATGGACGGGACGAGGTCTGCTGCGAATATCTTGGGTTTTGCCTCGGGGAACAGACCCAGGATTTCGGATGTCATTATCCCAGTCCCGCAGGCGTTGTCGAGGATTATAGATGATGTTTCTACCTTTGGTTCAAGGGTTAGCAGGAACTGCGCGACTTCCCTGGTGCATCCGCCGGTCATTCGCTCGTATGCATCGCTGGACTTGTCGAATGCGGCTGCTGCGGTTCCGGGTGCTGGGGTGGGTGCTGAGGACATCTTTTTTAAACCTGGTATATACTGTTATAGACTCTTTGAGTGAACTTGCTGCTTTCCTATCTGATGGATGTAAACGAGAACGACGTCGCTATCAAAGGTTGGTATATGTGTTGGAACGCGCACCACCAAGGTACGCGCGTGGCTGAGACCTATGAGGGCCTTCATCCAATATGGCATCGACGTCTGGCATCTTCTTCGTATTCATATATCTTAGCCTCTTGTCACAACATTTGGCTGATGATTGGGCTGATGATTGGCCATCGGATCAGAGCCATTCGAGAGGTGTGTACCGGATGGAGGGCAGGTGAGTCAACACCAGCAAAATTAGAGTATGATAGTAGCACTATTGAAATTTAATCAATACAGAATAAGAAATAAATAGGAAGTGATTGTCTGATTATTTGGGATTATTATTCCGTCTTTTTTTCGAACTAATATATATAATTGCCGGTGGCCTTACTTCCACTCTGTAGCTCTTGTTGGTTCTAGACCAGCGCCGTTTCTCGGTACATTATCATGCATAGCCGTGCTATTAGCTATATACGGTTTCATTGACAGCAAAAGGGTGAAGTAAATCCTTCACAACTGCAATATATCCATCTGTTCGCGGACTTCCATGCCAACACCAGCACGTGACCGGATGCGCCTTTTTCGCGTTTTCTGCCAGGGATTAAATCTCACATCGCGCCTTTCCACATCGCAAACATTTTAGAATTCTGTACATAATGCGAATATTTCAGTTGGCGTTATGTTATACCTTTCACAGATGACGCCCCTGTGTCGACAGCAGCTACGCTTAAAAGCGCTGCGTCCTACCGGTAATACGCGCTTCGTTCTGAGCCTGGCCGAGACTCGACCGGTTTACCGGTACATTCATAAAAAGCACTCATCCTCAACATGCAAGAAGCAGGCCCAAACTGCACAGGATGAGAATATACCGGCACACAAATTGTCCCCCCTTCAGCGGGAGTTCTGGAATTGCCGCTCCACGTGGCGACGGGCGGGAATCAACACCCTACGATGCCTGATCGGATGCTCCATAGGCGACTTTTCGGCCCTATGGATGCTGCAGACGTATTTCCCGGATCTGGGAATGGGGACTATCATGGCTGCGTCGAGTATGTACCTACATTATCCCTTGCGACTTGTACCTAATTGGAATGCACTGCACCGCACCTCTTGTGCCTTTAATGTGCTTCGTACTAACGGCAAACAGTGGCCTCAGGCATCACAACATCGATCATACTGGAGACGGTCCTCCTTCGACGCGGCCCTGATCGGCTTTCGTGGTCGATGGCCGCTCGGACAGCAATGGGGATGAGTCTTGTCTCGATGTTGGCGATGGAGGCTGCGGAGAACCTGGTCGATTACCATCTTACTGGGGGTGTAGTCGCTCTCGATGACCCTCGTTTCTGGATGGCTGCTGTGGTCTCTGTTGGTGCTGGCTTTCTCGCGCCGTTGCCGTATAATTATTGGCGGTTGAGGAAGTTTGGGAAGGCTTGTCATTGATTTTAACTTGGTAGTGAGGATTGTATATATACTATGTTGACCAAATGCATCTGAGGAATCGCCACTCTGATTGCTCATGAAACCTGTTCTCCATTGAGGCTTACTTTTGGTTAGTCATTCTGTTAGAGCCCGACTTGAATAGTTTCTATCGAGCTTTCTAGCCTTGCATTATTTGTTCGGGGAGACGCACAGACAAGATTTCAGATTGGGAAGTGGATTGCGGACCAGCCTACGTACACCGGAGAGCTGAGAGAAATTTCAGTAAATATAATCAGCGATGCCTCAATGTGCCCTGTTCGGCAATGTCCTTTCGCTGCCCGAAGCCTTTGTCCGTTCGTCGTACCATATGGGTTTGTTGAGTATTTTCCTCGCGCCTCTACACTGGACTGAATGGTTATGTGCAGCAAATGAATTGCATGATATCACAATGAGATCGCAGGAATTCTCTCAATATACTGCGCCTCCACGATCGACGGTATAACAAGGTTCAGGGGCTTGTCATGTTGCGAGCTGAGCCTTCAGCGCACATACCCCCACCCCCCAATGCTTCTATGGAGCATATAGACTTTGGTGCTGACATGGCCATCGTCATCATCAACTTGATCATTCTCTCGCTGGGAGGCAGCATTGGATAACATCAACGGGTCTAGACAAATGAGATTGTTTGAGCTGCTCTACGGTATAGTTATTTTTGTCTTAACTCCTAGGCTATGTATCTCTTCGTTACGACTAAACGAATCAGCATGCCAGTCCTTTCCTTCCAAAACACGGCGAGCCTCGTCAGAAGATTCCCACCAAGCTCTGTGGATAGTTCCCAAACCTAAAATTACCATGTTGGGCCAGGCTGTACTCAGTACTCACCCTGCCTATTCCAGTAGCGGTTAAACGCCGCGGTTGCGCAGGCATTGGAGTATTGTGGGCTTCCATCTATCACCTCCAGATGCACCACGCATGCAGAATGCTTTATCAGTTCACCGGCATTACTTCGGGCAAGCTGAATTCGTCGGAGTATCCGAGAGCTAACTGCCTAAGCGGAGCGTGGTTCGCTAATACCGCGCAGCCAGACCAGAGATAACTACTTTCACACCTACTAAGCATTTTAACTCTGTACCATCAAGGTATCCAGCTCACCCAGTTGACAGTTCTAAATTAGGAAAAGGCATAGGCAGCAGAGGATAGGGCCACAAGTTGCTTGCGAGTTGCTCCACAGCCAACTGCACCGATATTATCAACTGTAGGAGGCTGCAAGGCTAAGCAGCCCCTGCAAGGCGCCGAGAGGCTCCGCCACGCCCGATTGAAGGATGGACACGTCAATTTTCTTCACGTTGGCGTAAGTTGTCAGTTCCCCCTGGGGTAAGCTGATGTCGATCATGGGCGGCCTTAACAGGGATCTTATCCTGTCAAGCTCAGTTCACAGCCCTTGTGCTTGCGAAAGCCATCAACAGCCACCCGCTGTTAGGTAACTGCTAGTCGATGCTTGGCTCGTCTTCTGAGGTTGTGGATTGAATAAGAGTTCTGTTTGCTTTCCTTCGCTCCCGTTGACAGGGATCATGCGAGCTTCCCCACAAATTTGGCGAACTTGGCGCACGCTATGCCCTAGATTGGACTTTGCGTAAAGAATCGGAGTACAGAACTGCCGAGATTTCTCCTGAAATTGGGAGGCCTAGAATCTTAGCTTTGGGCATAGAGATGTATTCCTTCGCCTACTAGGTTGAATAACCGCATTCCTCACGGTATTGAACGACCATACAAATTGGAACTGGAAGGGCATACTGCATCCTGAGCACGCTCTATTTCTGCGTTCCTCGAATCAATGTCGTCTGGGTACTATTTTAAATCCCATCAAGATGGGGTACAGAGTACTGAGAATACACACGAGAGTATTCGGTACACAGTGTGGTTTGCCTGGCTCCGCCAAACAGGGCTTCGTATTCCTCCTTGTCCGGGGGGCCTTGACTACGGAAGAGCCACAGTTATGCAGGGCGAGAATCAGTACCTGATGAAGATTTTTCAGTGGTCGCCTTAATGCCTGTTAGTCGTACTGTAGTGATATTGCTGTACTTCGTACTCTGGGTCATGTATCTTCGGCCCTAACATTGCTCAGTTAGGCGTGGTGAACCATTCAACGGAGCCTTGTGGTATCCTCTTCACCGGCCAAGAGGCCACCAAGGTGTTCCATAATTCCTTTCATGGAGTATGCACTTGGGCCTTACTGCTCAGTTAGGATGCACGCTGCGCTGAGAGAGACGTCGATCGACTTCCAAAGATAGGACAGCGCAGCCCTCCATCATCCTGAATGGAGCGCAGTCACCCAGAGTAAGCCGTTGAGCCTTGTATAGCAACAAAACAAACCGCGCGGTCCGTGACAGCGAGGCTACATAGCCCCGTTAAGGCGGGCAGCAACATCGGTGAACGGACTTACCATCAGACTCACCCTCAACCGCAAATTCTGAGGCGTCGAAAAAGCTATATAAGAAGGCATCGATCCCGTCACTATCCTCATTCTTCTCATCATCAACTCAATCTTCTCTCTACAGTCCAATTCAGATTTTAATATCTTCCTAAACCAACTTCCAAACAATCAAAATGAAGGCCGCTACCGTCATCTCTGCCCTTGCCATCGCCACCGGCGCCGCTGCTGCCGGCGTCCAGTGCGGCGAGAACTACGCTCCCGTCAGCAACATCAAGAACTGCATCAACTTCCTCAAGGACAAGGGCACCGCTCAGTGCAAGGTTGGCGGCAGCTACGGCGGTTTCTGCAAGGATGGAGATGCTGTGATCCTTGGCCACGGTACCACCGAGACTAACTGGTATGTCAGCCCCCTTCTGCCGCGCACATTTGTGGTATCTAACATATTCCTCTAGCCAAAACATTGCTGCAGCTGCCGAGGCCGTTCTCGGACAGTGCACCAGCGGTAGCACCGCTGGAGGTGAGTTGTCTATCTCGGACTTTGCTTTGTGCCGAATATATGGGCTGATTTATCTCAGGACGTTCTACCATCGGTGGTAACGACAACATCTACATCACCGTCAAGCACGCCTAGATTGCTCGCACTCCTGAAAACACTTAGGAATTCCTGGGGGTTGGGTATCTAGATATAGAGCCATGGTTTTGGAGGAAGGGGGTTGCTAGCAATGGTTGGACCGTCACTCCTTTGATAGGGTACTTGCAAGACGCCTAGAATGTTATTGTTATTTTTGCTCTATTTTATGCCTCACGAAGTAATCTGTATTGGATATCTTTCCATCTTCTGCTAGTAGAAAGTCATGGTGCCTACGACCGGAACAGGGAAAGCTATGACTGCAACAAGCACTTCTAGACTGATCAGGCTTTGGAGAGCTTGTAAAACCTTCTATTGCCGCGATGAACCATCCTTGTGTCTTGGTGTTATGGTATTGTTTTCACGAGTTAACTTAGAATCCGGCCTTTATGCAGCCAGCAAGCCACAGCGCCACACCCGAATCCAAAGCCAATTCGGCTTTGGGTCGAGTCTCTCAGCCCCTAGGCTAGTTGGGGTTTGGATTTGGTCCGATGTCGGCCATATGAAGCCACAGAAACGATATTAGGCGGAGCTCATATGTTGTATTGTATAACCCTGAGCCTTATTGGCCAGCTATTCACCTATAATAGACGTCCTCTAATCCTCAACTCGTCAAGTTACCTCATAGGTAGTGTATGCCGCCGGTAGCACCTTCCTAAATACTTTTATTCATTCATACCTTCTTAGTTTGGTATATCGACTCTATAGGTAGGAGCGATGGAGCTGGTTGCCCCTTCCTATCAGAAACATGTCCCTCCCCATCGCACCCTCCTCTGTTAAAGGGCCAATCTATTATAATGGATGCATTATCTCGGTTCGCGGGGTGAGTTGCTACCTAGAAGCAAGCAGGATCCGCCCTTAGCGAATTGAATCCCTACCGTCCGCCAAAATACGTCCCGAAATCGAAGCTACCAGGGTAAGCCGCTTAGGATGGATATATTTACTTAGCAATATCAAGTAATATTTGTGCATTTTGGAACTGAAGAATGCATACACATTTCTGGCCGCCATCCACCCATTCAATCCTCCTTCTCCATATAAGGCAAACACGCTTCATAAATCTGTTTATACCCATCGTACTTGAAAATCCGCTGAAACACCCCCTCATCAACAACCCTCGCATTCTCAAGAGCCCCAGCAATAAAGAAATCAGTGTAGCTAGGCCGATCCCCCAGCAAAAACGGTCCATCGGCTTTATTCTTCTGCATCAGCTCGCCAACAGCACGAATATCCCTATCCGCCGCGTCCCAGGCTCCGTCCTCGTTCGCGAGTAACTCTTCAAGTCGCCGTCCGATTTTGGGCTCGCGCGTCTTGCGGAAGTATTCCCCCGCCTGGGGTGAGAGGATATTTACCTCGCGCGCTATAATGGACTTCCCGAAGATAGTGCCGACGACGGCGCGCGCCCTGGACTCGATCTCGCGGCCGAGTTCGGAGGTTAGTGGGACGGGTTGGTCGGGGTATGCCGATTCGAGAAACTCTGCGATCTGCGCGGATTCCATGATGTATTTGTTGCTTGGGATGTGGTGGATTGTGGGCACGGTGTATTTTATTGTGGACTCTGTGGCTGCTGGGGGGATGCCGCTGCATGGGTAGATCTTGTTAGTGGTCTGAGGGTTATTGATAGAAAAGGGTATGGCATACAGCTCTTTCAGTGTTGGCTCGATATCTGGGAATTCGAGGAAGATAGTCCTGTAGGGGATGCGCTTGTAGTTGAGCATGAGGCGGATGCGCCAGACCATGGGCGAGAAGCAGATGTTCTTGGTGCACGCCAGGTCGTAGAGAACGATCTCGGGCTCAGGTAGGGCGGTCATCTTGAACTGAATAGTTTGTAGTGAAGATCCAGCAAAGACGTTGGAACTGTGGACAAGCTCACTCAGGGGATGACACGAAGAGGGGTAGTCGGAATACGAGGTGTAAGCACAAGGCACTCTGGCAGTGACATCAGTTAGATATAGCATCCCGCTACATGCGCTTCCGCCCGATCTAGAACATACCGGTATAAATGGCATAAATCATGAATGTCCCCCACTTCAGCCATGCCAATGACTATAATAAAGCCCGCCGATCTCGATCCGATTCCGATTCCGATGCGGGCCGTTCGCGCTAAGCCCAATCGATCATCACATCTGAAACAACTAAGTCTATCTTGTTTGCAGGTGAATGAAACATTGAAATATGGTTTATCAGTGACTTTCATTATTAAACTTTTAAATTATATCCCGTCTTTTGGCGATACAGCAGAGTGCGTTTCCTGCCTTATAATACCCTCCTGGCTAGTGTCAGTCCCATCATTTGCTTTCATATTTCCCATCATGATATAAGAAGCGCGCTCTCGACCCCGGCGAGCGCCACTGCGAGTGCCACTTCCACCTCCCATCGTTGCTGACCAGGAAGGCTTTGTTCGGCGCCGCCGCTCCGAATTCCGATCAATGCTGGACCAGATCCGAGGGGCAATGCGGCTGAGCAGGGCCGGAAACGCCGTGGCGGATGCTGTCATTATCGCGACATTCACCTCGATACTGGACGTGATATGGCCAATATCGTAGGTGGGATCGGGGTTGTTTGGGCGGTATCTGTGTGCGTACACCGCTAAACGGGCGATTCCAACGGCAGTGACTCTGCAGGGCAAGCAAGTCGTGGTGAGATGAGAGCAGGACACTTTAGAAATTGGGAGACATACATTACACCCATACTTAAAACCACAATGATAGCAATCTTCTTTCGACGGTGCATCTGTAGCCGCCAGACAATGATGCTGGGGATGCATAGCAGCCATATATCAGTTACGATGGTGAAGCTAGCCGAGCCGAGAAAGAACCCGACTTGTGCGATGCATGTTCCGCCTTTCACTACTTCTCCATTTTTCATTCCATTTTCATCTGCCCCGGCGGCCTGTTGCGCGGCTAAATCCATGGCCGGATGGGCGTACGCATAGCGCAGGGGAGTGCATTGGAACAGGTCAGCCAGAAATATAGCAATCATGAGCGCAATATTAACCCAGAATAAAAGGCGGAGGTTCCAACGGACAACGGGCCGACGGTCTTCGAGGCGGCCCATGAAGATGATGACAGAGGCTTTGACGATGGCTAGGATGGGATTGTAGAGGAGTTGGTTTGCTATGTTGTATTTCTCCCCAAGGACTTGTTCGTCGAGACTTTGCTTTGGAATGTCCCAGACGTGGTATCCTTGCCAGGTGACTGTTGTATCTGTATGATAGACAAGAGGCCATTAGCAATGGGAGAGGAACTGGCATCGGGTACGTACACATCCAGTCCGTGGCTGCCTGTCCAACTGCGAGTAACTAGTGCTTAGGTTAGACGCAAGGCCGGGCCGTAAAGGGCAAGAGGCATACCCATGCAACAATAATTAAGCCATCATCTAGGAAATTAGCCTGATATCGAGTATGTGCTCTGGCCGTCAGCTAACTCACCCCAGCCAAATTGTCGGATGAGATATCGCGAGTAGAATCTCAATATAACCACCAGTGTACTGAGGGCTGGAAAGATGGCGATAACGATCAACCCGGGCTTTTGCATGTTGTCTGCCATGGTCTGGCACAAGCCGGTTAACGAGGTTAACGTAACAATACCTGCACAATCCCGTACCTCAATTGAATTGATACGAGGCCCTCAACCCATGTCGAGCGCGGTTACGCCAGCGAAGCCCAGAATGGAGTGTCGGATCCAAGTCAGTGATCCGGATATCAGTTGAACTGGGACGGTCCAGCATGGTCCCTGAGCATATATATGCCACCGGCATCGGGACGCAAACCCCGACATCATCTTGAAAAGTTTAATTCTTAATTTCCAAATACTCGGGCTCGGAGGGAGAGAGACGAATCTCCGGGGGTTGCTGTTCCTCGTAACTCCAATACTTGTCGCTCGTATAATCCCGGTTGTTACTTGCCGTGGCGCTTATTATAGGCGGATTAACGGTCATTTACAAGACACCGGGATCTGTTACCTTACGATTCCCCGGTGGTCAATTGACTTTGGGGGATTGGGGGCGGGAACCAGATTGTATTTTTTGGAGATCAAAGTTGGATCGATCGAATTCCGGCTTACTGCTCCACTCCAGATTGGCTGTTTAATGAATCCACATTGTATCTGAAACCCGGCAATCACCGGAACGTGTTCGTCTGGCCCTGATTGGGGCCCCTGTGGAAGGAAGAAAGGGGCCGAGATGCAGCATGTATCGCCAATAATGCAGATGCGCTGGCTTTGATCACTCCCCTTTTAATCAAATGCCGCAACTTAAATCCACGACAAACTCTCTCTCGCCTTCCAGACTCCCGCACACCTTCGTATCCTTCCAAGTCAAAATGGGGGTGTTCACGCCGCGCGCCCTATGCCTCCTCCTGGCCACTGTCACCGCAACTACAGGCAGTCCCTTCGGTGCACTGGGCAGCACGGTGTCCCCGAGTGGCAAGGAATACCTCGACTTCGAGAAGGTCCAGCTCCAGCCTACCGATCTGCAGCGGCTGGATGATTCCGAGGCAGCCCTATTCGACTTCGATTCGTTGGATGGTCACAATGCCAATACCCCCCGGTCGCAGGCCTCCTGCAAAGTTTATCCAGGAGACGAGTCTTGGCCAGACGACGCAAAATGGGCCTCGCTGAACAAGACAACTGGAGGGGCTCTGATCAGGGCTGTTCCTCGCGCATCGACATGCTACAGTGGCTCGGGACATGATGCTGCTGACTGCGAATACCTGACCTCGCAATGGACCAATTCGCATTTCCAGTATATCTCTCACATGTTTGCACACCTCTCGTATTACTCTGTGCTAACACCACCAGTCTCCCCGACCCTATTGAAATGTTGTCCCCTGTATACCAGGGTCTCACGTGCCAGCCCACCAACGACACTGACGCAAAATGCACCATGGGTGGTTACCCTCTTTACGTTATCAATGCCACCGATGTGGCCCAGGTCCAGCTGGGCATTAATTTCGCACGCGAGACGGGCATCCGCTTGGTCGTCAAGAACACGGGTCACGACTTCTCAGGCAAGTCCGGTGGCGGTGGTTCCCTGAGTATCTGGACACACAACCTCAAAGACGCCAAGTACATTGAAAACTACAAGGCTGAAGGGACGGAGTGGACTGGGGCAGCTTTTAAATTGGGATCCGGGGTTCAGGCGTATGAGATCTATAAGACCGCGGCGGAGCACGGTTTGATGGTTGTGGGTGGTGAAGGCCAGGTATGTCGTAGCCCGCCATTGATGTTGAGTCACACTAACTCGTTTTTATAAGACTGTCGGTGTAATGGGTAAGAGTTAAGCGTCCTTCTCCCTCTACTCAACTAACGAGATATAGGTGGCTATATTCTTGGCGGAGGCCACTCCCCACTGAGCTCCATCTACGGCATGGGCGCGGACCAGGTCCTCTCAATGGAAGTTGTTACTCCAGACGGAAGATTCCTGACGGCATCGTTTGTCGAGAACCAAGAGTTGTTCTGGGCATTGCGCGGTGGAGGTGGCGCCACCTTTGGAGTCGTCACGTCCGTCACTGTCAAGGCATACCCGACAATCCCTGCGACAACATCAACATTCACCTTCTCTACCGGCGACGATATCTCGTATGACAGCTTCTGGGCGGGCTTCAGAGCCTACCTTGATTATTTCATCCCCCACTCCGACGCAGGCATCTACTCGTACTTCTTCATTACGCCGACGGCAGATGGCGGATTCAATTTCCTCATGCAACCCTTCTTTGCTCCTAACAAGACCCTCGAAGAGACCAATGCCCTTCTCGAGCCCTGGTTCAAACAATTGAAGGAATTGGGCATCGAATTTACCCCGAAAACAACCCACTACGATAACTACTACGACGCATGGCTAGACTCTTTCCCCCTCGAGACCGTAGAGAAGACAGCAGTCGGAACATCCTCCCGTCTCTTCCCACGAGAAAACTGGCAGGACGAGTCGCTTCTAAACCGGACTTTCGATGCCATCAAGGCATCATCCGACGCAGGCCTCACCCTCATCGCCTTCAACATGGCCCCGACTCTTGAAAACGGCGGAAACCCCGATAACGCAGTGAACCCCGCGTGGCGAAAGGCCGTCATGCATGCTATTTCCAGCGTCAACTGGGCTGAGGATGCCACCGTAGACGAGATCAAGACAGCGCGCCACGAGTTCACTTACAAGCACATGCAACGCTGGCGGGACGCCAGTCCTGGCTCCGGTGCCTACCTGTCCGAGTCGGATCGGATGGAGCCGGATTTCCAGCAGGCGTTCTATGGGTCGAGTTATGACCGTCTCCTGGCGCTGAAGAAGAAGCTCGATCCGAAGAATGTGTTTTATGCGGTCACGGCAGTTGGGAGCGAGTTCTGGCGGGTTATCACTGAGAATGGGCTTCCTGCGGAGAATGGCAAGCTTTGCCGGGCTGAGTAAATGGGCTGTTAGTATATAATTGGCATATTCTAGAACATATGTAATTTTTAACTTCTGATGCTGCCGAGGACTTCCTGCCTATTGTGGTCTCCCTCCCGGGGCTGGGCCATCAAGTACATAGAACATGGACAGCCGTAAAGTAGCGCTGTATTATATCTCACGATGCCGATCGGTTCATAGTTCGGAATCGGGCAATTTCGGAACCATATCCGATGTGGAACTGTCAAATTAACCAAGGCCAAGCTAGGTGCGAACGTGGCATATATGTGGTGCCGTGGTGGCGTCAACACCCGGTGCCATAATCCCGTCGCAAACCACTTATATTATTTTTGTATAAGGTCATAAATTTGTTTCCTTTTCTAGTTACTCTTACATCAATAATAAATTATCACCATTCTAACTGTTGCTAATTAAATGTGTGATGTGGCTTATCCAATCCCAAAGACCTTTTAAGAAAATATATATACTCTGGAAGACTTGGGCCAGATATTGGGACACCAAGCCCAATACACACCACCATTAAACTAATGCGACATCCTGCATTACCACAGAATAATCCGATTACTACATACTCAACATCACTTTTGATGACACCGAGAGCTCGAAGGCGGCAGCGCTGGCAGCTCCAAATGGTGACAAGCATTGCGGCGTTGTGCTCGGCATAGGGCTGACAATCTGATTGGTTCGTGGTCTTGAGCTTCGCCTTGAATTGCCGATCCCTACCAAGAGCAGTTACAGCACTAGTCCAAATAGAGCAGTCGAGTAGTCGGACCAATCATGTTTTATCCCTCATCTTCAGCTCTGTCGCAGTTTATAGCCAGGGCTTAGGCTGCAATTGATTGCTGCGGTCACGGTATAAATAAGACGTCAATTGCCTGCATTTCCTGACGTTGCACATATCATTCATTCTTTACTCACCATGTTGCTACCATCTGTCTCCCTCAAAGCTATAGGGCTCGTTGGCTTTATCACCACTTCGACGGCATTAGCCTACAACTGCAAACCTGGAAGCCCTTGCTGGCCATCAAATGAGCAATGGGAGAGCTTCTACAAGAGTCTATCCGGGAACCTCCACCGGACAATTCCCTACGCCGCAAGCTGCTACTATGACTCCCCATACTACAACCCTGCAGCATGCGACGTCACTGAAGCCGGCTACTGCATAAACCAACCACGGACAGATGTATACGGTGCAGCAACAAGTCTCAACTGGGAATCATGCCATTCTCAAACATGTGCACTCAATGCGGCGAATACCTCCCAGCACCTTTCCGATCAATGTTACCTCGGACGACTGTCGCCGTTGTATGTCGATGCCCATGAACCCAGGCATGTTGTCACTGCCGTGAAATTTGCCCAGGCACACAAGCTGCGCGTTAGTATCAAGAATACAGGACATGACTATCTCGGCCGCTCTACTAGCCCTAATACCCTTGCTATCTGGACTCACAATATAAATACCACCAAATACCATGAAAGCTTTACAGCGTCGAATTGTCCTGCCGCAAATGGCAAAAACATCGGAGAGATAGGCGCCGGTGCGCAGGCGGCCGATGTGTACACCTACTTCCAGAAATTCAACGTGGACGTTACCGGTGGAAACGAAGGCTCCGTTGGCTTAGCCGGTGGGTACGGGCAAGGAGGCGGACACGGCGTGTTTGGTCCGTCCTACGGCCTTATGGTGGACAACGCAGTTGAATTCGACGTCGTCACTGCCGATGGGAAATTCCGCACTATAAACCAGTGTAACGACCCCGACCTCTTCTGGGCTATGCGCGGCGGTGGAGGTGGCGTGTTTGCTATTCTAACGAGCTACCGATTCCAGCTTCATCCTGCGGTTAAGATCAATGTGTACTCATTCAAAGCGCATTTCGCGACGCAGGGGAAGAACACTACTGGGACAAATTACCCAGCGCTGCAGAAGATCCTTACACAACATGCAACGCACCAGCCTGTCTGGTCTCACAATAACATCTCAGGACACGCCTACTACTGGCCCTCAAAAGCCGAGATATACCTCGTCCTTCCTTCAAACAACGTAACAGCGCTGAAGGCGTTAACGACGGAATTCTCGTCCTTTCTAACAAAACAACCCGACATCCACGTCTCAGAGAGCAAATACACCACCTATCCCACATATACCGGCTTCCTGAATCTCACCAGTAGCATCGCGGCCAGGTTAACGCCCGCCGGAATCTTCGAGGTCGTCGCCAGCAGACTCATCCCGGAATCCCTGTTTGAATCAAACAACACTATATCCGACCTGGTCAATGCCTTCTTAGGCGGAGTCCACCTCAGCAACAAGATCATCCCTGATGACGGCGCCCTGGCGCAGATCATAATGACCACACCTGTGAATGTACAGAACGGGAACGCGACGAGCGTTAACCCTGCCTGGCGGGATGCGCTCTGGCATACTATCATGACAGGTGGATGGCCGACAAAACTTGCACGTGAAGAAGAGGCGAAGTTACAAGAGGCCTGGCTAGGGACTGTCCAAGGATTGAAGGAGTTGACGCCTGGGGGTGGAGCTTATGTGAATGAGGCGCATTATCTGGAGCCGGAGTGGGAAGAGACGTTCTTTGGTGGGAATTATGAGGCGCTTTTGGGGGTCAAGAGGAGGTATGATCCGGGGCGGTTCTTTGATTGTTGGAAGTGTGTGGACTGGGAGGTGTCTGAGTAAGTCATTCCTGTGTCTCTATCATCCTTCGCGTATTATGGAGCTGACGTTGAAGTGTTACAGTGATTATTCCTGCTACGAGTAGATTGTATCAGCTGGCATATCTCATTAGGTATATTAGGATTGGTGGATTTAGTGTACATATCATGGCAGGCCTACGGCTCTAAGAGCTCAAGACGCTACTGTTCAAATGAACTACGTTGTAGATGACTCGCAGCATGCTCACCAGCCCTGATACCGGCAAAAACCCCATCAGCAAGAGAAAGCCCGCTCACATAGCCATTCGAACAAATACCAACAGCAGTCCTCCCAGCCGCGTACAGACCGCCAATAGTCGTATTATCCCCTCGCAGAACTAATCCGGATTTACCGTCCACGCGCAAGCCCCCCAGTGTAAGTCCATGAACAACATGGAGCCCAGTCCGTCGCGGGGAGATATCAAGTGCGTAGAACGGGGGTTTGGCGATTGGGGAGCAGAATTCGGCATGTTTATTCATTGGGTCTGCCTTTCCTCCCGCGATTACATCGTTGTATGAAGTGATAGTATTTTGAAGTCCAGTAACAGGAAGATCTAGCTTTGTGGCAAGGTCTTGAAGAGATGAAGCCTTGACATGGTCCCATTTCAGGGAATGGAGTCGTGGAATGCAGAATTCCGGCCTTGTCTGTTCACGCAGCTGCTTCGTCGCCTTGTCCCTTTGCGAGGCGTCTAGAATGAGATATGCCCTGCCATTCTGATCTCTGATCATCCTGTCTGTTAGAAACGCACCGTAGATGTCCTCGCATACGAAGCGCTGCCCGGACTGCGAGACAATAACACCCTCAAGAAGCGCTGTCGGGGGATATAGGAATCGCCACGCAGACATGTTGTCCATTTTGTCTACTGAGCCACCGACAGACTGTCCAAGGCGTATCCCGGACCCGTCATCGCCTCTCGTTCCTAGTGGTGCAACCTGCGAGTACTGTGGGAGGTATTGCTGTCGCATATCCTCGTTGAAGGTAAAACCGCCCGCAGCCAGAATTACAGCAGGGGCCTTGAGAGACATTGCCAAAGCGTCTCTGTTCCATATACGATCTGCCCGACTCAGGAACCAGTCCGCGACGCCTGGAAATGCAAGCTGGAATGCCTTCCCGACTGAAGTCAGCGTTCGATGTCGAGAAAAGCCCTTGGCTGTGTTGTGGAGGCATTTAAAGTCGATACCCTTTGCAGACCCATCTTCATTGACGAGTATACGATCGACCTTGGCCGCCGGTAGAAATTTCACGCCTGCGTCGAGGGCACTGCGAAACAGCGGCTTCCACAGTTGATCCCCAGACAACCCACGCCCAACAACACGATGCCCCCTCGGCGCCGGCGTTGCCACCGAGTTGTATGGATACACCTTCTCATTCCCTGAAAAGATCAGATAGTGTTTATCGGACGGAAAGCTCGTTTTATGCGGACACAGCGACGCCTCGAATTTCACCCCGCGGGACTCTAACCATTCAATACGAGACACGCTCTCATTGCAGAACCGGCGCAGTGTGTCTTCGTCTACGGCGTCGCGGGTTTCGGCTTTCAAGTACCGGAACATGTTCTCCGGTGTGTCGTCGCCGTATCCGACGGCCTTTTGGTACGATGTGCCCCCGCCCGCGTAGACGACGCCTCCGGATAGGGCTGTTGCGCCGCCGCCGTGTGCGTCGTCGAGCAGGACTACTGAGGCGCCTTTCTCCGCTGCGGCGATGCTGGCTGTCACGCCTGCTACCCCGGCGCCGACTACGATGACATCGGCATCTGGGTGGTTGGGTTTCGAGGAAAGTTGGCGGGGGGTTCCAGAGAAGCGGGTTTGGATAGCCTGCTGCAGGGCTCGCCCCGGATATCCTCTTGGTTTAAAGCACAACATGTTTGATATTGAGAGTCTCCAGAATGTGGAGGATTAACAGGACCACATGTTAATTAATGACAGCTGGGCCAGCGACTAGTGAGTGACAGCGGGGGGTGGCTTGGAGTCAGTCAAGTTGCAGTGAATAAGCAGGAATTAATTTTCCAGTTAGAATGTGACTAGTTAGCTTGTGAACTACTGATAGTGGACCATTTAATCAACTAATTATCTCCTCTCCAGGATTCACCCCTTGTTAACAGCAGGGGATGCTTACGAGTCAGTCAACTTGCAGTGAATAGCGTCTTGGCGATGCGATTCTCCTCTCCAGCTTCCCAAGCTGATCTGCTGCTTCACACTTGCACTGCTCGAGAGTATTATCCTTTCCCGGCTCTTGCCCATGTATAGTCTCAGACACTGCGCCCGGTGCGCTGTCACTACGGGCAACCGTGTCCGGCCGTTATCCACCACACCACAACGAACAGGAGATACATCGAGGAACTTCGACGAAGAGACCGATGTGCTCATCATCGGCTCCGGAGCCGGGGCTTTAACAGCCAGCTTGAGAGCAAGAAAGCTGGGACTGCGCACTGTCATAATCGAGAAAGAATCCACGATCGGGGGCGCCTCGGCCGTATCTGGCGGAGGGCTATGGATCCCCTGTAATCCAGTGTCCGCAGCCGCCGGTATCAAGGATTCTAAACAGGCAGCTCTGAGATACTTCGAGCAAGCCGTTGGAGACACTGGTCCGGCATCGTCACTGGCGAGGAGGAACGCATACGTCGACAACGGCCCGAAGATGGTTCAGTTTCTGCAGCAGCTTGGCTTCCAGTTCCATTTCAGCAAAGGATACCCTGACTACTACCCGGACCTAGAGGGTGCGATTAGTAGCGGCGGAGGCCGCACGATAGAATCAAAGGTCTTCAATGTGAAGAAGCTGGATAAAGAGTGGCGGGCCAAGTTGCCGCCCCCGTTATCCCCAGTCGCGATATATGGGAATGATGCGCCTGTGATCACTCGTTCCATGTCGTCTCCAGGTGCTTTCCTTCATACAGTTCGAGTGATGCTGCCACTGATGGCCAGGGCACTTGCTGGCCAGGAACTAGTTAGCCTGGGAATGGGCTTGGTGGCACAGCTGCTATACCTTAACTTGAAACACGGAAGCACGGACATTCGCGTGAACACGAAGATTTCGCGGCTCATACAGGGGAAAGAAGGCGGTATCCATGGCGCTGAGGTGCAATCACTCCAAGGAGACTCTATCAAGAAAATAGGGGCAACAAAAGGAGTCATCCTCGCAGCAGGTGGCTTTGCACAGAACAAAAAAATGCGAGAGCAGTTCATGCCCAGTCCTGCCAGTACAACGTGGACCAGCTCGCCAAAAGGAGATACAGGCGATGCCATTACTGAAGGTATACGAGTTGGCGCAGACACGGCCTTGATGGACGATGCCTGGTGGGGACCAACCATCGTGGACCCGGTCACTTTCAAAAACCATTTTGCCCTGAGTGAGCGTGCAAGACCGCATTGCTTTATCGTTGATTTTAGTGGCTGCCGTTTCATGAATGAGGCTCAGAGTTATACTGACGCTGGGCACGCCCAGTACGCCAGGAATGAGAAGGTCAGCGCTATCCCAGCCTGGTTGATCATGGACAGCAACTACCGCAATAAGTACATGCTTGGAAAGTTGCTCCCGAGAACGAAGCCGTCGAAGGAGGCTCTAGCCCGGAAAGTAATGTTCCAGGCCGAATCGATCGAGGACCTGGCGCAACAGATTGGAGTCGACCCGGCAGCCCTCGCATCCACCAGCAGCCGATATAACGAATCCTGTACAACGGGAGCAGACACCGACTACGGCAAGGGAAGCAATGCCTATGACAGATTCTTCGGAGACCCCACCGTAAACGGACCAAATCCCAACATGGGAACCGTGGACCGTCCCCCGTACTACGCCGTCGCCATCTGGCCTGGTGACCTGGGAACGAAAGGCGGGCTCTTAACGGACGAGTTTCAACGCGTGCTAGACAAGGAATCACGGCCTATACCGGGGCTCTTTGCTATTGGGAACACGGCTGCGAGTATTATGGGACGGACCTATTTGGGCGCCGGGTCGACTTTAGGGCCGGCATTGACACATGGGTATCTTGTTGCCACTTTCTTAGGAGGCGGTTCTTTGTAATCTGCTTATATATTTATGAATTAATGACAAATGGAATAGGAACAGGTCTAACAAACTACAAGCCAATCTCAAACCACCGGTAAAATCACAGCATAATATTAATATCTTCTATATCTATATACTGAGAAGTGAAATAAACTAAGTATCTATAGAGCAATCGCAGCTTCAGAACACCCGTAATAGTAGTAGCAGATTAATCAGCCTGTATAGACAGAGCATCTCGCTCCTTCCGCCAGCCTGGACCGCGTATATATACAAGAACAACCAACGGCACCGCAACAATCATCATCAACCCAATAAACGTAAACGACCACCCCCACCCCATACTCGACAACATGTAGTCAATAACAGCCGCCGAAATAGCACCCAGCCAGCATCTCACCAGATCAGCCGCCCCCTGCGTCGCAACAGCCTGCGCGGGATACAGGTCAATCAGGAGCGTGTATATAACCCCCAGCAGCGGTGTTGCGCCCACCCCGATAAGGCCCTGCAGAACTAATGCCACTGCGAGTGACTGCCCGGTTTCGACGGCCCAGCCGTACGCGATGAATGAGAGCGAGGACATGAGTGCAAACGGGACTGCGACCTGGAGTCTGGCGACTTCGTATGGGAAGTCCGTTGTGGTCTCGGTCTGCTTCTGGTGGCGCAGGATTCTTTTGTAGTTGACATCAAGTAGCTTGCCGCTGAGTACGGAGCCAATGCCCCCGGTGACTCCGTATGGTCTAAAGGCGAGTTAGAAGAGTACTGTTAAACCGAGTATGGGCTTCCCACAGAAAAGCGAACCCTACCTCTAAGGTAGTGAGGTTGAACATGCTGCCAAACCACATAGCAAGGCGGTGGGTGGGCAGTAAGGCACGGATATCAAGGGGCACAATGCCCAGATCGGAGTACTAGTTCGGCTGAGAGCAGCTCATCGAGAGATCGAGTCCACAGATATCTGGTTTGACGAAAGAATATGATAACATCTCTGGCCACGAATCGAATTTCCGACACGTCAAGGCCGATAGTCACAGGATTGCTGGATTTCGTTGATATCAACGGTAATCCTGTTGTGTAACTTGTTATTTACGAATGTTATCTAGTATTGCTAATATTTAAGTAAAAGATAGCTGCGTATGCTGTTTCATATGAAAGTATAGTGATTCGTACCTGCATTGCCCCTGTTCATCATGAAAACCCCTAACTGCGATCCATTTTCCATTACGCATCTTATAAACAATGGCATCGCTCGAGTCTGACCCCCATCCTGTTGGCTGTATCCATTGAAGTCCTCTTTGTATATGAGGCGGCACTTGTTAAGCATCACAGGAAACGAGGGCCCTTAACAGCATATGGGTCGAATCCGGCATGATGTCCGGAAATCACGAATTCGTCTTTTATAACAGAATACAGACCTTCTCTGTTGCTAATTGTGGGCAAAGACGTACATTATAATATACTATGACATTGCGCTATTGAATACAACGGCAGGAAAATGGGTATATTCGCCACTTTCTCACGAGACAACCCTTCTTTAACGTCAAACATGCTCAGCAACGCCCTCCGCATGCTGCCATTCCCTCTGCGGCCCATCATGAGACGAACTCTTCTTCTCCTGAGGCGAAGTCGAACGCCCATTCCCCTCATCCTCCTCGGGGAAGACAAACTTGGAGCTCTTCCACGGCTTCACCTTCATCACATACATGGTATCAATCTCCTCCAGTGTCCTCCCCCGCCCTTCAATGACGGCAAAGTAGACCAGGCCCGCAGCTAGGAAGAGACACCCGGCAAAGACATACCCGTATCGAAAATCGATGGCCCCCGTGATGAATGGTGTGAAGAATGCCAATAGGAAGTTCCACAGCCAGTTCGATGCTGTTGCGAGCGACATTGCTCTGGCGCGGTATTCGCTTGGATATAATTCCGCTATTATAGTCCATACCATAGGTCCCCAGGTTGAGGCAAAGCCTGCGTTGTTAGTATCTATCGTGATGGTAGAGGTGGTGGATGTGGTTGGCAGCTCACCCAGTATAAAAAGACACGCAAAGACCACCATGACAACACCCGCCGTCTTCGTCCTTGACGGATCCTCTTTATCGAGTTCAAAATGCCCTACAGAGGCAAAAACCATGAACATAACGAACATCCACAGCGCACCGGCAATCAACGACCGTCGCCTTCCATAGTTCTCAATCAGGTACAGACCCAGGAATGTCGTCCCGAAGTTCACCCCGCCCAGAATCATCTGCGTGACGTATGAGTTCTCAATCCCCGCGCCCTGGAAGACAGTCGTCCCGTAGTAGAAGAAGTAATTGGCACCCGTGAGCTGCTGCAATGCTTGCAGGGCGACACCGACGCCCACGCGGTACGACATCCTCGGAGCCCGGAAGAGTTGCACCCAGGATGCCTGCCCGCGCTCGACCTCGAGCTGGTACTTTTCCTGGATTTCGTCGAATTCGATGCGCAGGGCGCGGTGGTTGCGCGGGATGCCGTACATTTTGGACAGAGTGGTCATGGCCCTGTCGGGTTTGTTGTGGCGGTAGTCGTAGCGAGGGCTCTCGGGGAAGAAGGCGATTCCTACTCCTAGCACGATGGCCCAGAGGTAGGTGATTCCCATTGGGATGCGCCAGGAGCCGGTGCCAGACATTCGTTCGGTGCCGAAGTTGATGATGTTTGCGATGAGGATGCCCAGGGTTATGAAGAGTTGGTACGTGCTGTGCTGTTAGCAGAGAATTATAGCTGGATAGGAGTGAGGCCTACCTGACGAGGGCTCCTCTGATATGTCTTGGTCCGGTCTCTGCCTGGTACATTGGCACGAGACTGCAAATATTAGAGATCCGAGTGTTAGAGATCGAAATGGACGATGAGGGCTAGAGCACGAACAGGGACAGCCCTCCTACTCCCAAACCTGCAACCCAGCGACCCACCGCAACTTGATACCATTTCCCAAATGGCGATGCGATCTGAACTGTGATCCCAACACAGACCAAGACGCACCATACACTGATGGACCATTTCCGACCGATCCGGTCTGCAATTGGGGCTGCGACAAGTGCGCCCATCAGGGTTCCAATGGAAAGCTAGGGTTTTAACACAATTAATATGGTCAACAAGTTGAAGAAAAAAGGAAGTAAAGCTCACCAAACCAACTATCAAGCCCGCGCGAACATTAGAGAAATGATAAGTCCCGTCTTCTTGCAACTGCCCAAAGCGGCGCAGAAAGTCGTCCATTTCCAGAAACCCAGAGATCTGACCAGTATCGTAGCCGAAGGTGAATCCTCCCATCGACACGAAGATGCCCATGACGAAGGACCGCCATGTTACGACCGGGATGGGCGTGTCCACCAGATCTTCGCTGTTGTGTCGGATCGCATGTTGGTCCTGGAAATGCTGGCCGACGTTCGGACGCAGTTTGCTCATTAATCCCATTTTGCAGATGTTCTACAGAGCTGAGGCTTGGTAAATCTAGGCCAGGGTTAGGGATTTAATTAATACCTGGAATCGATGACAGACTCCAGGTGCAACAGGGCGACTCGCCACCCGCCAAAGTCAAATCGCCGTTCTCCAGACCCCGAGTTGGCAGAGCCATGGATGCACCTGTGTCACCTGGCGCGGGGATACCACTTGACCATGGAAGCTGTCATTTCCACGTCATTCCGGATCTATCCGCCGTCTATGGACTGGCGATGTTGCATACAATGCTCGGCCCCGATGGCGGAAACCCACGGGTGAGCTCTAGGGGCTCGCTTTGTTGCACCAGATGCAGCTGCTTAGTTGGCGTCATTATCGGTGGATGGTACGGAAAAGGTAACCACTCCGTGATGAGTCTAGATTCATAATATGTGTGGGAGAGACAATGGGCGGGTCGATTAGATACTAGTTTATAGAGGGCTGCTCATCTAATATTCTAGTAATGGATTTGTATAATGCCTTCATCCCAGTCCGACTGCACCATAGGCTCACCAGTATGGGAAGTTGTCCCAGCATACGCAGTATTGGTCTGCTGAACGCCATTTCCACTCCCCAGCAAATCCGACGCAGTACTACTTAGCCCCCTCCGTTCTGAATCTAGCACCGACTGTTTCCGAGCCAATGTATACAGCACCGTATCGAATAACCCGGACAATGTCATCATGGAGCCGGAAACGCAAAAGTATGTAATACTCGGCGTATGTCCGGCTAGACTGGCCATGCGGCCCGCAGCGAGCGGAACCGTCAGGATTGTGTATATGATTGGGTATATGACCATGTAACTGGCGACGCGATGCATATTGCGCAGACTTGCTCGGCGGCCTCCTAGGTCTGCGCACTCGGCTATCCGCCGTCGCACCTGGATAAACAGTGCGGCGTAGAGCAGGAGAGTGACGAACTGGGTGAGGAAGATCCAGAAGTAGTGTGTCCATACCCATAACGCCAGCTGCCCGGGGGCAATCCAGCACTATACGCTAAGTTAGTTATATATGGAGGTGTGGTGGAAGTATGGAAACATACCCATGCGACCGCAGGAAGCCACGCCCAGCGACCAAGAACAGCGATTGGGATGATGAATAGCAAAATCCCGAATACCCAGAGGCTGACGACGACCGTCACGAACAGGCGATGGCTAATATGGTAGTCGCGCATCACGCGCAGTGCGGTATACACCGCGATGACCAGGACAAATAGTCCACTCATGGGATCCCCAATCTGGAGCCAGACTCCCTGGAGAAAGCAATATGGATTATCTGCATTCACGGCGTTTTTATCAAGCCAGCGTAGGCTGATCATGAACCCTAGACATTGTTGGGCGTCTGCCAGGGCGAGGTTATAGACGAGGACGACGTAATGGTTGTGTCCGAGAGGGCGCTGGTAGTATTTCTTCCAGAATATGAACCGGTATGTAAGGAAGCATAGAAGGGAAAATGTTGCTAGCAGCGAAACAGCTGCAATGCATGACACTGCAATAAGTCCTCTTCGCTGTTGCGCCCCAAGGGGGTCGATATCGCCTGGATCGGATCGTGATAGCTGATGGTGTGGCTTAGAGACACTGCTGGACAGGAGCAGCTGTGCAAGGCCTGACATCACGAGGTTTGGACAACAGAGTAGAGGTGTTTCGCATCCTTATGTAGTCGCCTGCATGAGTACCTGCACGCCATTAGTAGGTTAGCCATGCCTCGTGTACCAGGCGAGACCGTATCTTACCAACCTCAGGGATCTCCATGGCGTACAGCTTGGAAAGATAGTATTTGCAGATGGATTAACTTGCCAATAAACGAAAACGAGGCCCGACTGGAAATGAAGGTATTATACGTCCGTGATGAATGACATCATCGGACGAGAACCGGGGAACCGCGCGGGGTTGCACCGAGGAACAACTATGATATAAATACCAGCTCCACTATTGATCGCAGAGGACGTGCGAGGCAAGTAGGCCTTTTAGCCTAACCCACATGTTGTCGAAATATCTAGTGGGCTGTCCCATATTCAGCTTATCGACCTCTTCTGCCTGTTATGGAGGCACCTGAAATATACCACCTACGAAGAGGGCGCGAACGTGTCTGGTCTCGTAAGGATGCCTGGGTATCTTCAAGGATCTAAAGGACCTAAAGACGTCTGGACCGGCCAAAGCTAGAAACAGCCTTGGTGTAGCGGACTTTATTTATTCACTACAGCGCCCGGACACCTTTGTTCCATCAGCCATGTGCATGATTCACAGTATTTCCGAGGCAGCTTCACGTAGTACAGGCTCTTTGATATATACATTACCCTTTTTGAGCCACATATGTGGTTGGGTCGCTTCCGACTTCAAGTGATGGCTCCGGCTATGAATGGAATTGCCTTTGACTGGGGAATCCGGTCTTTTACTTCTGATACTCACGAGAGCCTCAATGTAGTTACTTCACTCTCCATGCTTTGATTTGTGAATTAAACAAGGATGACATTATAGCGATTATATATAAAGCTACCTATTTGGTCTGCACCCCAGACACGGTCTCCGGGCCATCATTAAACCCCTGCCTCAAGCCTATCCCTCTTCTATACAGTTCAGTCATAACCACACCGTCAACATGTCACGCCGCCTCCACAATAGAGTCTGCATCATCACCGGAACCGGCAGCAGCATGGGCCGCGCAGCAGCACTGAAGTTCGCCCAAGAAGGCGCCATCATCGTCGGCTGCGACGTGAATGCGACGCGCGCCTCAGAAACAGATTCAGCAGTCAAAGCCATGGGAGGGAGCATGACCTCGCTAGCACCCTGCGATATAACCATGCCAGAAGGATGCGGGAGGCTAGTCAACTTCACGGTTGAGAGGTACGGCCGCATCGACGTACTCTGCAATAATGCCTCGATGGCATACTTGGGATTGAGCGGCGGCCTCGTGGCGGAACGATGCAATAACAACTACAGCCAGGAGTTCAACCTGATCCATCTCATGACTCGGGTGGCGTGGCCGCAGTTGGCGAGGGTTGGCGGTGCAGTTGTGAATATTGGTTCGATTGATGGGTTTGTCAGTCCTCTGCCACAGGGGAAGACCAAGGGGGATGTCCTGGACTTGAATCGGGAGTTGGCTGTGAAGGGCCGTGAGGCGCGCGTCAGGGTGAATTATATCTCGCCTGGCAAGATAGAGATGTACGAGACCGCGCCGGTTCTGCAGGATCCATTTCGGGGTGATTCCATGGCCAAGGTTATGCTGGGGAGGTATGGGCGCCCTGAGGAAGTTGTTGCAGTGGCTTGCTTTCTGGCATCGAGTGAGGCTTCGTATATCACGGCCGCAGATATCAAAGTGGACGGTGGGATGGCGGCTTGGTAGTGAAGACTGTAGGACTATACGTCGGTTCAGTCATCCTTTTAGATATCCATTTCAATAGACCCTGGTTTTCTTGTTTCTTAACTCTAAACAGGCTTTATCACCAAATGTGCAGGAATAACCCCTCCTACTATAGTAGAACTCGGTACTCGGTTCACTGGATTGCTGCGCTAGATCGGCGAACGAGCATAATCCCTGCTTCACCATGCGACCGTATAATATTCTGCAAGATGATCGACTGGATAATAGTGGAACGCGGGGTCAGTAGATATTCGGCATTGTCAACCAGGGGCCACGTTCCCCAGATTACCAAACCAGGTCATTCAGGGGTATTGGCACGGCTCTGAAGATCACTGCAAAGTTAGGGCGGGGAATTGTTCGCAATCCACTTGCACGGACATTTGAGTTCTGTGCCCGGTTTATGACTGCAGCTTCCAGTTAGTCCCAATATCGCATCCCAATAGCGCCACCAGACCAGCTGCAGATCTCGAGCCAGCCCCTCCTCCGCTTGCCAGTCCCCTCGGCCCCTCTTCCAGCAGGAAGCCATCACATGAATTGGACTGATTCGCAATTGGCTTTAAATTCGCCCATCGCCTGCATCTGCAGATGCAGCATCTTTGCTAAACCCAACTCCCACCATGACTGCCACGCCAAGTGCCCCCCCTGGCTCTCTTGGCAACCTCAATCCATCGCAGGAGGCCAAGCTGCGCGAGTTCTGGAATATTTTGCTCCAGAGCTGGGACACGAATGATGCAAAGCCCAATGGCACACCCAAATCCCCCACCGAGTCCACAGACACAGCGAAGAGCCATCGCAGGTTCTTCTCTCTGAGCCGCTCACAGCCCCAACCCACCGACGACGAACTCTCCGCAATCCCACCGAAAATGCTTGCCTCGCTCAAGAGCTTGAATACAGCCTCCTCAGAGCTCAAAGCAGTCCAGTCCGTCTTGACCCAGATAAACGGCGACCAGCTCCGCGCGGCGTACACCAGCAGCCTGAAACAAGACCACCCGGACGCGCTGCTGCTGCGGTTTCTGCGCGCCGAGAAATGGGACGTCCCCAAGGCGTGGCTCAAATTCGCCAAGGCGCTGAACTGGCGCGCCAATGAGTTCCGAGTCGACGAGGAGGTTATCGCGAAGGGCGAGGGGTATGCCCTGGATAAGGCGCGCAATGGAGAGGGGGAAGAGAAGAGCGATGGCGAGGGCTTTCTGGTGCAGCTGAGATCGGGAAAGGGCCATATCCATGGTGCGGATGCTACGGGGCGTCCGATTGTTGTTGTGCGTGCGCGGGTGCATAGCCCCAGTGACCAGACGGCGAGGGCGTTGAATAATTATATTGTTCATTGTATTGAGACGTTGAGGGTTACGATGGTTCCGCCGGTGGATACGATAGTATGCTTTTTCCTCCTGTCTTCAACTACGCGGGGTGTCTAATGGAGTACAGACGGTGGTCTTTGACCTGAGTTCCTTCTCTCTCTCTAACTGGGTAAGCTGGTCACATTGCTGGCTGCGATATGCAATTTCTGATAAATGCAGGACTTCCCTCCGGTAAAATTCATCATCGAGACCTTCCAAGAGCATTACCCCGAATCACTGGGCGCGCTGATCTTCTACAACGCACCCTGGATCTTTAGCGGTTTGTCAACCCTCCCTCTTTACGACCTGTCTTGCAAATACTGATTCAGGTAGGAATGTGGAAACTCATCCAGCCAATCTTGGACCCGGTAGTCGCCGCCAAAGTCCATTTCCTCAACGGTGCCCAGGCCCTCGAGCAACTGATTCCCCAGAACCGCATCCTGAAGGAACTCGGCGGCGCTGAGGACTGGGAGTACGAGTATATCGAACCGAAGGAAGATGAAAACGATCAACTACAGGACACGGCCACGCGAGACGCCATTCTCGCAGACAGAAAGAAGCTGGCGGATGAGTTTTTCGGCCTCACTGCTGAGTGGATTTCAGGGCCGGAGGTTGATGAGTCTGTGAACAGCAGTAGAGACCAAGTGATTAAGAAGCTCAGCGATAACTACTGGACGCTTGACCCCTATGTGCGTGCGCGTACTATCCTCGATCGAACGGGTGTGATCAAGGGACAAGGGGAAGTCGATTTCTATGCAGATGCAGTATCCAAGTCTCCCAGCGGCAAAGGGGAGAGTACTTTGGAGGATGCTAACGACCCGAGATTTGTGGAGGTGGCCGTTTAATTGAATATTTACTGTTCAACGATACACATGTTAAGTCAATTTATGACGCGAAGTAGCCCTCGTTTAGAATCCTGGTCGCATATATTTTGGTGAGAGGCAATGGAATCGCCCGGTACAACACGCCCATTCTTCAGCTTGATACCAGCCCTAACATATCCTAAAAGCACTGTTATGACAGGACCCGTCACTATAGGTTAACCTCATTAGAGCCGATTTCCTCCATGAGATCATCAAACTCCTGAGGAGAACAAGAATCCAAATTCTTGCCATATCTGACAGACGGGAACAGCTGGATCGCTCGGACAAGCTTCTGTCGGATTTGTTCCAGTGTCAGACCATAATCCGCCTCTGCTACTTTATGCCATTCGGTTCCTGGCACAAATCATGAAGTCAGCACGTCCATTGCTTAAGTGTTAATCAGAGGAATATCGTACTTGCTGGGTCGAGATCATCCCATTTGAAATATTGATACTCCAGTGCCTTGGCTAGGGCGTATTCCTCATTAGGACGTATTCCTTCCTATTCGTTTCTTAGTTCCAACACACGAAACGTGCTGCGGTAGAATATAGACGGAAGTGCACCTACTCCGGTGACATTATGGCGGAACTTGTCGTCGCGTCTATGATTGCGGTTCTGAACTCCACTACAAATACTCAGCATCCTGACCATGGTCTGAGATTTATTCTTGGGGCGCACTAGGCAGTGGGATTGTGGACTTGGTATCTATCTCCAAGTTCACCGTCGCCGAGTTTGACGAGGAAGCCTCGATGGCCGCCCACCTTTCCAGATCAGCAACCAATAGAACAGATGGCCAGGTATATTATCTGCTTACATTTGTATAGTTTCCCGGTGTCCGCGGATCAGGGTTTACAATCAGGTAGCAAACCATGGTGACAAACGCAATGTACTGCTAGCTGGGCGAGGACAAATAAACACGGGAATCCCGAGGTATGAATATAAAGCAACGTCTGATGTGATAAAAGGTGCTCAACTTTGATCATATAGCAAGTAGGACGACATCTGTTTAATAGTCGAGAATCCTTATTCCCCTCTTTCATCTCGCAAGGCTGAGGCTGAGGCTGGCGGCCGCGTCACCATAGACTTGGCCATCTCGAACAGACGGCGAGGCTGTCATAGGGGCACCATTGTGGATTTCATTGGGTGGTGAACCCTACAAGGCTGCGTGCCCAGGACTTTGGCCGAAGTTGCGCCGTTCTTTCCCGTATATTTAGCCGGGTCTAGACTGGGCGAATGCATATCTCCCAATTGGCTTTTTGTCTAGTCATGCATGGTTTATGGTGTAACGGTCTGGCGTCTCATTTTAATATCTACTGGCTCCAGAACTCCTGCTCTTCCCAAGTTCGCGCTGCGATAAATTCCAACATTTCATCGTTGATTTCAATATTGCGCTCTCGCGGCACAGTTGGCGACCTAAGGAAAAGCTCTTCAAAGCCGATAATCAATGGAGCTCCTGTGATGCTGACCCTGCCATTGGCGGTACGAGAAATAACAACGTTTTGCTGTTCATATTGGCGGCCATTCGCATTCGTTGCCCATTTCCTAATGACTATTCTGCGTGCATCGCGGCCGATTGAGAGAGTTATTACGCTCTTGACGTCTCCCCCAGAGGCGCTTAACCAATACCGGACGTCCGAGCAAAGCTTGGCCTGTATTTCCGACAGTGCGACTTCCAGAACAACAGCAGGCCAGGCTCGAGACCGGCCTGGGGGCAGTTGTATTGGCCTCCATGCGTCGTCCGGCCCTTTGCCGCCCATGTCTCCAAAATGGGAACCACCCCCAATGCATGTCAGTGCACGGCCCATCCTGAGCGGCTCTAGAGCCTCCAGCAGTACCTGGTGGAAGGTGCGGGAAGCGATGGAATGGGTTGTTGATCTGGGCATTCTGACAAGAAGCAGTTCGAGGGCTGTATCATACGAGCACCAGTTGGAGAAAGGGCCCGTTTCGGGGTCCCGGAAGTTGCTATCGAAAATGCGTTTAGTGACTCCAGTCACAATAAACCACTGGTCGGCGCAGTTGGGCGGGTTGTTGAACTGTTCACTGAAGGCATTGTAGTCACAGAGGAACTGCTCCCTGCCCCTGTAGGCATAATGTGGAATAACGGAAGGTGCGAGATTTCCTAGGAAGCCACGACCAGGGTCATTCATGGAATCTTCGGCGTCACCATTGATATTAGTCCCATTAGCTGCCATATTGAGGATGAGTTGGACCAGGAGGAGTTGACCGGTAGGATGTGAGGGTGTCGCTTGAGGATGGTAATGTAGTGAGCCTGACTCAATGACATCAGCTTGATCCCTTTGGCGCTCAGCGTACCAAATACACAACATGATAAGGTTGTTTAATTGCTTCCGCGGTCCTGTGGTGGACTGACATTGGCTTGTGCCACACCTTATACTTCGACGACGAGCTCTAATCCATTGAAAGGGGGGGCTTTATAACAAGGCGTTAGACACGAAAACAGCCATGCATGACCGGTTGCGAGCCAGCTATCTCATACATATTATAGTACGAGGACAGTGTCCTTTGGATCCAGCTCTGGTTCTACCATATCGACTTTATCGAGCACCTGATTTTGCCTAATATCGTGTAGACCGGTCGAAAGTTTGTCAGTCACTGAGGATCCTGAAATTTGTCATATTCACAGAATAATCACACAGTAAAGGTGAATAGGCGATGCACTACTCCACTATCAACAGCCATTCTCCCTACCGAGAAGCTGGTTACAAGAGATGTGTAGTTGAGATTCGTGAAGTGGTTCACTTGCCTGAAGCGCCACCAAATACTTCAATATCCCATGACTGTAACTGTAGTGAATAACGCCTGAAACCCTCCAGCTGGGCTGTTCACAAATAAGACTATCAAGTTATAAATACCCCTTCCATTCCATTCCTGGATCTCTCATCCCTCAATCAATCCATCTCTTCTATCTATCTCTTCGAATCCATCCTTAACATACCACTACAAACCAATCCAACTCCAAATAATTCAAACATGCGTCCCTCCACCCTCATCGGCGCTGTGGTTGCACTCTTTGCTGTCGTGGCCTTTACTGTATGTATACCCCCAACCACCCCAGTCATAAACCACCAGTCGCTAACAGAATACTTTAGTTCCCTACCGCCAGTGTATGGGGTCTCAAAAGTCGCGCCAATGCAGGCGAGCCCATAATCCCGTCCCATTCCATTTACAATATTGATCTCGATGACGTGGAGCCCCTCGCCCGAGTCTAGGCTCGCTGTCCGAGCTCGAAGGTCGAAGACCAAGTGGTGTAATGATGTACTCCCTTCGTGGGATAATCTAGTTGATGACGCGACGGTTATCTATGAGAACAGTCATTTGGGGGAGACGTGAAGAAAGACAGAAACTATTTGGTCCCTTGGCAGATATAACAATGCTACTAGTTAAATTATGAATGTGTTTATACACAGAGCGCAATAATAGGCGGAGTATTACGATACAGATTACAATCTCGTAGACTGTAGGAGAATTTTAATCTTTGTAAAATATATATCCTCGTGCAGTTACTCCTATACAGTAACAGTGCCAGCTGTCACTATGCCTAGACCTGGCCACCGTTGCTGTATATTAATCTCTGCAGTGGACATGTTCATATACCCTTATACCGAATGTATGAGTAGGTGATAGCGACGTAAAAGATGGATCGACTATCCCAGGCCGACAGCCGGATTCTGAAACTGTTGTCGTATAACTTTGGAGAAAGTGCCAGGGAATCCTTCGCGTTACATTCATTGCCGACCGGGGTATTTGTCCGTAGGTATCGTGGGGGCGAGTGCTTGCGTCGTTGATGTTTAAAATGGAAGTTTTCCACAATACCTGACAATATCATTGGGAATCATAATAAAACTAGGTTTAGTTAAAAAGTCGAGCTTTGAATGTCATTAGGAGAAATCAGTAACCCAAATTGTATATACAGAGTATAGCATTTGGTCATGTATGAACCATCCCGTCAGGCCTATATTGGTCTCGTTATAGGTGTCCAGGCGTTGATAAGCGCGTCTGCCCCTTTAGATTATTAAAACCGCCATCACATGAAAATGAACACAGGACTAAACATCTAGAAGGGCCATGTACATCCACGCAGCAGCCTGCTTCCAGAACCGATGATAGGCCAGCGAGGTAGTGAGGGACTGGCCAGGATCTGCCCATCAGGCTCTCTGAATGGCGAATTGGCCTTTCCAGTGGCGTTGGCCGAGATCGACAGTGTCGCGGCTTTCGTTTGCTGTTGGACGAGGGTGCAGCAAGTTGATTTGTCCGTGCGAGCATCCGCTTTATATTATTTTGAAACGCAGCACTCGATGGCCAAACTATCACCGTCACATCGGGAAAAGGAGTTGAGAAGGTTGACGAGATTGACAATGTTGAGACGACTGAGAGTAGAATCACGACAGATGATGCGATGGGAAAGGGACGACTCTATAGGGCAACAGAGACTTGAATCTTCGTCTGCAGCTGAACGACGATCAGCCGTTAGTTGGATCGTGCTGTGACCCTCTCCCTTCTTGTCTCTCGTGTCTTCGATGATAGCCACTTGTGCCTGATGAACCCTGCCGTCTACCCCCAACGGGTGTATCAGCCCCTGCTCTCCCCACCCTCTGCATCGCCGTGATACAACTCTGTCCGAATGGCGATCGCCATACCCTGTCGAATGAATCCTCTTCAGCATCAGCGGCCGCAAAGTCCAGATGACGCGACACCCGGCCATCTCCGTGCAGCAGCCCTTGCTCGACAAGACCACCAGGCGCAGACCGTCGAATCTTGCCCTAAACAAGCATCTCCGTGACTCCACAGTCGTATTCACGATGGTGCCCGTCAGGGTCTCCCTGATGCCACCGCGCGTTCTGATTGCTCTCGCCCCCGATCCCTTATCATCTTGCACCTGCTTGGGCCTTTTCTGGGGCTTTCCCCTGGTCTACGGCCTTCTTGGCACCAGTTTCGTTGTAACCTCCTGGGCTTGTCGTCGCTTAATTGCGGGACGTGCAAGGCTTCTGAAAGCTTAGTCGCGGTCATTTCTTGGATCTTCTCATCTCTATACCCTGATAAGAAAGAGTCCGCCGTGGTCGATGTGGGCCATCCTCATGATATGTCAGTCCCCTGAGCATGTTTTGCGCATCTGAGCTCAGGTATAAAGACAGCTTCAACGCCAGGCACTGTATACTCATCACTCTCATCTCCATATCCTGCTCCGTCACTCTTTGACTGATTCATCCACCTTCATTCGCTTTCTATTCACTCTTTAAGATTCCCAAAATGGTCGTCTTCAGCAAAGTCACGACCATCGCCCTCGGTCTTTCCACCGTTGCGTCCGCCCTGCCAGGAGTCAAACCTCGCAAGGGCTTCACCGTTAACCAGGTCGTGGCCCCAAAGTCCGCACCCAAACCCATCAACATCCCCGGTGTTTACGCCAGTGCCCTGGGCAAGTATGGTGCCACAGTGCCGCAGCACGTCAAAGACGCAGCCGGCAGCGGCAGTGTCATCGCCAACCCCGAGGAGGAAGATTCCCAGTATCTGACTCCCGTTACCGTCGGCGGCAAGGTCCTGAACTTGGACTTTGACACCGGCTCCGCGGATCTGTATGTCGTACACTACGTGTTTCAGCGGTTCCGGAACTGACAGTACCCAGCTGGGTCTTCTCGACTGAGCTCCCCGCCTCCGAGCAATCTGGCCACAGCACCTACAAGCCCGCTGGTAACTCCACCAAGCTAGACGGGTACACCTGGGAGATCTCCTACGGAGACGGCAGTGGTGCCAGCGGTGATGTCTACAAGGACACTGTTTCCGTGGGCAGCATCACCGCACGAGGCCAGGCCGTTGAATCGGCCAAGAAGATCAGCGAGCAGTTTGTGCAGACTCGCAACAACGACGGTCTGCTAGGGCTGGCTTTTAGCGCTATCAACACTGGTATGCCCCTGCTTATATTATACATATTCAGACCCACCATCTAATCCAGTTATAGTCCAACCCAAGCCCCAGAAAACCTTCTTCGATACTGTTAAGGGGGAATTGGACGCTCCCCTTTTCGCTGTCGCTCTGAAACACCATGCTCCTGGGGCCTATGATTTCGGCTTCATCGATAAGAAGAAGTACAACGGATCTATCGCGTACGCTGATGTCGACAGCAGTGATGGATTCTGGAAGTTCACCGCTGATAGCTACGGTGTCGGTGACGGCGACAGCAACTCCTCCAGCTCTCTCACCGGTATTGCTGGTATGTGAAACAAGTCCTACACGTAAAAACAACCACAATTAACAGAGATATCTAGACACCGGGACCACCCTGATGATGCTCGACGACGAGGTCGTCTCAGCCTACTACGACAAAGTCCCCTCCGCCAAAAACGACCAGCAGGCCGGCGGCTGGGTGTTCCCCTGCGACACCGAGGTGCCCGCCTTCACGCTCACCATCGGCAACTACGTCGCTGTTGTCCCGGGCAAGCATATCAACTGGGCGCCGCTCACTGAGGGCAGCGAGACTTGCTTTGGTGGGATCCAGAGTAACCAGGGCTTGGGGTTTTCGATTCTTGGTGATGTTTTCCTGAAGAGTCAGTATGTTATTTTTGATTCGAGGGGGCCGAAGTTGGGGTTTGCGCCGCAGGCTTAGGGGGATTATTGTTTGTAATGTCGGATTGGAGATGAGGATGTTTTGATGATGAGAAGATCGTTTCTTGTTCGATGAGTGAAGTGGTATGAGATTGTATGAAGCACTGGTGGTATTGTATATATTTGAATGGGAGGTTGGGTAAATCAAGCACTTGTTAAAAGATGACCGAGTCAGTCCACGTAAACCTACGATTTTCTGCTTCTCGGCCAAAGCGTCTATGTAGTTAATGAATTATAGTAAAGTTTGCTGTGATCAAACAGGCACTAGGAGTTAAATCCTGTCTACATCCTCCAGATGCTCCGTATCCTCTTTCAGCAATGTATTCGACACAACCCCCTTCTCATCAGTCCCTGCTACCTCAACCTCCAAAAGAACCTGTTTCCGAGCCATTGTCAGACTCACATCTCTCTCATTCTCAAAATAAATTTCAAACACGCGGTCAATCTTCTCCAACGCTAACCCCGCAGTTTCAACATAGAAATACCAAAGAATCGGCAAAAACGCAACATTAAACACCCCAAACATAAGATATATATTGAGTATCAATTCCATCACAACCAACCTGCCACATCGGGATTGCAGTTATATTCAGACCGGTGCCGATACCTCCCACGATGCGGCCGATGATTATATGGGCCAGTGTACTTGCAGAGGCCTGTAAGGCTCCTCCTACGGTGAGAAACGTAGATCCTAGCATAATGGCCTTGCGGGGCCCGATCCTGTCCCCGATGAAGCGGGAGAATATGGCCCCGGATATAGCTCCGAGGTAGTAAGTGGAGGTGATCTGGGCCTGGATGGTAGAGTCAGGGTTATTGAAGGTCTTGAGGAACCTCTTGTCGTTGAGGATGCCGCCAAACACGCCCTGGTGGTAGCCAAAGAGGAAGAAGCCAGAACCGCAGGCGACGGTGATGCCCTAAGTGATGGATCTACCCTGCATTGCGGGCATTTTGGAACGACCTAGGTTGGATATTGGTCAACAGGGGAAACGAGTGGAGTGGGACTCTTATATGGATCATGGGCTTCTCCCCGTGAGGGCTGATCAGCAGGAATTGGGGAGATCAGCAGGGATTGGGGTAGGTGGAGGCAATGCCATTATCCGGGGTAGCTAGACGCTTTCATGCACTCTAATGTCCATTTGGAGTTAAACATTTAGCCCCCTGGGTAAAGTGTTTCCCGTGGTGGTAGGAATACCTGGACATGAAATCTTCTAGTGGTGGTGGCAGAATTTATTATATAGGGTAATATAATGATACTGTCATGGCTGTATCGTGTTATACTATTGCTTGTTATCGATCTATTAGGGCATTATTGACTTTGGGTCTTCAATTGGTTACCAAATCTCAGCTCCTTGGATTATACAGCAAATGGTTGTTCTTGTACGCCGTGTTGGGACAATGCCGTTTTATATATAGTACAAGAGTTGCCCGATATAGGAGCTACCTTGGAATCCGGGGGCCAATAGGTGGTTAAACGTATGCAATCTATGCTATAGGTCTCTAGACGGCCAACCACCGTCCCCAAAGAATGTTCAAGACCGGTTCTCCGCCATTTCGCTCCAAACTAAGTCGCAAACCGGAAGTCAAGGCTGTCATGAAGAATTAGCCAACGTCAATGGATGTGGAAACTTCAACTCACCGCTTATTGCCCTCGTCCGTCGTGGTCTGCCGGTAATTATGCTGCTCTTCAGGACTCATGGCATCCCACTTTCTGGCCTTGGACCGGTTGCGCCAGCGGTAGTAGAAGTATGTACCCGGGTATTGGAATACCTGGTGTGATGTCAGCTCTGGAATAGCTAGGTAGATGGGGCATTTGACGTTTACTTACACACATCCAAATGCATATCACGAGTAGGCCCCTGTTTGCTTTGAAGTATCGGGGCGAGTCGCTGGATTGGTAGACTGGGTGATGGTTAATATGTGGGTAATTGCTTTGGTATTGCAATGGGGACGTACTGTTTGCGCCTATCATTCCGCTAACTTGAACCCACATGTTGTACAGACTATTGACGTGTTAGGGGAAGTCATTGCTTAAGCACGAATTACTCACGACGCGGAAACAGTCCGGTTCTGTACGGATCCTGCGTTTCGACTGGTCCAGGCAACTTGGATCGGGTGGGTGCTGGTGTATGTCAGTTGGGTACCATATCAGCCTTTATGAGGTGTCACTTACTAAGGAAACGACAGCAAGACCGTAGCAATAGCAAAGTAGGCCCATGGGCTAATTGGGTCCGCAAGAGCAAGCAGGGCTATGAAACAAGGCAACAACCAGGCATCCTCCGCCATCGCCACGAAACTCCGGTTATTGACCAGTTCACTGAACGCGGTGATAAGCAGCATTGTGACACTGCCACCGACAATGTACGGGATGGACAGCAGATTAGTCTGGACGACGTTGAATCCGAGTTGGCGCAGCGACAAGGTAAGGTACTGGTCTACGGGGTACTTTGGTAAACCAAAGAGTAGACCAAGGGCGTATAATGGCCACATGTCGTAGTCCTTCGTACATTGCCAGATCTGTCGGACTGAGAGACCTTGTCGGTTGTACATTCCTCCTTTCTGCGGGTCGTCTCGGATCACTGACATAGTTAGCTTGCGGCTCTGGAACAGTGTTTTTATAGGTTCAAGTATCTCACCCCCGTTAACAATGATCTTTTCTTCCTTCTCGTTGAAATAGCCCTTCGGGTTCCACCAGCTCTTGGTCTTTGCCGGACATTGGGGCATGAGGAAGAACGAGGCAACGCCGACAAGGACTGGATTGAGGTTAGTGTATGCCCGGGTGATGGTTTAGAGTTGCGTACATGTAAAGATTCCCCTAGTAAACTGTTAGTGGTGTTAATGTATTCTGGCAAAAGTTGAACGTACTCAATGAGGAACATCCACCGCCAGCCAGCGTATCCTAGGATACCGCGCATGGATAAGAGACCGACGGCAGCGAAGCCGGTAACAATTTGGACTGGAACAGTCAGCAGGTATTCTCTAAGTCAATTATAATACCATACCTAGTTGAGCGGATATCCAGTACCAGGCCAGTCGCACGGGGAGCTGGAATGTTCAGTAATGGGTCAGTGGAGGAGTGGCAGGGTAGCTTACCGCTGGACCGGTATAGAAGTAACTCAGATACAGAATGGTGTCACTGCGGAATTAGAGTCATGTCGCATGCTTATAGACAACAATGCTTACGGGATGAATCCACCCTGGAATGTGGCACTGGCAAGTCAGCAGAGACCGATATATTGTGTGAGGATGTACTCACATCAAGTAACGAGTAGCGAGAAACGAGGCTCGCCCGTTGAGAAAGAACTGCAGAGCTGAGATTAAACTGAAGATGCATATCTGGATAGGAATCCACATGTCGGGTCCAATTCTACCAGAGTCAGTTGTATTTATACAGATTTAGAGAGGGATGACTGACCGCTTGGAGAGGATCTGAGATGGCAGCTCTGCGACGAGGAAACCCACTCGCTCGATGGTCTTGCCGGTATTCTGATAGTCGTAAGTATATCAATAGGCCAATGCTGCTGTTGTCGGAACATACATAGTCGCCTTGCGTAACGCCCAGATCGTCCAGCATGTTGTCTGAGACCGCGTTGGAGATGTTCCCCCGATCAATGTTGAGCGCAGCAAACATGATACAGACCCAGAACTGAAAGGTTAACCAGATCCACATTAATCTATTAGATTTAGAATGCTTACCATAATCTTCAGGTCGATTTTGCGACGCACAGCCCTCTCCTCGCGCCACGTCCACCTGAAGCCGGGATCGAATGCGCGCCAGTTCTCCCATTTGGAGTGGATATACAGCTCTTTGTACTCGTCAATATTTTCCGAGTCCCAGATGCTGGGCTGGGTTGCAATCTTGATCAAGTTAGCGACATTTTAGCTACATACTGGATAAAATGCGTATACTCACGGCATCAAGGTCATACACCTCCTTCTTCGGTCCCCTGCGGATTCGCAAGAACCGTAAGATTGCATCACCCAGCACTGATTCCGTCTTCTGCCCTTCATGGGTTGCCAGCGGGGCCGCCAGAGGCGGCGCGGAGTCGGTTGCACCTTTGCTCTTCACGCTGTCATGGTCGGAGGGCGCCGCAGACTCGTCGGGGAAGCTGGACACGGTTGGCTTCTTGTCGGACATCTTGCTTGTATCCCCTGCTATCCGTTGAAAGTTCTGTCGGTGGTTGCGATAAAAGTTCTTCTTATAAGAGAACTAACGCGGTGGGTTCGCCTTAGCTTCGTGACGAAACACTGGATATGTATGGCGATATCATGCCAGTTCTTGGCGTCGCCTTGTTACTCCTCTTCGTATCTTATCTGCCAGGGATTTTATTGGCGATAGAATGTTTTTGTATCCGCATTTGTGCTTTTGACAGGATCCCCAGCACCGGCAGCTGGCCACGTTATGCTTCTAGAAACGATAGAAATTCTCCGGCAAGGGAATTTATCATAATGCGATATTGCCGGTGTCTTGCGTCAGTTTGGTTAGTGGACGCCGGTTGATTGACAATCACCGGCGTAAATGTCGTGCTCTGGTGGGGTTGATGCAGATAACTATATGCACAGACATAAGCTCCACGACAGTCCGGAAAAGGCTTTTTCTACGTTCTGAACTTGGCAATAGACTCCAATATGTATTCACCGAAGTCCATCAGCTATTAATATTTTTCTTTTCTTTTTTCTATTATTGCAATCGCAGTGCGTAGTCCTAACTGGGTCGTTGTCGGGTATGGCATAATGGGCTGTTGACTAGCTGATATCCTGATTCTCCTTTCTCCGGCAGTGGCCTGCCTGTCTTCAGTTTATTGAAAGCGGCTTAATTTGAGTGGAAGTATATTGGTAGAAGTGTATTAACCCACTGAGTTAACTTCAGGACGTGAGCGGGTCGGGCCGTACGCCTGTACCTCGCTGAAGACTTTGTTGCAATGCCTGAATCGTACTATAGCTCGGTGTCATCCACTAAATCATGCAAGCACGATTAGGGTCAGTCTGTTTGAATCTGGTCTGGCCAGAGGAATAGTAATGCTGAGAAACTAAATTATGTTCAGGTTCATGGATATACAGGATATCATTATAGGTCATCTCTTGCTTGTGATTACCATTGTTGGCTTACCCTGCAAAATGTACGGGCATGTATATATGGTGGCAAAACATTGGTCCAACATCAAAACTCCAACTCATACAAGATGTCACCATATTCCCCATCATCATCACCAGAGCTTTTTTCCGTTTGTAATGTTTGCGCCCTTGGCCAAGTTCTCGAAATGCCATGTCACAGCAGCGAATCAGACGGAAGAACACTATATCTATAAAGGTAGTTGAATATAGCCTTCAATGCAAGACTGACCCTTATGCGGCTATCGGTATCGGACGGGCCAGTTCTATATATTTGGTTATATTTGATGCTACAGGGCTTAGTACACCCTATTTACAGCCTCTCGTTAGACAAACCCCTTATTCTGATGCGGCAATAATGCCATCTACCATATCTAGCAATGTATCCGCCGTGACCTCGATCTCGCCAAACAACTCAGGCAGCTTATCCTTCTCCAAGACCAGAGAGTAAGCACCACGGAAGCTATGATGAGATTGTTAGGGAAACCGAAAACTTAGAACACACTGGCAAGATAGGCCTACCCTCTTCTCTGCGCGGCCGAAACATCCCAACAATGCGCCGCCGCGAACCATGGCTTCGTACCATACCGAGCCAGCTGCTTCAGAAGGGGCTCATAAGCCAATGGATCCGGCTTCCCAACACCGTACAGGTCACACGAGAGCAGGTTTTCCTTCGGCATCTCCACACCAGCCTTTGTAAAGAGACCAGCAACGCCATCAAGATCCGCAGCGGTCAACGCCCAGACCGTGAAGCCGGCCTGGCGTAACCTGTGAATACCCTCCACTGCACCTGGCCGCATAGTAAGGTCGCTGTATGCGTCCATCATGGCCTTTACGTCCTCTTCTGTAGCGAATTGTCTTGGGCTCGGGACATCGGCTAGCCACAGAACGCGAAAGAACAGCTTAGCCATGCATTCAACAAAGGGAACATACTTGCCCGACATGCTCAGGTAAGTGTATTCGCGCTCTGCGACTTCAATCCATGTGTTTGCCAGCAGGGAGGGCTTGACGCCCTCGGCGCGGAGACGGTCGCCCAGGCGAATGTCCATGGTGCTGACTAGGGTGTCGTAGGATACGAGGGTTCCAACGACGTCGAAAACGACATTCTTGTTGCATGTCATTTTGGGCAGATGCTAGGATGTGGATGGTGACAACTTCTCGAGAGAGCTCGTCCATGTGGTCGATGACTCAGAGCTGAGGTGGGATAACTAGTTGGTTAGCTAGTGAGTTAACTGGCTCCAACGCCTTTCCATGGCAGCTTATATAATGGTTGGAGAGCAACTGTATTTGTACTGGGATCGCCCTGTATGTTCAGAGCTCTGCACTCTAGGAATTGCAGTACTAACCTCCACAGCCAGCTTGAACTTTCGACCCGAGGGCTAAAGTGCCTGGTCCGGGAATTGCTGGCACCAAAAGAAAAGGCTTTTTCTACGCTCTGAACTTAGCAATAGACTCTAGTATGTATTCACCGAAGCCCATCGGCTGTTGGGTTTTTTTATTATTAGTATTTCATTCGCAGTGCGTAGTCCCAACTGGGTTGTTATCGGGTGTCGCATAATGGGCCGTCGACCCTAGCTGCTTTCGCTGGCAGTGGCTTTCCTCTGTTGACACTTTAAAGTGGCCTAATTAACAGCCTTTCTACTGCTTATTAAGTAATACTAGTATAACTGGGGTATTTAGGATATCAGCGGGCCGGGCTGTACGCCTGTTATAGCTAAAGACTGTGCTGTAATACATGAATCCTATCAGAGATTACTGTTACTAACTAAGTCATGCAAGCACTATTGTGCTAGGTCTTTTAGACCCTGGCCTGGCCAGAGGGATCATCAAGCTAAGCAACATCGCATCCTAGTGGGGAATTGGCAACTACCAAGCAATCGTCGGTCCTGTATAATTGAACTTCATGTCTCTGAGAGAGTCTAACCGACGCGGAGCATTTAGTTTGCAATACTGTGTTCTTCTACAACTCATGTCGGGGTGCTGTTCTTCTGGTTTGATATTATTAACATTGGATTATGGTAAACCAGCGACCGTAGCTAAAGATATATATTTTCTTCGTTAGCTCGTATGTCGGCTCCCATTACAATGCTAAGCGTACTTAATGGCTTTCTAAGAGGGATTAATAGCCACGTCTGGCCGATATCTCCTCTGAAAGTCAGATATACAAGTAACAATTGACAGGGTTGGGAACGATGAATGCGCCTTCTTGGGGTCTTTTGAGGCTGTACTCCAGCATCACAACTACACGAGTAGAAGCCAATGGATGGCCCTTATACTGGAATTTATGGTCTCTAGACAATCAGCAAGCAAACAGTTGGATCCATGGATTGCTGGTTAGTCCACCACAGTGCAGTAGTTCGCCTTGGGGATCCAAAGAAGCACGAATCCAAGCCCTGAAGAGTTCTCTCGCCAGGTTGTCTTTTTCCTTCGCTCCTGTTCCGTCGCTAGTGCCTCCTTGTGCTGTGGGGCCTTTGGATGTTCAAGCTATCGATTTTTGTATAAGGCCTTAGGCCCACTTTCAGCCCAGCCTGACTGCCTGACATTGTCCACAGATCCACCTGCGGGTTTCCCTCAGCGACCAAGGGATCCATGACTCGGGGCTTTGAGTGCATTCCGTACCTTACCGTCCCCTGCGGCGTCCAGAATTCCCGAGTTGCGAGTGAGTGTGACGACTGGTCACAGAAGCATAAGTCAGGTCATGGTCGACGGAGATCATGGACCCAGATCTGCGGCGCCGGGTGGGGATGCGCATCAAGATTGGGATCTCGTTCATGCAAGGAGAGCACACTAGGATCTGCTGGAACCTGTGTTAGCCTTGCCAGTCCGTGTTCTGACTCGGGCTTTTGGGCTGTTTGGACGATCAACACCCCATCGGTTGAAGTAAATACGCAGTCCAAACCACCCAAGAATGCAATCAAATCAGGGCATCTGGTTGCTGCTGCATACCTTCTGTTCAGCCAGCCAGTTCCCACTGATTCTGCTCTCACTATTGGGCGAAGGCCGCATGAGAAGAAAACAAAAGGAAGATCGATACCAACTATCAAGGGGCCTCGCATTAGTATCTCAATAGTCCTTGCAGCCCACAAAGGCGAGAGCATCAACAGAGTTGTGTATAAATGAGCCAGTATCCCAGATTCCTCCCAGGTTTTCCCCTTCTCAGTGCCCAACTTGCTATCCATACCCTCTTCCACAATGCGAGTCTCCAAGATCTTCCTTCCTCTGGCTCTGGCTGCCTCTGCCATCGCTACTGGAAGCGCTGCCAATACTGGTCCCAGCCTCGCCTCCATCAACCAAAAGAGCTCCGAAATAATCGATCAGATCAATTCCTTCTCTCCCAGCGATGCTGACCGCGTCGCTCCCGTACGTTTCAACTCCCATGCTTGCAAAAGCCCACTATAACTGACATTGTCTTGCTTCCACATGGCAGCAAATTGCGAGCGACTTACAAGAGTTCGTAAAGATGGGTGTTGACATCTTCAAGCAACGGGATCCTTGCGATCACATAGAATACATTCTTGTAAATTGACCTCTGTAATTACTCGGGCTGATTTCTAACTCTTGTGTACCTACATAGTTTCTGGAAACCGCGAATCAAGTTTTGAACGTGATTATACGACATGGCGATCGCATTGCGTTCCTGGGTCCGTTTATGGCACCCATCCTCCGAGAGTGGGAAAACATCCTTGATACCGTCGGCTTTTGGATCATTTCGGAGGACCGCTGTCCACAGGAAATTAATCGACTCGATCAATTAGGGAAACATGTCAAGCAGGCTGAGCAGTCTCTTGACACTGATCAGGAAGCACCACTGAGCACCTAGCCTAGGCGGAGTATAACAGCGAGGTTGGCTTTAGCTTCTATACCGGGAACAGAAGCACTAAGTATCTTATACTTACGAGGACTTTGGTGGCATGGTCAAGGTGATTTCCAAGAATTCACGACTTGGGTTTAGTAGGGATGTTACTTTTCCCACAGGAACCACGGCCAATACATTCAAATATGCTGGGCTTTCTGTAGTCCGTCAATACTATGCTATTCCTAATCTTTGTTAACAAAGGCTATCTATATGCACTGGCGCTGCCAGACATAAATACACAAACACCGACCCATCAAAGCAATGTCAATCACCAGGTGCCTGGTAGACAGCATATATAAACACCAACACTGCCTTTCCAATCTCAAGACGCCATCCTTGGCATGTTACCTTGGAGAAGCCATCCCCTTTTTAAGCGTCTTGGTTAATCTGAGCCAGTCTTGGGTTGCAGCACTAAGCACGCGATGGCGCTGATCGCGCCTTCTGGCTGCGCAGACACTCGACGGTTATCGCCGGCCGGACGCAGTCACGCCTTGGCGCATGTTCCTGGATGCAAAGGCTCATCCTGCTGGTGTCTGATAAGCTGGGACTGTTATTGTGCTGCGCGGGGTTCGCCTGCTTTAAATTGGGGGGTCTCGCGCATTCCTCGTGCTGGATTTGGGAAATTCCAAACGCAGACGCCAGAGTGAATTGCTGGAGTCGGGTCCTGCAGAATGAAGGTATGCGACCTGAATTATATTACTATAATTGTAAATTAAAGAGAAAATCATGCTAATATGTGCAGCTTTCTACCTTGTCCCTCCTGGTGGGCGTCGCCATTGCCGTGCCCTGGAGACCACGCGAGCCCAGAGCGACCGGATCAAAACGACTGACATTCAATGAAACAGTAATCACCCCTGAGCTGTCTCCCTCGTCGATTTCGGTGCAATGGATCGAAACCGACAATGACGGGGAGTACGTCTTCCAGGAGCAGGACGGGAGCATCAAGATAGAGAGCATCGTCACCAACCGATCGCAGACCATTGTCCCAGCGGACCAGGTGCCAGACGACGCGTACGACTACTGGATCAGCCCGGATCTGTCGTCTGTCTTGTGGGCAACTAACTACACGAAGCAGTACCGCCATTCCTTCTTCGCGGATTACTACATCCAGGATGTCGAGACATTCGAGTCGCTGCCGCTAGTAAAGGGCCAGGTCGGCGATATCCAGTACGCGCAATGGAGCCCGGATGGGAAATCCATCGCGTTTGTACGCGGAAACAATCTGTTTACGTGGGTTGATGGCGAGGTGGCTGCGATCACTGAAGACGGTGGACCAGATCTGTTCCATGGCGTGCCCGACTGGATCTACGAAGAGGAGATTCTGGGTGACCGGTTCGCGATCTGGTTCTCGCCTGACGCGGAGCTGCTTGCATTCCTCACCTTCAACGAGACTGGCGTTCCTACGTACACTGTCCCGTACTACATGGACAGCCAGGAGGTTGCACCCCCGTATCCGCGAGAGCTCGAGATTAGATACCCCAAGGTCTCAGAGACAAACCCAACGGTCAAGTTGAGTATCCTCAAGCTTGGCGATAATGAGGTGACGCCTATCTCGATTGATGCATTCGATGCTAGCGAGTTGATCATTGGTGAAGTAGCCTGGGTGACGGACGCCCACAGCGCTGTAGCTGTCAAGGCCTTCAACCGTGTGCAAGATGAGCAGAAGATTGTTATCGTGGATACGGCATCTGGCAAGGCTGCAGTTGCACATGAGCGCGATGGTACTGACGGCTGGTTGGATAACTGGCTGTCGATAGCGTACGTTGGACCAGTCGGCGGTAGAAATGCATCTTCTACCTATTTTGTGGATCTGTCCGACCATACCGGCTGGACACACCTGTATCTCTTCTCGACCTCAGGCGGCGATCCCATCGCATTGACCGAGGGAGAATGGGAGGTTACGCAGGTGGTGAGCATTGATCAACAGCGTCAGCTCGTATGCTATCTCTCGACGCAGCACCACAGCACCGAGAGACACCTGTATTCAGTGTCATATAAGACGTTCAAGATCAAGCCCCTTGTTGACGACACTGTGGAAGCATACTGGAGTGCTTCCTTTTCCGCAAAGGCTGGATATTACATTCTGACCTACGCCGGTCCAGATGTTCCATACCAGGAGCTCTACTCTGTGAACCAGACAGCTCCCCTCCGCACTCTCACCAGCAATGCAGCATTGATTGAGAAGCTCAAGGGCTACGCGTTACCTGAAATCAGCTACTTTGAGCTGAGCATCCCGAGCGGAGAGAAGTTGAACGTAATGCAGAGGCTGCCGCCGAACTTCTCGCGGGATAAGAAGTATCCCATATTGTTCACTCCTTATGGCGGTCCAGGGGCACAAGAAGTTAGCAAAGCGTGGAATCAGCTCGATTTTAACGCATACATTGCGTCCGATCCTGAGCTCGAATTCGTTACCTGGACTGTAGACAACCGCGGCACTGGCTATAAGGGTCGCGAATTCCGCTCCTTGGTGGCCAAACAGCTTGGAAGCCTTGAGGCTGATGACCAGGTGTATGCTGCGAAACAGGCGGCACAGCAAGAATGGATTGATTCCAATCACGTTGCTATCTGGGGCTGGAGTTATGGCGGTTACCTGACAGGCAAGGTTCTCGAAACTGACAGCGGCGCGTTCTCGCTCGGTCTATTGACTGCACCTGTATCCGACTGGCGACTGTATGACTCGATGTATACCGAGCGGTACATGAAGACGCTTTCAACCAACGAGGATGGGTATAATACGACCGCCATCCGGCGCACCGAGGGCTTCAAGAATGTGGAGGGAGGATTCCTGATCCAGCACGGCACCGGCGACGACAATGTTCACTTCCAGAATGCTGCAGCTCTAGTCGATACGCTGATTGGAGACGGGGTCACGCCAGAACAATTGCAGGTGCAGTGGTTTACAGACTCAGACCACAGCATTAGATATAACGGAGGCAATGTCTTCTTGTACAGACAGCTGGCGCAGAGGCTGTACGAGGAGAAGAAGCGGTCGGACACGGAGGATACACATCAATGGAGCAAGCGGCACCAGTGGATGGCTAATTAATTTATTAGTTCGCTGTAGTTATATTTCATACTTCTTATGTTCAATAATATCTGAGTTCGGCATTTTCTTAAACCCGGCCCGGTCTCGGCCTCGGCCCTCGGGGCTAACTGAGTCTCCTCTTCATCACTCTGCCCATTCTCTACTCGGTCATTCTCTCCTCGGTGTTTATATCTACTTGGATTTAATCCATCAATCAATCATGCCTCCTGAACCCGCAAGAAAACGCAGACGCCCTGCAAAAGCATGCGAGCAGTGCCGCCAGCGCAAAGTCCGCTGCGACCTGAACGTGCCATGCGGACCCTGCACGCGCGCCAAATCCGAGCTGAACTGCTCGTATCGCGATGGGGCGGTGGCTTCAGAGTTCCCAACTGCAGGCCAAATCCGGTTTGAGACACAGCCTCGAGTGCAGCATGAACGATCGTCTAAGGTGTCTCGGCCTCGGGGAACTGCTTCAGGTAGGACCCCGAGTTTGTTGACCCCGACCTCGTCCTCGACCGATCATGGCGCTATCACCGCCACTGATGACCTACCTCATGCCATTCGAAACATCCAGGACCGTCTGGATACTCTCGAACAGAATGTTTTGAGTTCAGGGTCAGAGGAGACGGCCATGCGACGGCCCAGCCTAGAACGCGAGTTGCGTGCGCTGGCAGCCAGGGTCGAAACTGTTGAAGGTCAACTGATCCGCAGTTCAAACGGTGTGGGATCTACTGCCTCTGTGAAAGAGCAAAACTGTATCGGGCTGATAGCTCCACGCCTGCGATCGTCGGCGCAGAAGGTTAAGTTCATGGGTCCGACGCACTGGTGTAACAAGATGGACCAGGTAAGTGTAGCCCGATCGCGTTTTTCTTCCTCCTTAGGTAATTGGATGGATATCTGAATAACGGTTCTGCAGCTTTCTATTGCCAAGGTTTTGAATAGGACTGACCCTGAGCCGGGATTGAAGGACCGGAAAAAGGATGCGGTCGATACCATCAAGGGGTGTCGCGAGCTACGACGGTCTATCAAGGCCCAGCGGTCAGTTCCCTTGAATGACCCCGTGTCGGACTTGCGTAGCACGGTTCTGTCAAGAGAGGAGTGTGACGAGCTTGTGCGATGCTATTTGCGCACCTTCGAGGGTGTCTACCGTGTTATCCATGTCCCGTCATTCTGGTCTGAATACGAGGAGTTCTGGACGCGGTCTGGGACTGATCCAGAGACGTATCCCTTTCTGGTGAAGCTCGTGCTTATCCTCGCCATCGGGACGGTATTTTGTCCCAGTGATAGGAACGATAAGTACGCCCAGCAGGTGCAACAATGGATATATGCCGCGCAGTGGTGGCTGGCTGGGCCCTCCGACAAATCCACAGCCAACCTTGACGGCCTCCAGGCAATGTGCCTGCTCCTGGTTGCGCGCAAGGCGTGTGGTCTAGGCCCATCGCCCTGGCTCTCTACGGGCTCCCTGATGCGCGCGGCCATGGCAATGGGGTTACACCGTGACCCGGCAAACTTTCCATCCTTGTCTAAGCTGCAGGCTGAGCTGCGGCTACGACTCTGGGCGACTGTGGTGGAATTGGTGCTCCAGGATGCACTGGACTCAGGCACGCCTGTTCTCATCCCGGAGCGTTTCGACACCACCGCCCCGTCCAATGTCGATGATAACGATCTAGGTCCGGATACAGCTTCTGTATCTGCACCACCAATCGCCGAGCAAGTCACGGACTCGTCCGTTCAGATTCTGCTACAAGAGTCGGTGGAATTGCGCATGGAAATCCTCAACGTGATACACGACGGTAAAGGCCAGTCCTACCAACAGGCCCTTGGCCTAGGCGGGAAAATGAGAGCTGTCTGCCGGAATTCTGCAACGTTCCTGCGCTCTGCCAATACCCGATGTCGGCGCGGGTCTTCTCTGGAACTGGGGGAGTTCCATGCGAAGTTCGTCGCTTGCCAGCTACAATGGTATATCTTGGCTTTGTATATGCCGTTTTTGGTGCAGGCAAGGAAAGACCCGCAGTATTACTATGCGCGAAAAGCTTGTCTAGAGTCTGCGAGTGTGATAGTATCGTATGTTGATACTTCGCAACTTCCACCGCAGACGCCTGTTGGTGATTTCTTACGCCTCTCCCTCGGCGGAAAGGGCTCGTTCAAAGGACCGCTCAGTTTGGATGTCATATCAGCGCTATGTTTAGAAATTGTTACCCAGCTGGAAGAGGAACTCCCTCCGGAGATGCCAGGCCCAGATGCAGACTCATTAGATGGGCTCGCCGACGCGAATCGTGACCATCTGATTGAGACTCTTGAGCAGATCAAGGGCCACCTCTTCCATACAATCGCCGGCGGGACTCCAAGCATGAAACGGTTTGGCCTTCTATCGGCTGTCCTGGGACAAATACGCGCGATGAAAACGGGGCAGGATGTGCAGAGTGCGGTGTATGACGCTGCAACGCAGAGCGTCAAGGATTGTATTTCGGCGCTGCAGATGAGCACCGGTCAGTTGGATAGACCGGTCGGGGGTGCTGACAGGGATAACATGCCAGGCTACGATTTCTACGATCCGACGTTGTCTGGTCTTAACATGAATCTAGGTGTACGTGTTAATTGTGCAGATGTAAAATAGAGCTGACATGTTGCAGGACTCGCCGCTCGACCTCGACCTTTTGAGTCTGTTCCCGACTGTTTATGACGGCAATATCCTTTCTCTCCTTGGATGACGCCTTCTGTTACATTCGACTGCGCACATGTCAAACTGTTTGCAAATTTCAGCTTGTTGAATCCTTCTGTCAAATTAGATGGCTGGCATGGTATAAGACCGCCGTCCACATGAAGGGCGTAATCACCATCACAACGACGCAGCGCAATCTCGTTCCCCGTCCAACTTCCTTCCGTCCGACATCGACGACTCCCAAATGAAATTAATCGCGAGACCAGCTCCGCAGTTCATCAACATCTGGAGACATCTGGAGACAGTAAGATATGCGCGACGTCGCCCGTGAGCCAAGACCAGCTCGGCCCGCGATGCAAATTGACTACGGTCCGCATTCGGGGCGTTCTCCGGCTGGTAGTCTGAGATATAGTCTGGGGCTTGCCCGTTTGATGAGCTCTGATTGCTGTTCCTGTCAGTAGCTCCGATGGCTCGGCTTATGACGTCTGTCACGAACTGGTGTCTCGCCGACGGGTTTTTGTACCCTGGGACAGAACATGCAGATATCATGATCATATATCCCTAATGGTGGTCATGAGCAGGTATTTACTCTAGGATTACGATTATTCACCTTGATTTTGGTGTTTTTCATGTATACTTTGCGTGAGACAGGGATTTTTGTTGGTATCACATGAAAAGCCGACCACGTGGTTTCTTTCATGTGAATGCAGGGTCTTTCCTATTCGGGAATTGCTACTCTCTGCGATCGAGTATAAGAGACATCAGGGGCGGCTTCAGGCGCTGTATCCAAGTATTCCAGTACTCAGAGACAGCAATTGCCATTCAACACCGACCACCATGGAGATCCCCGCAGACATCACCCTCAAGACCCTCAAGGGGTCCTGGGCACTGGTACGTACCATTCAGCCTACCGCAGACAGACACAATGCTAACGCGACCCAGGACAAATCCATCTCCGACGACATGGACTCGATCCTCAAGCTCGTACGCCTCTCCCTCACTTTCCCTCCCTTCGTCATGCAAGCACCCAGCTAACCCCACCCAGCAAGGCGTCGGCTGGCTAACACGCAAGGGCATCGGCGCCGCAACACTCACCCTAACCTTCGAGTCCACCGTCTCCGACACCCAGACAACAACCATAACCATGCGGCAGGCCCTGACGGGCGGAATCGGCGCATCGACGGAAGAGCGCATCATGGACTGGACGGAGCGCGAGCGCGCGAACCACATCTATGGGAATGTGCTGACGCGCAGCCAGCTCGTTAAGGGTGTTAAGAGCGATGGCGCTGTGCGCCCGGACTTGACGCTGCAGTCGAACAGCGATAATGAGAGTATCAAGCAGGAGATCAAGAACTTTCTGCAGGCGGGCCAGCCGTATCTTACGCCTGGGCAGGAGGGGGAAGCGGAGATTCCGGATCTTTATATTCATGATTTCGGACGGAATGAGAATTGTGGGTGGACGGCGGAGCAGGTATGCATGATATATTCTTTTGTGACTGGTTGGGCTGTGCTAATTGTGGTTGCGATGCCATCTAGATCTGGAGTATTGAGGTTATCGATTCGCAGCGCTACTTGACGCGTCGGATTGCTGCGGTGAGGGAGGATGGATATGAATTGGGTCGCATGGTGTATAAGTTCTCTGGTTTGTAAGGACATTGTTCGGTCGGGATTTGTAGAGTATACCCTTGACTGTTATTCGAATGAATACAACCGTCTGATATATGCAAGCGTAATTAAGCCCCTAACCATGTGGATAGACTACTTGCGTAGAATAAAATAACATTGAAGTATAATTGAGTCTTCTCCAGAGTAATTTAGTCAATTCGTGTGTTCCTGGCATTATACTCCATCAGGCAGAGTGCTGTGACTAGGCGTAATCGCTAATCCCAGTGCAATATATATAATCGACAACCACTATAACCACCACCTCAACACCACGTCCCATCAAGAATGACGACTCTAGAACTACAAAATAATAGTATACTACTACCTCTACCACTTCCTCCATCCCGTAAATGCACCCCGAAGGAAATCACAATCTGTGATACAGCCACAGCATTAATGCACGAACTACACCGTATAACAATGTCAATTAAGTTAACCTGCATATACCTAAACAAGGCAACGTCTCTATCAACCCAGGCTACGCATTGCAGAGGCGGGGTTAAGCAGGTCTGCAGGATTCACTCAGGAGGCGCAGCATCCGCAGACGACCTCGATAACCCCTTGAACAATCACAATCACATTGACACTCTGTACTCCGTAATGAGGGGATTAAGGTTGCTGCGCGCATAAAGGCCAACTGGCCAAGGCGTGGCTGCAGGCGGAATCCTGCGGAATCCTGCGGGAATTTCCCGAGGGAAAGTATAATGAAAAGCATAATAAATGAGGGCCAATTATATATTTTAGATATTAAATCCTTCGTGCAGACACTAACAGTGCATATACAGATCAAGTTGAATGATGATAACCTTACCCACCTCCCTAATTTCACAGAGTCCAGGGAAGAAGAGTGTGTGCCGTATTCCGCACGATATATTCCGTACGATAGAGGAGGCACGGAAGAGCGCGGAACTGCGCCGATGTCGGTCACGAATCATCGACAGGCTTAATCTCCGCTGAACCGGAGTCGCGGATTCGCTGAGAATATTCATCAGCCAATCAGAAACCAGGGATATCCTTGGTCCTGATAGGATATCGGATCCGGCATCTTGTCACCTTGCCGGGTGGACTTCGGGATTCTCTTCCTCGCCTGTCGACACTCTTCAAGGACAGAGTATTATTAACTATTTGACTACTGGTTGACTGACTGACTGACAGGGAATATCCCCCGTTCTCGTTCTCCAGATATCCGTCGTAGATACGTAGCAGTCCCATCCACCCAAAATCCTGCCACTTTATGGTACTGTTTCATATGGTACTGTCTGGCCATCTACGTACGTTTCTGACTTTCTGTCCCCGACTCGCGTCCATTTTCCGTTATTCCATTCCTCGGTGGTTGTACTTGTGGCTCCCAGTCCAGTCAGACTCGGGCGGATCCATCGCGCGCGGAACCCCCGCACTCGGTCCATGGGTGTGGCATAACGGTTGGAGAATGGAAACGCGTTGCACTTGGAGTCGTCTTCGATTTCGAATTTCGAAGATTCTACGGTCGGTTTCTAAGTTAAGCGTCGTGGTCCAGTCCATCCAGAGGGTGGCGGCGATCAGTTGCTGTCGGGGATGCCGGTTTGGTTATCTGGCCTGGTCTGGTCTGGTTGGTAGGATTGTATGGTTGGCGCCAACATATTTTGAGTTTCGACTCTAGCCTGGAAGGTTATCTACAGTGCATAGTGTCTATCTATGATCTAGAGCGTGGAGACTGGAGAGCATTCTTGGCTTGGCAGAATGTGGGCTCCTGTTCCCTGCTCGAGTATCACCTGCTAACACGACCATCCTGAACACGACCTCGGTTCCTCTACGCGAGGTGAGACGAGGACCTGCTGGACGAGGGATATAGACCAGGAATATAGACGTAGGAACTGAAAACGTGCTCGGAGGAAGCCTATAAAGGCGAGTGCGGCGAGTCCCGGAACACATTATCCATCAACTCGGATTCAGCCTCCTAATCAGGTAGATCCAGCGCGGTGACATGTAGCGCTAGTCGTATGCCCTGCGATGGCAGCTCCACTGGTCGGGTATATCAGGATATTCTTCACGAGGCCCTACACCGTCGTTTGGCCCAATAGGTCACTCAGGCCAATCAGACCACTCAGGCCAGGCAGTCCTTGCATGACGCCTGCAGCTTGTTAGTGTATCTCGCAAACCGGGTTGCCGGGAAGAGATACAGTTCGAGTTCGCGGTCACAAGCTTGCGTTGTTATCACCGTTGGAGACCCAAAGTCAAGCTCACTCGAAGCTCAGCCGAAGCTTGGGATGGGGCAGCCGTTCCACCAAGTAAACCGTTAACCAGCGCAGGGCAGGCCGGATGAGTGGTCTCAAATCACGCAACCTGGCTACGTCGAGCTGGTCGAGTCGGTCGGTCGGTCGGTCGCACTACAGCCAAGACAGACAGATAGAGGTCCTGCCACTGGGATCTGATACCGGAGAGACGTTTTGGAACGCAGCCAGCCAGCCAGCCAGCCAGCGAGTCAGTGCGCCGGGGTGCAGTGTTTTGGACTGGAACATGAGCATGCGTTGAAGTGAAACCGTGGACAGGGACTGACAGTTAAGCGCCTGCTTGTTCAGGAAGTCCCCGAACCAGTTCCAGGCTGAACCGTGGGTTTGGGCCGACCGCTCGATGCCAGTTGTGCGATCGGGCGTAAGGGACTATTGATTGATGTAGAAGGTGCTCCGCTGCGGTTGATCTGCGTCCACATTCTGGATGGATGGAGTTGGAATGCTGGAATGGGGATGGAAGCGGATGGTGTTTATTGGGATATACGGAGCACGACACTCGAAGATTCAACAGAGCGAGGACAGAACTAGAAACAGCGGCAGATATAAGGGTCGCTGATACCACGCGTAAAACGCAGTAGCTGTAAATCCAGCACATCCCTACTGTAGCAGGGCGATTCACGGACTATCGCCATGAGGCTGATACACTAGGCCCCTAATAGACTGGACTATCGTCAGTCACACGCGTGGATTAAGCAGCCAATGAAAAAATGCTCCCTGTGGCGACTGGGAACGAATCGCCCCTATTCGAAGAGCCTATTCTAAGAAAAGACGCATTACCTCGGTGGCGAGGAGTGTATCGGGCATCGAGGCCCAGCACCATGGATGGCAAAGGCAGTGCCTGGCCTCCCGCGTATTTCCCGCGTATTCGCTGCGACTGGATAACGGTCTGAAGGAGAGCAGGGTGACCATGGATGCTTCTTTAATGGCTACCGGGAGGGATAACCAGCAGGACGGTTCGGTCGGAAGCGACAGCCTTATTGGCCGTCATCGCCGGCAGGCAAATGGAATTGACTGACAAGACCGAGTCAAGAGCAGATCACGTCAGAGCGCAGATGCAGCAGTCCATGAGTCCACGTCCATGATCGTCCGTCCGTCAGACAGAGGATCGTCCGTCAGCCATGGAGCCTGCACTTCACAGAGGCATCTGTCAGCTCGCTTGGGCATAGCCAGTCAGAGGCCCCGCCGGCGTACCTGCAGAGACAAGATCTCCGCGAGTCCTCGTGGTGCTGGAACGCGCTATGTGAGTTAGTGGCCCTCTCGGAACTTTGTATTATGGGGTTGTCGGCAGATGCAATGATCTGCTGCCCGCGCTAGACTGCGACAGGAATTACGTCCGACCACTAAAAGGAGATCCCTGGGCTGGATCGGATAACGGATAACGGTGAAGACACAGGATTGGAACAGGAATGAGGAAATCAGGGCTACCGGAACCGACGAGCTCGAGAGGAGAATGATGACTGAGTGAGGAGACTTGGAGACGAGAGACAACTCTACTGGCTATGGCTATGGCTATCATGCGGGGGACTCAGAGTCAGCGGACAGGTTCCGAGCAGAGTCTGCAGTGCACTGCAGAGACAGTGGAGTCAGTGAGTTGTGAGTTGTGAGTCTGGACGAGCCAGAGAATCTCCTTTGCCCCGAAGCCCTAAGTGTCTCTACGTCATACTGAGGGCGGTGTGTTCGCTGCGCCGTTCAGGGTGAAACAAGTGTGGAAAAGTCTGCATGGCAATTAAATTTAAACTTTATCTAGGTGCGCTAGGCGAAGTTAAGTTACAGGGCCTGGTATATCGCAGGCTGCATGCAGTCCTCCTGGAAATATCGAGACTGAGAGGGAGGAGGCTGCCCATAGTGGCTGACCCACGACCCATCGACCAGCGGTGGGGGCAGCCCGGACATCGCAATCGACGCCTCCACGGGGGTCGGGTCCTTGTGCTGGTGCGGGAATGGATGTGACGAGGGAATGTAGTGTACATTGGGATACCCCATGTAGTCGCTTGGCTGGTCTAGCATCGCCAGCGGGTCCGAGAACGAGCCAAAGCCCGTGTTCTGCGGGTATGGGACCGGCACGCTGCTGGCTGGGAAGACCGGCGGACTGGACTCTTGGGGGAAGTAGTATATCGTGTGGTTGGTGTCGTCCGGGGCGCGTTTTGAGTCGTCCACGCCGTAAACTGCCGGCGTTATCGGCGTGGAGGGGCCCATGATCGGGTTGGGCCCGTAGATGGGACTCGTAAGTTGCGCCTCTTCAGGGCTTGACGGGAGAATATAGTGGTTTGCTGGAGACGTGGATGTCGACATCTCGGGGATGGAGACGGAGGGTCGCGATACCTCGCTGCGGCCCTCGGAGAAGGAGTCGCTCTCGTCTGTCCTGTGCGAGGGGAGTGGCCGGGGATGTGATTGCAGGGTGTTATATGTCGAGGATGAAGGGAGAGTTGGGTGGTGGTGGATGTCTGTCGGGCGCTTCTGCATCGAGTTCTTCTTTGCGCCAGAGAGACGCCTGCTGCCGTCGTACTTCTTGCGCGAGGGCTTGGTGATGTGCCATTTTTTTAACCGGCTGCGCAGTTGGGATTCACTGTTCTGGTTAGGGTTTGAAGTAAGAGAAGACACGAAGAAGACATACCTGGGATGGAAGTCTCTGGTCTGGACGAGCTTGATCACTTGCTTCAAGGGCCACTCCTCGTCCTTGTACAGTTTCGTGATCAGCATGCGTTTCGTCTCCCAGATGTCTGGGGAGATGGCGCTCTTCATGGTGTATATGTAGATAATATAGATAATAATAGAGTATGTGTAGTAGGCGAGTATAGATGGTGTAGAAGTGGTGAAGTGTAGTAGTGAGTGTGGTGTAAGTGCAGAGGCAGGGAGTGAGACAGAAATATGGAACTATTGAAGCTTCCCCATACCAGTTAATATAAGTCCTAGGGCCAACACAGGATCTGAGCTAAGCTAGAATCGTCGTCGATCAAGTGTCGCCATCCCTGGAGAACCAGAGCCAGGCCAGTCATGAACCAGACATGAACCAGGAGTTGGGCCAAACCACGGAGCTCATCAAACTGACCCAGCCAGCCTTATCCACGCAAATCGCGCAGGTTTGGCGACATCACAACGGTCGTCTCACGATTTCCTCAGCATCGGCAGTGCGCATCTACCGAAACAACGGCCGTTGCCTGGTCCAGCCCCAGCACGTGGTGAGGGCCCAGCGCACGCTGTGAGTGGCAACGGGCCTCCGTTCCATGGGCGATCCAGCGGTGATTCTGCTGCGTTGCCCCCGATTAGGCATAAGCATCGAGTTGCTGGCTCCAGTGGCTCCATACGCCGGTTCGACCCAGTTGATCATGGGCGGCCCTAACACCAGCTGGGAATAGAGACCGAGGCGATCCCCGCCCGGGGTCCATAGCTTGTCTCTGCGTATGACCTGTTCAGGAGCCTGCTGGAACTGACCTGCCTGATGCGGTGAGGCCAGTGCTCATCATGCCAACTTTATTGCTTTTTGCCCTTGTGAGAGGCTTTTAGAGCCTTTTGTCTGCCACTAGTGTGTCTGGTGGGCTGCTGGAGCCACGAGGATGAGAACCTTGGGGACCGCCTCTGTTCATGTTGACTGTTGATTTGACTGTTGATTTGATTCATCGATTGATCAGTATTGCTCCGTAATGTTTAATTGTTTCGGCACCCGGCTACTCGACTCAGACTGCGCTCTGAAGTCCGATGGCGATAAACCCGATGGTGATTCCTGCCGCATGCAGTATACTCATGCAGAGCTCCTGCAGTAGCCTCTCTGTGATAGTCCCCTGGAGGCTGAAACTCATTTACTAAAGTTATACAATTACATTAAGGGGACGCTATCGCGAACTCGTACATGAACTGCGACTCTAACTCCCTGAACTCGTATCAGATCCGTGAACTCCTATCCAACGTCCGAGGCCATCCTAGACCAACTCCTGACAAACTAAGCCAGACTCTGCAAATTAACAAGGTCATAGTAATGCCCCCGCCGTCGCAGCAGCTCGCCATGTGTTCCTGATTCTGCAATCCGGCCGTTGGCCAGCACGTAGATCACGTCTGCCCGCTGGATCGTACTGAGCCGGTGGGCCACCGCCAGCGTTGTTCGGCCCTGGGCTGCTGTATCCAGCGCTGCCTGCACGATGCTCTCGGACTCCGAGTCCAGCGCCGATGTCGCTTCGTCGAGGAGGAGAATCCGGGGGTTGCGCAGGAGAGCTCGTGCGATTGCGATGCGCTGCTTCTGCCCTCCTGAGAGCATGCCCCCTTTGCTGCCGACTTCGGTGTTGAAGCCTTGCCTGGGAAAGTCAGTCCAGTTATTTGGAATAGGGAGAGACATATAGTTAACGTACGGCAGCGAAATGACAAAATCGTAGATATTGGCGTCCTTGCAAGCAGCAATCAGGGCTCCATCGCTGACCTCCTCCGCATCCATCCCCAGAAGGATATTCTCCCTGATAGTCCCCTGGAACAGCGCGGGCTCCTGGCCAACAAACGCCAACTGCCGCCGGTACGACTGGAGCTCCAGCCCGCAAATGTCCCTGCCATCCACGCAGATCGCCCCAGCCAGTGGGTTGTAGAAGCGCTCCAGCAGCCCGATGGTCGTGCTCTTGCCGCACCCGCTGGCGCCCACAAACGCCACAAACTGCCCCGGCTGCACGCTGAAATTGAGCCCCTGCAGCACCGGCGTCTGGATGCGTGTCGGATACCGGAAGTACACGTTGCGGAACTCGATGCTCCCTTGTAGAGAGGATGGGGGGAGGACTTCGCCGCCCGTGCGACCGTGGATGCGCGGCTTGCGGGTGTACAGTTTCTTCAGCTCCCCTGCCGCGTGGGTTGCCTTGGACATGCCAGGGGCGTATGAGAAGACGCTGCCGGCCGCTTGGGCCCCGAAAATCACCTCGCTGAAGCAGACGTAGAACTTGAAGATGGAGTACTCGTGGTGGCCGAGCAGCATGCCCCCGTACCAGAACCCGAGCGCCATGCAGAAGAACTGCAGCGCCTCGGAACTGGCGTAGAGGAACGACGAGCGGAGGATAGAGGGGATGTCTGAGCGGACTTGCTGCTTTAATTGCGAGCGATAGGAGTTCAGAATGACCTGCTCCATTGTCAGCGAGACGACGGTGCGGATTGCCGTTACGGCCTCGCTGACCTCGCTCGCGGATTTCTGGTATACTGTGCGCCCGCGCGCCTGGAAGCGACTCAGGATCCAGGTTCTTAAGAACCCGCTGAGAAGGAGTAAAGGTACAGCGGACGAGCAGACAAGGGCGAGTTTCCAGCCCAGCGCCAGTGCGACCGTTAGAGACCCGAACAGGTTGACAGTGACGATCAGAAGCGTCCCCAGCGTCGCGCCGCTGATTCCAGCCAGGTTCTTGACGTCCGTCGCCAGGATAGACGTCAGAGTTCCTGGCGTGTTGTCTTCTTCGTCGAAGAACGAGATATCCTGTCCTAGGAGGACCCTGAATGTGCTGCTGCGAGCCCTGCGGATGAGCTTCTCTGCGCTGAATGCGAACAACGCCCCCTGCGAGCCGAACAGAAAAATGGTAATCAGGCCCGTCATCAGAAACATGGACGCCCAGAAGCTCGTCTCATGCTTTAACCTGTCTGGTTCAGATACTGGGATAGAGATGGCGTTGACGGCTTTCGCTAACAACACCGACTGCGCCGGCTGCACACCACCAGCAAACAGCGACAGCACCAACCCAACACCCATAATGTACTTCTCAGGCTTGTTGAAGCTGGCAATGAACTTGATCAGCGTCGGAACAGTAAACCTCTTTTCCTTGATCTGTCCCCCACCAAGGGTCAGCACGCTCTGCCGCTTATACTGTGTCAGTGGCGAGTCCATAGAGTCCGCCGTGAGATAGTCTGACTCGCCATCGTCGTCTTCGAACCACAGCGTCGCCAGTTCCTTGTCTCCTTCGCCTTGGGGCGCACTATCCTTAATGCTCTGCGCCTGGACAAGACTGGCATAAACCCCTCCAGTCTCGAGTAACTGCGCGTGGGTCCCCTGCTCTGCAATCTTCCCGCCCATCATCACCACGATGTTGTGCGCCGTTTTGATCGTGGACAGTCGATGTGCAATGACTATCGTCGTGCGTCCCTTCGCTGCCCGGTCCAGGGCTGCCTGGACCAGTCCTTCGGATTTTGTGTCCAGCGCCGACGTCGCTTCATCCAGGAGAAGGATCTTAGGCTCTTTCACGATCGCCCGCGCAATGGCAATCCGCTGCTTCTGCCCGCCTGATAGAGCAAGAGTCCCTATATTCGTCTCGTACTTCTCAGGAAGAGCAGAGACAAAGTCATGCGCGTCCGCAATCTGAGCAGCCTTGATAATCCGCGTTCTGATCTGCTCGTCGGACTCGTTCTCAAACTCGGAGCCGATCAGCCCGTACTTGATATTCTCGTATATCGTCGCCGTGAAGAGCTGCGGTTCTTGCGAGACGAGCGAGATCTGCTGCCGCAGCCATTGCAGATTCAGTGATTCGATGTCGTGCCCGTCTAGAAGAACATCCCCCGCGACGGGGTTGTAGAATCGCTCAAGCAGTCCGATGATGGTGCTCTTTCCTGACCCTGACGGACCGACAAAGGCGGTTGTTTTGCCCGCTGGGATATGGAGGCTGAATTTCTCCATGACTGTGACTTCAGGACGCGATGGGTATGCGTGGCGTATGTTCTTAAACTCCAGCTCCCCTGTTACTCTCGACAGGCGCTGCCCGTCCGTGGAGAGAGGGTTCAGCGGCGACTCCCTGTCTATCGTGCCGAAGATCTTGGTCGCTGCAGCGACTGCATCGGAGAAGGCCTGGATATTCGGTGCAACATTGCCCAGTGCGTATGAGCCCAGAATAATGGACATCATGATCGTCAGGATATCACCCGGCTGGACATTCGCCGAGTCGCTGACCAGAAACCTCGAGCCCATCCACAGCCCCAGGCCGTAGTTCAGATACATCACCCCGAGGATCCCCGCGATGACGAGCGCGAATGTCATCTGCACGATGCGTCCGAACCGCTCTGCTTCGCGCAGATGGCTCTCGTATTTCTTGGCCAGGGCTTCCTGCGCCCCGAACGCCACGACGGTGCGGATCGAGTTGAGCACGTTGTCTGCTATACTCCCGCCCTTGCCGTAGCACTCGATCGAGCGCTTGCTGTATATCACGGAGACGGTCGAGCCCACGCCCATGATGATCAGCAGCGCTCCGAGGGTGGATGTCGAAATGAGCGCTAGTTTCCAGTACTTGATGAATGCGATGATGAACGCCGTGAAGAAGCTGGATACACCGGCCAGGACGAGGCTTGCTTTCTCGGAAATGCCGTCCTGGATCAGGTGCATGTCGCCTGAGATGCGCGTCGTGATCTCGCCGGCGCCCAGGGAGTCGAAGAAGGCGATGTTCTGCTGCAGGATGGCGGCCAGGTACTGCACGCGGATCTTCTGAGTGACGGTGTTGCCGGTGTGCACGAAGGCGAATGTGGCCGTGCCGATGGTCAGGAACTCGCCGACGCCTAGGTAGATGAAGTACTTGACGTTTTTGGTCAGGATGTCGTAGAAGTGGTCGTAGCTCATCGCGTAGGTGGCCACCTCGCGGAATGTCGATGTGATGTTGCCGAAGAAGACCTATACAGTCAGCTATACTATTATAACATCATGTTGAAAGGAAAGTAATACCGTGAATAAAGGCAATGCAGCCCCTCCCCCAATCGCACATAGACCCCCCAGGACAAGCAGCGCCCAGTCCCAGCGCGACGCATAGCGATAGATCTGGAAGTACCCGACCTTGGGCGTGGGCATCCGGATCTGCTGCTCGAGGATGTCATTACTGCCATCTGTAATATTCTCGTCCTTGTCCTTGCCCTTGGCCTCCATGTCCATGTCCAAAGGGAACATCAGCGACCGGCGCGTCATCCTCATGGTGTCCATGGGCACCTCCTCCCAGTCGGCCGTGAAGAAGGCCATGCTGTCTCGGACATTGCTCGCCCTGCTTCTCTTCATGTGCCTGCTGTCGGGACGCAGGTTGCCGCTGCGATTCCAGCCGCGATTGTACTCCATCTTGATTCTTAGTGAATTGGATATTATTTGACTGTGATTGTGATTGTGACTGCGCTGTCAGCCGAGTCGATCTGCGACTATCGAAGCTAATTCCGTCTGCTATCCTATCACTGCGCTGGCATGCTGCATGCGAGTGTTAGATCAGAGCCAGCTGGCGTGCGATACTGCGATTCGGCGTCGCCCACTGTCGTTCCTGTCGTTCTTAGCTGGGCTTGGTGAGGGTATACAAGCTTAAGCCTAAGAACCGGACTGGGGTCTGGCGCAACGCAGCACAGCCCAGGAGCTCCAATGTTGCAGGCTAAGCTTCAGAGTCAAGCACAGATTACAAAAGGCAACTGGAGCGCGAGGTCGCAACAAAGCAACCCCCGAGAGAAAGACGAGAAAGACACTCACACTCTGACAAGCCCTCCGCAGAACGGCCTGCATTTCCTCTTCCAGCTCCGCTCCACCCCAGTCAGGATCAGATCCAGCTCCTACTCCTACTCCTGTCCCCCGCCGAATTGTGCCGAAGCCTGTGACTGACGGGCAAGAGCCGATTGCGAGTGCGCTAGGCTTCGACGTGAAACGGTGGCCCTAGTCCCTCAGTGATCAGTCTACACGCTGTACTACCACCAGGAACCTGCGCCCGCCGAATTATTGAGCTGTGCTGAATGTGGATTTCATTCAATCTACTGCAAGGGTCTCTACATCCGGGGGATTGTCGGGATTCTTTAGAAACATCTTCTTTCCTCTAACGCCGGTGAAACGGTGAAACAAGCCAGCTGGACACTGGCGATCACGGCAGTTGAACCAACCTAGGTCGGTCGGGGATACTATAGTATTCAGTAGGTGGGCCTGTTTCAAGATCCAACGTTATCTGTCCGTAATTTATCTCAACAGCAGTTCCGATCGACGAGTCCATGTTTTAGTGCTGCCGGGAGCTCTTGTCTTCATTCTCATTCTGATACATGATACATCACCCCCACGAGGCTGAACGTCTGATACACACTACTCTGCATGCTGTCACTGCACTCGCCCCAGCCCGTCCGATCGGGCAAGCTGTGCGATTCAAGACCGAGAACTGGTCGGCCTCGACCTGGCTTTTGTGATCGACAGTCAGGGTGTAACTGTACTACTACTGACTGCCCATGTGAAAGGCCCGGACAGCAGTCTCAGCCCTGTTTCATGCACAACGCCAGAAATGAAAAGATCGTACACACTGGGTTTTATTTCGACGAGAATTCTGACACTACTTTTTGTTTCTTCTTTTAATTTGACAATTGCCGTTGACATCATGCCATGGCAGGTTCCAGAATCAATTCCGAGCCGGAATCGCATATCTCAAATCTCAAATCGCAAATCCCAATTCCACTTCCACATGGGTGATGTATTGGTTCGCCATGCCTTCATTTCATCTGACCCACTAAATGCTATCTGAGCACGCTGTAACCCTGAAGCCTGAACTGGTGGATGGAGTCAAACCGACCCATGGTCTGCAGCAATCGACTTGTTTTCAGCTAATATCAATCAAGTAGAAAGCCCCGGAGGCGATTTTAAACCCCTCGTCACGGACACATCGATTCCCACTGGAAAGTGGAAAGGCGTTCCTGCTCTGTTGTCGCCGATCACCCCGGGCGTATTAACGCTTGGAGAGCAACCAGGGAACGCAGGCTGTCGTAGGCCGGTAGCGACACAGCAGTAGGTGTTGTACCTCGGTCGCTCAGAGTCAGTCTCAAAGCTCTCCGAACCTTGAATGTACGAGGCTGCAGGTGAAGTCTGTCTGAATGGCGTCGTTGGAGGGGAAGATGAGATCGACAGCACTATTGATGCCCTCCCCGTACCCCGGAATGTTGGTATCTTCGTGTTACTGTACCACAATACCAACTTACCTGTTCCTCGGTGGCGAGTGGCGACATGCGCTGTGCGTCCTTGGATCATCATAAGATCGTCGAGTATGCGTATGGTGTCCTGCACTGGAGTACCTGTTGATCTCGATCCCCGCGTCTGCTTCAATGCGGAGGATACAACGAGATTCTTCAAGTTTGGTTTATGATGAACTAGATATGCAAGGTCACGCTAGAACAGATGAACAGGAGTTCGACGTCGCCTCCAGATTTTATCTAGGTAGGTAGTATGGTATAGAAGACATCGTAATCATGAATCAACAACTCCGCCAAATACAGAACAGAGTACAGAACTAGTATCCCCGCATATTCCCTCCTTCCCCAGTTCTTCACGGATTCACCCTAGTAGCGCAGACGATCCTCATCCTATTCAGTATCTCCATCTCCATCTTCATCTTGTTCCGACATACAAGCGATCCGACCGCGAACCACAGAACACGAATCACAGACCCTTCTCCTTCTTCTGCCCCAGCGCCCTCGAGGCCTGGCTATACAGCCTCGGCGCCTGCGTCTTGTACGTCGTCAGGTAGAACGAGATAAAGAGCAGCAGGTACGAGCTGATAATGAACACGCCGCATCCGGCCGCGTACTCCTCGCCCATGCAGTTTCCTGCGTTCGGCGCCCAGGGGAAGTACGTTGATGCGAAGTACGTGTAGGACGCGAAGTAGATGAATCCTGAATACCGTTAGCCTGTGAGACTTATCGCCGAGGATGCACCGTGATTCTGGTTTCGCGGAGAACTGAACTGAACTGAACTGGAATAGGGTGGAGGGACGTACCAATGTCGATCACAAACTGCGCGATCTGGAGAATCGTGATGTACCGCTTCCACCAGATGCGGATCCCCCGCGCGCTCTGGAAGTAGTACCAGTACATCACGACGTGGACGGTCAGGTTGAGCGTGATGGGCACCCAGCTGACGGACGTGCGGCCGACCAGCTCGACGTAGCAGAGCAGCGCCGTTGCGCCGTGGTGGTATGTGTGCAGGAATGTAAGCGGTTTCTTCTTCAGCACGAGGAACACTGTGTCTGCCAGTTCGAGGTATTTTGTTAGGTAGTTTAGCTATACGTTGTTAGTGTGGTGTGTCTGGGTGGTGTCTGGTGGTGAAAGACGTACGTAGTAGAGGAGGACGAGTTCATCGGTCCAGCCGCCTCGTGCGTCGCAAATCGCGACGAGAACTCCGTCTTGGAAGAGCGTTGGGAGGATCTGCTCGATGAAGAGCGCGAGGAGCACGCCGCTGATTGCGGTCAGGATGAAGTTGTGGATGATGAAGGGGGTCTGCAGTTTGAAGGCATCCCTGTTCTTCATGAGTTGTCGCCCTCCAAGGACAACAACGTAGTAGCTCAGGAGCGAGGCTACAGTGCCCTGCAGTGTAGTCATAGGCGTCACTCCAGGGACGAGCTCGAAATCCGACGTCGACTTGCCGGTAAGAGCCGTGAAGCCCTTGCTGAAGTGTGGCCAGAGATGGACGCCAAAGGGACGGTCGAGTGTAATCGCCATGGTCAGATAATAAGTGAAGAAGGAATAGTTGCAATTCAATGGATTCAATGAATTCAATGTACTGAAGACCTGCCGGCCTTATCTACATGCAAGCGATGAAGGCATATAGCCCCTTGAAACCCGAACTGATCGCGTGTAACAGCCGGCTCTGTCATCGGCTCTGTGATGCGACATGCATCGGTATTTCATTTAGACAGGGCCATGTGCCGTGCAGAATCTGATCCGTGGATGCTCGAAACGTGCAATTGCATCGCCCATAATTGAGATGACTAGGGTATACACCTTGGTGGAGATGCGCCACTATAGTGTCTATAGCCGGTGGGCCTGGGACCAAATTCAAGCCGAGGCCAGCCCTACTCTAATTACCTCCACATCGAATTCCCGGGCTTCGAACGGGATCGGTCATTAGCAAAGACCAAAGGGCGGAGGTGGTTCCTCAATCGTCAATCATCCCGGCTGATTTCCCTGATGAAGCACAGCAGGCTAGCAGCAGATTACGGGCCGCCCTAGGCAGAGCACGGTCTGATCTGTAACGACTAAAGCGATGTGGACTGGTCTAGTGGGAAAGTGGAAACGGCATTCATTCATCAGGATTGTGGGTCTCAGCTAAGACATTCTACGCAATTTGCTATGTACATGGAAGCCAACCGAGGATCCTGCTCAGGTTGTGCGGTCCTGCAGCGCGACCTTGAGGTCTGGCAGTTCCCAAAAGGCGTAGCAGCGAGACTGTGTCGTCCAGTCTTTGACTCTGCCTACATACTGGCCGTCGAATTGGACGAAGAAGGAAGACAGCGTGAGGAGGAGCATTTGTTGCGCGAAGCTGTCTGGTTAGATTCTGAAGCACTCTTTTATGGTAGAGAGACTTACTATTTGGCAATGCAAGACCGGCTACCAAGCAGGAAAGGCTGGACGGCCTCTTTCTTGTCGGTCGAGTCAGCCCTGATCCATCGCTCAGGGTTGAATCTGGCCGGGTCGTTGAAGTACTCCGGGTTGTGGTGCAGGGCGTATAGCGAGATGCCGATTTCAACCTGCAGGATTCGAGGTCAGACCAAGAATTAGAAAAGTTTAGAGTTGCACTTACACCTGCTGGCACATAGACGCCATCGACATAGGCCCCCGGTGACACCCGAGGTCCTCCGAGAGGAACAGGGGGGTAGATCCTGAGGGCCTCTGTAATCACGGCATTCATCCACGGAAGTTTCCCTAGCACTTCCAGGGATATGTCGTCCGTGGAATTGAACTGTGTCCGCAGTTCCTCGGTGAGCCTTGCGTGGACGTCGGGGTGGGAAAGGACGAGCCAGATCGCAGCGCAGATTGCGTGGGATGTCGTGTGGAAGCCAGCAAGCATAATGGCAGAGAAGTTCTCTGCGACTTCTTCCTCTGGCAGTTGGGCTGTCTCTTGTCTCTCCAGGACCTCGACCATGATGTCGCGCCGGGTGTGCTTTGCTTTCAATTGTCTGTTTTATTAGCACGGCCACAATTCAAAACGAGGATAGACATACTCTCGAATCAGGCGCATTCTGGCCTCCTCGCTTCTCTGGCGGATGCCCTTGCGCAGGATCTGACGCAGCATCCACTTGATAAGCGTAGGAACACCAGAGCCCTGGAATTGGTCGCGAATTGTGGCCCAGTAGAAGATACGGGGGAGCTGCTCTGTCCAGAAAAAGGGCCGGCCTCTTTCAATACAACCGAGTGATTTGCCTACAAGCACCTCGGACACCATATCCACAGACAGGCAGTAGTAGAGGTCATTCAGGCTGATCGCCTTCCGGCCTTCGATCCTCTGCTTGACCAGCGCATTGAAGCGGGCAATGCAGCCCTTGATCACGCCCTCATGAGCAGCCATGCATCCCGGGCTGAGTGACGGGCTGAATAGCTTGCGAACGGTGGCATGGTAGTATGGATCAGAGGCAGTGAAGATGTTTCGTCGCGAGATGGCCTTGTAGAAGCCTGTCTTGAGGAAAGTGTTGCTCTTTCCAAGACCAGCGCCGTAGATGTTTCTCAAGGACTTGATGGTGTTGGTGGACAATTGGTTCGGCGCGAAGCGGACAACCTTTCCTATAAGACGATGTGGTCAGCATGCATTTGTTAATGAGCTTCTGCGTCTTACCATAGTTGTCATGCAGGGCCTTGAACGTGAACGAACTCCTTCCAGCCAAGAAGCCTAGCTTTGTGTCGAGCTGCAGGGGTTAGCTGGGCAAAGATAGATGGTCGGTATACTCACTCCGAAGAGATATCTTCCAATAATTGGCCCCTTGGCGCCTCGAATAACAGGCCCAGGCTGTAGCAATTGCAGGCAGAATATGAGGGCACCAGGAATCTACACAAGTCAGTAACAAAGACAGACAACAAGCGCTAAACATACCAGAATAAAGCTCAGGGCTGAGACCAGCAGGGTCTGGATGTCGTTGAAGTTGCTCATCGAGAGCGCATGCGGCACAGCCATGACGAGCGTCATTTTGGCAAGGAATGTGTGTGTGTGTGTGTGTGTTGCAGTGACAAGCAATTCGAAACGTCTTGGGAGGTTATATAACAAATAACGATCTATGAACTCTACTGCAGCGTACACAGTTCCATTCGATCGGCCCATGCCACCTGTGACAGTCAGTCCACTGCCGACACTAAAACAACCGGTACGACAGATGAATGCCGATTACAGGTCATTGTTTCAGGCGGGACAGCAATTTGGATCTGCAGGGCGCCCTCGAAAATTGGACGATCGGATTGCGAATTTTCATATGGGCTGCTGCCGAGGAAGGGCTCCAGTAACGGCCCTGCTGAAACGACCACCGTTCTGCCCTTGTATCACGCCGTCCTGCAGTGGGGCGAACTTTATTTGGCTGGGGGACTTGGGGCCAAATTACACTTTATTTTCTACTTATCATTTATCGTTCTCGCGGGGTGGCCAAAGTGGAAGTGCGCCCGCGTTGCCAGGACTAGGAGGCCCCTCAGACCCCTCAGACCCCTCAGACCCTCTTGCTCTGCATATCTCTCGTAATTAGATTCAATTGGTTTCAATTAGTTTCCTACTCAGGGTCGCCTCGGCATTGCGGTGTCACTTCCTGAAACGCTGCCATCTCCGTGGGTGGGTAATGGGTATATCTTATCGCCAGACCCTGCTTCTTGCAGCACCACAACCACCACCAAGCAAACATGGCAACCAGCGTGCTCTTCCTCGCTAACAGCGAGCATGGCCAGACCAATATTGTCCTCGCAATTATGCACGAGCTCCTCGTGCGCGGCGACGTAGACGTGCATCTCGCCTCGTTCCCCGTCCTGGAGAAGCGCCTGAACAAGCTCCTCCGGGACAACGAGCAGAGCTACGACGCGAAGTACAAGCAGCGCGTGCACTTTCACCCTGTTCGCGGGCCCTCAAATACTGAGATCTTCATCCGCACGGGGAAGCGCGGTGCGCACCATCCTCCGGGCTATACGGGCTCTGTCATGGGCTTCAAGTCGCTGTGCGAGGATATCTGGGGGTGGACTGAGGATGAGTATGTGGATATCTACGAGAGCTGTGTTGAGGTTATCAATGAGGTGAAACCGTCGCTTTGCGCGATTGATTTCTTTTTCCTGCAGGGGCGCGATGCGGCGTATAACACGGGGCAGACGGCTGTCTTGTTGAATACGACTTCGCTCAGCCATATCGTGCTGGGGCTGCAGAAGAACGGCGCATGGGCCTGGAAGTACCCAATGTAAGGATGCCATCCTCCTTTTTTCTGATTCAATGTCTAACTGTTTAGGCCTGGGACTGGATTCCCATACCCCCTTCCACTGCATCTCATCCCCCTCAACACCATGGCCGTCATGAAGACCGCCAAAATGTACCACGGCAGCGGCAGACGGCGCGAGATCAGAGACTGGCGCATCAAGCATAAAATCCACGGGCGCTTCCCCTTCGCCGACGCCTGGATGCCCAATCGCCTGCATCTCTCGCCTGCGCTGAAAGAGCTGGACTGGCCGTTCGACGTCCCGGACAATGTCGTCGCGTGCGGCCCAATTCTGCTCCCCTGTGCCCCGGTCAAGACCCAGGATGAGGAGATGTTCACATGGCTGCATAAGGCGCCGACTGTCTTGATTAACCTGGGAACCCTCTATGCTCCGAACCCGGCTGTTGTGCTGGAAATGGCTGCTGGTATCAAGTCTTTCCTGGACTCTCCCTCTGGTCAGGGGATCCAGGTGCTGTGGAAACTGCCAAAGCATCCTCATGACCAGGATGAGATCTATAGCCAGTCGACTACTCCGCTGCAGACAGAGTTAGACATTGACCAGGTTCGCATCCTGTCGTGGTTTGAGGTCGAGCCACTGGCGATGCTGGAGACCGGTCAGATCGTGTGTTCTGTTCACCATGGAGGTGCGAACTCGTGGTACGAGGCTATACAGTAAGTGTCCCCCACCCACTACAGGTATCGTGCTAACAGAAGTAGAAATGGAGTCCCCCATGTTGTGCTCCCCGCATGGCAGGATTGCTACGAGAATGCTGCCCGCGCCGAGTGGCTAGGCATTGGCGTCTACGGCAACAAGACCAGGGCGCCTGATATCAGCGGAAACGAGATGAGCAAGGCCCTGATCAAGGTTCTCGGTAACAGAGAGTCCTACCTGAAAAAGGCCGCCGAGTTGCAGAAGCTGTGCCAGAAGAAGGAAGGCCGTATCCAGGCCGCTGAGAGGATTGCAGATCTCGCAGCTCGGCCGGACAAGAGCATGATTGCTGTTCCTGAGCCCAAGGAGGATGATCCCAAGATTGCCAGGATTGAGAATGGCTCGGGGGCGACCCTGGAGACTATCACGTCGAAGAGTGCAGCTACCAAGACTACCAAGTAAGCCTGTATCCTTCCCTGGTATAAACCGTCCATATTAACGAATGCAGGTCCATTTTCCGCCGAATCGCTGAAATCCTGGCAGTCGCCTTCATCTCAAACAGCTGGCTCATCCTGCCCATCGCAGGGTACTCCCTGCTGCTCGTCCCGCATATCAGAATCCTCGCCCTCCTCTACATCATCCACATCAAGTTCCTCTCCAACGCACACAAAACCACCTCGCGCTCCCGCAGCGAATGGTTCCGCTCCTCTGCCCTCTGGCAGCTGCACGCCTCGTACTTCCCTATCAAACTATACCGCTCTACCCCCCTCTCCCCGCGTAAGAAATACATCTTCGGAGGACACCCCCACGGCATCGCCTGCCACGGCCTCGTCGGCGCCTTCTCCGCTAACCCTGCCGGCTTCGACGAACTCTTCCCCGGTATCAAGAATACCATGCTCGTCAAGGACGCTATGTTCACCACCCCGCTGCTAAGAGAGTACCTATTCTACCGCGGCCAGAGCGGGGTCAGCCGCGACTCCTGTATCCAGCATCTCACGCGGGGCGGGTACGATCTGCGCGGGATGGGCAAGGCAATCACCATCAGCGTTGGCGGGAGTCGAGAATACCGCATTGCGAGACCCGGCACGATGGGCATCGTGATTAAAATCCGCAAGGGGTTTATTCGGCTTGCGGTTGAGACTGGGGCGGATCTGGTTCCTGTGCTTGTCTTTGGGGAGAATGATCTCTTTGCGCCGATGGATATTGACTCTTTCTCGGTGAAGGGGTTGATTGCCTGGGCTTGGGAGAAGGCTGTTGGGCATAAGGTTGCGTTTTCCCTGGGCAGGTTTAATCTGTTTTGTCCGTTTAGGAGGCCGTTGAATGTTGTTGTGGGCAGGCCGATTGAGGTTAAGCAGCAGCGGTTTGATATTCAGGATGAGTATGTGGAGGAGCTGCAGGGGCGATATGTTGATGAGTTGAAGGCAATTTGGGCGAACTGGAGGGATACTTTTGAAGCTGATGCGTCGGTGAAGTTTGAGATTGTTGAGTAGATGTGTTTATATGACTGCTTCGTGTCTGGAACATGAGTGCATAATAGTTATGTATCAAATTGCAACGAGACTGTATAATTGATATCTAATGGTCAATACGAATAACAACCTTTGAGAAATGCTTCTTCTCCTTCAACCGCCTATACGCATCCTTTGCCTCCGAAAGCTCGAAGACCACATCGTCCACCACCGGCACAATCCCCTTCTCATCAATCCAGCGCACCATCTCCTTGGCCTGGTTCCGAGTACCAGCCAGTATAGCACGCACGATGCAGGTGTGCATAAAAGCAGCAAACAGAGGCACCACCTCAGCAGCGCCATCCCCAACATGCCCTACCACAAGGATGATCCCATCCACTCTGATAGCAGCCAACGAGTGCGGAAATGTCTCATTGCCAGCGACGTCGACGACGAAATCAAACCCTCTTCCATCCGGAGTCAGCCCTCTCGCTTCCTTCCCCCATCCCTCCGCGTTGGTCCGGTAATTCACCACACCAGCCGCACCCAGTGCTCTAAGCCGCGCCGCCTTCTCCTCACTCGACGTCGTCGCAACGACCTTCGCCCCAGCAGCAACGGCAATCTGCAACGCGGCAATACTCACACCACCAGTCCCCTGGACAAGCACCCAAGACCCCGGACCGACTTCCCTCCCCTTGAGTCCGAAGAGCGCATTCCACGCCGTAATCCACGTACAAGGCAGCGTGGCCGCAGCTAACCACCCAATCGACTTGGGCGCCCGCACAAGACCCGCTTCAGGGAACACGGCCCAAGACCGCAGTGTCCCGTCGGAGCCCTGGCCCAGACATTCAACGGCAGCGTCAATCCCGGGGAGTGCGTCGTCGCCGTGCGTAGAGTTGAATGGGGACGCTACGTGTGTCACCACGTGGTCGCCCTTTTGAAACTCGTGGACTGAGCTGCCCACCGCTTCTACTGTGCCAGCGCCGTCGCAGCCTGGAACTAGGGGCGGGGTGATGGGGCCGTTTATGCCCTGGATGTCAGTTAGAGGGTGGACGGATAGTGGAAACGATGTACGTTGCAGGGCTGATACGTACCTTCGGTCCGGCAATTACGAGTTCTCGGTAGTTGAGGCTGGCGGCGTGGAACTTGACCAGCACGTCTTTCGGGCCGAGGTCTTGGGGTGATGGGATGGTGAGACCTTGTTGGTATTCGAGCGAGGTCTCGAAGCCTTCTTGTCCCGTTAGGATCCATTGTCTGGCCATTTTGATGTAACTATGTGTTTCAGAAAGTAGAGTATGGGAAGTTGTGATGTTGTTGATACCTGGACAAGCTGGATGAGAGCCACCTTTATATATTGCTGGCCAAGCAAGAAGCTGGTGTTCGGTTGAATCTAATATTCCTAATGGGGTAAATTAGTTTACTGCCTTTTATTCTTGTGTTGGATGACGTATTTGTGTTTAGAAAGCAGGCTATGCAAAACAACATGACAGTCCCCCCTCCATCTCCAGCCGCTCATCTCATTCTCCCGATTAGGAAAATCAGATCTGCGGCCCGGATTGTGGAGCGTAAACTGATCTCTGGTTGGCTGACCTCTCTACGCCAGGCTAGATAAGGTTTAGTGCCATATCACTTGTGCCTTCTCCTCGGGATAATAATGGCGATGTTTAGATTAAAAATCCATATTCTCGCATTTGTAATCTGAGAGTCCTTCTGACAAAGTCATAACTCACTCAAGCCTTTGGTAAAAAGACTGCACATCAACAATGGCCGCCACGTCATACAACTCCCTCCACAACGCCCTGAACTGTGGCATAAGACCCATATCACCATCCAGGGCTCTCTTCTCCAACAGACTCAACGGCTCATTCCATCCACGATTCTGCATCCACCTTACCGATCTCGTCACCCTATCTACAAACCACACTCGTGCATCTGACCCCTTCTCAGCGGCAACTGCCCCGACCATAAGTTGGTACGAGGTCAAGTCCATGTACGGGCAATGTCTGATCGGGAAGTGGGATCTTCTACCTTTCAGCTCGCTGGCGAGGAGTGTCAGATGAGCCGGCGACTTGGTTGGCCAGAGGAGGTGTAGTACTAGTTCGACTGCCCGTGCGGCGGCGTCGATGTGGACGTTGTCTGGGCTTCGAAGGGCGCGGGCTTGATGGTGTAGCTCGGCCAGCGGCTCTTCGATGACTTCGGCGATGGAGATTGGGTCTAGTGGACTCTGGTGATGGCAGTTGATTACCCACCGTAACTGACTCACGTTATCGCAGATGGAGGACAGTTTGGTGATTTTGCCATCGTGGTATTCCCGCAGTGCGTGGATGAGCTTTGGATGCCACGCTCGCGGGAAGCCAAAGATGCTGTTTACCGAGTCCCTGCTCACTGGTCAGTGATGGCCATTCAGTCCGGATTATGTGTACACACTGTACGATAAGATCTATAAGCCATGACGGTAGACCCAGTGGGTCTCTCGACTCCCGATCATTGATGATCTGTACGAGGCCTTCTATATGGATCTTCCAGGCAATATCATCGCACGCTAAAGCTGCGCCAAACACCATCGTGATAACTGCGCCGAGGACAGCATCTGGACGAGTGGTTATTGATGCAATGCGCTGTTTTAGGAGGTTCACAGCTATATAGGAGTGATGATCGGCCTGTGACTGCCAGGAGTATTCCGGCGACCAGTGCCGTACAGCAACGGCCATTGTGGCTTCAACCAACACCGGTTCCGACGTAAAGAGTTTAAACCAGAGTGCTTCACGAGGGTTGTAGGGATTGCGTCTTCCTTCGATGAATAGCAGCTCCTGCAGCTTGTCGACTGTAGAATTTAGTCACGAATCTTAGTCTGGGAATATGCGGAGCTTACGGGTATCCTTAGAGGGAGATAAATGGGCCGATATAAGCGTCAAAGTACTATCAGACATTTTATCACTGGGTATTTTTCTTTTTTCCTGCTTTCCTTTGGCTTTTGGCTCATTTTCGGGCTCCCTGCCTGTCAGCCGCTGGCGTCTTTTGGCAAAGTTGGTCCTAGTGATATGCGCCCTCATCTCCTTCGCAGCCCGGCCAGACAAACTCGACGCCCCGGTCGTGTTCAGAAAGGTCAAATCTGAGCATTCCATTTTGTGTGTGATTATCACGTTTCGAACCGCAATTTAGCCAAGCTCAACCCGGTGAATCAGACAGGTTGGGGCCCGCGTCAGCATCATCAACGGTGCTCAGCCCGATTAATAATCCACTTTCCCCGCAACTAACTTAATAACCAAGTTATAGTCTATATTCCCCGTACTATAGCAGGTCAACCCCGTCACACCAGTACTCGCACAGCTCAACGATTTACCATGGCAACGGAATAAACCATTTACGACCCTGTTTTCTCACCTCAATTCGCGTCAACACTTAATCTTCGGTATGCTGGCAAAAGCTGCACACGGACGCCTTTGGTTCTAATACGAGTCCACCACAGGAGCGCGAAGTGAGCCGAGAAAGAGGCTCGAGCGTATTGAAGTTACCGGATACCGAACTGCCTTTATACCTAATCGTTGATATACTGTCTTGGCTACCGTCAGTGTCCGAAAAGCGGAGCATATCCCCACTTTTGTGGACCTTGTTTTTAGTATGGACTATGGATCCTATTCTCTAAGTAAAGCAGACCAAGGCAGTATCAAACAAGGGGCATACCCTAGGTCATGGGACAGTTCAGTGTTCCTGGCGTGCTTCGAGGCCTCCTTGACAGACAAGATCAACGAGCCTGACCCATCCCTCTGATCCCAAATCCCCTGGTGGCTCGTCCATCACGACCGACAATCAGAAGCACGCCAGAGCATCACCCGCCTGATGAGCCGGTCCCACTCCGGTTTTGGAACCGCGTTGTTTCCGCACGTATTCGCGTTTGCAGGCAAGGTGCGTGTCCTGGCAGGGGTTGCAGGGGAGAAGCCCGTCGCAGCGTACTCGGCGCTTGCGACATTGGTCGCTGGGATTCCTTTGGACGATGTTGATTGTTCGGAGATGTAGCGTTGTTGGTTTACCTCTATGTAGATATTCTAAGCCTTTAACCTCCACATGGCGCACATAACCTCAAATCTCAGCCATTTATGTTTTACAGGTTTTCTGAATGGAGTGTAGCAAGTCACTCTTCTGCTTAAATGCCTTGCCTAGCACGGCAATCTCTTTACTCGACATGCCGCGCCTCACCTCCGCCGCCTTGGAAAACCCTAACTCGCTGCGCAATCCAACCAACGCGATGAAGAGCGAAACAATCGCGCTCTTGGGATCTTCAACTACACCGTACACACCGAATGCTGCATTGCCGGTGACCCCGGTCAGCGTGATAATGCGTCCAATGGTGGTGAGTCCAATACTGCCCGCGGCTTCGCCGACTGCTGGAACAACCATGAGGATGGCCATGACGAAGTTGAGAATCATCGCTTTCTTATCGGCCTCTTCGATCTCTTCGGCCGCGTCGGCTACTTCTTGCATTGAGTCTACGGCGAACTCAGACATGAACACAGGGAGCTCTGACGCGGTTACCACGTCGGCGGTGGACCCGACGTAGGACAATGCGTACGAGTCCAGGGCAGCATCTGCGAGCATATCGCTGACAATAGTCAGGTTGGTCATCGCCGACGATATCATGTCTTTGGGGTTCGGCACGTCTATCTCGTCTTTTCTTTCCGGATATCCGAACCACCAATGCCCGCAGTCATAGTCATCCACCGGTCCGCACCCATCGGGGAACCAACCTGACGAGGCTCAAACGTGATCCATTGTTCTAGTACGCCATAGCCGTCGGCTATATCCTTATAGAATCCGTCCTCGTCGTCAAGCTGCCAGTAGATGGTCTGTGCGTCTCCTGATCCTGTGATTGGGGGCACGGATGTGGGACAGGAGACAGTCTTGTTCCTGTAGCCTGACTCGCCCCCGTCGCAGAATTCGCATTCGCATGCCACCGAGCAGTCTGAACAGCACGTTACATACGCGTTTTCGATACACGTCCAGTGGTCGTCCGCGTGCTCCATCATATAGGCGTCAATCTCGGCCCATACCGATTCCGTCGTGTACTTCTCGTAGGCCTTGAACTTGTCATCGTACCCATCCTCAAGGAGATCGTTGTATTTGTCCAGTGCGGTCTGGAGCCGTTGGCCCAGGATGTCTATGGCATACACCTCAATGCAATGATCTTGAATGTTGTCCATATCATCCTTGATAGCCTGCAATGAGTCGTAGTCACCATCGCAGGGTTTATAATCGGCCGTTGCAACCTCGAAGAACTGCCCCAAATCCACGGCCCAGTCACTATACCCGGCCATTTGATATTTGAGGAGATATCCCAACAAGCGCTCCCCGTGGGCAAATTCGCCCATGTAGGAAACCCATTCCGTCTCGTTGTACACCATGATGTCACTCTTGGAGTCTTCGTCATACCACGTCTTTGCTGTCGGGTTCTTGTCGAGGATCTCGTTGATCTCCGCAAGGGAAATATACCCAGGCTCGCCAGTGCAGCGTCCCTTGGCCGCCTTGGATTCGGGCCCGACGAATGTGCACATTGGCCCGGTGCAGCCCGCTTTGGTCATCTTGAAGGATCGTCCGTAAAGCGCCGTTCCCATGACCAACTTGCCCGTCGGCATGCCTGCCTTGGTGATCATGCTCATGGAGGTTAGGGTCTCGGTCATGTTAACGTGGCTCCGTAGGCAGTTGCCTTCAGGACAGCCGGGGACAGCCCATTCATTGCCGTAATCCCACTGGCCGTGCAGGTCATAGCTCATGTAGATCATGTAGTCGAGAAGTGGTTCAAAGTCCGTGATCGGATCAAAGCCCCGGAGATACCAATAGGACGCCGGCGCCGCGATAGAAAGCGATTTCCCGTCAGGCAGCTTCTCGCGCACCATCTTGAGGAATTTGACGTAGTTGGCACCGTCTTCCTCGCTGCCAGCAGGGATTCCTGGGATATCAGGCGCGCCTGGGTACTCCCAGTCGAAGTCAACGCCATCCAGGTCGTGCTCTGTGATGAAATCAACAACGTTATCCGCAAACTTCTGTCGGTTTGCATCCGTTACGCCCTGTCGGAAGATGGGGTACGTATCAAGCTCTGTGGAAAATGACCATCCACCGAAAGACAGAATCCTGTTAACATCTTTCAGCTCCTTCAGCTGTTCAAACTGCCGCTCGACCTCAGAGATGTCCACATCAAAGTCGTCGCTAATTCCCGCAAAGGCAAAGTGAATATGGGTGTAGATAGAAACGTCTACTGTGTTCAAATCCTGTTGCAGGCACGGGCGATCCCAGTTCCAAGCCTCAAAGTACCCAACAAGGACCTTGTTGTCGGGTTTTTCCTTATTGACAACATCGGTCCCGCAATTCGATATACACCGATTCTCTCCTGTTTCTGTACAGAACTCATCGGTAACACCACATTGGCCCCAGATGTCGCAGCATGCATTGAGCTTGCACGGGTTCAAATCCGCTAGTTCGGTATCGTCGGTTGGCTGCTTCGTTCCAGGCACTTGCGGTCCACAGACAGCGTTGGAGATAGGCTGCGGCATTGGGGGGTTGCCCTTGCTCACACATATCTTACTATTTCGAATGAGGCTATCGCATCCCGCCCATGCCCAAGTCCTTTTGTTGAATCCTTTCAATTCATCCACCTTCAGGCCGTTGGCAGCAGCAATCTTGTCGCAGTTGTCGTTGGCAACAATGGTGTGAGTCGCACAGGTGCCGTCAGGGTTGGGCTTCGGTTTCAGATCAGGAAGTTCGCCCTTGGAGCAGCATACAGCCTGTCCGGCGGCCAGACTGGAGCAGGTATCGGGGTCGTCGTTATACTTGTCAAAATCAGCACCGGAAATGCCGCATTTCTTAGCGAGAGACCCGCATGAATCACCACTGACGACCTTGATGTACTTGCAGGTGTCTCGTTTGATCAGGCCTCGAGCAAAGTGCTTCGATCCGGTGGCCTCCTGTCTGACCATAGAGCCGGCAAGCTTCAGGAGAATTTGCTTCCACTCGGATGTAGACTCGTAGCCAGTAACGCATTTGGCCTCGCTCCACTGCTTGACAGCCTTTTGCACCCCGGGGAGGCCATTCTTCGCATCTGCGACGACGCCAATGGTGTAATCTGCATCAACTCCACAGTGCTGAAGTGCCATTTGCTCAGAAGCTCCATTGTCCCTGATGTGCTTCAGGAGTTTAGGGATCAGGGAACTAGCAATTGACCCATGATGGACACCCCGGCCCACATACATTCCCACTGCTGCTCTCTGCGAGTACCCAAAGCTTGTGACGTCCTCACAAGATTGATGGGACTCCAGCTGTCTCTTGACCTGCTCTAGTGCGGCAATGATCTTGGACGAGCTTTCAGACCCCTCCGGGCCGGACGAGGCAAACTCCAGCGCCAGCTCCTTTTGCTCTTTTGCATCACAGGTAGTGGAGAGAAGCTCTCGCTTGGTAGCGGGGCCAGTATCAGGCAAGCAGGCATATATCGCTCTGGTTGCCTTGGGACTGTCAAGCGAGTTGTAAAGGGAGAAGTCTAGCAGCATTGTTTCATTGCAGGCTGCCAGGCGTTCCACCCTTTTGTAAGCTGTCCAGTTCACGGAGTCTTCAAGAGTATCACATGGTGCTGGACAGGCATTCAACGCGGAGATGAAGGTAGACTCCGCCAGTGAAAGACTGGCTGCAGCCAGGATATGCAGCAGCCGCATCTTGTGATTGGAAAGCTGGACGTCAACGAAAACGAACAGTAGTGAGGAGATAAGGAGTTATATGCAGGAGAAAATATAGAGAAAAAAAGAGAGGAATGATGAAGGACAGTAGCCAGATCCTGAGCTGGTATGGACTTGGTATATAACCACCCCTTCACAGTCACCATCAGCAATGTAGAAACTTGCCAGTCGGATGTTTGTCTTCCAACCGATGGAAACTGGCAACTGGATGCCGCGGACTCACAAGGGCAGCAGGGATAACCTCCCTGCAATCTAAAAACACCACGGTCATTCCGCCGACGAGATGCAGCATACGGCCTCATTCTGTTACAACGTCCAAGTGGGATCTGCATTGGTGGACAGTCATTCCTAGCCATGCATTTGGCGCCGCTGTTGGCAATGCTGGTTAGCAACGAGTCCGCTGTGTTAGGTCAAGACAAGATCCAACAACAAGCAATGATAGCGGTTCCTTTTCGCCCCCGCCAAGGAATTAAGCTGCGTTTAGTCGGGTGTGATGAGATGTGACCAGATGCAGACAGACTGCGCCGCACGGGAACTAGATAGTCGTGTGTTGGACTGAAATAGCCGAAATTGCAATGTCCCATCGCTTGTCTGGCAAAAGCCCGGCTGGCACGGATTGCTTGCCCCTGGCCATGGCCGGAGGCATGGAGGATAGATATAAGTAGCCTTGCGTACATGTATTTAACTCTGTTCATGCTCATCAAACTCTACGCTTTTGTTATATATTCTCTTCTATAATGAAGCTTTCTCTTCTATCCCTAGTGGGCTATATAGTCTCCAGCGCGGTCTGCTTCGGCGAATACGGTGCCTACGAGCGAGCACTGTATTGGTATGCTTACGATTTGGATGCGAGGCTTAACGAGCGGCCGAAGCTCATCTCCACGGGATGTACAGATGGAATGCCAAAACGAGTGAAAAGATGCAATTTTCAGCAATGGCTCGAGTATATGGATAACAGCAATGGGCCCACGCGCATCACCGCAGACATCAGCGGAATGTCTGTTGATAGGCTGGCCCAGGAGCTCCAGAACCATCGGTATACAGGCGAATACACATTGCACCGTGTCATCCATGGCATTCTTGAAACCTCGGGTCAGATGCCCACTCTGTTTAAACAGGTACTAGCAGACCTTGATCAAATGTTTTTCTCAGCAGCCCTAATACCTCCATAGTTCTCGCTGGCAGTGGTGAGGATCCACGAGTTGGCTGGGAAGGAACCGGACCCCACTGTTCGCGAAACCCTAGAAAAGTCATCGCAGGCCTTATCCACAGTTGAGTATCTCCGCACCGCGGAGTACAGTTCTAAATTTCGGGACTGGCTGAGAACACACCACGGGATCGACGCCGTCATGAAGGAAAAGCAATGGCCAGGGATTCCAGCCGAAACCAGGGAGTTTTTTGATGGGCGGGCCACAAAGAGAGCATATAGGGACAAGGATATTAGCGCATTAGTAGGCGAGTACGCGGAGGAGGATAAAATCCATCCTGGGCCCATCCGGGCTTTGAAAGAGGCGAAGAACTTGCTTGGATGTGTGTAGCGAATTCCAGGCTTGCCATAGAGAATAAACAAACCGGGTTAGCGCGGGGGCAGATGCTTATTTGAGGAAATTAATGCTCTTTAACGCCTGTCTCCCCGCTTTCCTTCTATTCTGTCTTTCTTCCTTCTTCCGTCTTCCTTCTCCCCATCTCCTTCCCTCATGGATTCCTACAAAGCCTACTTGGACAACGAAGACTATAATGGAGAGGAGTGTCGCTTAGCCGTTCGCGGTCAACTCATTCCTAAAGCCCTCGGCGAAGATACCACTCAACTGTGCGTTGTCCGTGGCATCCGCTACCATGCTGGCTACGCTACTGAGCTTCGTGGATTGCTGCCCATTTTTACTCGGGCTCTAAATGCGCGCGAAATTATGAGCAACAAAGTCCCTGATATGAACGATCCTGATGATTTTCCGTACTGTATCTGGTACCCCGAAACCGCATCCGAAGCAACGTACCGCGCTCTGGCCCTTCGATACCCCCAGATGAAGTACCAGATCGGGAGGGCCTGCGCGGTGGCTGGATATGTCGGCCTTTTTAGCGAACTTGACCTCCTTCCTGAGTGCCATATCGCTGAAGAAGCTCGTGAGAATCAGCAATGGGAAATCTATAATGCCATCATGAAGGCTGACGTTCGTTATAACGCCATGGATGATTACACACGGACTGTCTTCAATCAGCCATCCAAGGGATACCTGAACGGCGATACTGCTGTGCAGTCATACCTGGACATCAAGACCGAGTTTGAAGCTCCGCCCGACTGGGATGATTTTCCTCTCGTCGGTAATCGGAGACAAGGTTTCTATGATATCACTGAAGACGATCGCATCGATGAGTTCACCTCCGAACCACCACCTACCGAAGACGATGTGAGCCATCTTCTCTATACGCCACTTCCCGCCGATTTGCCCACGCTGAATAAGGATGTCTTGATTCTAATGGCCGCCTATTACGGTGATGTTGATCGGTATTCGCGCCTGCGTCGGCCCCGCCGCGTCCTGACTGAGCTGGATTGCGTTGTGCGAGGAATTTACCACAATTCCATGTTCGCCAAATGGTGGTCCCTTCAGGAACCCTCTCCCCTTTCCTCATGGGTGACAATGGCAACCAATGCCCGCTTTATTATGAACAACGATCTCTCGCGGATCACGCCAGAAACAAGGCTACTCCCATACTGCATTTGGTATCCATCGGTCCCACATCCTTCAACTTGCAAGGAGCTTTTCCGCCGTCTGCCGTCTATGAAGCCAGCAATCGCAAGAGCCTGTATTCTGGCTGACTACCCCGAAACCTGGGACTTCCTAGACGTGGACCCAGATGAAAATCTGATGATGGATGCACGGCAGAGTCACAACCCCAAGTACCTCCGCGATCTCGAGTCTAAGCTTCCAGAGCGTGGATGTCCCCAGTATCCACGAGGCTACACACCATCAGAGACCAAGGCCATTCCTCGTCACTACATGTTTGAGCCTACCTTAATCGGGATGATAAGCCCAAACGTCACCTTGACCCCAAGTGCCGACATTCAATCTGGTGTCCCGTACAACGGGCGGTGCGTAAGCATGGCTCGCACTGAACTCACTGTTGGCCTTCCTGACGAGCTGCAGAAGCTAGCTAAGGAGCTTTGGGATAGGGATTACACTGCCATTGACTTTGATGACAAGTACTATGCATCTTTGGCGAGCAAGGGTGAAAGATAGCTTCTTTTGGGGGTACTAAGTATAACGTGAGAATTTCGCTGACTGGACAATGCCTACAAGTAATAATACCATCTAGCAACTACCAGTATAGTAGCACTATAGTCTTTTCAATGTACCATTCCCTCAGTACATCCCTCAGATTCTCGACTCCGATGCATGGTTTGCTGCGCAGGACTGCAAATTTCCCTATTGCAATTTTGTTTCTTCTATTCCGTGATCGAAGAGCACTGGCATAACACCATTACGATGTTTTCCCTCGTCCGAAACTAGAGACAGCTCCGTCCCAGACGTTCTAGTTTCATAAAGTGCCCACTTCCGTCACACACAACAAGTACTCCGTACATCGTGGGCATACCATAGTGTAATGAACAACAAACTCCTAGAATAATTTAACGTTATGGATTATCGATAGAAACTGCACACTTGACTGCAAAATCTCATCGGTTCTAAACTATTCGATATAAATACCTTAACGATAGGGGAAATTTTGGTCTCCGGGCTTTCAAGGCAGTACAGTAGGAGTATTTATCGCGATGATATTGAACTATATATCTCCACACAGCGTCTACCGAGTGACTGGTTCCACCCCCCATATCCACTCAATATTATTATTCATCGTCAATTCACCACGTCCATATATTTAATCTACCCTCCCGTCGAGAACTCCATACTTCATTTCTCTTGCTCACTGAGGGTGCAGGCGAACGGAGTCACATGACCGACCCGGTCGGTGTTTCTCCGAGTGCAGATTCTGCCACTCGCCACCGCCAGGAACCAGAGTGTTGATTCGTGGAATCCACGCCACTGGTTCCGTAGAGTCTTCAGCCATTCCCTACGACGACGCCTGGTTCTGCAGTGGAGGCGATGTCGCCCTCGAAGCAGCCATGGGCGAGAGCATAGTGGAAGACTGGAAGACGAGTGTTGAGTCTGTTGACGGCGGAAAGTTCGTGGCGGAAGTTAGTATTGCAGAGCCTGGATCGGTCTGTCAGGTCAGCACCGGGATGTCTGGGACGCCAAGATGGGCGAGATTGCCTTTCCTGAAGGATTGAGATGCCCGGGACTAGGGATCGGCGGATCAGGATTCAGGAACGGCGAGGTGGCAACAAACAGTCCTTGTGAGTTGTGCAGAATCTGACTACACAGTAACTCCTTCCGCGAACTCACCGAATTTCTCGAGAGTGACCGGCTTTTCTTCCATAGACTGCATATCCATCGATACTTATCCGCTAGCGATACTTCATTGGCGCCAATGGCGCGTCTTAACCAGCTTTTACGCGGTCTGGTGGAGGTTTCGGTTGGTTACAAAATGCCTGGCGGGTGATATATCGCCGTTATCGCGGTTGGACGGGAGACTGCGAGTTATATATTGGACTACGGTCTCCGAATATTGACAGGACGCATGCCTTCTCTACGTAAATTTACTTAGTCGAATGAGTCCCGAACGCGAGGCCGGTCAACGGTGCCTCTGCTGCGAAACAGAAGCCGCTTTCGCGCACGTTTCAAAACTGCGCGGGGTTGTGTTCTGTTCCTGGGCGACGCGAACTGCGGGCCGAGTGCGGATGGACTGGACGATCTGCCGGAGTAGCTTCGGGGATATCTCGGTTGTGTCGACAGTTTTAATGGCGTACGAGAAGCGTGGTGCACGTCAGATTGCTTAGTTGGGCTTGAATGTGGTCCTATTCGGGCACATCTCGGACACTTAGTGCAGGCGTGTAGGCATGAGAGGGTGATGCGGAGATGGAGCGTAAATAATTGGTGTTTGCATCTCGACCCATGAGCGAGGCAAGTCCCGGTTTCTCAGTTCAAGAATGTAGTGGGGGGATTGAGACTTTTCATCCCGTGTTGGCTGGTAGGTGGAGATATCACTCGGGCTGGGTGCGGCTTGACTGGTCACTGGAGAGGCAATCGGGCTCTGAGGTGGATTGTTTGCCTTTTATGTTATGGCGTCGGGTGAATAGTTGATTAATTGCAGGGTGTAAAGTTAGTAGATTAGGCCAGTCCCAATATAGAGCGCGCCTTCGCTTTGTTTTGAAGGCTGCCAGTATCAGAGGCAGCCGGAAAGGGAATATGCTTTGCACGAAGCTTGGTTTTGACAGCCAGGAACGCAGTCTGGACCGCTGGCCAAGCTGCAACACAGCGAGCCACCGAATCGACTATTGGGTTGTCCCTGCAGCCCGGAACCCAATTCACCAGTCGAACCCAGACCCTGGAGTGACAGATCACACCACAGACGATAGTTCTCCAATGCCTCCCGGCAGATTTGCAATTCAGCGCACCGTGCACAAAAACAGCAGCTTTGGTATATTATTAGCGAGGCACGAACCTCTCAGCGCGCGGGAATCCAGGTATCGTGCTGGACACGTCGCGCGCAGTGCAGAGTAACTGCATGGGAACCAGGGGTGGCCGTAGGACATTGCGCACTCGTATAAAGCAATGAGATGGAAGCTCGAGATGACGAACTGCTGGTAATCTCCCGACAACCCTTTCTGTGCTGCGCTGCTTTCTTGTCCGCCGCTCACTGTGTCAACACCTGGTTGGTAGATCGACCACACAATGGCAGCCCTGTGGTTTCAGATAGCTGCCTTAGCGGCCTTGGCTGTGTCTGTGTCATTGGCGAGGAACATTTCTCCGAGTCCAAGTCACCAAAACACGGTTCAGTCGCTTCCTGCGTGCACGGAGTTGAATACCAGGAAGTCGTGGTAAGTTCCCCCTGGGGAAATTGTGGACTGTGCAAGCGCGGTAACCGGAGTAGGAACGCGTTGACAAATCTGGAGAAGCTGGGTAAGTGAGACGATCTGGCTACCTAATTGGGCAAACTAGACGGCGAAGAGTTGATTGACTGACGAGTGACGACCGCGAGCGAAGAGTATCTGCGGGCCGAACGATGCCTGATGCACCACCCACCGCTGCTTGGGACGGTCGAGGATGCGCAGACACTCTGGGACGAACTGCACCACATTCACATCTGGCAGGGCAACTACATCCACTTTGTTGGGCATTTCCTGCCGTGGCATCGCTACCTCGTGCGCACCCACGAGGTGCTGCTGCAGACGCTGTGCGGGTACAACGGGGCGCAACCGTACTGGGACGAGCTTGCAGATTATGAGTCAGCTCCACTACACGAGGCGGCGATCTTTGACCCGGTGTTTGGCTTTGGCGGAAACGGGATTGGTGGTAAGCACAGAGTTTAAGCTCGCGAGACTTGTCCTTGGACCCCTGCTGGCCTGACATGCATTGAGTTTGTTGCTGACGCGTTGATGTTGATGCTGATGTTGAGTGGACCAGATGACGCTTGTGTTCGAGACGGCCCTTTCCGCGATACCACCCTGCACATCCGCGCTCACTCGGCCAACACCGACTACTGCCTGAGTCGCAACTTCAGCCAGGAGAACTTCGCCTGGGCTCGCCGGAGCAACATCGAGGACTGCTTTGCAGAAGCCAAATACGAGGAGGCCTGGGCATGCTACAACACGTATCCGCACTCGGCGGGGCACGCAGCGGTCGGGGGCGTGGTGAGACAAACCCTGATGAATTGCGGAGATTCTGTTACTTAAACGCCGGAATTTTTCCGGGGACGATGGAGATGGACGGGCTAACCCGGGTCTTGGTGTTATTCTAGATGTTCGACCCGACCGAGAGCAATGGCGACCCGATCTTCTACCTTCACCACGCCTACCTGGACCGGCTCTGGTGGCAGTGGCAGCTGGCAGACCAGCCGGGCAGGTATTCTGACATTGGGGGCGTAAATGTGCCGCCGCAGGAGACGCTGGACACGGTTGGCTTGTCGCCACCGAGTGCAACGCTGGTGGATTATAGCGGTGACCCGGGCAATCAGACCACCCTGACGCATGTCCTGTGGGTGAGCGGCATCCTGCCGAACGTGACGGTTGGGGAGGTGATGGAGCTTGCAGGGGATGTCATTTGCGCGATATACGAGTGAGGCCCAAACGTTGGATCTTCCCCAGGTTACCACATCGTGTGTAATTTGGCGTGAGGTTGGGGAACATGGAGAAGGTGGACCAGGCTGGAGAAAAGTTCAAGTAACAGAATTTGCTATCTGCACCTTATCTGGGTGGGCGTCTTTCTCTGGGCCCATTGCTGTTTTCCTCGTGCTTCCAGAACCGCCGAGCCACCCGCCCCTAGCCAAGTCCGGCTAGTGCAGGGCGCACTGTAGTCCCATTGGCCGGCGCACCCGATAAGCCCCTCGTAAGCGGCCAGCCAAGTGCGCGCCACAACGCTTGTTAGTCACAGAAACTGAATCTGCAGCCAATCAGCGCCGCGCTGACTCGAGGTGGCCAGTCTTTCCCTTTTCGGACAGCAAAATCCGGCAGCGGTTTCCACACTTTCCACACTTTCCACTCAACGTTACACTTCTCGCGTGCACGCCAGATTCTCTCTTAATATCCTCATCTTCCCTCTCTCTCCCCCTCACTGCTTCACTCCTCCATCACCCCCCAACCTCTCCTGCCTCTCCGTCCTTCCACTCGCCTCACTCGCCCCCAACATGGCGTCCTCTACAGATATCTCCGACATGGAGGGCAAGAAGGTCGCCTTCCCTGCCGGCGAAAAGCCCGCAGACTCCAACCTGCCGCAGTACGATGGCGACCTCGTGGCGGAGATGAGCGAGCGAGAGAGGACCGTCTACGAGCACGGTGTTGAGAAATTCAACCGCCTGGGCTGGAAGCGACTCACGATCGTTCTCATTGTCGAGGCCATTGCCCTCGGTAGTCTGTCTCTTCCCTCCACTTTTGCCACACTCGGCATGGTCGCTGGCGTCATCTGCACTGTCGGCCTCGGAATGCTCGCGATCTACACATCATACGTTGTCGGCCAGGTCAAGCTGAAATTCCCTCTCGTCCACCACTATCCCGATGCCGGGAAGCTGCTCTTTGGCCGATTTGGTCCCGTCATGGGCCGCATTGGCTTTGAGGTGATCAATTTCATGCTTATTCTGCAACTGCTCTTCTTGACCGGCTCGCATACGCTGACCGGCGCCATCGCGTGGATCGACATCACCCAGAGCGGCATCTGCTCTGTTATTTTCGCTGTTGTTTCTGCCATCATCCTTTTCCTCCTCGCCGTCCCCCCCAGCTTCACTGAGATGGCGATTCTCGGCTACATTGACTTTGCGTCTATTATCATCGCCATTGGCATCACCATCATCGCCACGGGTGTTGAGAGCACCAATGCCCCCGGTGGCCTCGCTGCTGTGGAATGGTCTGCCTGGCCCAAGGAGGGCACAAGCTTTGCTGATGCATTCATCGCCCTGACCAACATTATCTTCGCCTACAGTTTCGCCATGTGCCAGTTCTCCTTCATGGATGAAATGCACACCCCGAAGGACTACGTCAAGTCTATCTGGACGCTCGGTCTGACCGAAATCGTCATCTACACCGTCACTGGAGCTGTTGTCTACGCCTTTGTTGGTCAAGAAGTCGAGAGCCCTGCGCTTCTGTCTGCCGGCACTCTGATGAGCCGCATTGCGTTCGGTGTTGCTCTGCCCGTCATCTTTATCAGTGGATCTATCAACACCGTCGTTGCGGGACGTGTTGTCCACGGCCGCATCTTCAAGGACTCCCCCATCCGCTTCATCAACACCACGATGGGCTGGATTACATGGCTGGCCATCATTGCCGTTGGCACCGTCATCGCCTTTATTATCGCCGAAATCATTCCCTTCTTCAATGACTTGCTGTCTATTTCCTCGTCACTCTTCATCTCCGGCTTCACCTTTTACTTCCCTGCTCTCATGTGGTTCATGCTCATTCGCGAGGGCCCCTGGAACTCGCCCAAGAACCTGGCCCTCGGCGCGCTGAACGTGGTCTGTTTTATCATCGGTGTTTTGACTCTCGTGGCTGGTACCTATGCGAGTGTCAGCGACATTGTAAGTTTTGGAATTTGCCCCTGTCGTTCAATGGGAAACATTGCTAATTATTTTCTTTCTAGATCGACAAGTATAATACGGGCTCAGTCCGGGGTGTCTTCAGCTGTGCTAAGCCCAACTAAGTTATGATTCTGCTGCATTTACCATGTTTCTAAGAGCGTGTTGATGCATTTTCTCCTGGTGCTTCACGGAGTTCCATTCGACGTATATTTTATTAGCAGGCTGCCGGCCCAGAGTGTATAGTACTGCATTTCAATTCAATTTTCAACAAGTCACCATGCATGATGCCTTGTAGCACGTGGCATGATATTTATATTATCTGACAGCTCAAGCATGTCAGTTTATTAAATTACTTTTATTCCAACTTTTCTCCGGAAATATCTTCCCTCGAAATCCCACTCCTGTCACACATAGCCCTAAATATCCCATCCTCCCTCTCCCACAGCCTCAACGGTGAATCCATCTCCGCGATGGACCCCTGATCCATAACACAAATCCGATCGTAGTGAATAATCGTGCGCAGTCGGTGCGCAATACACAGCAGCGTCTTCCCCTGGAATCCCCGCGCCATTGTCTCCTGGATCTGCTGGTCCGTCGCAAAGTCAACAGACGACGTCGCCTCATCGCAGATGATTATCCTCGCGTTGCGCACCAGTGCACGCGCGAGGGCCATCAGCTGTCGCTGACCAAGCGAGAATGTCAACCCTTCTTCGTCGACAGCGGTATCGAGTGTTAATTTCGTGCCGGTGCCAGCACCGGCACCGCTGTCTTTGATTTCTGGATCCAGATCCAGATCTGGATTCGAATTTGAAGCTGGGGTTGAGGTTGAGGTTGAGGGAGAGTCAACGAGGCGCGCCTGCCGTAGGGCATCCCATAGTTCGAGATCTGTGTGTTCGTTGAACGGATCTAAGTTCGAGCGGATACTACCGCGGAAGAGCGTCGGGTCCTGTGGGATAATCGCGAGTCTGGAGCGGAGATCCTGCAGCCCGATCTTCGCGATGTCGATGTCGTCGATTGTGATCGTTCCTGCTGATAGCTCTGTTAGGCGGAACAGCGCGGACATGATGCTTGACTTTCCGGCGCCGGTGCGCCCGACTATCCCGATGCGTTCGCCGCCGGTTATATTCATGCTGAGGTTCTTGAGGACGAGGGGGAGGTTTGTGCGGTAGCGCATTGCGACGTTGGAGAAGGTGATTTGGCCGGTTTGTGGCCAGGTGGGCGGGACTTGGGTGGATGTGTGCAGGGGTGCTTCTTCTTCGAGTTGTGTGCCGTAGTAGTGTAAGCGTTCGGTGGCGTTCATGTTGTTTTCGACCTCGGCGAGCTGGCGCACGGTGAATTGCAGCATTTGGGCGATGGTGAGGATGTAGCTGAGTACGAGGCCGGAGATGCTGGGAGAGACGTCGAAACGAGATGTTACGACGAGGATGCCCGTGACGAAGACGAGGAGCATGGCGACTGCGTCGAGGCGCGTGCTTAGCCAGCGCTGGTTTGAGAAGGTGAGGAAGTAGGCGCCGTTCATGAGGTCGATGGAGGCGCGGAGACTGTCTCGGAATTGGTCTTGGACGCCATATGCCCGGATCGAAGCTGAGCCGGTGATGGCTTCGCTGAAGCGGGCGTAGACGGCCGAGCGGAGGAGGGATTCGTGGCGCTTGAGCTCGCGCGCGGACGCCCGGTAGTAATTACTGGACATGAGGAAGAGGATGAACAGTAGTGCGAGGGCAATGGCGAAGTAGTAGTAGAAGACGATAATGAGGATCATAACGGAGATGATCATTGTGATTGTAATGGCGTACATGCGCATTGCGTCGCAGAGCTCGCTGTCCATGACTTGGATGTCCTTGGAGAAGCGATTCGTGATACGACCGAGAGGTGTAGTATCGAAGAAGGACATGGGCGCACGCAGCACCCGGGTCATGGCGAGCTGGAGCATCGTCCTGCTCGCATTCGTCCCGGCCGTAGTCATGTAGGTGGAAAACGCAAACATTGATATGGCGGTCCCGGCACCTAGAGCGGCGTAGATTCCAATGTACTCCCCTGTCGAGAGACTTGGATAGTGATCGGACGTCCAGTAGGAGAGCCACAGGTTCGACCACACGCTGACGACGTTGGATAGAGCGAGTAGGAACAAGATCGCAACGGCATTGAAGTATCCGAAGCGGCCGGAGGCACGGATGTACGCATTCCACACAGCGCACCCTACCGAGTCAGTGGCTTTCTCTTCTCGTTGCATCAGGGCAGGCGCAGGTTTGGCGGGCTTCTGTTCGACCTGCTTCTCTGTGTCATCTTCCACTTCTGCGGCGGCCTCTTCCGCATCCTCTTTGGTGTCTTGTGACGCCGTCGATATGAGAGCTTTGAAAACCTCGTTATCGCGAGAAAGCTCGTCAAATGTCCCGACGGAATGTATGCGTCCTTCGTCCATGACAACGATGCGGTCGCAGCGACTGAGCACATGGAGTTGATGTGTGGCCAGAATCCGGCAGCGCCCTTTGAGCAAGCCACAGATAGCCTTGTCCATGATATGGCGGCCAACATGGGCGTCGACAGCGGACAGTGGATCGTCGAGGAGGACCAGCCCAGCATTGAAGTAGATGGCGCGGGCGATATTCAGCCGCTGTTTCTGTCCTCCAGAGATTGTGATTCCGCGCTCTCCAATCTCGGTCATATCACCGTTGGGGAGAATTTCGAGGTCTGGCTCCAAGGCGCAGGCCTCGATAACCTGGTCGTACCACTCCTTGTTATAGTCTCGGCCGAACAGGATATTACTTCGAAGGGGTGCATTTTGGATCCAGGTGTACTGAGGACAAAATGCACGCGACGTGCTCAAATGAGCAGTGCCATCAGTTAGGCGCATGTCGCCGGCCAAGGCAGACAGCAGAGAGCTCTTTCCAGAGCCAACGGTGCCAATTACAGCAATAAGCTCGTCTCGTTGGATGTTCAAAGTCAGTTCGCGTAGTTGGAATGGCTCGCCCGACTCGCCTGCGGGTTTCTCAGTGGGTTCTTGCTTCCGTTTCTCGAGACCGGCCTTCTTTTCTGCCTGATCGGCTTCCTTGTCTGCGGCCATGCGTTCCCAGGTGAAGGAGGCACCATCCATTTTGATAGCTTCGGACATGTTGTCATCCCGCTGAATATCATCCTGCTGCTCTTCCGCCGCGATGAACTCCTGAATGCGGTTCAGGGCTGTCCAAGCATCGGTGACCTGGCCAATAACCAGAGGAAGCAGATTGAGTGGTAATCGGAGCGAGTTGAAGAGGGCCAAAGACGAAAAGATCGGGGCGGGATCCAGGGTATGATTCGACAAAGCATAGGTGATGAATGCCAGCATGGACGCAAAGACAGGGATTGCCATGGAAATACACAACATACCGTTTCGGACTGCTAGCAAGGTTTGGACAGACCGGATCTCCCGTCGCCGAATCTGCTTTAGGCGATTCAGGAAGCTGCTCTCCCAGCCAAAGAACTTGACGAACCGCACGCCCTGCAGGATTTCCTGCGTTAAAGAGACACGTTGATCGGTCAGCTTGTTAATGCCTCCGCGTAGCTTGAACAGGAAGCGCGCGGCGTAGGTGAGAAGTGGGATTCCGATGACTATCAGGGCATATCCTGCTAGAGAGCTGTAGCCAAGATTGACCAGGAGCAGGACAAGGGTGACGATGATAGAGATCGGGGCCGTCCAAATCATGTGGAACATTCCGCAAGCCAGGTTAATGCGATCGACATCGATACTCATCAGGGAAACGATGCGGCCGTTCCCCCATCCCTTTCCATCAGTTGGACGTGGGCCAGGTTGTTTCAGCGCTTGATCTTTGGCGGCGGTCAGCTGCTTGACTGTCTCTAGTTCCTCCGGCGACTGAGCACTGCCAGCCTTGGCCCGACCTGAGATTCTCATAGCCTTATTGAAGATCTGGAGAATGAGAACGGTGCGTATCTGACCGCCGACCATCTGGCCGCGATACAGAAAATGGCTGGTAGTGATATTCTGTACGGCTTGCATGACGGTGATACCAACGACGAAGCCCATGCCGCGGCCGATATGCGGGGCCGGCTGCCCGGAATGTTGGGCGACATAGGCGTCGGTCGCGAATTCAATCAGGTAGCGAGTGAGATACGGGGTGAAGACTACCAACAACGAGGCGAGCAGACGGCAAACACCGCCAAGGATGAACTCGAAGCGGAAGGTGTCGTACAGGGCCCAGAGCAGTGGGCGCTTCGACCCAGCAGTTGTCCTCCGGTCCAGGGCATCGTCCAAGCGTTTGGAAAGTAGCTCGGCCCGGCGATTGGGGTTCACGGTCCAGATGTCTTGCAGCTCGAGAGTTCGGAGATAGCCGACCTGAGATCGTTAGCTTGGCGGAGAACAATTGAACAGTGCGCGAAGTCAATATACGCACCTTCATCAACGGTGACATCCACTGGAAAATGAGCTGGCTGAGGAAGGAAGCGCCATATTCGCGGGAAACAGTGCGTTCCTCAGGAACGGGAGGGATCTTTTGCAATCGCAGGGGATTGAGGGTGAAGCGGCGATACCATTTCTTCTTCTTCGGCGGATCGCTGCTTTCTACATCGCTGGATGCCGAGTCGGCTATTCTCGTGCGGTGTTGCTTCTTGCCATCGCCGCCGCCCGCTGCGATGCTGGGGTCATGGACAACCCGCATCGTCAAACTTCAGTTCCTCTCATCGAGAGAGAAGAGACAAGAAAATAAAGTGAAAATGAGTGACGAGATGAGTCGAGGCCGCAAGGGGCGGAGCTATCGGCGATAAGAATGCCGACTTGCCGCGCTGACTAATTTCCACTATAAGTTAACGAGTTAGTTAATTATGGGCTTTGTTAATTATGTGATCTCTCTTGTGTTGTTGATCTTTGGGACAAATACGATGGCCCGCGGAGGGATAGCGAGGACTACGTACAGGAAGGAGGTAGCCCGGATTCGATATGCACCTGGTGATCTGCCAGATGGCTGGCACGCCGGTGCTTTTTGTGCGAGAGTATAAAACCGAGCACATGAAGACATTTCGTGGCCAGAGGACGGTGCACATCGGCGATCCTCAGAGTCGATCGATGTCTCCACCAGCAGTAGGCGCATATCCGACAGCCCTGCGCGGCTGCGTGAATTAACTTAGGTAGTCCAGAGGTTAAGGGAGCAACGATGCCAGAGTAGCCTCCCGGCTGCACCTCGGCATTTCGACACCTTCGAATATTTATATACCGAGCCCGCATATATGCCTGTGCTGGTGTAACGATAAAACTGCGAAGCCGGATAAATGGCCGACACAATATACCAGCCGAGGCTATATGATCAGACAGTAGTAAGAGCACTGCCTGGTTTATAGCAGCAACCCTGGAAGGGCAACAAATCAAGGACCCCTAGACCACCTGGCAGGACCTGCATCTGACTGTCTTCCTACAGAAGATCGCCCGTACAGCCCCAAGCTCCTCGCAGGTGAAGAGCGGACTGGCGTCATGATCAACCGCCAAGCCGGGCGGCGCACCAACATTCCCAACAGGTCTGTCGAACCGTCAAAATGGCGAGAGCTGTTTGGCCTTCAATCTTCAGGGACTGGGACTTCAGGCTTCCAGCCAAGAGCTCCGCCACTCCCAGCAGCTATGCGGTCATACCTCGTATCCGTGGTCTGAAGGTATAAATGGGCTTCTTCTTGTTCTCAGTCAGACTCATTCTCAATTATCTACTGCAGCCAAATCTGAATTCACCAAGCATTATTAAATATCCAAAATGAAGTTCACGCCTGCCCTCTCCCTTGGCCTCTTCGCCTCCAGCTCCCTCGCTGTCAGCGTTACCCAGATCATGAAGGGCGGAGGAACCAACGACCTCCAGATCCAGACTGATGGAACCTGCATCGACCTGTTCCAGGGGTATGTGTTTAATCTTGTCGATGGAGTAGGAGTAACTAACGAATTTAGCACGTACGGCGCTCGTCTGAACGGCGGAGTCACGGGAACCAAGTGTCGCTTCTGGGTGTACGTTCTTCAATCACCTGCAATTATGCGATGTGCCTGCTAATAGAGATTAGTGATTCGGGATGCACTGGCCCGGAAATTGGGACTATTTCGACCCAGAATCCGGAGGTGGAAATGTCTGACGGCGCGAATGGTATCAAGTGCTCCGTCCCTGGCAGTGACTAGATTACCCAAGTGGATGTCTCTAGGGAGTACCTATATATTGCCAATGGATTCAATAGAATTGAGAATATATGACGTGTCGGAAGCTCTTGTATACCGTACTTAATCTGCCACCATTTTTGATCGGCATGGCGTGACAGCCCGATCGCATTAATGCAGGTACATATTGATATATCAGATTGGTCGTAATACGAACTCAAATAACCAGAATCAGTTCAATAATAACTTCGTCATAGACAATACTCATAAAGTGGCGCGTGGTACGATAGAGCGATGTGTAAGACAGGAAAGAGCAACCTACTCGATCGCTCTTTCCAAAGATGAGTAGGATGTATTAGATTGCCTGATCGAGAAGGCGTGACCACCGACCTGAGGAAGGCGCGATCAACACCGGGCATCTCCAGGACAACCTCCTGTACCTGCCTGAAAAGTTGCTATCATATAGGGAAAGTGCACCTGAGGTTTCTTTGCCCTAGAAGGAACCGGCCCCATCATCTCAATCTGGTCGTATACAGAGACACATCGTCTGGCTATCAAGTACGATGAGGGAGATATCGTTAGAGAAAGTAAAACGGAATGGTAGGTTCTATAGCTGTGCTGCGGTCTAGCTCTATCGTTCGTACAATCTATCTAAACACCCGTTCCGCCCTCAATGGTCACGATCCAGTGTTTATCAATTGCATTTTGAAATTGGATTTTGCTTTAAGCAACGTGTCGATCACAAGGCCGACTGTCTCGGGTTGAAGCTCCTCGAGGACGAGAGTGCTGGATGTTGGAAGTTGTGGTTTATCAGGCGTACTCGGTGTATCTGGAAGACTGCCGTTAAGAAGGCTTGTGTGGTAACCTTCGTTAGACAAGGTGGACATTCCGGGAGAGACGCTATTTAGACCGCCGAGTTGTTCGTCGAATACCGGCCAGCCCTGATTGCCGAATATAATATTTGAATCGGGGATATCGGGGAGGGAAAGCGTGGACGGGCTATTGGAAATGTACGGCGGAAGATCGGTTACGAGTGGCACATTGAGAGGAGGAGTACTTATATTATTAGCGCCCGAGTAGTAGGGGGTGGTGACGAAAGATAGATCAATATCTGGAGTTAGGATATCTATCGGATTTATATGCCCTTGTGCCAGACCGTCATCAGCGTGCTGACCTGATGCCGGAAGTGCATGACGGCGACTCAGTATCACATATCTGATACCAGTTAGCCCGCCGACTACTGCAGGGAGACAGAAAATACCCACCGGTTCTTGATATCAGTTGTGGATCGGCTGGGGAAATATTGTCGTCCGACATCCTTCCAGTCACGACCAATATTTTGAACAGCGTCTATCAAAATGGAGTCTTCCTCGTTGGACCATGGGGTTCGTTTCACGTTCGGATCAAGAGAGTGATGCCATCGTTTTGCACATTCTATAGCACAGCTTGTTAAATTATAGGTATTGAGTCAAGGAAGGAATACGTACGGTCAGGGTGACGACTGACAACGATCTCTGCCACCCTTGTCCACCTGATATGCGTAGCATATTAGCTGAGTGGCCCGGAATTGTGAGGAACGGGCCTCTACATACTGGAACCCAAACATAGCCACTCCTTTGCGCAGGAGGTGGTCTTCCGCGGTGCTCCAGGTGCCTTTGCGGCTGCTTGAGCTGACCTTCGTCCATCGCTTGCGACAGTCTTTATTGGATCTGCCGGGGAGCTTGTCTGCAATAGCACTCCATTTCATGGCTCCTTGCTCTCCTCCAATATCCACTGGATGCTGAGTGAGTAGAGATCTACCTAGATGGAGTGTCATTGGCATCAACACGTACGTTGGGATCTGACTTCTTTTTGAAGGATTCGGTCTTCTTCCTGAGTCCACCAGCGGCGCGTACCCGGACTATCACTCATATTGTAGAAACTGGGGTATTGAAATCACAAATGTGTGACATGGCATTTGCGTTTAATTAAGGCAGCATAGACAAGGATCTGGCTGTCCCACCGCCGACTTAAATACTTAGCCTCGAGAAAAAGGAATGTGTCAAGACTGAATAGCTTACAGCTGGTAAGCAGCTGTGGAATTGCCAAGGGGTGGTACGAGTTGCATAAGCACCCAACTCCACCAACCACGCGGTTTCATGCCAGTAAGAGCTCTGGTTGCACTGTCGAGAAGGAGATGTTATCACAGCGTGAACGGCCCAGTCGCTTTATCTAGAGGGTATGGTGAGACCAGCTGAGGGGCGTCGTAAACGCAGTTTGTATGGCTGGCTGCTATCTTGGCCTGAAGCAAAGGGCATTGTTTTGGGTTAACCACATTGGAGTTGGCTTCTGGCCTAATACAGGGGGCTTTACTGGTTCATATATGACACCAGTCGGCTGTGCCGGATCTTCATGTGGGGTACCTTCTGGAATATATACCGATGGATAAATAAGTCCCATAGCGAATGTAATCGGAAAGAGCATTATGTACTGGTTCACTGCTATGCCTCTTACCAAGGGTTTGGCCTACCACTCACGGCCCTGTCCGAATGGCCGGTTTTACAAAATGAAGAGATAACCTGGGATATTGTCCTAATATTTATCAGCTCCACGCGGCCTGGTGAGTTTTGGGCCTGAGCCAAGGACAGGGCTCTAGGTATGCTTATATGCTTAGAGTTTAAGGCTGATATCTCGAACCACTACCAACATGGACGCATGACAAGGGATCCAGATAAGGGATACGATGAGACGAATGGACGCCATTCGAATTCCCAATATCATTATTTTAAAGCGACCGGGGTAGCAACACAGGGCGTGTCGTTGCTGTGCTGTCCTCCCCTCGGTGAGCAGTAAGCGAAGCGCCCAGCCCAGGTGAGAATCCTCCAGTCTCTAATTAAATGTCCGATTCGTGGGGATCCATCCAGCCAAGATCATGTATTGTGTTTGCCGATTCTCACTGTGTTGAGGTTCAGACTGCCCGGACCTTGAGGGACTCGTTTACTGGATGAGCTGCAGCAGGATTTTCAAAAATGCCCGACTATGCCCGATTCTGACAAAGATAATGACCAATTGGCTACCGGGAATAGATTCCTTGACCTGGCGAGGCTGAGGCAGTCAATATTGATACCCCGGACGCAACCATCGTATTCCTATTCTTGTGTAGTACTGTAGTACTCGTACGCCTCACAAACCGTTCTTAACAGCCTTGACCATGCTCCGGCTGTTCGAGACTTCGTTCGCCTTGAGCCAGTCTGTTTCACCAGCCCAATGAATTGAATCGGTGTCCTATGAATCTCATCTATGCCAAACGTCATTACCAGGCCGCAGCAATGAGGGGTGCATGTAATCGCCCATAGCTGGCGCCAGTTACCAGCAAACTTCAACAGTACAACTGTTCCTTGGGATGGTTTGCTGAATAAACCTGGCGTGAATCCTGTGTAACATGTCGAAGCTTCATGTATGCAGCTATTGGATGGAGCACGGATTGCCAATATCAGCCAAACGTCATTATCATGCGCGGCTGGGACCGGAGTATACGAGCTCACACCGCCACAAATATCCACAAGGGTGTTCTCGCCAATGCCCCAGGAACCCTGCTGCCTTCGGTAGCACGTGTTTTAATTATATGATCATATGCATGTCCACTCTATCACCTACATCCCTGTTCTTGGACAGTAGTTCGTGAATTGTGGAGTTAATCTACAGCTTGGGACATGGAGGCTTCCTGTCAGCAGCTCCCGAGCATCTAATCGAGAGCGTACCATTCTTAGTAGTTTCAAAACTATATCAATAGGTAAATACACTCTGAAACAAATAATGAAAAGAGAGTCAATCAATGGAGTACAACTCAGCGCGTGATGTCAACGCCGCACCTATTCTTTAAAATGGACCGGCTTTCCCACATCAGTAGTGACGCGAAGGCTGAGCAGATCCGGTCGAGAATAATGTCCCACAAGATCCAAGTTATGCTTCGCCACTGCCTTATCATGCAGATCAATGTCAGCATACAGAATAACCTCCTCCCCAGGTGCCGGCGCCTCAACCAGAGGCGTCCCCTCAGGCCCGTAAATCATCGAGAAGCCACCACTCGGCGTCGTCGCATAGGAAAAGTTCTCCAGGCGGCACTTCTGGCGATTCTTCTCCGTCAGCACCTGCGTGCATACCAGGACAAAGCACGCTCCTTCAAACGCCATGGTCTGGGAAAGGGTCGAGTTTAGGCCCGGCGTTATCTGGTAGGTCCAGGGTTGGCCTGGAGGCATGTCCCAGATGAGCGGCCAGCTTGCGACGTGGATGTCGACGTCTTGCGAGTATTCGTAGTACCGGAGGAGGGTCTGCGTGTGTTCCCAGCAGTTCAGTCCGCCGATGTTGCCGAATGGTGAGGCGACGACTGTCTTTAGGGAGTCGGCTTGGCCGTCGCCCCAGTAGGCTCGCTCTACGTGCGTGGGCTTGATCTTTCGGCGGTGGTGCACGATAGTTCCGGTCGGGTCGATGAAGGACTAGATTATGAGGTTCTTATTAGTGCTGTAGGTGGCTGAGAGTGTCAGGCTTCATACCTGCGCGATGTAGAGTGTTCCTCTGTAGCGCTCGCTGTATCCGAGGACAACAAATATGCCGGCGTCTCTCACTGCAGCGCGAATTCGATCCATCTGCTCAGATTCTCGTTCGAGAGAGTTGCGGAAATACTCGTCCATGAAGGCAGCGTTGTCGACTGGGGAATTCGCCCAGATGCTCCTTTGGATCTTACTTAGCCAAAGCGCATAGTCGGGTGGTACGGGATGACATGGTCGCAACCTACCATGGATAGCCAGGAATAAAGACCTCGGGAAATCCCAAGACGTTCGCTCCGTTGGACGCAGCGTCTTCGATATAGGCGATTGTCTTGGTGACGCCGGCTTCGAGGTCGTTCCATTCGGGCTCAGCCTGAACGGCGGCAACCTTGATAGTTTTTGCAGACATGATGAGTTTGGAATAGTGGAATGAATCAATAGAGATGGTGTTGAGATGAAGTTAGCGAGGAAAGATAGGAGGGGTAATTTATAGCTGTACGCACCCTGTTGGTATCCCTGTTGGGACCCCTGTTGATATCCGGATACTTGATATCCGCCCCGCAACCCCAGCTTCGCCGGGTATCAACCATCCGCTCCCTCAATCCGGAACATTGATATCCAGATCGATGATCATGCCTAGAGTATCACGCGACTTGTCGATCCTGTTCGATAAGCATTGATGGCCTGAACGTTTATCAGCTCCTTATCAGAAACTAAGTTCTCTCCGCACTAGGATATCCGGGTACTTAACATCCAGAGGCAAATCTATGACTCCGTGATAAAAGTAGTGGTAGCTGGATTATTTTCTTGTGTATATAAAGTGCGCCGACTATCGAGTTTGGCGATTAAGTTAAAGACAAAGAACTGGCAAGAAAAATGACACAGACACAAGCGAAGTTCACATTCGCCCATTTGGCAGTAAGTCCCATGAAACACCAACAGCAAGTCCCAAGATCTAACTCTGAAACAGATAGCCCTTCCTCTTTGCCTTGGCAGTATTTCTTATGGATATGATTTCAGCATCATCACCACCACTGTGGGCCAGCCCACTTGGTATGCTTATATGGGTCTGACACTGGATCCCACAGACGCGGAGCTATACGCCTATACCAACCGTATGACCGGTACTGTGTTTGGCCTATTTTCAGCGGGTGCAATATTCGGTTCACTGTTTGTCAGTTGGCTGTGCGATGCCTACGGACGTAAAATGAGTCTTTTGGTAGCGGCATTGATTAACATCGTCGGAGGAGCTTTACAGACCGGCTCTGTCCATATTGGCATGTTCATTGTCGCCAGATTCGTCACAGGGTTTGCTGCAGGTATTTCCCAGCCATCTCTGGAACTAGCATTCAGATTAATTAACCACCATGTCTGGTAGCAATGCTTGTTACTCTGGTTCCCTTATACGTGGCTGAGGTAGCACCGCCCGCAACTCGTGGTCTACTAGTTGGCCAACATGGTATGTTTCACCAACGAAGCCTCCATTCAAAGTATATAGCGCTAACAGTCAAAGGTGGCTTCTTTCTGTTCGGATACACCATCGCAGCCTGGGTCGGGGTCGGAGCATTCTTTTCGGAAAACGCACAGTTCAACTGGCGATTCCCACTAGCCCTACAGGTCCTGTGGCCAATCCTGCTATGTTGCTTCCTCCCTAAGCTGCCCGAGTCCCCTCGTTGGTGTAAGTGTCCAATAAGCACTGTCTGTACCTACTACTTGGACTAACCAAGGGCCCTGTCTTCTATTGATCAGTGGTCAGCAAGGGAAGAACAGACGAAGCATGGAAAGTCATTTCAAGCCTTCACCATGACCCCAAAGACCCCTCCCAGCTCTTTGCCCGTGAGGAGCTATTGCAGATTACTTCGCAGTATGAAGCCGACACCGCGGCGTACGGAAAGGCCACCTTCATTGACATGTGGCGCAAGCCGCATATGAGGAAGCGTATGCTTATCGGGAGTCTTATTATGTGGGCTTCTCAGGCGAATGGGGCTATTGTCATCTACAGTACGTAGTAACATTCAACTCGGCTATCCCCTGGAGGTTATACTGACTGCTTTTCCAGGTAATATTGTTGGTTTAGTCACTGGTCTCGGATTCAGTGCGAGCGAGTCGCTTCTACTCTCTGCTGGCTGGATTACTTGGGCTTGCGTGGGAAACTTTGCCAACGCATGGTTCCTCGATCGTCTTGGGCGGATTCGGAGTCTCCGTAAGACCTCCTTGCCTGAGCATTCTTAATGGTAGCAGCTGACATAACTTCGTCAAAATAAAGTGATTGGCATCAGCGGCTGTGTGGTATTCGTCATTATCGAGGCCGCCATCGTTAAGAATTACGGCGCGTCATCCAATAAAGCAGCCCTTGCAGCCGGGGTGGCCATGCTATTTGGGTTCATTACCTTGTAAGAATCATTCTTTCGTCTTCCTTCATCCGTCTTTTCTTTTCAGTGCTGAATGAGATCGATGTCTTAGCTATGGAGGCTTCGTCGACACCACCGTCTACGTGTACTGCTCCGAGATATTCCCAACCCACGTCCGAGCCAAAGGCACAGGCTGGTGTCTGGCCATCTTCTTCCTCTCGACACTGCCCTTCCTGGAATCTTCTACGGTGGGATTTGCGACCATTGGATGGAAGTACTATCTTCTATTCATCATCCTCCCGTCGGTAAATGTTCTTCTTTTGGCCTTGTTCTGTCCAGAGGTAAGCATGTCCCTTTCAGAATTTGTCACCCGCATTTGCCTGGTACGCCTTGTGCTAACTGGCTACAGACGAGGGGCCTCTCTCTGGAAGAGATTAACGGATTGTTCGGGGACACCGTTGCTGTTAGGCTAACTCACCTTACCGCCGAGGAGAAGGATGTGCTTGATGCGCGTGTTCTGCGGGATGCTGGATGCATTGAGAGTGGAAGTGGCAGTGATGGTGCGGGTGAGGGTGAGACTCCTGATTCAAAGGGTAAAAGTTCCTTGAGCCTGAAGGCCTGAGTGGTCATAATCGTGGTGCGAAGAGTGGGTGGGAAATTAGGGCATCAAGTGTCCTTATTACGGCAAGTTAATGGTGTTCATTCAACATCCCTGGGCCGGTACCATTCACCTGGATAGTACTTTATAATTCAACATACGGTCCCAGATATTTCAACGGGTAATCAAATACAAATAATGAGGTTAGGTATATTGCGTATATAATTCAGCTTAGCTACCTGACAGGAAATAATAATTATAATGGATATTCGCCGAAGAACACAGACTAGAATGAACCACGAACTCTTACGGATCCGAACAACCAAAGAGCAACCCCATATTGGCCCAAAACTGACCGTCATCGAGGGGATCGGGATCAGGATGAGGATCAATAGCTTGGTCAAACGGAGCCAAGGAAGATATCCCATTCAACCACGGTGGAAAGTCGCCGGCAGCGACAGGACCATGTTCGTCCCGCTGGTCTGTAGCCTCTACTAGCGGTCCCTGTAGTTGCTCTGTAGAGATACACTCCGACACATATAGGGTATACTGGCTCCAGCACTCATCTGGGACCCTCTCCACATCCAGCGTTGATAGGTCGATCTTCCACTGGGCGGCTAGTGACTGAATAGCTCTAATGGATCGGTTTGCCCAGTTCCAGTTGATGTTCATCTCGTAGAGCGCCACGATGCATATAGAGAGGTAGTGCTTGGTCTCTTTATACGCTTTTCCCACGGCCTCTGTGTTGATATTTTTCAGATCGAGGAGGAGAATGATTGCCGCTGTGAAGGCCGGATGCACGGCGGAGACGGGGAGATGGCGCTGCATGTCGTTAGGTGGGGTTGAAGGACAGGAGATATGATGAACCCACGTTTCTGAAATTCTTTCCGTATATTCGAAGGATCTCGCAGATTTTCACAGCAGCCGAGCGACAGGAGTTGGAATGGACATCGCCGCCGTTGGGGTCGTATTCTATTGACTGGCGGGACCCTGAGAAATGATTCAGGAATGGCCGGTGCAGAAGGACGATAGAGTGGTAATATTGTAGACTATGGAAGCTCATGAGTACGTGGATCATGCAGCGCTGCTAGGAACTTACTGAAGTTGATAGACGTAGGGAGGAGACGGCTGCAGGCTCGAATATGATATCTTCAGGCTCTTTGGGAGGTGGTCAAGGAATCTTGTCGCCCGTAAGTGAATCTGCATCACTCCGTCTTCTCTTTCCTGGTCTGTCCATTCGGAGCGTTGCGCATACCTATGAAAGTCAGACAGCGATATTCGGAGGGGGTGTGCGGCCATACAGTTTATCAATCACCTCCGAGGTAAACATGAGCAGCTCACAAGTATAGAGAGAGTTTTCCGTAATGTGGTATGTGGGAAACGGACTAGAAATTCTCGTTAATGGCCCTGTCAATGGCGGCACATGGTAGTCTTTGACCACGGGCTTTGGCGTAGTGATGTTGCGTTCCTGAATGCTTGCCGGGCGTCCCATTCCAAGGCAATATAATCTGTAAGGTTATTTATTAGATCGGAAAACGTCTTGCGTACTTATAAGTATGGACCTACTTGTCAAGCACATATATCCCCCAAAATGCAATGCTGCGCTCCTCCACGTCCTTTTGAGAGATCAACCCCTTAGTCGCGTAGTATGAGCAGTCGCAGTGTAAGCCTAGGTTCATTGCCATGCGCGATGCCATCCCAATGTACATGAAGCCCTGGCCTTCATTATCGATAGAAGCCCAATACAGCCCTAGTATAGCAGTAGCCTGCACCGTAGATGTCGTGGGGGCTTCGTATTCGCAGTCCAGCATCGTTTTGGCCTGCTGGGCAAATATGGCCCCTGCAGTGTTTGCGTCGGCTGCATCAGTGCGCAGCTCAGGTCGAGGCGAGTACCGAGATGACAGGGCCATGATAGCGGTCAAGAGCAGTGGCGTGCAATACCTACCTGTCTTTTCGATATAAAGATCACGCACGAACGACTCCCGGCAAACGAGATACTGCCAGGAGTTTTGCCAGCGCCAGAACAGGCCCAGCAGGTGGTCTTGCAGCTCTGAGGATGGTTCGATATATCCAGAACTCTGTCGAGCTGCGGCAATGCCTCGAGTTCGTGCCTCGAGTGATGAGGCGACTCTGAGTGAAGGATTCTGGATGATGTTGAAGTTGCTCGATGCGCCGAAGAATCGAAGCTCCCCGGTATCTCCCAATGTAAAGCATCCGAGTGCTTCAGTCAGATCGTCGACCGAAGTTTGATCTGACGAAGTTCGTGAGTCGCTCGTCAAATCCGCCGTAATGCTCCCTATATCGCCATTGCCATTGCCATTGCTGATGTCGCCGTTCTTCACTGAAGCTCCGAGCACTTCCAGTCGCCGTTCGAGGAATTCGACGCGTGCTTCCAGGGCCAGGATATATGCATTGCTAGGTCGTCTACACAGCACTGCTCAGTTCTTGTATTATATCGCACCAGGCCGGAGCTTCTTACTTTCGCTTACTCTCTGAGTCTGTGTAGGTGCATTCCTCCTCTCGGTAGTTGCAGCTACTGCATTTTGGCTGGTCGCCATCGCACTAGAACAGTTACATTTTGATCAATTTGTATATGACAAGGGGCAAACCTTTGTCCGCTTTGTGCGACAGCCGTTACAGGCGAGCGCAACTCGTTTCCGAGGGCGGATTGACCCCGGCGTAGCGGTGGAGGGCATTGTGCGGAGATGGTCAGTGACAGGCTTTACAGGGACAGCGGGGTTCACTGAGGATAAATAGAGAGCGGAATGCGAAGCCCATACTGCGATAGGCTGCCTCCTGTTGGTCTGGTCTGCATTCTGACCCTTACCTAGGTTCAATTAGCTTGTCCTTATCTCAGCCCCACTGAGTGGCGTGTGCTTTGCTGCTGGACCAACCATTTCGCAATCTGAGTTTGACGCCGCCGATTCTATTCCAGATTGAGTAATTGAGACTCCCCGCACTTCGGCAAGAAGCGGCTGGAATTCGCGCTGGCTATCGGAGGCCAAAGCAATATAAACGCCCCTTGGGTGATCTTGCGGTTATGATATCCTAGCCCTAGCTGATAATGATGCAAATCCCAGGAAGCTACCAACAGTGTCTAAAAAACCGGCGTAACCTTAATGACTCTTCTTAACCGGGATATTTTATTAAATGACGCAAATAGTTGATAATCAGTTTAACAACGCAAAGACGATGGACTCCAAGAAGAAGGGGATGCCAGGTCGGTAATTATTGCCCCATCAACGCTCCTACAGGTTAACAAACCCGCTAAACAGGACAGGAGTTGACTGTATCGTCGCTGAAGCACACATTGCGACTTGTTCTCCAAGGCACGCGGCAATTCAAGGAACCGCTCGTCCGTACACCATCACATTGTCTATGACGAGGCCCGTAGTAGCATTCAGGCATGCCAATGTAACCGATGGTGTGGAAGCCGCAGCCGCAGGTTCAAGTCTCGTGGACAAAATTCGCCACGCGATGTTCTATATTTAATGACTACCACAGTCTGGGGTACATCCGCACGCATCCGTCGATTCGCCCACATGTAACAGAAATCTCTGATATTGGTCCACGGACAATGAAAGTTAAATGTGCTAGATAATAGCGAAATCGGGATATTTTTGTCTCTGGTAGACCAACACCTGGCGATTTCCCATTTTCATCACTGGTCGTGGCGCCGTAGATGAGTATGGAATCCCGGGGAGTGGTTGCATCATACATTGTCCAACTTCATCTGGGTTTGATATTGAAAAGAGGGGAAGGTATGTTTTAAGAGAACAATGAAGACCTTATCAATGCCTTTCATTCAGACTTTCGACAAGTGTGTACTTGTCTGTTACTGAGACAACCGCCATAGCCGGCCTTGTATCATCACGCACATTTTATATCCGCATTTTATATCCCCATCCAGTCAATCAACATTTGCAATGCATTTTTTCACGGCTCTTGTCAGTTTCCTCCTTTTTACTGCCGCAACAGCACAGGGCCCAAGCGGATGCTCTCCAACTCCCAACGATGCGGCCGTTATTGAATTTGGCTGGGCGCTCAGCTCCTATCTGGATCAATTCTACTCACAGAAACCATTGAACAACTCCTTCCTGGACAGCGCCCCGAACAGCGCAACCGCTGAATACGTGTTCAACCTGCAAGGCATCCAGCGAAAGAACCTCCTCGCTGTACGCGCAGCCCAGATCCTTGCCTCCCGGATCCCCAATGTCCCTCGCCCTGGGTGCAATTTCACATTCCCGATATCCCCAGATGGTCTGACATTTGTTCAGAACGCTCTGATGATCGAACGGGCTGCTTCTGGCGCCTTCGTCGGGCTAGCAGCGTATACCAGGTCGCCGGACGTCTCGTTCCTGATGTCCAGACTGGCCGCTGAGCGTGCGGCCCATGCTTATTATCTTGCTGCGCAGCAGATGACCGCTGATTTCCCGTCAAATAGCACGTCCCTGATTCAGGCGTATTCGCCGCAGCATGTGCTGAGATTGGATAACCGGCCTGGGAATCTTGGGCAGTTTCTCCACGGCTGTTTGAAGGCGCCGCCGTCGCCGTGTGGCCTGCCACTAGGGATTGGCCCGCTGGGTGGTAGTTTTGGACCAACTTCGGCGTCCATTACTACGATGCCTACTATGTGTCCTTGAATCGGGAATTCCTGGGTTGATCTTCGGTGGAGTAATGGGTATTACTGTTGCTGCGTATGAACGCTCGCATTTGGGTCCTGCTTCGATGTTATTGCTATATAATGTGTAATTACGAGGGCTGTGCAAGGCTGATGTCTGATATTTATGCTTCTTCTCCACCGTCGCTTAGCAGTAGAAACTGTTCAAAGCGGCCAAGGCTTTATATACAGGAAAGCATACTCATTTATCACTTTCTGTGAATGCCTGCCTCAGGTACCTGTGTCGTTGATCGTCACTGAATACGAGAACACACAACCCATCGACTGTCAACCCCTCCTTCCTGTTATTCACCTCGACACCTTCATCACCGCCATGCAGCCCATAACTCGCTACCTCAACGGCGAGATCCGTGCCTACCACATCCCACCCTTCTCGGACAGCGGAAACACGCTGGAACCAGCAGTCACATATCCAGTTGACGCCAGGTCCACCGAGAACTCCAGATGGCTAATCCACGCTGTAACCCCGAGCCTGGACCGCGCAGCCTACCTCAACCGCGACAGCGTAATGTGCATCAATCAAACCGGGCACCTGCTCTGGCGGTACGACCTCGAGCCCCTCTACGCCTACGACAGCGTAGCTAGTGGCCAATGCACTTTCTCTCGAGACGGATCGTATCTGTGGGTATATCGCTCCGACGCGATGAATGACCGCGGACCCGACTTGTTAGTTGTTCTTGACCCTGACTCGGGAGACGAGACTGCCAGAGTGGAGCTGGATAGTGTTGGTCAGGGCGCGACTTTCGCCGTGCATCCTGACGGCCGGACTCTTCTGCTGGATGTCGGCGAGGGCCAGGATGGGGTGAAGATGTATCGCGCGGTGCTTTCTCACAAGGACAAGAAGATTGACTTGCACGCTTATGAATGGGATGATCGCTGTCTGGTTGATATGGCGCCTGACGACCAGACATTTATGACGATTGACCACAGTGGGCGCGACGTTGCCTTCCATGCGTTTCCTAGTGGAGATATCGTGCTACGCCTGGCTGTCGGGGAGTTTGGGTATGAGGATGATGAGGAGGATGAGGCTTGTGTACATTATATGGGCAGCTTCCTTGATTTGCAAACTGCTGTTGTTACCGTCAAGGGCGAGACTGATGATGAGGAGTGGCTACATTATCATATCGTGGATGTGCGCACTGGGGAGCATCTGGGCCGTATGGACGCGCACTCGCGTGATGAGGAAGCTGGGGATTTTCAGCCTTTGGGAGATGGCACCTGGGTCGTGGCAGATGCCGATGGCAATCCCGTCCGCCACCGGTTTCTTAAGAGAGTTTGAAGCTTCACAGTTGGTTCTGGGATATAACAATTACAAGGAAGTGCGCAGGAATGGCAGTATAGCTATCCAAGGCCTTCAGGTGTCTAGGCCTCTTGGAAGGCTCTTGGGATGGGTTTGGATCCCTAAAAAAACCATTGAAAAATGAAATACGCTTTTTTTCAAGACCTAGGTCGTGTTCAGATCTCTATATTCTGCTCCACCGTTAATCTCTCCCTCGACGGCTGCTGCGAGATAGACCTAATATTACACTGATTGTTAACAGACATTCAACCCCAGGGCGCCGAGACATGCCCGGCTATAACCTCTCAGACAAGCAGCAGAGCTGGAGGGTTCAGGCGATCTGGAGTGGACCCTTTCAACGCAGTAGACCCCTTGGCAACCAGCATAGCCACCTATGAAAAGACCATAACAGCTAGCTTAAGCGAAGGCGTCTCTTGGCTCATTTATCCCCCCCGGTGTATTCGGTCCAGGGGCGCGAACCAGACCCTACCTGTCCAATCAGCCTGGTGGCCCCAAGGTGCCTTCATCGCATAGCCCCAGGGGCCAGGGCTGCGTTTCAGATGGCGACAACCATCCACTCTCTTATTTAACGTTCTTAATAGCTCCTTGCTGTTCCGCTCAGTCGGCTTTTTTCTCATCTGGAAAGTCCCAGTCCCAGCTCCCACCGCGCAGGCAGGAGTCTCTGCAGCCATGGGCCTTCGTATGCTGGTCCCTTTCATCGCCCTAATCGCCCTGGCTATACTTGGTGACATTGCTGCTGCACAGACAACAACAGCAACATCTTCATCATCCAACCCGGGATGTTACGCTTATTGCAGTACGTATCCATTTTCTGCGATATCGACCGATCACACCTAACAAGCCCACCAGGGTATATTGAATTAGACTACGACCCTGGGAGCACGGAAGAGCTGTGCGACAAAGAAAGGAGCCTTGGTTCACTGTTTCTGGAAAACATACAGAGCTGCGCCGACTGTGTTAGGAAAGAGGGAGGGCTTAACGATTTCTTCGACGCTGTGGACGCACAAGACGCTCTGAAGATAGTGAATCTGTGCCAATCTCTGTATACAACCGATCATTCAGAAATGGTCTCCGCGATGTCTGTGATCTTGGAGACTGGGAGTGTCCTGGGGAACATATCGCCGACGAAGTCGCCTACCTCCACCAGTGTTCCTACTGCGACTCAAACCAGTGAATCACAAGCAACCACAGACGCAGGCTCCTCAGAACCAACAGCGTCTACTGAAGGCTCGTCATCTTCAGAGTCAAGAGCGTGGGTCGCAGGGCCAGTTGTTGGATCAGTTGCCGGGGTTTCTGGTATGATAGGGGCAGCTTTCCTATTAATTAGGAGACGCAATCGACGTAAAACCGCCCAGGATACTACGGAACAGGGCAGTGGGCCAGATGAGCTTCATGATAAGCCCGAGCTGCCGGCTGAAGAGCGTATTCGCCATGAGCTGGATGGTCAATATCCCGTGGAGACCGAGGCACGAACGGCCCCGCAAGAATTGAACGCGGGCGAGGTTGCTGAGCTTCCTGCAGATAATGGGAAATAGGGTGGTTTGTATATAATAGTCTGGCAATTAATGCTACAATACAATAATAGTTGCCCTTTGCGGCTGTCCGATCAAGCGAAAATAAACTATCACCTCCCAAAAAACAACCCACCCTTAACCCTCCCCCCCAAAACAATCAATGCTTTTTGATTTTTGAAAATATTGCCATGATCTTGGCAGGCCACTTCAGACACGGCCAATCCTGAGGAGAGAAATTTGACCCATCACCGGCACCAGAGGCCACTTCGTTGGCAGTGACTCGGCCACTCCCGGGAATTGCACCGCTAGGGGTCGGATTGAGACATGCCCGGCCTTCCTCCAAATGCTGCATTTCGTTAAGCACTTCAGTTACTTATAGTATTAGCTCTGTTTATAAATACCTACCTTAGAGGGCAGATTAATATCATACATCTTCTTTCGGCGTCAGGGCCCAGGAGACGAAAGACTGCTCTTTCGTGTCCGCACAGTTTCCAGTCCCGGGGCGTCAGCTCCATCATCACGTCCCGGCTGTAATTTTCATATAATGTAATTAGCATTGGGACATATTCCACAGATTCATTATCTCATGGGCTAACCGGGCTCGGTAGGTGTGCCACCAGGCCTGGATGGCCATTCCAAGAAGAAAGATTGCCAGACAGACAATATAAGGGCCGAAGGCAAAGATAACCGCCCATACTTTTGTCACCCATGACTCGTCGGGGATGTTCGAGCTGGGCATGTTTGGCGCAACACTATTCCCCGGCATTTTGGCGCAGTGAGGACTTCGAAATAGGGATTATTAGTAGTATAAGATTAGAAATTAGCTTATAGCACGGACACGGAGTATATAGCGCTGTAAGAGAAAGGATTGTTAAATGTCTACAAGGAGCTACTGGGCCGCTGAAACCAGACTGTAGTCGCGTACCCTACTGTACCTGCTGTTATAGCTATTTCTAGATAAGGCAACTACAGCGTGGCCAAACGCGTTGTCCAAATTAGGGCTGTCTCAGACTTCGCGGAACTAGATTTAAATACAGGCAGGAATGTAATGTAATAGGTATTATAGGATAAGGTCCAATCGCGGCTGAAATCGAGAGACCTCATTGGGTCCCTGTTCACTAGGCGGTAATTTTCTCAGACGTGAAAGAAGAAGGTGCTGTTCAGGTTGTATACATTAACGCGTGCTTACCCGGTTTGGCACAATATTGAAATTGGTCTCTCCTGGTTAAGGATACTAAAATAGTCTATATTGATGCTCTTACTTTATTAAACCTTTTATACTTGATTCCCCTGGTGGTTTGTGACTACGGAACCGCCTCAAAGAAACTTTGTCCACGAACTATGACACAACCTGGTATACATGTCATGCATTACAAGGCTAACTTCTGGGTGGCAGGGGGCGGTGGCTGTCAGGTAACCGCTATCCACACAAACGATCCAGAAACTGGTCATGCAACGCAAAAGGGAGGTCATGCTTGAAACCTTGTGCATAAAACCCAAAACAGGTGTGAGTCAACCAAGAGTCTTGCATCCCTATAAAAGCCTTGCACAACCCACCATTAAAATATTTCTATCCACGCCTATACAAGTGCTTGAGACGATATGGTATACATTACTCAAATGCAGCGCCGCATCCGCATCCGTGACGCCGTGACACCCTACTGCGTTTCTATAGAACGCCAATTCCCACCTGTTTTAGCACAACCGTTCCGACGCCTCCAGCACCTCGTCTTTGGTCTCACAGAGGATGAATGGAAATCCCTGAGCACGTACTTTGTGCACTTCGAGGATTTAGGTATAACGGTGCAGCTGGAGAACTGGCTACGAAGAGAATCACATCAATTACAAGACATTCTGATAGATAAAATAAGCCGTGGGGAGTCCAGGCCAGACCTTATACACCAATACGTCAATATTCTACACCAGCGGGCGACGAACAAAGAAGCTTCTAACTTAGCTTTTAATAAGTGGGAGGCAACAGCAGGCAGTCTTAAAGGCACTCCAATATATCGTGGGCTCAGTTCAAATCGCAGCACACCATATTGGTGGCATACGCGTTGGCTAAACAAGCAGTGCGCAGAGGCTGGGGGGTGTTGTGGAAGGGGTTGCAACTGTTGTTGCAGAAAGATACGAGACCTTGACTTCGGAACTTGGGGTGGTCACTGTACCCCAGCTTGTTCCTGCTGTCTACACCATCTCGGCGTTGACAGGGCCATTGAGCAATTAGGGAGTGGTAGAGAACCACGCTTTGATTCGAGGGAGATACGGAAAATCCGATTTAACCGCAAGATGTTGAAAATGTATGCGTTCAACTTGTTGTAGATTTATTCCTTTCTATTTCCTGGGAAGTCTCGATAAACTGATGGTGCTATATCTGCCTCATCGGAGTTTTCAATTCAATTCAATTCAATTCAAGTTCATTAACCTGTTGCAGCTAGATAGGTGTTCTGGCTATGCGGGTGCTTTGTTAGTCGAAGCGAACTCAAAGCCATCAACGCCGTTTTAAATACAGTAGCAATCCCATATAACTAAAAACAAAAACAGTTAAAGCCGTTCACACAACTGGCTCGCCATCCCCTTACTAACGTCGACTCGTTCTCGTCGCTCCGTTTCTTCTATAGTTCCTTCCCATTGTGGCCCCCGGTTGACTCGGTAGCCGGTGGCCTATTCCGGGCCTCCTGATCCTCGTCTTCAGCACCTAGTTCCGTTGCTCTTCGGCTTCTGGTTCCGTCGGCGAGCCATGCCCCTGGTATGGGTCCTGGCTGGCGTAGTTCCTGGTTTTGGTGGTGTAGCGGACCACCGTGGGCCCGGCTCGCGCCGGATCGTTCGGTCGATTTCCCCCAACAGAGATGTCCAAGGGGCTTCCGTCCACGATGATGATCTCACACGACATTTTGGCCGAATGTCCGGCGGTGGTGTCACAGGTTCGATGTTGCAGACTTTAGAATCAAGCCCGCTCCAGAGGACTGACGCGCCGCTCAAAGCCGTCAACAATTCCCTAACGGGGGTATCTCCGGTGCCCTTGATTACTGAAGCTAGAAGAGAGTATCTAATCCTTGATCCGGATACCTACGCTCTATAATCGAATTCCTACGCCCGGGATAATATCACCTGCCGGAGAATACGCGCAACTTCATGGTGGTTCAAGGACACGGCGATATCAAGTGCAGTCTGCCCACTGCAATTCCTCAGTCTGATGTTCGCCCTCCAGACACACAGCAACCGCACAGCGGCCGGTTGGTTCTGCTCCGCCGCCATATGCGCCGCTGTCGTTCCGCTGGTATCCCGTCCATCGATGTCGGCTCCGTGGATCTTGAGAACCCTCATCACGTCCAGGTGCCCCCCGCCAGCGGCATAGAGCATGGATCTAGCGAGCTCTAGATCTGTGACACCTGCCTCGATCAGGACTTCAACCACTCGGCGGTGGCCGTATATTGCAGCCAAGGAGAGCGCGGTGTCGGCATCGTTCCTGCACGCCTCGATCTCCGCGCCATGCTCTAAGAGCCACTGGACCATTTCTGCCGCCCCTGAGCCAGCAGCCCGGTGTAAGGCTGTTTCGCCGTCGGCGTAGGCTGCTCTTATGTCTGCTCCGCGGGTGACAAGGAATGCGGCTGCTGCTAGTTTGCCATGCTGCGCTGCTATGTGCAGGGGTGTCTCCCCTTGTGGTTTATCGCCTCTAATATCAGCATCCGCGCCTTGGTCTAATAGCAGGCGGAGGATCTCGATGTTGGTGGAGTCTAGTGAGACTGCTATATGGAGTGCGGACGCGCCCCCGTTGTGTGCCTTAGCATTCACGTTTGCACCAGCCTTCAGCAATAGTTCGATCATATCTTTGTCCCCATCGATAACCGCGATATGAAGTGCGGTTAGCCCCCCCGGTCCTTGTGCGCTGGCATTGGCTCCATTGTTGAGCAATGTCTGCACCATTTCCGGCGATTTGGCAAAGGCTGCGTGGTGCAGTGCAGCTCCTCGAGAGGCTTGGGCACTGAGGCTCGCCCCGGCTTTCGCCAGTACATCAACCATGGATGTGTGTCCTTCTTGACAAGCCCAGTGTAGCGCAGTTAAGCCGTGTCTGTCCAGCTTCCTGTCTATGCTGCCCCCCCGAGCCACTAGAAGTTTAACCGTGTTTTCATGGCCGGCGAAGACTGCGCGCTGGAGAGGAGAGATTCCCTGGCCATCGCTGGCTTCAATGTTAGCACCCTTGCTTAGCAGGAAGGTCACAAGATTTTCAAATCCAGTCGACGCCGCATGATGGAGAGCAGTCTCCCCGTTTTCCATTGTTGCTGCGAGGTCAGCGCCTGCGTCTAGCAGGGCGGATATCGTGTCTTCGATACCCTCTACCTCCTTCTCCGCTACACTACAAGTGTAATGTAACGGGGTGCGGCCTCTTATGTCTCTCGCTTCGATGACAGCCCCTGCATTCAAGAGAAGGCGGACCACGTTTCCTAGACCGTACATTGCAGCCAGATGGAGAGCCGTCATTCCATGGCTATTTGCGGCGGTAACATCAGCTCCTCGACTGATGAGGAGGTCTGCTGCCTCTTCCCGTTTGCCAGTGATAGCGTAGGCTAATGCGGTCGTGCCCATATGGTTTGTGGCTTCTATATCAGCGCCACGGTCGAGTAACGTGGCGATCATTTGTGTACCCCCGAACTGAGCGGCTCGGTGGAGCGCTGTTTCACCAGAGACAGTCTTCACATTTACATCAATGCCTTCATCGAGTAGCAGGTGCAACATTGGCTTGTTCTCGCGCATTGCTGCGAAGTGTAATGCCGTTTCGCCTCCGCCGAAATTCGCCTGCACATCTGCGCCCCTTGACAGCAGTACGCGCAGTGTTGCCTCGTGTCCGTAATGTGCCGGCCACAAGACGATGGGCATCCCGATGTCATTTCGCGTCTGGATGTCTGCTCCTGCGTCGAGCAGCACTGTCACTACCCGGTCATGTCCGGCGGCTGCTGCCTGGAATAGCGCAGTACCAGCCAGCCGACTTCGTGCTGAGAGATCTGCCCCTCGGCTGAGCAGGAGCCGGACCAGCTCCGCGTGTCCAGCAGCTGACGCTACATGCAGAGCGGTCGTGGAGCTAATATTATCGCCGACTCTCTCGTTCACGTTGGCTCCAGAGTCCAGGAGGAGTCGCACCGCGCCGTCGTGTGCGAAGAAACTCCGCACCAGGAGCTCTGTGTAATGCATTGGGCAAAGCGTCCTTTCGTGGCTCTGCAGCCAGTATATCTGCCACCATGTTCGGTATCGGCCTGAGAGGGTGTTGCAAAGGCTGAAGGAGAACTGCATGAGCGGCGAGGTGACCGGTATCATTGCTTCTCGGAAGTGGATTGCCCAGAACGATGCAGCGTACGATAGAAAGCTGAAATTCTGCACGTAGTTGTGGACATGGTCATACCGGTGCGCGTCTTTCGAGTGCTCGACCTGGTCTTGGACTTGACGATACTCGAGAGGACAAGCCTCGAAATCAGAGAGCATCAGGAACCAGATACATCGCTCTGCAAGAACCGCGTTCGATCGCACTGGATACAGCGACTGCTTCCAGGGCATGTCGGTTTCTCGAGCATTGGTGGTGACCAGGAATTCCTTCGCGGTCTGATGAACCAGGTATACCGTGGAGTCAATTACCCTAACTAACAGGCCACAGAGGCCCCTGACGGTCCGCTCAAACTGGGGTTCGAGATCTAAGCTCTGATATGACTTGTCAGTGACGCGGATATTAAACGCAATATTCAACTCGGCCAGAGACAGCGGTCGAGCAGCCGCTACAACGAGGTGCAGGATTGTCTTCGCCTTCTCGGGATTCGTACTTTTCTCTAGGGTCCTCAAAAAGATAGCATCGAGTGTAATCGGCATTGTATCGCATATCTCATCCAGAGTGCTCCGAGATGCCGTGTCGCTTTCCCAGAGCATTCGAAGCACAAGCGCTACCCACAGAAAAGTCCGGTCGGCATTCCCTAGCAGTCTTTGCTCTAGGGCCTGACGCACAGTTTCCGACATGCCCTTTTCCAGGCATATTTGCTTTGTCCGGAGTTTGACGAGTCGCTCAACATCTCGAGCGGTGGCGGACGTCTCGCTCTCCAGCTCTAGTCGCCTGGATGGTAGAGAGGAGACGATAGAGCTGTACGGACGACTGGTGATGAGAATCTTGAGAGCCCCAATGTCCTGGTTCGAGGGCTGGCGGCTGTAGAAATCAGATAATCTTTTCATAAACAGGGCCCGACTAGAATCTTTACACTCGTCAAGGGCGTCAATCACGCATGTCACAGGACCGCATCGTTTGTCCCCTACTACGGCGGTAAAAATGCCCCACAGAGCACCGAGGTCGTTGGTGAGCTTTCTTCCTTTAATTTTATACTCCGGCACGGCATGTGCGATGAGGATCGGATTGGCGCTGAGGAGCTGATGCAGAAGATTGCAAAGAGCAGCCGTAGCAGTACTCCATTTTTCATCATCATGGTGAAAGAAGAAACAGCAGACACCATTACATGAACGCCGCAGCCCCTTCTTGAGCAGCCGGACCAGGTACAACGCTAGGTGCGACTTTCCACAGCCCGGATCACCAGATATCCAGAGAAAATCCGACTGGACACCTTCACTCCACCGCCTATACTGCGGGTGGAGTAACAGCCACTCACAGGTGCCCTCGAGAGGATCGTCCAGTCTTTGGGCGAGGTCATCGTCGTGGCCAGGGGTGTATAGAGACTGCAGGATCTCTGCCTCGATGGTGCCGAGAGCTGATGATGACCTTGACTTCAGTCCCAAAACGATTACACTGGGGTTATCATGGACCAACTCACGCACATTGGGCTGTGCCTGACTCCTGCATTCTCCTCACCCATCTGCGGATTTCCCCAAGGGCCGCTTGGTAGGGGTCGCACTCGGCGTCTGGGAATTTGGTCATTTCCTGGAAGCACCTTAGTTCCGTGATATAGTTTCTAACTGAATTCTTCGAGCTGCTTACTCTGTGATTAGCATGGATGCTGTAGCTTGGATATCCGGGCAAAATTGCGGATCTTCTTGGGACAATCTGCAGGGCAATTTCCTGGTATCGGTCTCACATACGACGGAACAGGAAAAGGAGAAGGAGGAAGTTAACACACCTCGCCAACACCAAGCATCGGCAGCTCCTCATAGAAGCAGGTAATTAGTATTTCCTGCCCATCATCCCTCTTCGACCTTAGAATACTATGGAACCTATCCTGGATACTCGCCAGCATCTCGGAGCCCGGCTCCAGAACGCGCACGAGGTCTCGCGCCGGACGAGTGACGAGACTCGCAATGCTCGTACCCAGCCTTGCCCAGGACGCTATATCAGCTCCCAAATGCGGCGTGCCCAGGAACATAATAGCCAGGATGCTGTTCCCGACGTCTCTGATGTGTATTTCTGCGCTGGTCTGGGACAGACAAAGAGCATTCTGTGCAACCAAGCCGCCCAGACTGTGCGCGATGAAGATAACTTTGCGAGTTTCCTTGTCAAGGTTATTACCCAAAACTGTCCTGCGGCAATCGGAAGGAAAGGTAAGAAAGGTAGATACCGTCTCTGTTTCGCTCCTTACTCGCGCCAAAGACCCAAGCAGATTACTCGCGTGGTTATCGATCCCGAGCTGGGAAACGGGCTGCCAGAACTTAGCGACATCCGCATCGTATCCGAAGGTGAAAACACGCGCAGGCACATGGCTTCCGGTGCCTATCGTGGCTGGCCAGTAAAATCCAGTGTCTTTATGGTGCCAGGTATCGCCAGCAGACCCGGTGAGGCCGTGAACGAAGACGATACTAACGCAGCAAAAAGGTTCAGCCATGGAAGTCTCCACTAAAGCTTTCCCAAGAGGTATGTACATACTCAACCGCGGATCCAGAAATCTCCGATGGCTCATGAAGTTGCTTCAGTCCATACTGTGATGTGGTGTTTCTCGGTACAGCTGGGGAGCTGCGTCCTGATGCACGGTGGAAAAGACGCCGCAGCCGTTCGGGCATTGTGAGTGGGATAAAAGATTGACCAGGAGGTAGAGATACTGTTCCTTCTTTCGGTGGTTCAGAAGGAATGGTCGTTTGTAATCGTTGTTGTTATTGTATCCAAACCGTCAACTTCAGGCTCAGCCTCAGACCCTTCTTCCTTCTGGCATCTGTTCAGCTGCGGGGTCAGAATACGAAGCAAGTCGAGAAAAAGGCCGATCATTATCTAACATGTTGGACGGACCCCTTGCCAATGTGTCTGGGCGAGCACAGCGAATGCACTGCCACCTGGCGATCCAATAATCATCCAGTCAACTGCAGGGCCATCTCAAAGATGATGCGTATGGTTGGTAGACATGGATGAGAATTTGCAGGCCAGGCTCGCCTCTCGAATGCCTCCACAAATTCCATCCTTGACACTCTCGTGTGATCCACTGACCCAGCTGTTTGCCCCAAATACCTCTCCACCAGTTTGTCTCGTTGTCGGTGTTTGGACCATTGGCGTCGGGCTCTGATTCAGTGTTAGCGCTGCCCCTCAGAGGGCGCCGCAAGATCAGAATTGGAAGCAAAATCAGATCGCGATACGACTGGAGTGGTGGCAGCGGCTGATCTGGGGAGTATTAGCGGCAGCCTGTGCCTGTGGCTGAGACTCTGAGAACGTAGCCGGGGGATCGGATGGGTTATCAAGATATGGCGTACACCACCTCTTCTTCCTGGAGGCGTGCCAGACTCGGCAGTGATACTCTTTGATCTGTACCAAAGGGCCAAAATCACGTCCACTAGCCTGTTATGCACAGCAGTCCCTGCTTGCCAGGAGACAGGCAGCCAGCCTTGGCTTGCTTGGTTTATTTGCTCTCACATCTCATGTCAAACCTGAATTGGGCATCGTTCCCCCATCAAGGAAGATACACGAGGGCACGGCCAGCCGGAGGGCTTTCACCAACTTGGCGATCGGCCAGCGAACGGTTGAGATAGAATACCCAAGTAGAGACCTCAGACACTGAGACACTTTCGGGTTAGCAACATGCATATTATCACCACTGTGTCATGATCCCCAGCACGGCGAGCGACGTAGGCGGCGAAGCCGACAGGCGCGAGACGATAGTTAGCAGGATTGGTCCGACTCATAATGGCGACAATACCTTCTTCTATAAGTATACGGCTTCCACCTTCTCACCTATTTCCCCGGCCATATAAACGTCTCCCCGGCTAAGTGCCCGGACAGAAGCCTTTTCTGGCGTCTCCGTACGTCGTTCTGCGAAGCCACGGGGCGGGTACCCGAAGCCGGCATCACCAACATCCGCATCATCGACATGGCGGCACCTGGTGCTGGAACCGGTACCCTGGAGCTGCCTGCGATTATGAATCGTATATTTACATGCCGCTACTGGAAGAGACGGGCTACATTCCGACTGAAAAGTACGCGCGTGGTCCGGAGTTGTCTTGCCACTCATGGCGGATTGGCCGGCAGTATAGACTATACGATCGCGCTCTGTTCCATACCGAAGTTGAGAAGCTGGAATAGACTGGTTAGCCGAAGCAATGGGACGTTAGGACAAGCCGGGGCGACAGACCACGGCCTGCGGCCTGCTTCACAAGCTGAAATTCCCGGGAGTCAGCGGTATTGACCAGTTCAAAGGCCACAGCTTCCACAACATCGATGGGACTACGAGAACACCGGCGGGGACTGCAATGGGAATATGGAGGGACTGTCGCAACCATTGGCACCGGCGCGGCAGCCATTCAGCTCGTGCCGCATCTCGGGCGACCAGCAAAACGCCTCTATGTCTATCAGCGCACACCGTCGTCGGTTGATGTCCGCTTGGACCAGGCCACCAGCCAGGAATGGGCCGACGGCCTGACTAAGGGGTGGCAACAGCGGCGTATGGATAATTTCAACATCCTCGTCTCCGGCGGCCATCAAGACGAGGAACAAGTCGGCGACGGCTGGACGGACATTCTCGTCAACCTCTCGGTTTCGGGCCAGAAGGTCGCGGCGAGCCAGAAAGCCGCAGACCCGGTCAAGGCCGCAAAGGAGCTCCAGGATAACATGCAGATGGCCGACTACCGCAAGATGGAGCAGGTGCGCGCACGGGTCGACGCCACAGTCCACGACCCGGCCGTTGCAGACTCTCTGAAGCCGTGGTATAACCTGATGTGCAAGCGCCCGTGCTTCCACAACGACTATCTCCCCACCTTTAACCGCCCCAACGTAACGCTTGTCGACACAAAGGGTGCGGGAATTGAGCGGATAACCGAAACTGGGATTGTTGCGCAAGGAGTGGAAACGGAGGTTGATTGCATCATCTACGCGTCTGGCTTCGAGTATGTCGGAAGTGACTACAGCGACCGCATGCGAATTGTGATGCGGGGGAGGAACGGGGTTGCCCTTGACGAGCACTGGAAGGACGGGCCGAGGACACTGCACGGTCTTTATACGCGCAACTTCCCCAATCATTTCATCATGAGTATCACGCAGAGCGCGGTGGCGCCTAACTTCACGCACATGCTCAACGAGCAGGCCAAGCACATTGCCTTTGGGAGTGTACGCCCAGCTACCACAACGACGAGGTTATAATATCGGAGAAGACCCTCAAGACTGGTCGATGCGGCCTCGGGTCTCCGGCGTTCATTCAACTTCTGGATGACTGGAGAAAGGCTGGCTCTCTATCGGGACTGGAGTTGGACGGGCAGCCGGTGAGGCCCTCGGATGAAACCATACCCAAGGCTCCCTCTGCCGCATTTATCACTACAGACAGTATAGTTCCTGCTGTATAGCTTATATTATATATTATCTTTAGTATCATTTGTTTCTAGTTGCAATCTATTTGGTTTGTTGAATGTAAGGCCGCTCTTTAGATCCGGGGAATTAGGAAGTTACAGAGGCTTTACGGCGACATAGGGGTGGCTTCTTATGAGGAATCTAGAATTATTAGCTTCGACGAATTATTAGCAGCGAGGGACCGTTGGTTTAGATGCCTCCCGTCACAAAATAAGACCGCCACAGCCTCCAGTATAGGCCAAGCTTTAGGCATCAGAATAAACTACCTCTATAAGTCAAGAGTGATGTTAGCCAAGCCCGACGCGTCATTACCAACCACACAGCTCTAGTATATACTAGGATTTGATTTGGGGTCGTTTTGGCAAGAATGAGGATAACTGCGGAAATACTCCAGAGAATGAATTGCTGAGTGGAGCATATTCCCCAGGCGGTTAGAGTTCATGCAGGTGTATGACAGCGGGCCTGCCATGCTCTTTTTGATTGGCCTTTGGTGTCAACTTTAAATGCGGGGAATGCTGACTCCCCGCCTCACAAGTAGGAGGCTTGCTTTCTATTGGTGGATAAGGCGTTGGCTGTTGCTTGAAGAAGGAAGACACTCCAATAACAGCACCATGTTCTTGTGAGGAAGATCAGTGGGGCCACAGGCATACCTAACTAATGAACAACCCAGCTGGCCTGACCCGGAGAGATCTTTGCAGCTCTGTACACCGCTTGATAAAACATATACCTTCTCATGTAGACGCTCAAGATCTCAATTGCAAGTTGACTGGTACACACAGGAAACAGTGATGCCGTTACCTTATCTAATTGATGTCCACGCCTCGCCAAGTGCTTCTCCGCTCGAACGCAACTCCCAAGACGCTTGATTTGAATGACTCCATGCATAAGCGGTTTGCGTTAGTCTATGAGACTGACTCGTACATAGGCCAAGCGTGAATACAAAGATCAGGGCTCGGCATGACGCGTCTGCAATTTGTATATCGCTCGACCCACCAGCCATAAATGATATCAGTGAGCGGAGAGATAAATAAACCAGTGCCTGTTGTCTAGACAATTTTCAACAAGTTTCCTCTGTGTCCTCACAGCACATCACAGTAACTATCTGATATATATCGGCATGGCGTCTGTCATGCGTGCCGTCGCCCTTGCTGGCGCGTTCAACATCACCGTCATCGATGTGCCCAAGCCGACCATCATCAATGCAACTGACGCCGTTGTGCGCATTGCAGCGAGCGCCATATGCGGAAGCGACCTACACAGATACCACGAGAATTCAGCTTCGCCCGACAACCCTGAACAGATAGGCCACGAGGCCATTGGGTATATAGAGGAAGTTGGCGATTCTGTCGAGACACTGAAGTCGGGCGATTGGGTCGTTGTTCCATTCGCGTTTGACGATGGCCACTATCAATATGGACCCTCGATTGACGAACCATTGGCGTCCTCTACAGGAATGCAAGGTGAGTTTATCTGAATCAAAGTGATCCTTGTGACTGCCGTGCATACTAATATGTTTCCTCCGTCCTGCAGCCGAGTATGCGCGCATTCCGTACGCGGATGACTCACTTATGCCCGTGCCCATCAACAGTAGCGCAAATGCTTCCACTGTTCATGACTATCTCTTCATGTCCGATATTCTCGCTACAGGCTGGACAGCCCTTGACTTTGCCGGCCAGGGTCCTGGAGATACGGTTGCGGTATTCGGTGCCGGACCCGTAGGGCAAATGGCCATTCTTTCAGCCGGGGTACGCGGCGCGTCCAAGGTCTACGTCGTAGACCATGTGCAAGACCGCCTGGATCTGGCCGCCTCCCACGGTGCCATCCCGATTAATTTTGCGTCGGAGGATCCGGTGGAAGCGCTGCGCCGCCTCGAGCCAGCTGGCATTACGCGCGTCGTCGACTGTGTTGGGTACGAGGCCGAAGACGCGCAGGGTAATGTGAACAGCAGCATTGTGCTGCACCAGGCTGGACAGGTAGTGGCACCGCAGGGGGGAATTGGCGTCGTGGGGGTTTATGGGAGCGGAAGTCAAGCGCAGACGATTGACATCAAGCCTCTTTTCATGAACAACTTCTCGGTGCGTGGAGGCGTGTCGTCCCCTCTGGATCTCGGCACCGAGATGCTCAACCTCATCGCGACTGGTAACGTGCATCCAGGCTCCATTGTGAGCGCCGTTATCGGGATCGAGGATGCGCCTGAGTACTACGCGCGGTTCAACCGTCGTGAGGAGACCAAAGTCGTTATTGAGTTTCCTTTGAACAGAAATCTCAGTTCTGGGCACAACACATAACTTGTATTAAACGTTGTTGGAATGATATCATTAAGTAGCTCATTGAATAGTATCCTTGTTATGTATTTATAATACTAATCCGGACGTTCTCGTTTTAGTTAGAATATATATCTGTTCCGTGGTTTACCCATCTTTCCCTATCAATATAACTATACCACTACCTGGTATAAGACTGCATGTAGCTACAAACTAACGGACCATCAGTCCCCCATCAACGACAACAGTGGTTCCTGTGACAAAGTCGGAAGCCGAGGTACTGAGGAAAACAACAACTCCCCGGAAGTCATAGGGTGTACCCCATCTCCCAGAAGGTGTGCGCCCAGTGATGTACCCATCCATTTCCGGGTATTGATCAGTCAGAGAACTCGTCATGGCGGTCTTCGAATAGCTGTTTCCACACCTTAGTACATCTTCCAATGGTTACGGTTACGGGTGGATTACCCAGGCGAGATGCAATTAACTTGAATCCCGCGCGGTGCCCACTCATTGCTCATTGCGCGAGTCATCTGGAGCACCCCAGCTTTGGCTGCGGCATAAGCAGAGATATGCGTCATTGGGAGGTGTGCTGTCAAGGAGGCAAAATTGATGATCTTTCCTGGGCGTCTGAGATTCAAAAGCCGCGACCCGAATTCCTGCGCCGCAACATACGCCCCCTTGAGATTCACGGCGAATATCTGGGCCAGAAACGCTGGTGAGCACATGTCACCCATTGAGAAGAACTTGTCTTCCTGACTTACAAGATCAATGCTCTCGTCGGTCATTTCTTCAACGGTTCCACGCCGATTGATTGTCGAAAAGTTTAACAGAATGTCCGGTACGATTGAGTCCTTCCAGATGTCACTAAAACACGTACGCAAAGCCGTGATGTTCCCAACATCGGCACTCCATACTCGGAGCGACCGGCCAGTCGCGCGGATCGACTCTTCCAACTCTTGTTCCGCCGGATCCCATGGTGAGACAATGGCGACAATGTCTGCGCCTGCCTCAGCCATCGCACGGCTCATTTCTGCTGCTAATGGTTGCGTTGCTGTGACAGCGATTAGTACTGTACCACGAAGTAATGTATTGTGCCCTGGGTATACTGAACCCCCGGTGACAATGGCAGTTTTGTCGGCCAGCGAGAACATATCTGTAACTGTGATGCGCGCCATTGTTCGTTGGACAATATATACAGGCTCTGTTGGATTGAGATTATAGGGAGGCTGGAAGAGCACGGGTCTCGCCTCTTAATACCGCGGTGGCCGTGCATATTTCTACCGCCGGAGGTCGATATCCGACTCCCTGTATGCCTCCCGGAACCTTTCTGGGACCTGGAATACTCCAACTCCAGATGGTTGTTGCTGTAGTGGGAATATATGTATATATTAATATACGGTCTGTTGGATGTACTTTACTAACGCGCTACCCAGTAGCATGCTGATTGGAGACAACCTTCGTAGACCGAATCTGCTGTGTGCAAAAATTCGAGCGGTGGCGTATTTATATGTAATCGCGTAAAGTGGTTTTAAATGTAGTCTGAAAGTATTCAAAGAATAATGAAATAATAACCTCGTTATCTTTTTATTTAAGAATTAGACGTATCTTACAGAGAGCTATATAGAATCTACCGTTCTGAAACTCAAATGCCAAATTATATATCCACCCGACTTTTTGAGCACGATAGATGGAAGAAGCACATTTTCTCTCACTTGATCCACTAGTAAGCATACTCGCCGCTATGCGTTTTCGAATACACATATCAGCATCTATATCTAGACCAGATTTCTCGTCAACTAGAGCTTTCCTGATGGGGTTTCATCTAACATATCGCTCATCTCCGCCCTGGGGAACTCTGGATTCAGCGACGAGTCTAGCTGTTCAGCTGTGCTATCCTGCAGCTTCTTGTCTAGCTTTCCCTCCAGCATTTGTACCACATATTTCCATGAAGTTGGAACCATGGAACAATCCATATGTTGCGATGTATACCAACCGGCACCCAACAACTGTCCTAGTTAATAGGAATGGTATTAGGCTCTAATATTTATAACACCCGGATTTATCGGGCGGACAAGTTAAATAACCACCTCAGGGTGACAGCTACAATATTCGCGCCTTTGCCTGGCTAATACTCCAGCCCCATGTATAGCCCATTGATTCTGCGGCGGAACTGCAGGCTGATGACATGTTCAATTTAATAGGTCGAACCGAGAACCGAGAGGAACCAGGGCAGTGGGTCTCTAGCGGAGATTTCGAGCTGCAGGCTGATGACAGTCTTGCTTTGATTTATAGAACCAAAAAGCAGACAAGCTCCTGGAGCGGAAACTGAGGTCAAGTTGCCTCCACAATCCGCCGTTTTCAGGTTAATAACTGGTATCCCCACTCAATCGATCCACGCATACAGTGTATCTATGTCAGCAGGATGCCCCATTACGGGAAAGTGAATGATGTATGACTTAGCACATTTTGTTCGGCGAGAGATTTAAAAGGCCACGGGCAGACCACAAGATCTGGCACAGAAGTAATCTCTCAATTTCATCCCCTACCTCAACGAACAACCCGTCCCGGATCCATACACAATGGCGCATCTTTGGGCCCCTGCTCCGGAGCCGGCCACTGAACTGGGGAGATATCGCGTCCTATCTTCAACTGCAGGTGTTCGCGTGTCACCCCTGCAGCTTGGAGGAATGTCTATTGGGGATGCCTGGCAAGATTCCATGGGCTCTATGACCAAGGAATCGTCATTCAAGTTACTGGACGCATTCTATGAAGCCGGGGGAAATTTCATCGATACAGCGAATAACTACCAGGATGAACAGTCCGAGGCCTGGATTGGCGAATGGATGGCCCAGCGCCAAAACCGCGACCAGCTGGTGATTGCAACGAAATTCACTACGGATTTCCGATCCTACAAGCTCGGAAAGAACAAGGCCCCTAATCACACCGGCAACCATCGCAGAAGTCTGCATATGAGCGTTCGCGAGTCCCTCAAGAAACTACAAACCGATTGGATCGACATCCTGTATCTTCACTGGTGGGACCACACCACATCAATCGAAGAGATCATGGACAGTCTGCATATACTTGTGGAGCAAGGCAAGGTTCTCTACTTGGGTATCTCAGATACCCCGGCCTGGGTTGTCTCGGCTGCGAACACCTATGCCCGCTGCCATGGCAAGACACCTTTCAGCATTTATCAAGGGAGGTGGAATGTTCTGCTGCGCGACTTTGAACGGGAGATCATTCCAATGGCACGCCACTTTGGAATGGCCCTAGCCCCATGGGACGCGCTGGGCGGTGGTAAATTTAAGCGAAAGGAGGAGGTTGAACAGCGCAAAGCTCAGGGCGAAGGGCTGCGAAGTATACTCAGTCCAGAGCAGAGTGAAGACGAAGCCAGGATGAGTGCCGCGCTTGAGAAGGTTGCAGGTGAGCACGGCATCACATCGCCCACTGCAGTGGCGCTTGCATACTTGATGGCCAAGGCTCCGAATGTGTTCCCCCTCGTTGGGGGGCGCAAAGTGGAATATCTTCAGGACAACATACAGGCGCTCAAACTCCGGCTGACCGAGAAGCAAATCGAGTTTCTCGAGAGTCAGACGTCGTTTGATTTCGGCTTCCCTAGCAACTTTATTGGGCCTGACCCCAAGGTGACAGGCAAGGCATCATTCCTTCTAGCTGCTAATGCCAACTATGATTTCGTTCAGGGGCCCCGTTCCATCACAAGCCCTGAATAGGCGGTGGCTCGGAAGTCGAGGAACGTTTCATCCTGGTTAGCTTGGCTGCGAGTGTATATTTGCCGTAGCATGTTATTTATAGCAAGTCATTATCAATATCAATATAGCTAAGAGCCCGTACTTCCCATAAGCAATCGAAAAGCTCCACGGTAGTTTTCTGTAACACGACCAAGGCCTCGAGACCCGGCTGAATCATACCCGGTCAGCCGATTGCGTACATGATGAAACTTTGTACTGAAGGAAGAATGCACCTAGCACTATGAGTCTCGGCAACGCCGCGTGCTATCTGGAGCCATCCATGGTACACCAGATCCAGCAACCGCTACGAGTCGACCAACCAGGTGAGATCTGTCATCAAGTTGCATGGCCCATCAAAGCCACCGGAACGTTCGGAGAGTCCGGCCGTTAAGCTCATCTACTCCCCAGCTCAGCCTATAAATGACGTCCTCTCGTCACTTAATAATCCGTCTTCTAAATCTCGCAATCATTATTTCTTTCCACTCTATCTTTCTACAAAAAACCAATATGAGATACGTGCAACTCGGAACCAGCGGTCTTCGCATCGCTCCAATCGGAGTTGGATGCATGAGTTTTGGAAATCCCGAAGGCCGCTTCAAGTGGTCGATCCCCGAAGAAGAAGCCCTTCCTGTGCTTAATCATTGTTATGAATCCGGCCTCAATTTCTTCGACACGGCAAATGCCTATTCTAACGGCTTGTCGGAAGAGATACTCGGCAAAGCAATCAAGAAATACAATTGGCGACGCGAAAATATTGTTATTGCAACCAAGCTGTGGGCGCCTGTCGGCCGCGGCCTTGAGCAGCCGATGGCGATGTCTGATGATGAGAAGGATAACTCTGGATACCTTAATCAGTATGGCCTGAGTCGGAAGCATATCTTCGAGAGCATTGATGCTAGGCTGGAAAGGCTGGACCTACCCTATATCGACTTGCTGCAGATCCATCGCTTCGACCCTAGGACTCCCGTAAAGGAAACAATGGAGGCGCTTCACGACATTGTGAAGGCAGGCAAAGTACGCTATATTGGTGCTTCATCCATGTGGGCCCATCAGCTCCTTGAGTACCAGTATACCGCTCGCATCCACGGTTGGACGGAGTTTATATCGATGCAGAATCTCCACAACGCTATATATCGGGAGGAGGAGCGAGAGATGTACCCTGCATGTGCTAAGTTTGGAATGGGTGGCATCCCCTGGAGCCCTATTGCAATGGGCTTTCTCGCCAGGCCCTGGCGTGAATTCTCCAACACTACACGCGGGGAGGGGCAAGGGCAGGGCTTCCTTGGTCAAGCCCCTACAGAGGCAGACAAGAAGATTAATGAACAGATCGAAAGTCTCGCCAATCAGCATAGTGTATCAATGGCGATTATTGCAATTGCTTGGTCGCTATCGAAACCCTTTATCACGGCTCCGATTCTGGGAATGAGTAAGAAGGAAAGGGTTGACGAGGCGGTTGCAGCTATATCATTTACGCTTAGCCCCGAGGAGCTGAAGACAATTGATGACCTCTATCAACCCCGGAAGGTTATTGGACATCAATAATGGAAGCATTGTTGTACTGCAAAGCAGTGTGTCATATATAGTGTCATAATGAGGATATGCAATGGATTGAAGTAGTAGCGGAGACATATGTATCACTAATTGGGGTTAATGGTGTTTCCCCTTTTTAATAGCGCCATGAAATAAGTACGTGGAATAAACCAGAGTTACCTGTTTCAAGCACTAAGAATCGTGCACCCTGGGCACCACCACACTCTAGGCTCACACCAACTATCTCTGCGGCTACACGTTCAACCGAAAAGTAGTCCCTTGCATTTCTGCGCAAGATCAGGCGAGCGGTGTTGAAAACTTACGAGCGCTGGTTGTAATAAGTATACATGGAAGAGAAATCAAGTCCATATCTCCGGACTCTTTTGCTCTGGCTATAGTCATCAACAAACGGAAATTTCATTACAAGAAAACAATCTTAACCAAGGCGTTGTCCAGGCCACCCGGGGTTGAAAATAAACTCCGTAATACAAGTCTGGTGACGGTGCGCAATCACTCTCCCAGCGTTCCCCACGAAATATTGACTGACTAGCACCCCGGCTGCTCCATTCAATATCCAGTTCTATGCCCGTCACATGCCACGATCACCATATGACCCCTCCACCAACATCTGTGCCAAATAGTCTTCCCATGGATTCAGACAGCACGGACAGTTTGACTCGATTCCCCATCAGCGACTGCCTCCAACCACTCTGTAGAACCATAGGCAATGACTTGGTGGATGAGAAAGCTTCCATTACCGGCCCCATGCCAGTGTGTTATGCCTGGAGGACACCAAACAATATCTCCCACTGTCAAATGCTCAGGCTCACGACCCTCATCACAAACCCACCCAGATCCTGCGACGACACGGATCAGTTGCCCTCCCTCGTGCGTATGCCAGTGGGTTCGGGCAGATGGTGAAAATACGACGTTCGCCATCGTGATCTCGTCGTCCGAGTGAAATTCGTCAATCCAGGCATCTCCGTCGAAGTTTTCCCCTCCGGGGGAAACGTTGGTACCGCTTTCCTGGCCACTGTGGACGATCGTGGAAACAGGCTCGGATGAAGTGAAATGCAAAAGAGCAATGAAGGACAGAATGGTAGGGTACAGCATTTTGATATTAGAATACTTGGTCCTGTCGGAAACCTTTTGCTAGAGATATAAACAAAATCAGAACAGCAGATGTGAAGAGCTGCAGACTGTCGGCTTAAATGCTCGTCAGACAGCCAAGCCATCTACAAATGCAACAGTCAAATAACAGCGTTATTCCCCCTTGTTTAGCCACCCGCTGTACCTCCATGTATCTACCGTCGCCTGGGGGGCGGAGTGACTTGGCGAATAGGCCCCGCTTGCGGCAATTCCTCGGGGATTCCATTAGTCCTGGTCCTTCCTTGTTGTGGCTCGCCTTCTGTGGCCCAAGGCCAAGGAATCCGTGAGTGGGAACTTGGAGGAATGATCGGTGGCTCATGTAGCCTGATGACAAGTGGGGGCGTGGGGATGTGCTACATACTAATTACTGAACTCTTGAGGGTTTACGGACCAATAAAGCCCTCGGTGTCATCAATCCCCACCATGCCGTGTAAGCTGCTGCGCTCGTTCGCACCTCGGTCGCCCATAACCGAATGCTGAGCAGTAGCATGAACTCGGTCGTTTATTGCGATAAGCCCCTTGGCTAATATCATGGTCAAGGCAGTTTTTGATATGCCCTGTCGCAAACGATCGCAGGTTTCGATTGATTAATACTTCTACTGTTCCTTCACTATATTAGCCCACCGTATACTATCCACCACCATGAGATTCGGATACCGGATTTTGCAGCTCATATCGCTGTCGATATTGAGCCAAAGTGCCTCCATCGACACCCACGCCCAACCCGCTGCCATTATAAACAACGGAACACTCCTCGGGATTCAAAACTCGCAATTTCATCAAGACCACTTCTTGGGCATTCCGTACGCCCAGCCACCACTTGGAAACCTCCGATTCGATTTCCCTCAGCCTATCAATCAGTCCTGGTCTGAAAAACAGGCCACTGCCTATGGTGACTGGTGTCACTCTTCCTCCTTAAGCCTACCAGGGTATACGCAGACGGGGTTTGACCATGACGAAAGCGAAGATTGTCTAACCCTTAATGTCGTGCGCCCGAGTGGTGTGGATGAGAGTGCTCGTTTGCCTGTGTTAGTCTGGATTTACGGTGGTGGATTCCTGGAGGGCGGCAGTGCCGATCAAAGGTACAACATGTCTTTCCTGGTGCAGGAATCCGTCAAAATAGGCCAGCCGATAATTGGAGTTAGCTTCAATTACCGGCTCTCTGGCTTTGGATTCCTGCAGGGTCGCGTGGTGAATGAAACTGGAGTCGCAAATATTGGTCTCTATGACCAGCGCTTTGCTCTTCATTGGATCCAGGAGAACATTATGGCCTTCGGCGGAGACCCTTCCCGAGTTACAATTCAAGGGGAATCGGCTGGGGCTGTATCAGTTGGGCATCACTTCCTTGCATATGGAGGACGCGACGATGGGCTTTTCCATGCAGGTATTGCTGAAAGTGGCGGGCCTCTTACTACAAGCCCTTTGGTCTCTCTTGATCGGCAAGATGTCCTCTATAACAATGTTCTTAATTCGGCAAACTGCACCCGGGAAAGCGATACTCTTCAATGTCTTCGCTCCCGACCAGCAACCGTCTTGGAGGCTGCGTTTCAAGGGGTTAATTACTTTCCAGTTATTGATGGAAAGATTATTACTGAGCTTCCGTCCGTTCTCCTAAAGGAAGGGCGATTTGTGAAGCGTCCTCTCCTCATTGGAACTAATACCAACGAAGGAACTGCATTCTCCGTGGCAACTGGCCGTGGGGTGAACAATTCAGCAGACTTCCGGGAGATGATTGCCCAGTACAGTGGGGGTCATGGTCTTACAAGCACTACTCTCAACGCTCTTGTGGATCAATATGTCAATAAACTGTCTGATAAAGAGGCCCAGGCTGGCCTCGGGACTGTCCTTCTATCACCAAGCCCAGAATACGGCTCCCTCTGGGGAAAGGTTACCCTATATGCCGGAGATTACCAGTTCAATGCTGGTAGACGGTACTCTACCCAGCTGTGGGCTCGACACCATGTTCCAGTGTATAGCTATCGCTTTGATGCTGTACCTAATGGGATACCCAGTGAAACACTCGGTGCCACGCATTTCCAGGAAATTTCCTTCGTGTTCAGAAACTTTGACGGCGTCGGTTACGAGGTCAATCCTTTACAATCTACTTCCACGGGATTGCAGCAAAGCTATCGGAATTTGAGCACGCGCATGAGCCAGATGTGGCTAAACTTCGCTGCCACACTATCACCAAACGGTCATCAAGGTATGTTCGACCCATCCACAACAGCTCCCCTTCCGAGACTGTTTTGCTAATCTACAAAACCCCGAAAGCCAATGGGACCTGGCCGGTCTATAGGAACGAGAATGCGACAAACATCGTATTCCATCTGAACGGAACTCATCTAGAGTCTGACACCTGGAGGTCAAACGCCATTGGACGCCTTCTTGATTCCTTGCACGAATTTGGGATTTAATCTCCCTACCATGGTGGTATACTTTGTGCCACTTTGTCCCTGGCCTGCATGGACCTCGAAGAAACCATACATATCAATCGCTTGGTTTAGTGGCATTCGGAGTTGCGACTGGCCCTGGGTTCACCGACAGTATGATCCCTCCTAGCCTTCTCGCTGCCAAGCAATGCGGCTTTCGAGAGCCCACGGTTCAATTTTAAATATAGTAGCATGTTAAGGCGGTATTTAAGTAGAAAAGCATATCCCGTGCTATATAAGTAGCTAATTAAATACGGCACTGTATATTCCGCTTCATAATTACAGAGCTATGCGTGCTCATACAACAAGAAATTGGTTCCTACCCCTACGCAGCAATCCTTTGGAACCCGTCCAGACGCGACTGAGGTCTGCGGGGTTCGGTGATGGGAATATCAGGCCACGTACACCTGTTCGCATCCAGCCGAACCCTCTTGGCGTGGACATAACAGAGACGAGTATGCCTCTGCTGACAGTGGAGCTCAAATATCGAACCTTAATTCCGCCGAGAAGATCGACGTCTGCTGCATCAGCCAAGGCTTGGCTGGGCCGGACCCACCGCTAGCGCGTAAGCAGTGTATAATAATGGTGTATGGATTCTTCAACGTTGCCTGCCGAGATGATCTGCAGATATCGGAATTGTCTTTCTAGTGGGCCGTAGCAAAAGCGCTGGAAAGCTGTACAGGGAATGCATTGGTTCCCTCCGTTTTCTATAGTGGCTAGGCAGGCACCAGAGTTTGTTCCGCTATATGTTTGGTTCACACTTAAATTCAGGGAAAGAAAATTAAAAAATTAAGAAAAAAGAAAATCACTATTGATGGCCACATAACACACTGGATGTGCAACCCACTCTTGGGGGATAAGCAGTCTAATCTTAACCACGGCGATTCCGCCCTCCTATACTACCGGGGACGGGGGTATGTATATACAGGACAGGGGTAATGTGGAGTATGAGCGAACAAGTCCCTCACAGATTGGCCCTGAAGAACTGCACCAGCTTCGGGGTGCTCTGGTTGGTATGATCGTAAAGATCGATATGTGTCAGCCCCGGAATAACGTACATCTCCTTCGGCTCTTGGGCCAGATCAATTGCAGCCTGGGTGAAATAAAGCGTATCGGCGTCAGACCCAGCAATCATCAGGAGAGGCCGAGGCGAGATCAAGTCCATGAAGGCGTAGGACCTGTACGACGCAATCAGGTCGATGCTGCGCCAGAGATGCCAGTTCGGGGCGGTATCCACATGGCCCCGGGGGGTCTGGTAGTAGTCGTACGACTCCTGGTAGAAAACAGGGAGATCGGGGGTGACGTCGGCCGCTGTTTGGGGGAAGATGCGTGTCAGGTTAGGCTGCGCCCCTTCTGCTTCGCGGATCCGCTGCCGCCCGGCTTCGGCGAGCTCCTCTCGGAGGCCAGATTGCAGGGGACCGTCGTAGGTACCGAATCCCTCGGAGTAGAGCGTGCCCAGGTCGATGCCGCTGACGGTGGCGACGGCGCGGATGCGCTCATCGGTCTGCGCTGCGAAGGGCACATATCCCCCAGAGGCACAGACTCCTAGGGCGCCGATGCGGGTGGCGTTGACAATATCCAGCGTTGCAAGGTAGGTTACTGCATTCCGCACGTCGTTGGCGCGTTGGTAAGGGTCTTCAAGGTACCGCGGGAGACCACCGCTTTCGCCCTGGTAGGCAGCGTCGAAGGCAAGTGTCACAAACCCAGTCCGCTCGGCAATCTGACGAGCATAGAGGCCAGAGGTCTGTTCTTTGACGCCTCCGTGTGGATGGCCGACAACAATCGCGGGACGGGACGCATTCGAGGTAGAGTTGTTGGGTGGAACGTAGAGGTGCGCTGCGATAGAGATACCGTTGCTGTCAAAGTGAACCCACTGAGGCTGCAGTTGTGCAGTGACGAGCGAACAGAGAAGGGGAATGTATTTGAAGCCGTACATAGTGTCCCGTAGTGTAGCAGCTTGTGGAATGTGCAGGAAAGTGGTTTAAAAACGATGGTGGACGCTGTAGGACGAGGCAGGAGAAGGCTCTCTTATAGATGAGTCTCACAAGGATCAGCGTGCAATTGCCAACCTGGACGGGCTTTATTGTCGGAGCCTGGAGCTCTATACATACTCCAGAGTACAGAGTGGATAGGCCGGTCCTCTGCGGAAATACGCCCGCTGGCCGATGCATGCTTGGCGGGCGTAATCAACGCTGGGTCAACACCTCTCTTTCTCCTCTGGTCAGCCGTACACCAACTACCAGGACTGTGGCCCCTGTATTATCAAATCATAGTGTCTACAATGTCTACAGCCACTGAAGGATCGCCTCAGGATACGCCCGCAGACCGCCGGGAAGATGGTTGTGCTCTCCCCAGCCACAGTGACGCGGCGAAAGCCGAGCGACGCCGGCACCAGAACAGACAGAATCAACGGACCTGGCGTAAGTAGCACATGCATTCCGAGTCCCACCTTACTCTCTGTTTGATACTTACTTTTTGCTTTCTTTTTTTTTTCAGGACGACGGCAGCAGGAGAGGAGAGATGCAGACCTTCTGGCTCGGGAACTGGCCCTTCAGGAGCAGGAGCAGGACGCGGACGAGGCGGGGCTGGTTGACTTGACGCAGTACCCTCTACCAGATCTCAGCATGCTACCCAGTTTCTGCCCATTCAATTCGCCAGTGGCGACTTCGGGCTGTCGGCTAGCGCATCCAAGTCTCCTTCGGTTCCTGGCTGTATTCGAGGCCGCTGCCCACCGGAGCTATTACGGGAATCCACGAGCCGACCACTTGCTCACCCTGGCCAAATTGAATGTGTTTCGCGCCTTCATGCGTAACATCGCTGCCCTGGGGTACAGTCGAGAATGGATGACAGATGATGCCCTCTCGCGCTTCAGTGTCAATGGGCCTCTCCCAAAGGCCGTGCCGGTGACGGATATACCACCCAGTCTGCGCCCGACAGAGCTGCAGCAGAGCCAGCCTCATCATCCTTGGTTGGACTTCTTTCCATTGGCACGGTTAAGAGACAACCTAATCCAATACGAGGATTTTATGGATGATTCCCAGTTCTGTCGAGACCTGATGGGCTTCTGGACAATGCCTAGTGAGGAGAACTGTATGCTCGTTTGGGGCTGTCCCTGGGATCCTATGAATTGGGAGATCACCGAAGCATTCCTGCGCAAATGGGGGCGCCTGGTTAAGGGATGTCCGGAGATTCTGTGGTCTACGAACTATTGGCGACTCCAGAGGGGAGAAAAGCGTTTGGTATGGAGAGTCTCCTTTGACCAAATGCCTGAAGTGTGACTTTAATGTAACGCAATATCCGGTACCAATCAAACACTTTTATTGCTTGTGTTTCTTACTGGTGGTACTGCGGCCTTGATTATATGCAGATAAATGGATTACGGTCCGACGGTGGGTCAATTCGTTCACTAGGTTTTGGTTCATCAGTAAGGAGTCCATAAGCTGCACGATATGATAGTAATAAACCGGATGAAAGAATGCGGGCTAATGAAGCAATGATGCTTTCGAGAGGATAGACAAACGTAGTTGCAGTATTGACAATGTCATTGCGGGAATCAACTCATATACTGGCATCGATTGCATTCTTCCGTATTCCTGCGTTTCGATTACGTTCCGTCAGAGGGACTGTGGAAGTGCCTATATCAATATCGTTTCCCTAACCGTTCACCTAACAGGCCTAGAAGTACAATATATGGACGCCACTGTCTAGATTCAATACACGCGAAAGAGTGGTTTCTCATTCCGCCGCGCTCTCCAGGAGTTTGTAGAACGAAAAAGGTTCACACAGCCTCTCACCGTCCATCCCCAGGATCGGGCAAACGGTTCAGTGACCTCCCACCCCGTTTGATCCCATGGATCGCTCCAAACAATAATTCCCGTATGATCAGTATGCGCTCTCCCATGTCCCTTCATATCTAGGCAAAGCTGGGTTTCATCATATGACTCTCCAGCAGAGATCAGATTGTCTCTCATTTCCGGTATTGGAAGTAGATCCAACCATGGGTGATGAACTACAGTGCGCTGAATGATAGTAGGGCGCAGGCTGGAGGGAAGGGCAGGCTCGATGTCATACTGCCACGGGCCAGTCACGTTGAATGGCGAAATGGCATCGTCGTGCAGTAGCTCCGACGTGAGACCCAGAACCCGCATGTTCTGGACTAGCGCTTTTGTGAAATTGAATTGAATCAAGTGCAACAGCATGTCAGTGCGCGGGGAACCGAGCATGTACTGGGCGTGTGCCATGACCTCTATTTGCTGCAGTATCCTCCTTGTCTCCACGAAGTCGGCCTCGAGGATATGTATGTGTTCTACTGCTGCTAGAGACGGACAGGTGGGTGTGGGCTCCACTGGCGCATCTTCCACCTCAACAGCCGCGCGACTAACACTATCCTTCGTGCTTGGTGGTGCGTGCTGGCCTTTGCTGGTTTTACTATCAGACGTGCGTTGCATGTCGATTCTTTTTTGCAATCCTATATGCAGAGATCGGTCAACCATGTACCCTCCCAGCGTAGGCATTCGAGTTGCAACTTACGTCGGACCCTCTGGTTCAGACGGTTTTGCAGTCGCCTCCGCTGCTTGGGATCAGACACCCCTGTCCAATCCTCCTCGGGCCATGTTGTGATGCGCTCAGACAACTTCTGTACGTGGATTTTCTCCTCACCTGTCTCCGCTTGGGGCCTATTAATCCGTGCAATTGGCAGGGCCATTGAGCTATAGTTGGGCATTTTTGGGCAGATTTTCTGCATGTAGGCAATCTGCTGACAGAAGGAACGGCTGGCTCAATGGAGAGAATGGGAAGACGGAATTGAAGCAAATGACGTTGAATCTCGACCGGGCCGCGCCAATGGTCTCCACAGTAAAAACTTTCGGTGGCCAAAAAGTCTATCCAAAAGACCAATCAAGAAATGCATGTCGGGCCCGCTTGTCATCCGCCTGCATGAAGGCTAACCGCTGTAGGAAGTGTGCCCCACCTCACCCCAGTCTCTTTTGAGATGTGCCCTTGCTCTCCATGGCACCCGCAACATCAAGATGCGGGACGTCACTATACGGAGTAGACATGCATTTGGCGATCTTGATCTTTACCAAAGCTCCTGGCCACGTCATCTCGTGTTTCATTCTCGACCCCACTATGACTGCGCAATAGCAACATGCTTCGTGGTTACTTTATATATTATTCTGCATCGACTATATTCAAGGAGATGAGGTTGCGGCGCTATATCCTGTGCACAGATGACTTGGCGGTCCATCCTCTAAACTTCTTGCCGTAAAAGTAGAATGGGACTGCACAGAGACACCACACCGTGCACAAAGCCATGTTCATCATGATCGGCTTGACGAACCCACTTTGCTCAACCCAAGGAGTGATAAATTTACTGAACCCATATCCCCACAAATTCTTATTCACTGTGACCGAAACGAATATCGAGCCTGCAACGGGCTTGTAGCTGTCGACAGCGTAGGTACTGGCGATGGCTGGAAGGCACGCAAATTGTATACCAGCTGCAGTATAGCCAATGATTACAATTGCCTGCGATGGTGAGATTAGCCGTTCTGTGTTAGAAGTGTAAACGACTTACCCGCCAGTCCCATTTATACTCATATCCAAACGCGACAACAAAATTGCCAATAATCATAATCACAGTATAGACTGCTATAGCTGGAAGACGCATCTCCGGCTCGCGAATTCCATTGTTCTTCCGAGTGGCTCTCATCGAGATCCAATCTGAGAACGGACCATTGGTTGCTAGCCCAAGGAATGCTCCAACCACAATAGCAAAGTTAAAGAAGCCGATAGTTTGACTGTTGAAGTTGTATGGGGGCTGCGCGAAGGCTTGACTCTGCGTGAGATTCAAGGTCAAGAAGCAATTTGAGGACCAAGACACAATAAAGGCCGCAAGTTCAACAATAGGAAATGACAACAGCTTCCAGGGAATCCAGAAACTATTAAGGAGAGACTTGAAGGTAACACCACTCGACTGCCATAGCTTGAATTGCTTCTTGGAAGGGACACCGCGGTGCAGACATGGACCTTGGTCAGAAGCCGCTTCCACGTGGATATTCTCTTTCTGTGATATTTCGATCTTGTCATCGCCCCCCTCATCAACATTTTGGCCAGGGCCTTGTCCCGCGCGTTCCTCGTCGGGGTGAACACGGTGCCATTTTGTCTCGGGGAAGAGGAATATCTGCAGGATGAGTACAAGGCCTAGGAGACCGACGTTCAGCCAGAAAAAGCTGCGCCAGCCGACGTGCTCGGCCATTGAGCCGGCTAGGATAGGACCGACCTGTATAAAGTGAATCGATGCTCTTCTAGCTGGGGGTGGGTCTCGTTACCATAAGGGACCCAAAGTATGCTGTGAAATACAGCGTGTTATAACCGCCACGCTCGTGGAGGAATGTAATATCCGCGATAATCTCAGGTTGAGACGTCTAGTGGAAACCGTAAACATTATAGTGTTCAAATAGCGAGATTTAGGAACACATACCTCTGCAGGACCAGCGCCAAATCCATTGACTATGCATGCGCCCATATAGCTGCCGTATCCAGTTGCCGTTGCACGCCAGACATTACTGAGCAGGCAGACGAGGGTTGAGAATATCAGCACAGGTCGTCGACCATAACATGTTTGAATGGGGATCCTGTACCGCTCGGCTGTAAGAAATGTCATCTCTTGAGGCTAGTGGATGGACCTTTACCAAAAGAAATTACTAAACCCTAGCACTAGAATGCAAACTCCGGTGAATTGCACAACACTAGGGAGGTCCGAGTTGAATGATTCCATTAATTGGGGGAACATGGGTGCGAGGGCCAGAGGTCCCATGCCCTGACTGAAGGATGTCAGCGTGGCAATGGTCATCACGCTGGTCTTCCAAAACGGGCTCCAGATCTATTTAGCGCGCCGTGTCAGAAGTTAATTTGTTTCCTTTAATACACGCCTGATACTATCCAACATACCAAGGGATCATGGGGATCCTGGGAAGGCTGGGGCACAAGAACCCGGCCGGATTTGGCTGGGGACCTCACAAAACGATGCGTGCCCACATCGGCCATGATCTCTGTGCCCGGATAGATCGTCGTTCCCAGCTCCTCCTCGAGGCTAGAGGAAGGTCATCAGTTGAGACGAAATTGAGCTGGGAATGGCCGTGCCTACTGATGAAGAGCCTATCCGGGAGAAGTATTTAGTTTCACAACTCTCCCAGCGCTGCTGGGAATTACTCACGCGTTCATTATAGTTTATATCGATGGTGGATCAATTTGCCCTTCCAGCAGCGCCACTAGTAACAAGCTGCTTCTTGCAAGATTTCGAAATTCGTGCTGGATTTGCTCGGAGCTGCACCGCTGAGGCCACAATCGGGTTCATATATGTTCTAGCTCGAGAAGCGTAGCACTGTCTCTGCGGAATTGAGCCGCTGGTGTTTCGTGCCATTTTCTATTGTTGCACAAAATACAAATAACATTTGATGACGAAGCTGGGGTCTGTGCCCAATTAAAAAACAGCCGAAGGGTTACGGCTACTCGGCCGGGACTTGGTAGATGCGAATGCGTGGGGAACCTCCACTGGCCCGGATCCTCTCCGCACTCGGTCGAACCATCGCCGCGGAATATGGTCGCTGACAGGATTGGTGAGGTCTCGAAGCTGCAATCGCTGGAGCAGGGTTAGGTGGAGGCCCAATGTTGAAGGGCCTGCTCCCAACGTAATTATTCCGCCTCTGCAGCCCCCGATACGAGGGTGCCTCTGTGTCCTACATACCCCTTCCAGTAGGTTGTTGTACCTCGCGATTCATGCAGATATTGTTGAGCATTCGGGTTTGCTTTCTTGTCAGCTTGCCAACCCATAGCTCAGGCTTGGAATATATACCTGATCAGCATTCCCGTCTAGCCGGTGGAAATGCTGTTCCAGTGCAGCGGTCCATTTCCGCAGCGGGTTTACTTGGTGAGTGGTCCACTGCTGGTCCACTGCTGATGCTCCATGGTTCTTATACCGCGATCCGCAGCGACAGCCGTGAATCTGAAATGTGACGCCTAGTCTTTTACTTTACTTCTCTAATATGAATTCCACGGCTGAGATCCCACATTTTGATATCCCCACTCACTGTAAAGCTGGGGTTGTTATTAATGAGGGGCCCCACTTTCATGTTGAGGTGCAGAGGGTGCCGGTCCCTGAGCCTGGTGAGTATTTCTATCGCTGTCTGCATTTCCGAAGATGGATAGGGCGGTTAACATATTTCATTAGGACCGGACGATATCCTGATTCGACTCAATGCAACCGGCATCTGCTCGTCCGACATCCACATGATGAAAGGCGATCTCGGGGTGCCACCAATGTCGACATTCGGCGTGCGATCTCCAGGCCACGAAGGCGCCGGTGTCGTTGTCAAAGTCGGCGCAAATGTCAAGAACTTCAAGCTGGGCGATAGGGCAGGCATCAAGCCGATCACTGATACTTGCGGGTCTTGCGCCATGTGCTGGGATGATAAGGAGACATACTGCAAGGCAGCCATCCACACTGGTCTGATGACACCTGGTGAGTAAACTAAACATTCATTCCAGGAGGGGAGATTATTCTTATATATCTACAGGTACATATCAGCAATACATTGTGTCTCCCGCTCGATACACGTCGCCTATTCCGGACGGCGTCCCGGATGAAGTCGCCGCACCGATTATGTGCAGCGCAAGCACGATGTATCGTTCACTAACTGAATCCAACCTTCGCGCTGGATCCTGGGTGGTTTTCCCGGGCGGAGGGGGTGGCGTGGGTATCCAGGGCATACAGCTCGCCAGAGCAATGGGAATGCGGCCTATAGTCGTGGATACAGGCGATTCCAAGCGTGAACTATCCCTGAAAATGGGGGCAGAGGCGTTTATCGATTTCAAAGAAACTGATGACCCTGTAAAAGCGGTGATCGAAGTCGCAGACGGAGTAGGTGCCCACGGTGTCTTCGTCACTGCACCTGCAGCTTACAAAACTGCGGTCTCCTATACTGGAGAGCGGATTGGGGCTATTATCATGTGTATCGGGATGCCACCTGCTGGTTCGACGACCCTAGGAGCGGATCCCTGTGAGTTTATCTTCAAGAACCTTAGTATTAAGGGGTCGTTGGTGGGGACTCGGAGTGATACGGCCGCTGCGTTGGATTTTGCGAAGCGCGGTTTGCTACAGCAGATTTCCGAGGTTTATCCTATTAATCGCCTGCCTGAGGGAGTTGAAAAGCTGCGCAAGGGACAGGTGGCAGGGCGGGTTGTGGTCAATTTTAACTGGGAGGAGTAGCTTGTATACAAGACAAAAATAAAAATGCCATATTATTTTCAAACCCAGTTCCTTCTTATGCCTACCTCACTACCTTATGGACGAAGGCGAGCACATCTCACTTCCGTAATATAGACCTAATTGATGGCATGACCTGAGAGGCCGTGATAATTAGAAGTATTTATAAATTTGGATAGTGGGCGCAGAGTGATGTAACTTGTTCCGGATCGGTCAATGCTATTCCTAACCTCACGAGAACCGACAGATGAGGAAATAGGTGGATAAAAGAAAGTGCTTGACTAAGAGGATGGACAGTTCTGCTTCACCCACACAGGCTAACATCGTAACAGATTTATAACTGCAATGACCCCGCGACGCGGCATGTTAGTAGGCGATGGCCATGAAGAAAGCAAAGGCTAGAGACCTACCAATTTGCTGCTCTCACCACTGAATGGAGTTGAGCTTGGCTGCGACGCATTTCAAGCAGCGCCGGTTGCAGACCCATCGACGGGGAAGGTCGAATTGCATTCTTTGTCGTATTGGTAAGGACGTGCTAGGTTCGCTCCTGTCTGGTTGTTATACGCCAGCCTAAGCAGTGTATCTTCCGTTGGGTTGTACAGTGGCCACCCGTCCTCGTAGCTTTTCAGTCCTTCCTTGGGATCCTTCGCAAAGGCCGCCCAAGCCCCTCTGACATACTTGCCAGTAGAGATCTGTTCAGGAGTCTGATGAGGAATCCCAGGACCTTGTGGAACATAATCGAAGACTGCAAGCACATCAATAGTATGCCAAGCTCTGCAGTCCGGGTAGGTCGAGAGCTGCATATCAGGCCAGACACCAAAGTAACGATATCTCCATGTAGGGGCATTATGCGAGATGCTGATATTGGTAACCTGGGAGGACAAAGTAGATCCCGGACAAGGCGTATACGTGGACATGCTCCAATAATGTATGTAGCCGTTGAAACATGTAGGTACCTTTCAGTCCTTTGAATCTGCCCGAGAAAATAGCTTTGCACTTGAAGCCAAACATTTACCAATGAATGCCGAATACCTGGCACGTTTTATCTGCTTTGAGCTACGTAATTCCCAGGCCTATAAACCTGGTCCAAGGTTAATCCTCATTTGTGTGCCCGGGATCAGGACTATTTTTAACATGCCTAATTAGACACCATGCTATTTGTTTCTACTATGCGCTTCTTCTCTCACTTTATTGTTTCGATGCGTTTCAACACACCTCTCTCTTTGGCCCGCGAGTTTAATACGGCATGAAAGAATGCAGATGTACATCCAGGATAAAGGGGCTATTGGTATTGGCAGTCTCGATCGTTCCTCTCCCCTTCCACCTGGCAATCCATATTTTGATACATATGTACAAGTGATGATAACCCTGGCACTGGTTGAGCTGAATCATCTTCCAAAAGCACTGGCCAAGTTATCGGAAATATATTGGATTGGTTTAGCGCGATATGTGTCGGGCGTCGGAAATGAAAGGTCGGTCGTGTTGGCATCGAATGTCATCAGCTCGGGGTCCGTGAGAGAATACGAGGGCCAATAAGGTTGATTTCCAGCTATGCGAAGGTCAGTGTACAGGACTGTGAAGATTTAATGCAAGTAGGTAGTATCGAAGGCTGAATGCATGGAAGCTTACCATCAGCGCCGTTGGGGTCTCCGTCAACAATGAAGTTAACCCAATACCTCGACATGAGGTCTGAAACATCCTTGTAGCTTTGGGGCGTGTTGGCAAATGGCGATTCCGGATATCCAATGCCCAGAATGTTGTAGAACATGAATGCCACCTCTGTGAAATGAGATGCCCCACTTGATAGAGGAACCCCATTGGGCCTGATATTGAACATGTAGCCCCAGTTTGGGACGTTGTGGTCGGTCAGGATTTGGCTTGTCAAGCGGCGAGGCGCATGCCACATCACGTCACTGACAAAGGCGGAGATGCGTTTATATTGCGATCCCAGCGATGCAGATGGTCGGCCTTGCAATGTCGACGGAATCCCAAGCTCAGGGATATCCGGATACAGTGCTGCGATCTGGTGCAGAGTGGCATTGTCAGAGGTCCGTTCTCTGACCCTGGCAAAGAAGTCCTCGTCTGTGTTGACGCCCGTGATGGAAAAGATCGTGCCTTCATCGTGGTTTTGGCCGTGTAGCACCGGAACTCTAATGAAGCGCCCTGCAAGAAGCGCCTCTCGAGCATTTTCCTGGATAAAGTCCCCGTCGATCTCCATGCCCCACGATGGAATCGAGGCTGTCACGTTGCTGTTGAAAACGGCGACGAGGGCTTCGGTGGGCACGGTACGAAGACACCCCAGAGTGTCGGATGCTCCGCTGCAGTTGGCGGCCCTTACAATTGGGTCATAGTAGCGGTCCCATTCTGCTGGGGTGTTGTACCGATATGGATTGATGGGACCTCCGCTTTCTAGCATCACCCCTCGGAAGAGACCTCGATCCCGACCTCCATACGCAATCATCTGAGCACCCGAACTTTCGGCTCCGGCGCTCTCGCCCCAGATGGTGACTTTGGAAGGGTCTCCACCAAACGCGGCGATGTTTTCCTGGAGCCAGCGAAGCGCCAGGTGCTGATCTTTGTAGCCGAGGTTCCCAACCCCGGACTCCACGACGGCCGAGCCGTACATGAAGCCAAACAGTTGCAGCCGGTAGTTGATATTGACCCCAATAAACGGCTTACCGGCCACCACGGACTGTTGCACAATAAAGGACATGTTGTAGTTGGGGTCCTGATTCGATCCTCCTGTATGGCCGCCGCCGTGGATCCACACACCCACCGGCAGTTTGTCGCCTGGTCTAGTGCCACTGGGTCGTACGACGTTGAGATTCAGGCAGTCCTCGGAGTAGGTAATGCCTGGAATTGGGGGCGAACCGAGGTTGTGGCATGCCGGAGAGAAAGTGGTTGCGTTGGAGCTTCCGCCCCAGGACGTGTTGAGCGAAACCGGGTTGCGGAGGCGGAGATCTCCAACTGGGGGTTGGGCGTAAGGGATGCCCAGGAAGAAGTCTTGATCGTACTCAGCGTTGTAGTAGCCGGTGAACGTGCCATTCCTGACTGAAGCTGTCGGTGCTGCATCTTGTCTGACTTTCAATGCGCTTGCACTGGCCCCATCATGGAGCACGGCTGCGATGAGCGGAAGACACAGGAAAGGTGACCTCATTTTGCTGTAGGCATCCCCAAGGCCGGTCTGCCTGCACTGGGCAGGGTCCAATATATGTAGGTAGCGGTCGTTGGATGTGCCCCGGACCATGAATGATATGGACCGTCGGCGCTTCTTCGGATTGAATCATGCCAAGACGTGGGTTAATTACATTGTCTGCAAAGCTGACGACAGTCTGGGTCATGCACCGCTCGTTTCACTGGAGGCCAAGTTAGGGTTTACGTTCGGCCTCCACATTCGGGTGCTGTGGGCTGTCACCCACCTGCAGTAGCGCTGGCGATCTTAGCTTGAGAGTGTGGATTCTTCTGGATTGGCATCTAGTGCCAAGAAGTATATCGAGCAAGGAATGGACATGACATTCAGGTTTTTATCAAAGATCGATGCCTTTAGGCAATTCGGCTGAATATACTCGTACCATTGCGGAAGCCACTGAAGCCCCAGCGGATCTGCGTAGCCATAGTAATTCTGACGTCCAAGTCCTTTGCGAAAACCCAAGGCAAACCACTGTCACGCTAGAAAGCACGCCCAATCAACATAGCATCGACTTCATCCTTATTAACGATCTTAGCAACAACACCGCTGTTGGTTGTGCCGACTGCAGACATAAATATCTTGTCTCTAACAGCCTTCTTTACAGCTGTCGCGAATGGTACCGGGAAGCCAATACTGGGTGTTATTTCTGAGTGACGTGGATACCACCGTTGCTGATATTACTTAAATTATTCGCACCCTGTACAGCGAGGGCCTGGGAAAATCCTATTATATCCTACTATATCCTGCAGCTTCCAGCTATCTTTATCCCGCACGCTGTTTTCTAGGCAGTCGGTGGCCGAGACACGCAGGAAGACCGGGATATTAGGTCTACAGTCATGGGTCAGCTGAGCGATCTCCAGAGATAGACAAGTCTGGTTCTCAAAGCAACCCTTATACTTATCTGTGCCCTTGTTGGAGGTAAGATTGAGGAAGGAAGAGAGCAGGTACCCGTGGGTATTATAGTATTATAGATCTTAATTAAGTTAATACTAGTAGCCAAATCTCGGTTAGTAGCCGCCGCTCAGGCGTTCTTAACCTAATATCCCCCTTAGTTATCTCCTTAGGAATAGTATCACCCTCAGTAAAGGGCACAGTGCTCGGGGCCTTGACATTCTCCGCCCAGCCACCGCATTGGTCATGGTAACACCGCCCAGCCACGAACAGTCGAGGCCTTACGCCCTGCTATCGCTATTGGCCAAGGTCAGTGGTCTGATTAGAAATACCCACAATTGCGTCTTATAAATATAGTTTCCTGACAAATAGGGCGTCGCAGATAGGTATAAATATCTATGCTTGTGGGTCCTCTGTCTATTTTCCTTGATATTCTTAATTACCTTATACAACCTAGCAAACAGCGAGTATTCTTATACGAAATGGGCGAGCAGCAAGCATTAATCCTCAAAGAGCTCCAAAGGCCACTGGTCCTAGACAGGCGACCTATCCCTGAGCCAAATGGGAATCAAGTTCTCGTGAGGATCATTACAGCCGGAAGTATGATCCGTGAATATATTTAGTTACGTGAAAGAAACCTAACAACCCATAGTTAACCCCCATGACCAAAAGGTATCGTGGAGAACACTTGTCCATCAATTTACTCTCAGTCGAATTCTAATCCCTTGTAGGGTCGGGATCGAGGTGTACTTGTAGAGAAGTACTTGCCTCATGCGATCCTCGCAAACGACATCGGCGGTATTGTCGAGAAGTTAGGGCCAGACGTGCAAAGGTTCTCCGTCGGCGATCGCATCGTTGGGCAGTCTAATATCCTGTCAGGGGGTCCTGACCAAGCTGGCTTGCAGCAGTTCTGCATCCTCGACGCAGACTTTGCTGCTCCCATACCACAGGATATTAGTTTTGACCAGGCAGCGACAGTCCCGGTCAATGCCATGGCGAGTTTTATCGCCCTGTTCAGTTCGTCTGGACTGGATATAGCACCAAATTTCCTGGGCCACGATTCGGAGTACGCGAATGAAGCGATTGTCATCATCGGTGGCGGCTCTAATAGTGGGAAATTTGCCCTCCAGTTCTCTCGTCTCGCAGGCTTTGGCAGGATCATTGCAACGGCCAAGGTCCGCGGCGACGGGGGCCAGTCCCTCCGTGACCTTGGTGCTACTCATGTCATAGATCGGGAGGCAGCGGATGTGGAAGGCCAGATCCGTGCGATCGTTGGCGATGAATTGGTATACGCCTTTGACGCGGTCAACGGGACTTACTCGGGTGGTGTTAGCCACCAGCTGGCGCTCTCGCTTCTGTCGACCACGAAGAAAGGGTCTTTGGCAACATTGGTGCGTGGAGAGGCTGATCCTGCAATTGCAACTACAAAGACCGCTGGATTCAAGAAAAACCAAGTTCTCGGAGTTAGTGACCCGCATCAAGAGCTGGCTGCCCAGTTCTGGAGGGAGTTGCCAGGCTGGATGGAAAATGGCGAGCTGAAGACGTTAGACTTTGAAGTTATTAACGGACTGGACACGGTCAAAGTCAACAGCCTGCTGGACGACTACCGGGATGGTAGAGCGGTAACGAAGACTCATGTACATCCCGATCATAGGGCCTCCATTCCCTAGTAATTGATACTTTCGTAATACCTTTTATCAGTTAGCACATTGCACGTCGTGTTCGGTATCATAATTTTCTAAATTTAAGTATTGGCAGTGCAGAAGATATATTTCTCCTTCAGATAACCTTCCATGTCTTTGCATCAAGCCACCTGCCACTGAGGCCAAGGTCAGCCAGAAGGTCAGGTCGCTCTGGAAGGATTGTGGCTCTGTTCTTTATTATACAAAAGCACCAATGAATTTACTCATCGGCAAGGTATTCGGAGGTCGGATCTACCAGCAAGTTATATCCGTTTTCAAACAGGTTCAAAGCCCGGAAATGGACCCCTTGGCTGTCTTCATTACAAATCAATCGGGCTTCCTCTATGTGGTACGGTCCGCCGCGAGTGGCGTAGAGGTTGTAATCTGAATCCGATTACTGATCAAGATTTGGATGAGCCTTGGCCGTCGTCGTAGCCAGCCCCCCCGAAGGCCCGACATAAACCGCTTCGTGGAAGCGATTAACAAAAGACAGAAGTAAGAAGTGATGGATACCGGTAGGCTGGGCTGACCATCAACCTCTAACTCACCATGTAATGCAAACGTTGCCTATATACATTATAATGGGTAATTGGGGGTGTGCCAAGGTATGTATACTTGGGGCAATATAGAAGCGGCAGCTTTGTTTATAATTCAAATACCTGTCTAGCTCGGACGAGTATTGTAAAACGTATAATATTCTGTCAACTATCCGTGCTAAGAGGCTACGATACCTGGTGTATTAACACACATATCGGAAACTGGGAATCTCACGGTCCGTCCGATTGGAGAGTTCATCTCTCATCTCCTCTATCTCAGTTATCTCTGATGCTCGACCATACACCCTATCCCTGCGAGCGTTCTCATAGATGTAGTATACCCACAAACAGAGGAGGAAAACAGTCGCAAAGCACAAACCAGAAACAGCAGATTTGATACCATTCTAGAATGAGTCAGTCAAGGAATCCAATTCACTAATCGTAGTCGCCAGAAAAGTCCGATTGATACATGGCACTTACTGGATAGGATGGGGCCTCCGAGGCGTTATAGAACTGGGGCCCGACAATATTCCCAAGGCAGTAGGCTATGAATACCATAGCGGAGACGACACTGCGCTTCGAGAAGCCGGCCACGTTGGATGTAACGAGGCTCATACAGAGGGGGATGTTGATCGCATAGCCAACACTAATGTAGATACCCATCAGTCTCCCTGCTTTGTTCGAGTCGTCGAGCTTCCAGACAAGGAGAACACCGAGTAGCGAGGCCGCGGTGCTGAAGACCATCATGAAGATACGTGACGAGCCCGCGAAGATGCGCTTCGAGCGGACGTGGGTGGCGAATACCGCCGTGAAAACAAGGTAGAGGATCTCGGCGGCGCCGAGTGGAGCTTGCCAGAGAAGGCTCTGGAAGGTGCTGAAGCCGAAGCCCTTGAGGAGAAGTGCGAGGAACTAGGACCAAAGGTTCAGCAAGTGACAGTGTTTTGTGGACCGGGCACGAAGACCAACTGTTGTAAGACCACCATTCCAAAGGTTCACGCAAAACGTGTATAGAACGAGCAACCAGGCCTGGGGATCCTTGAGTGCCTCGATGGCATGCTTCACGTTGAAGGTGCCAGTGTCCAAGACACCAGTCTTGTTCTCCAGCGTACGCTGGATGGCGATAGCCCGTTCTGTTTTCGTCAAGAAAACCGCCGTGGCTGGCGAGTCGGGCAGTACTGGGATTAGGACCAGGCCGAATCCCGCAGTAACAGCCCCAAGGATAAGGAACATAAGCTGCCACTCGGGAAGGGCTGTGGTGTTAATATGGCCGATTCCGTAAGTGATCAAGGAGCCGACAAGAGCAGCTATTGTGTTCCCGAAGTACCACCCGGCCTGCCTGATTTTGTAATTAGACATGTTCAGAGCGAATATGGTCAAAGTGCATCTACCGTATCGGTTGTTCTTCTTTTTTGTAGAATAAGCCCGTAATAAGCGCGAATCCCGGCACGACTGCGGCTTCTGCTACCCCCAGGAAGAAGCGGGCCGTCGCGAGCGTAGCAAAGTCCTTGCTGGCTGCATGACACATGAGAATGCCTCCCCAGAGGAAGCTGGTCCGCGCTTGTTAGTGTGTATATGGTGGTTTCTGCCAGGAGTACGTACACTGTGGTTCCCAGGTACTTGCCGATTGGAAGCCGGGCGAGAAGGTACGAATTGGGCCAGCTCCAGGCGAGATAGCCGAAATAGAATATGGCTGATGACCACGCGTACTCATCGCCCACCAGATGCTATATCTCAGTGGTCAGTGACATAAATGCTAAATGTGCCTCAGCATGCGAACCAGGTCTTCCCGGAGCCCGAATAATGTCGTCTGGCTAAGGACCATCTTGTCAAGAAACTGGAGGAAGTATGCGAAACACATCATGGGCATCAAACTAGTTGTACTGTATTAGCCACGCCACTACCAGGATGCAAGAAGCTCGAGATCGCGTACACCAAGTCGATCTTCAACAGCACTTTCTTCTCCAGTTCCGGCGACGACTCGACCTCGAGTATTTGACCGAGCGCCGTGTCAATCGACTCGATCGGGCCCTCTAGCTTGACGCCGCCGGCATCAGCGTCAGAGCTAGGTGCAGCGCGCGGCGTGCCATTGAGAACTTCCTGGGCTGGCTTCGTCATGCTTGCAAAGATAGACAAGAAAAGGATATCAGGACCTCCAAGACCCACTGGTCCGTAGCGGGGAAGGACGGTTGTATATATAGCATCCCCCCAGACCCACCCCCAAAAGCTGGAGAAGGGTACGTCAATCGTGAGAGATAGAGGTTACATTTCGGGGGCCCCGACACATCATGTCAAAGTCAAGTTCCGCACAGCGGTGGTTTTCGGTGATTCACGGCGACCTGGACACTGACGTCTGGGTCCTTCGGTAAGACAATTTCTCCAAAGATGATACCCCGCAAACTTGTGGTAGGGGTTTCGTGGCGAATTCCGCATTGTGGTGTCTGAGCGCACAGTAGCAGAGCTTGCCGAAAGCTTATCCCCCGCAGCTCGGTGGTTCTCGGTGTTTTGGAGCGGAATTTGCGCACTTGAGCTCTTGCCTTGACAATGGTAGCGCCCATATATAGTGCGGAGTGTCCCAAGATGGGTACGGGAACCCATAGAAGTGTCGTTAGTTGGCGCTTTATTGCTGATCCATTGATCCACTAGCAAGCAACATACAAGTGAGCACCCGTAGCGATGGGATCGACGAATGGGAGCTGGGAGGCCATTTCAAAGGCCAAACGCGAGGGCCTTAGGGCTTCAATCCCTCCGCAATGGATCATCCCTCAGGAGATCATGCCTCCTCAAACCCAGGCCGATGTGACGACATTCCTATCCAAGTCAGGATGGTTTACGAAGCGAGAACTCACGATCCTATCGACCGACGCGGTGAAAATCCTGGGACAGCTTTCGAGCGGTGCGTGGACGTCCGAGGAAGTGACGCAGGTATTCTGCAAGGCCGCCGCAGCAGCTCATCAGTTGGCAAGTCTGCACCCACACCACTATGTCGGTCGAGCTAGGGCTAATCAGAGGACAACAGACAAATTGCCTGTCGGAGATCTTATTCGACGAGGCAATTGCCCGTGCCAAAGAATGCGATGCGTATCTTCGGACGCATGGAAAGTCCAGGGGTCCGTTCCACGGACTACCTATTTCCATTAAAGACAACTTCAATATCGCCGGCAAAGACTCAACTATCGGTATAGCCTCGTTGGCCAACAAGCCTGCCACTTACAACAGCACGATTATTGATATAATCCTGGACTCGGGCGCCGTGCTATATGTCAAGACCAATGTCCCTACAGCTGTAATGCTGCCTGAGACTGTCAACAACGTGTTTGGGCGAACCCTGAACCCCCTCAACCGTAATCTCACGCCCGGCGGGTCGTCGGGAGGCGAGGCAGCGCTGATTGCGTTTGGTGCCAGTCGAATCGGGCTCGGGTCTGATATAGGTGATTTTCCAATCAACTCTCGATAGCCCCCGGTCTATATAGTAGACTGATTTCTCGTTTACAGGTGGATCTCTTCGTATCCCAGCCGCGTGTACTGGAATCTTTACAATCCGCCCTTCTGCCGGGAGATTCCCACACTATGGAGCCCGCTCTGGCCTGACCGGGCAGGAAGCTGTGATGAGCGTAAACGGGCCCCTAGCAAGAACCCTGGAGGAAGTTATATTCTACTCCAAAACGATTATAAGCCAGCAGCCGTGGCTGAAAGACCCGAAGTGCCTTCCGATCCCGTGGAGGCCGGTTGAGTCAAAGAAGTATCTAAAGCTCGCTGTGTTCTGGAACGACGGTATAGTCACCCCGACGCCGCCCGTCGCGCGTGCTTTGAGGGAGACTGTTAGCAAGCTCCAAGCCGCTGGACATGAGATCGTGGAGTGGGACCCGGCAGAGCACAAGGAGGCCAATAACCTCCTACGCCAACTATTCGTTGCCGACGGAGCCAAGTCGATTCGCGGGCTGCTCGAACCAACGAACGAGCCATTCCGGCCGGAGATGCGGTCGTACGAGGACTCAGTTGAACGCGGCGTCTACGAGTTGTGGAAGATCCAGGCCACAAGGAGCGACCTGCAGAAACGCTACCTCGACCAGTGGCATGCGATCGAAGGACTTGACGGGCTTATATGTGGGTGTCTGCCTTTGCTATGGTTACTGCCATCTCTATCAGTAGCGCTGCGTGCTGACGACGTTATTACACAGGCCCGACCTCTCCGTGGTGCGCTCCCGAGCATGGCAAGTTTATCTATGGCGGATACACTGGCGTTTATAACCTGCTTGATTACTCGGCTACCTCTTTCCCATGCGGCGTCAATGCCAATGCACACATTGATACAGCATACCGTGACCATCGCCCACTGAGTGAGATGGACACCCAAGTGCAAGACACCTGTGAGACCTCGATCGTTATTTCCCGCGTAAATACTAACCATTGCTGATCCAAATAGACGATGCCAATATGGTGGATGGAATGCCCGTGAGCCTGCAGCTTGTCGCCCGGCGCCTGGAAGAAGAGAAGGTCTTGATGATGACAGATGTTGTGGTGCAAGCCCTACGACGTCCTGGTATTGGTAGTGTCCATAGCAGACTCTAGTGCGTAGTTTGAGACGGTTAACAAAGTATACTTAGTATTTGGCTTTGGTAGAAACGAATGCCACAAATTGACTAAACGACTTGTTAAAACCATAATGGCTACTTTTAACCCTGATACCCGGGAAATCAGATTTTGACCTTTCCTCGCCACTTATAGTCCAGACACGCCCATCGCGCTACAATAAACGACAAAAGCGCGAGCACGAGCATCCCTCCGCAAAAGGCCACAAACGCCGTTGTCCCTGCGGCCGCCTGCAATTCGGCTGCGATGGGGATCGAAATAAGAGTCCTGGGGGATCCAATCCATCAGCATCGCATTTTCAAACGTCGATCACCAGATACACTTACGCAAGTCCCACAACACTATAGCTCGTCCCGTACCGTTGCCCATACTCGCTAACCTCGCCCAGCTCCCCGAGGCACACTGGCGCCAGGCTCATCACGCTCCCTGAGCCGAAACCGAAGATGGGGACCATGGTGTAGAATAGGCCTATGTTGTGGTGGATGGGTAGCCAGAGCGCGAGAGTGGCAAAGAGCGAGATCAGGATGGATATGGCCATGCTGTTAAATCGTCCGTAATGGTCTGCCACCAGGCCAGCGATATAACGACCAAGGCCGGAGCCGCTAGTATTCGATCAGCATCAGTGACTTTGCGAGGCAACAGGTGAGACTCAACGCATTCATCACTGCAATAACATTGTAACTGGTCTGCTGGCCAAAGCCCTGCTCCAGGGCGTATGTTGGAAGAAGACCGATAGCCGTGAAGAGCACGAATTCAAAGCCTGATATCCGTGTCAGCTTGGATGTAACGGCAGACAGGGCCAGTGTGTGTGAATACAAGAGATCCCGACAGTTGTCCACGCGAATCGTGACTCCTTAAAGCATAACAGGTTGACAACGCCCCCTGAACTCTGGATAGGCAGACGGCCTTGCACGAAGAGGTTTCCTACCAGGACTAACACGAACTCCAGCAGTGCCAGTAGTCTCATCGACCACGCCCAGGACATGTCTTCCAGGACGGACGAGAGGATGATCGGAAACACGATCCCGCCCAGGCTGGTACCGGTGAAGGTAATGCCCGTAGCCAGGCCTCTGCGGGCCTTGAACCAGTGGGAGATGACGGACAGCGCGACAGTGGTCAAGATGGCGCCGCTGATGCCGCCGAGAATACCGAAGCACAGCAGGAAGTGCCAGTACTGCGTGCACTCGCCAAGGAGCAGCAGGTAGGCCACGACGCCAACAGAGCCGATAAACGTCAACCACCGCGGGCCGTACCGATCGAACAGCGGGCCAACCTGCACGCCGAGAAACAGTGTTAGGAAGATCTGCGTCGACGAGATCCACGCAATGTCCCGCGAGCTGTATGTCGACAGCTGGTGAGACTGCCAGTACGCCTGGAACAGCCCGATCGATCCCGTCATCCCGAACGTTGCTGCGATCAGACAGAACGACGAGAGAACGACGAGCCAGGCCCGCCGGCCGCCTTCTGGGAACGATATCGTGGTTGCGTACGGCTGTGAATGTGGTGTCGCGAGTTCGAGCTCCTCCCCAGACTGAGACGGTCCCACGCCTCTAGGGCTTTTTGGACGTCCGGCCCCTACTGGGTCTGTGCTAGCATACGCCCTCCGGCCTGTGATAGTAACTGCCTCTGCCATTCTCGAATGAGATGTTGGTAAGGTGATAGTGGGCAGTGGGCGCACTCATATTTCAACTGCAGATGCCAAAGACCGCCAACCAAACCGCCGAATATGGCCGCCATACCCGAAGACGCGGGGCATGCGCAACAGTTACATTCTACTTCGGGTCTTTGATTGAATACATCGCGGAATGGACACATCGCGCCGTCATCGTTCCGCTGTGTCGGTGCCGACGACCAGTCAGATTAGGGCTTGGTTTTGCTGGGCGCGGAAAGCACCGAGCTTTCCTCTCCATTTCTCCAGCTCTTGCTTGATTGTCCATAGACCATACAGTGGAGACATCTTTCCTCGTCCGATACCACCCTGGTTAGCACCGTGCGAGATCTGCTGAGATTGACGGATAGTTCCCGGAAGCCTCTAAGGCTTCTTGCTCCGGCGAAAGAAAGCCCACGCAATAAGCATTTTAGCCTAGATACGCCCTGCTATAATGCGCCGTGAATATAAATTGAGGGTAAAATGTCGACTCCGCTGTAGTACGTATCTTTATCAGGTCTCCAACAAACGAACAGTGAAACTGTAATAACAGACCGAAGATGATGTCAAGATACAGGGCGGGATACATCCCGGTACTCTCCAGCCTGCTTTTGCTCGGGGCCACGAGCAGATCGTCCTCCTACTGTTAAATAACGGAGCAGATGTTGGTGTACGGCGCTTGCTTTTAAGCAGTCATGGCAACGATGCCCTAAGCCGCTATGGAACTCGGCTCAATCTGCTTGGAACTAATACTACGGCACATGAATGAAACCTCTATCAAATACTAGACAACTATAGAGCCTCTTCTAAGCTCCCGACGACGACCGACATTATGATAATCGAATCCGGTTTACTCTGGCGTGGCTACTGCGTACTTTACCCTCAGAGGCAATCGGAATCCTCCTTCCATTGTTTTGTTAGAAGCAAGAAAAAAAGAAAAGTGCCCTGAAGGAACTGACTGTAACAGGGACCACCTAAATCCCGATAATTCAGGCAGTCTATCAATGTGACCAAACTTCCCTCGGCCAAAAGACTCCCCCCCCCAAGACAGCCTCAATATGCCCCAACTACACCAGCCCTTGCCGGCCAAAGGGTCGCTACCACACACGGCAGCCCCGAGTGTCGCAAGCACTTCTTGCCAGATCCTCACCTTTTCCGTAACAAGTGGGGGTCCTGCCTGTAAACTCTGGGCTATTATCTGCAACAAAACTTCTATACTTCCACGCTCAATTACCCTAGTATGAGGCGCAGTTACTCTTCACCCGCACCACCCTTATCGTTAACAATAGCTTCAGTGATACATAAGGCTCGTGGCTAGCCTAGACATAAATTCACTCAATCCGACTACCCCGGGAGATTCTCACTGAATCCCGCGGCCGTTTCCGGTGTTTATAGCTTACTGCTTGAAGTAGATGAGTACATATTAAGAAAGAAATCGAGAGATATCATTTTCGGGACGTCTCAACTATAAGTTTTCTATCATACAGGTTCCTTTGATGAGGCCTCCTATAAAAGATATACAAAATATAGCTCACGACCCGCAAAAAACACAAAATGTCGGATTCCGAGCGGTGGACTCACTGGGTCTATAGTCAATCAACGCCTCTACTTCACGATCGCTCAATTCGATACAAATATTGATATTGAGGCGTCCAAGAAGAGTCTAAATACAGGCCACTTAAACCCCTAAATAAGTGTCCAGCTACCCTAATTAGGTAGGTAGGTTCGGGCTGGAAGTTCTTAAACTCTCCTGTTTACCTCCGATTTCTCACATTTGGCAACATGGCCGATCCATTGTCAGTCGCCCCCGGGGCGATTGCTCTTTCTGGGTTTGCTCTTCAGGCCAGTAAAATACTAACCTAGACAATTGCAAGTTTTCGAAACAGCAAGCAGCCTGCTAGAGAGCTGCGAGAAGAGGTCCAGGCCCTCTCGCAAGCGCTCGAAACCCTGAAATATATGGCCGTGGAATATAAAGTAGAGCTTTCAGTTCTAAGCTACCTTTACTACAATATGACACTGCCTGCAAGGAGCTGAGCAGTCGAATTGACCAGTGTATAAAACACCCCGGCAGGTCGAAGACGAGTTTGCGAGACTAGACTGGACTTCAGCATCTGGACGAGGATATCACCAATTATAAAAACGTGTTTGCCAACTACAAGGCAACTATAAATATTGCGCTAGGTGGTGTGACTGTGTAAGCACCAGTCCCAGTCTCTTGTCATGAATGATCCTGCCTTGTTATCAGCCGGTCTGTTGCGGTCGCGCGCCAAGTACTCCAAGAATGCAAGAACATGATACAAAATACTACTCTGGATCTCCACAATCGATTAGACCAGAACAAGGGGAGAGGGAAAGGATTTTCATGATCAGTATGGCACAGGTCGCTCGCTCCAAAACAAGACTTCAGCGCGGAAGCCAGACAGTCCCAAGCCAGCAGTATGAAACCGGTGTTTTCACTCAGAAGTAGGTTTATTTACATATTAGAGGGCCTCTCTCGCTATATTAAGTTTTATGCTCCGGTATCTCCTGTCTGGTACGGGAGTCTACTCGATCGAGAGTTCAAAACCCCTTGGCACAATATTTGATTCAGCTGCATAAAGAAGAAGTAGTCTCAGCCAAATAGCCCTGAACACTGCTTATACTTGTCAATGCCAGGCGCTTATTCGTAGACAGAACATCCGCCCATGTTTTCATCCCAATCCGTGGTCATACATTCCGGGTTGGGTCCTCCGTCGGTGGCCATACATCCAAGGCCATCTAAGCACGTAACGGGCTTGGGGTCTTCGTCAATCTTTTTAGGATGGAACTGGATATAGCACCATGGTTGACCTGAGCCCCATTGAACCTCAGTAGGGGTCCCGCCCTTGCCACCATCAGTCGGTGTACATGCGCCGGTGCACCTCTTGTTGTAACAGGAGAAGGTTTCCTTAATGGCCGAAACTAAACGGGTTATTTTCCCAGTTAGCTACTGAGGTAGTGTGCCCTGGTGATGGATTATGATTACGACTCACCCGTGTTAACGGCTCCGAGGGCCAGGACAAGGGTTCCAAGGGTAAGCTTCATCGTGTAATATTGGTTGACGGAGAAGAGAGTAATTGACGTGCTGCGTATCTTGCAAATGAGAAAGTTAGAATAGTTATGAATATCAGAGACAGCACGGCTGATATTTATAGACGGCAACCATCTAGCAACCAGAAGGAGACTTAGTCATCTACATTCATGGTTTAAGTTAGTTGGAGAGGTGATCAACACCATATTCGCTGTTATTTCTCTTTATGATGTCTGACGAGACCTCGTATATTTCGCCGCTTAGCCCGGGCCAACAATAACTATGAATCAGACCCTATGGATTGTACGTTATGTGGTTGGCATTGCGGGGGAGTAAGCCAGTGGAGCTGCAGAATAACAGTAGTGCAGAGTATTTGGCCCCATTGGAGATTTCTTCCCCTTAGATCTGATCCTCTTCCAGACTGTGGCCCGATGCATTAACTTGTTGCGGTTGATTCGATTGACGGGGACACATGCATATTATTATAATATTCAAGGCAGTAATACGCCAAGCATACCACTTCGTACTTCAATTCAATTCAATTCAATTCAAGTCCATTGACCCGTTGTAGCTGGATAGGTGTTCTGGCTATGCAGGTGCTTTGTCGGTTAAAGCGAACTCGAAGCTATTAACACTGTTTTAAATACAGTAGCATCCTATATAAATAGAAATAATAATGATTAAAGCTGTATACATAACTAGTTTACTATCTTCTTACTAATATTCACTTATTCTTGCCACTCTATTTCTTTTATAGTTCCTTCCTGCTTCAGTAATATAGCCACCGGTTAACTCGGTAGCCAGTAGCCTGTTCAGGACCTCCTGATTCTTGTCTTCAGTACCTGGTTCTATTACTTTTCGGCTTCTAGTTCTCTCAGCGAGCCAGGCCCCTGGTATGGGTCCTGGCTGGCTTAGTTCCTGGTTTTGGTGGTGTGGCGGACCACCGTGGGCCCGGCTTGCACCGGGCGGTTCGGCCAGCTCCCCACCATCCTTTGAAGGTGTTTGAGTAGCAAGACGCCAAAGCATTCCGCTATATGGCAACGCTCTTTCCCGCCGGTCTTGGGGAGTTGGAGTTCATGGAGGGCAATCAATGTCTGCGAGCCTGTTGCTTCTCGCTTACTATCCTGAGATGACGATACTGCTGGAAATACTATCCTGTAGCTCGCACCTTGCAAGCCCTGTCTGCAACGTGCCCACAGTTCCCTAATCCCTTAATCTCTTACCGTCTTCTATTTTCGAGGTTGTCAATTATTCTTCTGAAAAAGCGTCTTCAAGCGACGGTCATTAGCATAGGCAATGATTTCTTGGTGGCATAACAGGGCTGACTCGAGGACAGCAGCTTTTAGCCAAGAGCATATCGATCACACCCGATGATGATTTATTCACACCAGTACGTTATAAAACACCTAGCTAGGGAACTTAAGCTACCGCTGCCACATAATCCTTTTCGACCCCTACCGGGAAATACAACGCCAGCTCCACGATCAATCAACCCCAATGCCAATGCTACCATCATAATTCAACCCTCGTGAACCAAAACGCCCCTGTACCTCATTTTTCCCTGTCGCAGTGCCTCCATCGCCTCCTCTATTCCGCTTCTAGTCAAAGGAAAAGTCATCACAATAGGTTTGACAAGTTGGCGGGCAGCAAAGTGCAACATTTCCTGTTGGCTTCCCCGGGCTGCAGGCAGGCTACCTTGGATCCGCAAAGCTTTCATAACTAGTGGTAGATACGGAAACTTCATCTCGCCCATGTCAACTGTAAGAGCATAGATAGTACCCCCCGGTGCCATGACCTGGAAGATTGCTTCCCAATTTGGTTGCTGCCCGGAGGTAACAAGCAGATGATCCAAGGGTGCCATCTCAGGAGGGTCTGTCGAGAAAACATGGAATTCACTGGCTCCAAGACTCATTGCCTCTGCGCGTTTAGACTCTGTGCTGGAAAGAACTACAGCCTCACAACCCATCTTTGATGCGAATTGGATGGCTAGATGTCCTAGCCCGCCGATACCGATAACCCCAACACGCTCGGTTGGCCGGACGTTGAATTTATGCAGCGGCGAGAACACTGCACTGCCAGCACACATCAATGGAGCCGCTTCGGCATTCGACAGTTCATCAGGGATCTTGTAAAGGAAGTCCTCGGGCCATATCGCCGCATGGGCAAAGGAGCCTTGATCCAGGTGAGCTTCACCGTATATCTCGCGCTGGTTGCAATATAGCTCTTCGCCGCGCAGGCAGTACTTGCATTTGCGGCAGCTGCCATGCCCATAGCCCCAGCCGACGCGGTCGCCACTGTATTTCAACGGATTGTGCGTTAGCGCTAGAGCCCAAGTATATAAGATATAAGATTGAGAGTCGGAGAACGTTAGGGGAGTTCATTCACGGCAAAGTGGATTGGGTAGCACGACCTACATCTTGAGTGAGGTGACTTTTGAGCCGATGGCATCGACTATTCCGGCACCTTCGTGCCCGAGGACAATATTTGCATGTTTATAGTGCTCGTCCGTGCCACAGAGGCCAGAATGAGTGATGCGTATAAGCACTTCATTCTCTGTAGGCCCAGGGCGCCGGGTGCGGCCTTCAACAATCTCCCCGCTCTCCGAGCCTTGGAAAACAGTAAACTCAATCATTTCAGATGAAAATCTCTGGGAAAAGCTGATAAGGGAACACGATAAAACGGAGGAGTAATGTACAAGAAATCTTTTGGAAATGGCCCCAAGGACGTCAAACTTATGCCATGGAGGTATTGCTGTTGTTATGGCCAATCATATGCAGCTATTCAGTTTGCGCGCAGAACTGGCCAATAGCAGAAGGCACAGCAACAAGCTCCCGCTTGCGCGCCACCCGAAACTATGATGGAATTGCCCAATCCGAATCCCCGGGAAGCAAGATCGGCGCCACGTGAATGCCATGACTTGCTAGCAACGACATATGATTGGCCAGTTTCGTCGCAAAGCTCTCGAGGGCTCTCGCCGCCTCTTTTTTTATGTATAAAAGATCAACCAGCTGCGACCTCGTCTTGGATGTCTGATATCCAACATCTATTCTCTATTCCCTCACTCTTTTACTCGCTACACTCTATATTACTCCAACGCAACTAGCCTCAAAACCGACACCATGGCCACTTTGCAGGAACAGAACAAAGCAGTTGTCCAGAAATACTTCGAGGAATACTGGGGCAAGGGCAATGTCAATGTCGTCGACGAAGTTTGTGCAGACGAATTTGTCATTGACTATCCCATGCATGGTCCCCGTCGGGGCAAAGAAGCAGCCAAGAAAATGCTTTTCGAGTTTCGTGAGGTATGAAGTACAAGGGGAATTCTGCCAACCCAGTCTAATATACTTCTTATACATCTACAGGCCTTCCCAAATATCTCCTTTCACGCATACAAGTTTCCCCTCATCGCCGAAGGGGTCTATGTGGTTGGACGCTGGATCGGTGGAGGCACGCACACCGGTGTTGCCTTTGATGACCTTGCGGTGGGCAAACTCGACAAGCCTAATACCGGCAAGGAGGTTTACTTCTCGGGAACCACCATCTTCACTCTGAAGAACGGCAAAATTGTTGACGAGATTGGCGAGGAGCAAGCCTTGACTGCTCTGCAGCAGTTGGGATTGGTTGCTGCTCCCAACCCAGGAAAGGAAGTCAAGTATGACGCGGACGGAAACCACGCTTGAAGAGGGAAATGAGACTGGCCTTGTTGTCGTTGTCAAGTAAGGCTGAGCACATTACAGTGACACATGAGTCAAAGTTCAGCTATACAATACAAATAGTTGACCGCTTCATCATTGCTCCCTTCAATTAGACCAACCATGTAGTCATTGACAGAGTCTGCTTCATTGCTGTCCAGCTGCGAACTATTAAATTGTTTTTAAAAATTTTTTATTTTTTGTATTCCCAATTACCGTATGTCCCCGCGGCGAATAGCGAGTATCAGGAAGTTCTATACATCAGTTAATAAAACTTAGACGACAAGAGTTTATTATACAGGCTGTAGACAGTTCAGTAATAAGGCTAATAATTATCTAGTGCAACTAGGTTCTTCTATATATTTCAGTATGGGTTCTATATTCTCCCATCCGTGTCGTCACAGAGTCTGAAACCCCGAGCTGTCAAGACTGGACGGGTCATAGTGGGTAAACAGGAGTAAATGCACCAAATAAAAGATAGACTTATAGTTTTGTGAACTACATCTTACAGGCGGGTGCATAGCTCCTGTGCTTAGACCGGTAGAGTGGCTGCCAGCTTTTCTCCATGGATCTTTGGGGTCCAGTCGGGTCCCAGATACGTGGGCACTTTGCACAGCGTCTCGGCTTATTACTAGATACTACAGAAGCCATTTTCAGGAGCATAAGCTGTAGGCTCAGGCTACAGACTATGGGTGATCTGTACAAGTGTCGGGGCTGAATTGTGTGCAGGAAAGGGTGACTACTAGGTTAAACACCCTGGAACCACATGCCTCGGCATGCTCGAGAGCAGCACATACCGGTAAAACCCCGCTTCTGTGGCCCTTGCTCTGGGGGTGCCTGAAGTATTCCTCCAGGTTCTGTGGACCCGGCTATTGAGGTGACTTGGAGACGCTGGTGTGAGGTGTTGCGACAGATATGCATCGGGCGTGCATATTCATGCAAGGTTGGTGTGGTCGAGTCCCACAATCAGGTCCACTCGTTCTTGGTGCCCAGCGAATGCCACCGGTATGAGGTAAAGGTGAGAGATAAGTGGTTGTCACTCATGGATAATGAGAGTGACGAATGATCAGCACAGACAGGCATCACTGCAGAATGCAGACAATGTAGCTGGATTTTAGCTCGGTACTGCGCTCCACCTTCCTTAATTCCTATGGCTCGTGCTTCTCAAGGCAGACTGATGTGTTGCTAGCAGCACAGACCTCTCCAGAGGGGCTGTTGTTCTGATCACGTCCGACAATTGTGATTTGATTTTGGTATACGTGCCCAGAAACCGGCATTGATTGTGTACAAATGACGGGAGAATTGCAAAGAACAAGGGATGGGATGATAGAGCGACCAAGCATTCCACCCGGCAGCAACCTTCAATTGTCGGTCCCGCACTGGCTCGCTCAATCGAAGTGGAGCTGCATCCCATACTGGCAGTGGGGAATCTGTTTCCCCATTGTCACTGCATATATTGGCTGCCCTTTCTCAACATGAACTGATACTGCGTGATCCCCTTGGGGTTTCGGAAAACATCCGCAGTTGCCGGTCTTATAACCCCACGTCATATAAGGGTCTCATTTCTTGATCACACTCGTCCATATATCCCCACGGAACTATAATCGCACCATACACGCTGACTAGCCTCTCCATACACTCTTCTTGAATTCTCTACCTGTCTCCCATCATGGCATCCCTTGAGACACTCGCCACAGCTCGATCCCAGGTCTTCACCGAACTGCGAAAAGACCTGGAGCGGAGGGGCAACACCTCAGCAAACGTATCTCGCTTTCTCAATGTAGCGTACACCCGTGTCCCTCTCTCCAACCCACTGCTCTGCACTCCACGCTGACCACCAAGCATAGTGCCTCACGGCGAGCACTGAGGGCAGCAAGGCCAACCATGGCCTCACCCTTATCAAAGCCGGCCACAAGCTTCTCCAGCGACCTCCAACCCCCCAAGAGCAGGCACACCTCAGCATCCTTGGCTGGCTGGTCGAGGTCTTCCAGGCCTCCTATGTCGTCTCCGACGAGATCATGGCCGGCTCCGAGTCCCGCAACGGCCGGCCGTGCTGGTCCAAATACGACGGCGTCGGGCTGACCGCGGTCAACGACACTTGCATGCTGAAATCATCCATCTTCCTACTCTTGCAGCGACACTTCCGCAACCATCCCAAGTACGTGGCGTTCGTGGAACTCTTCCACGAGGCAGCGTTTCGGACGGAGCTGGGACGACTGTGTGAGAAAGTGACTGCGGTCAATGGGCATGTCGAGGATATGACGGCAGAACGGTATGATTATATCGCGCGCAATAGGACTGCGGTTGGGAGTTTTTATTTGCCGGTTGCACTGGCGCTCCGGTATTGCGGGCTGGCGAGTGAGGAGGGCTTGGAACAGGCGGAGACTGTCTTGTCGGACATTGGGGTTTACTCACACATACGGGATGACTTTCTCCATTCCTTGGGGGGCCATGGTGTGACCAGCAAGGGGGGAGCTGGTATCGAGGGTAACAAGGGTACGTGCGGTGTCGTGCAAGCGCTGGGGCTGAGTGTGTCAAATGGGAAGAGAGTCAAGGGAGGCATGGACGCGCTGTACGCGGACTTTGAAAAAAGGAGGCGGCCTGAGCTGCAAGCGCAGATTGACGCGCTTGATGAAAGGCATAGAGCTATCAAAGATGCCCTCAGTGCCATCCTTGACTGCATTGGACAGTAATGGACAGTCGGTCCCACAGTCGGCCAATGCTTAACAGCTCATGTGGACAGGCCTGGCCTGCTGCAAGTGCCTTGGGCAACATGTCATGATTTAATAAATAAACTATCTATTCTTAATACATTATGAAAATGGGCAAGTCTGCCGAGGCAGCGCCAGATATCCCCCTCTCTTCTGATACAGTCAAACCCGCGTATACCGAACCCGGATATAGCAAGTTTCTCTGTTTAATGAGAAGACTATCTTATTAGAATAAAAAATCTGATCTAGTGCTTTAATAATTCCTTTTACTACTAGCTCGTAAAGTCTATCTATTGTATTATACCAGTCATGTTATAAGCAAGCAGAAATATATAAAAATCTTATATAAAACCTGTATACTAGGTAAAAGTATTTACAGGCCTGGTTACATATAGTAGGTCTAGTATAAGTATATATATTTATACTAACTAGATATGACCAGGTTCTTGCTATGGCAAAACCACCTGCCGGTCTTATTCCATTCGCTATTGCCAGGTTTGACTGTATTCAGTTGAACGTAAAGCTGTGCTTTGGCTCAAGGTAATCGGCACTCAGTCCGTTGCACCTACTCGAGTATAAGCCCCTAGCGTCAGAGGGGCACATGCCTGAACTATAGGCCACTGTGGGATACCCGCAGCATTGCTGTCGGAGTCATGTGGGGGTATCAGACTGTAGTTCATACGTATGTTCTACCCGTGGGTAGGGTACCGGGGAGGTTGGCCTGGTATTCGAGATCGGCACTGAAGAAACGCATGACAGAGGGGTTCTCGAGAAAGGACTGCCGATCAGAAAACTAAGTACGTATTAGATCGTGCCGGGTGATGGTGGAATGTTGGAGCGTTGCAAGGGGTCACCGGGGCGTGGTGGGCCTGCTGTGGAAGCGGCCGACGCAAGGGGATCTCGAATCAGTTAAGAGTCAGTTACAGAGAATCTTGAGTCATTTGCACAGAACTATTCCCAGGATAGGCTCTCCAAGCCCACCAGCCGGATTTTCTTACGATTCCTGGTATGCAGCAGCTATAGCTACAGCGGCTTATATGGATCCCAATACGCCAGTGACTTCAGTTCGATTTCTCATACTGTAGATACACATGCTTCCAGTACGAATAACACATGTTTGGGATTTACGCATCCTCATCATACGACGGCAGGTAACCCTCAACCTCGAACAGCTCCACCAAATGATAGCGCCGGTGTGCGGTGCACAGCATAATCCAGCCGTTGACAAACGTCGTCACAGGCGCCAGCAGGTCCTCCTGGCCCTGGAGAATGCTATACACCGAATGAATAACCTAAGGTGGCCATCTACATGGAAAGCACACGTTAGAAGACTAGAGAATAACGCACCTGTGGCGTATAACTCGCCATATGCCGGAGCACATCCAAATGTGACATCTCATGGGTCTGGGCAAAGTTGTCCACAAAGTTGCCCTTCTCCTCGCGGATCACAAACTCCTTGTAGTACGAAAGAATGTCGTTGGTGAAATCAATAAACATCACCAGCTCTCCGATGACGGGGAAGTAGCGCATGAGGTGCGTCTCCTCGGGGAAGGCGGCCTTGGGCCATAGCATGGACACCAGGATTTCGGCAGCGCCAACCTTGGTGCGCAGGAACATGGGCATCAGGCGGGAGCTGGACGGGAACTGGAACTGGGACTGTTCCATCTCGTGCTCGATGATGCGGCCGTTGACGTAGTCGAAGAGGGACTTGATGATGGTGGAGTGACAGTAGGGTCCGTAGTATCGAGCCATGTAGCGGAGGTGGGTGTCGAAGTTCTGTAGCAGGGGGTGCTTGTGGGGGCTGTTGAGGGTGAAGCTGTTGATATCATTGATATTAGCAGCGAGTGACAGGCCGTAATGGGTAGAGAGAGGTATACTTCTGGGCAAAGCAGCGCAGGTCATCCATGAAATGCTCGGCTATGTCGTCGACAAGGAACATATAGAGAATCTGGATGGCGCAGCGGACCTGGTTCTCGAAGGGGAGCAGCGTGTAGGCCTGGTGGGTTAGAGTCACAGACAGCTTGAGGGCCTTGTGAACGGCGACCTCGGTCTTGTCGCCCATTTTCAGGGTTTTGAAGTAGCTCCAGACGGCGGCTTCGAGGTCATGGTCTTTGGCGAAGGGCAGGCTGCGGTCGAACTTGACATCCTGGAGGAAGTCCCGGATGACAGCCTTCACTACCTCGACGTGGGAGGTGCCTTTGGTCTCCAGGCCGTGGTAGGCAAAGGTGCTTTCGCCTTCAACGGGGATGGTCATTGTGTCTTTGTGTTTGGTATGGGATGGAATGTTACGATGGACTGTTACGCTTTCACGCTTTTGAGGTTTGCTTTGAGCTGGGGGGAGTGCTATTTCAATGTCTCCCACCAGTCCCAGTCCCATCGCAGCCCTACATCCCTGGCTTGTATGCTTGTATCATTCGTTCCTCTAGCAGTGGGCCCTCCAGCCCACGGGTATGGTCACTGGGAAGATGGCAAAGGCCAGCAGCAAATATCCAACAATCACACGCCTCATAGGTGATACGATACAGTCCACCGGCTTGGACCTGTGGGCCTTGCCAAATGCCAACAGACCAGTTCGTCACGCTCAGTCCATCCGAGGAGAATCACGAGCTCGTACAAGGATCGGCATAGGTACATATAACACATCGCCGAGCTTATCAGGATCGTCTTCCGACTCTTCAGGGTTGTCTGCATCTCGGCCAATGCCGCGCATGCACCTTTCCCAGCTCTCCTTGCCAGCCTACCAAGGGAACACGGGGCCCACTGCCGTGCAGCAGTTGGTGCAGCAGTTGGCGCACAGTGTGCTCACTGAAGAATCTTTCGGTGAAGAGGTGCCGGGCAGATTGTACGGGCCGTCGAGGTTATTCTCTCCGGCAAATCTGCTGGTGACACTGGCCGATCGTTCCATCCCTACGGTAGGTCCCTGGCCACCCTCACATTCCGGGCGCTGGCTTGAAAAATGATATAGTGATGATATATCCACGGTGCCCCATCGCCGTGCATGAACTCCACCAAGACCGCCCTACCATCCCATACAAGAAACATCCGACAGATTCCTGCCTTCACTAAAACACCTGGCGATACGGTTTCGACCGGAGCGGCAGCCCCAAGACGCCCAATGACTATTTCACTCGACGTCGTCTCAATCCGAATTGTGGGATACCCGCGTACCAGGATACAGGGCTTGGCGGCGATGCCATTTGCATGCCGAACGTGCAAGGAGGCCGAGATCGACGAACACGCAACTTCGTTTGGTTTCGGTACATCAATGCACTCGCGCACGAAAGAGGACCTGCACCGGGTCCCTGGGTCATTGGAGGTTCTCCCTGACTGGGGCCTTGCGGGTGATGGGGGAAGCCATGTATGGCTCATCATGTGGCAGGGCTATTCGAGGGCCCTCTTTCATGATGGTTGGAGGAAGGGTGGCGGCCTAAGAAGAATAAGGGCTATGAGTGGCAATGGTGTAGAGCGCATTTAACTATACAATGCAGTCGATTAGCGTACATTTGTTGATTATATCGCATCATCGAGCCGAAGGCGATCCAAGTCATTGTCTAATCAGGGCACAGAAAGTCAGCTACTACATGCGCGCCTTCAAGCAGACCTCCCACCACATCCAAGAGGCTGTGAATTGACACTACCCTCGATAGAAGATTGACGTTTCATGCTATTCTGCGAGATACCTAGTAAAAAGCTTGAGACGGTATACAGTGTAAACGGATCGAGTATATTGAAGTAGAGATACGTAAACCAGCTTCTATCATACTCTTTTTTCTTAGTTGCGGAAGCGAAAGTCATCCTAGTAACCCTTCTCGTCCTCCAGATCAGCTTTATCGTGGAAGCCAGTATCAACAAGGGTTAGGGCTAGGTATCGTATACAGTCGGGTGTTCCATGGTCCATCCTCGCGCATGGTCGTAAACGCGACGGGTGCAGCAATTGCATCCTTCAGGTAGGACAAGCAGCCCTTACTCTATTCTGCGAAAATGATATATATTCCATGACGGTCCTGGGAGACGTGGATGCGGCAATCACCAGTATTGAGAAGGCCGGCAGGATCCGGGTGCTGCTTCCACCATGCCACGGCCTGAGCAGCGGCCTATATACAGATCGCATTCATCCTCCTATCTCTTAATACAGCTTGGATCCTGACTGGCGTGTGGATATTTTTATCCTTTTTGGTGTCATGCTCGGTCTCGAGATACCCGTCCCGAATGGTTCTATGCAGAGGAAATAATAAACGAGATGGCTTATTGCCGCGACGGTTTAGTTTATGGAAGCGAGATTACTATCAATGGCACACAGCCGATCCTCCTACTCCAAGTTACTTTGTGCGATAGCAAGTGGAGAGATCGCAGCTTGGCTTGGAGGAGATACGCCGGTTGTCTGAATATAAGTGGTTCAGCTATCTACGCCAAGTAGAAACACAGCGGGGGCCAAGAAATAAGATGAGGGGGAAATAAGAAAAGTGAATTTGGAGTTCTGGAATCCAATGCAACGGTAGGAGTACAAAATGGAGGAAGATCTGCTGTGGTTCTGTCTCTCTTCTCCTCCATCCCTGCCTGTCTTGCATGAAGAGGTCCGCAGAAATGGTTGCAATTCACGTCAAGCTGGGAGCAATTGCCTCCACGGGTCTCTTTCTCGGCCTTGCCTCTATGGCAAGCGCTGTTACGTATGGATACAACCATGTTCCTGTCACGAAAGACTCCGAAACAGTTGCTGGTGCTTTCGAGAACATCGACGATATTCACCTCCTGTCTCCGGCTTTCCTGACACCCGATGGCCGACTTCCGGGATTCACCAATGGCACCCAGGGCCCGTCGTCCCAAGACGATGTGGGTGAGTCTACCATTGAGGATGTGCCCTGGGCATTGAAACTAACTAAGCCATGATAGAGGAATTCCTCGAGCAACTAGCCGGACGCAACGACTACATGAGCTATGGCACCGCCAACTTCACCTCGCAAGAGCACCGCTCATTCCCCTACATCCACCTCTCTGCCAGTCGCAGCAGCTCCATCCGCCGCGGCGATTCGTCTCGTAAGGTGCGAGTATGGATCCAGGGTGCTGTGCACGGCAATGAGCCCGCCGGCGACGAGACCACACAAGCCCTGCTAGGCAAGTTCGACGACGATACCGAGTGGGCTGCCTCCATTCTCGACAAACTGGAGCTCGTCATTCTCCCGCGGTATAACCCCGACGGCGTGTTCTACTTCCAGCGCACTCTCGCGACCAACCTCGACCCGAACCGCGACCATATCAAGCTTGCTAGCCAGCAGACGCGTGATATCAAACAGCTCATGAACAGTTTCAATCCGCATATTATCGTCGACATGCACGAGTACTCTGCCAGTACGTCTTTTGGCGGGGATAAGTATGTCCACGGTTCAGACGGTCTGTTCTCCGCGGCGAAAAACCTCAATATCAACGAGGGGATCCGCAAGCTCTCCGAGGAGCTCTTCGCCAGCAACATTGCCACCGATATGAAAGCCGCTGGTCTCCGCGCCGAGCCATACGTGACCGGCTCTTCTGTATCGAATTCTTCAATCGTCGCCGACTTCGCCGAGGCCGGCACGGACGGCAAGATTGGTCGCAACGCAATGGGCCTGACCCAAGCTGTCGTCTTCCTTCTAGAGATGCGCGGCATTGGGATTGCAGATCAAGAATTCCAGCGTCGTACTGCCGCCGGTCTCACCATGCTGGGTAGCATTGTCCAGACTGCTGCCGATACTGCCGAGAAGGTCTTCACGACTGTCGAGGACGGCATTGAGCGGTTCATCGAATCGGGCGACGATATCGTCGTCACGGACTACAGTAAGACGGAGATTCGCCCCTTCACGATGGTCGACAAGAAGAATGGTAGTGTCGTCCACCCGTCCGTCCGCTTCGCATCCACGACCCCTTCCTTTGCTAATCTCACTCGCGCCCGTCCGGAGGCCTATCTGATCCCCGTGGCCTGGGCGGACCTCGCCCAGCGCCTTCGAGTCGCGGGTTGTGAGGTCGAAACGCTGGATAAGCCGTTCGTCGGGGCCGTCGAGGCGCTGACTATCACGTCCGCCGAGATCGATGCCTCCTACTACGAAGGCGTGATTCGCGTGACGGCGACGACCGAGAGCAGTGAGCGCGAGCTTCGCCTGCCAAAGGGGAGCTTCCGTGTAAGCACGAGACAGAAGAATGCTGCGCTGGCGATGGTGGCGCTGGAGCCGGAGAATATTGACTCGTATGTTTCATTCAATATTGTGCCTGTGGAGGAGGGAGATGAATATCCGATCTTTAGGATATTGTCTTAGATATAGATCCTTATACCCACTCAAGGGAATATCCTCAAGCTTTGGCGACGCTGTTTGTTCACCGTTTAAGGTGTACTGACATTCCTGTTATATAGCCTTCATACCTCTGATATATATTATAGATGCGGAAGAATAGCCAGGCAATCGACAAAATATCTAGACAGGATGCTTGGTAGAGGTTATTATGCGATAATGATTAGCTTAACAATATGCCTAACTATCGAGAGAATCAAGTACGTATGGAACCTCGCGGTCTTTATTTCTTCTCATCGGGTATCCAGCCCCCAGAGCGTCTTTCTTTCGTACCTTCTGCGCTTCAGCTTCAGTCCACCGTTCCAAGAACCTCTCCTGGAGCTGACAATCACGGCATTCATCCATGTAGACGCCTCTGTCTCCCCAGCCAAGGCTGAATCTTCCACAAGAATAGCAGACGACATGGTGAACTCCCAAGACGACGACGTGACAGCCTCTGGTATAGCGCGCCGTTGCAGGAAGAAGAGAGTTTTCGTTTGTGCTTGTGCTTGTGCCGCATTCCACGCAAAACCGCTTCCCTGCGTCCGCACGCCCTTTCGCTTTCTTCTTCTTGACCATGTTGTCTGCGAACTTTGCCCTTGGTCGTAGTCGTATGCAGTCGCGGCATGTGTATATGTCTTTGACCAGCCCGAAATCCGAGACTTCGACTTGCAGGAGCTGCTGAATGCAAAGTGGGGGGATGAGTTCGCGGAAGGATTGGCATACTGCTCGCAGATGGAGATGATCTGGAGGGTCGAGGAAGTTGATAATGGCTTTGTGGATTTCTCGTGGAAGGCGGAAAATAGTGCATTTGGCCATTTCTATGGCTCCAGTCTTGGGTTCTCAAAGACAGAGCCTGTGCGTACACAGAAAAGAGGCAGTCAGCAGAAAGGCGGGGATACATGATCACGTAAGACGGCGTCTGTTGGTTATTAGTATTGTCCTAACTACTATAATAAAAGCCTTTTATCATTAACAATAACCCTACATTCCTCCTGATTAAATTTATTGTTGAGTAGTTGTTAGATCCTTGGTCGTGCGTTACAATTCTATTCTATACATAAACAACACGGATATTTGTAAAAGTCTGATTGATGAAATCTAGCGAACCTACACTAATACACGGGAAATGGAGGTAAGCTTTACTTAGTAAGATATAGTAAACTAGCAGACGGAACTAAAGGTCCCAAGTTAATTTCAAAGTCATTTAGGAGGACGGAGTTCCAGCTATGAGCTATCATGCAAACCTCACCGCTACTCTCATATACAACATAATGCAAGGAACAGAGGTAGTCCAGAACTCCCTATATTAGGTCATGGCATATGATATGACAAGGAACACTGTGAGGAAGATATATATTGCTGCCCGCACTCAAGGTTCTGCCTCTGGTGTCGAGGCCGCTCATTACCGATGTTGAAGTTGATGTCGGATATCCAGGCCAAGCCCTGTGAGCTAAAGGCAATTGTATAGAAAATTATGACGATAACAAGCGTCATTCTTTTACCCCGTATTCGACTCATAAAACCACTAGGGGAAAAATACTCTAAGCTAGAAAGGCCGTATCACCATCGGTCAAGTTTTGGGCTTGAGAATGTGCTTCGAAATGCCCGAAAGCACGCGACCAAGCAACCCCTTAAAATTAAAATAGAACACTCTTGCCGATGCCAGAGAATCCGAAAGCCAATAAGAGAATCCGCGGTGATCGGGCTCGGAACGTGCAGAGCGAATTATGACAGCAACTTAGGGTCCACTTTAGCTGGATCAGGTCCCACGTAATGCCAAGTCGTGGATTGTCGCTGCCTTGGGGAATATAAATATAAGGCCATCGTCCGGTGTTTCGTCAGGCCAACATCTCACACCTCGTCGACAACATGAACTGCCCATCGCGAACCGACGACACCCTGCTGCACGATGAGTGGAATCAGAACCCGCCCACTCTTGCCCCTGACTTGACGACCCGCCAAGACCTCAATGGTATCTCGAATGCACGCGAGAAAAAGGACGAAGAGGGGGAAAAAGCATCATGGCAAGGGGATCATTGGATGCATCATCCGCGGGAGGAACCTATTCCTAGCAAGGGCCCCAAAAGGGGGTGCGAGGCGTCCTTAGGTATGAACAACTCAACTAGCTATCTGTCGACCAATACTTAGGCAATTAACAGGACGCCTCGCTCCCCAAAACATCAAAACCGATATTTCATCCTGGCAAAGAATCAAGGACTTGGGTCTATGGTTGCTCTCGGTGCTCTGCGTTTCAGCACTGATCTCCCGCGACAGTCTAAGCAAACATCTGTCTCAGAGCCTGCCACCAGTCACACTGGTTGATCAGGACTATCCCGAGCCAGTTAAACGATCAAGCTGTGTTTCTGGTGGTGTCCGCAGTGATGCCTATGACCTAGGCCTGCATGTCGCTGCCTTGTTCATTATCCTGGGAACATCAACAATTGCATGTGCATTCCCTTTGCTTGCAACTAGATTCACACGACTGCGTATCCCCGGGTCATTTCTCTTCTTTGTCCGCCACTTTGGAACTGGCGTGCTGATTGCCACGGCATTTGTTCATCTTCTTCCAACCGCTTTTGAGTCACTGAACAATCCGTGTCTGTCCAACTTCTGGACAAGTGACTACCCAGCTATGCCGGGCGCCATTGCATTGGCTGGCGTATTCTTCATCACCGTTATAGAAATGGTATTCAGTCCAGCTCAAAGTATCTGTCACGGTGGGAACCAGTCGTCCATCCAGCGACACTCGCCGCGTATTGATGAAGCCACTGGGACGCAGAGTAATCGGTCTGATGGAGCACCAAGCTCGCAATTGCCTGGATCAGACATCCGGCCTCATGTTCGGGATATGGGCCCCCTGGTTGGAAGGTCTTCCAGTATTAGCAGGACCATTAACAATATGAGTGAAGGCAATGAAGACATGGTTCGAGTCGCATCTGCGCCTGAGATGCAAACCCACCAGGAGAAGGGAAACGGGACAAACCAACCAGATGTGGAGCACCATGGCTCTCATTTCGAGTTATCTCCAGAGCAAAAGCAAAAGAAAGAAACGATGCAGGTTTATCTGCTTGAAATGGGCATTCTGTTTCACAGTGTGTTTATCGGCATGTCACTCAGTGTATCCATTGGGAAAGAGTTTGTGGTCCTGCTGATTGCTATTGTTTTCCACCGTAAGTATATACTGTTTCTCTCCTGTTACCTGCTATTGACCTTTGACCGAATCGTCCAGAAACATTTGAAGGACTTGCACTGGGTTCCCGCATTGCCTCACTGCCCTGGTCAGAAAGGCAACTCCAGCCCTGGCTCATGTCATTAGCATATGGCTGCACGTACGCATGATATCTATTCTCCTGGCGTTGATATACTGACATATACAGCACTCCGATCGGCCAAGCTATTGGGCTCGCAACCCATACCCTCTACAGCCCCGACTCAGAAATAGGCCTGCTAGTGGTTGGCATCATGAATGCCATTTCCGCGGGGCTTTTGGTATTCGCGTCCCTCGTAGAGCTGATGTCCGAGGATTTCCTCAGCGACGAGAGCTGGCGCATCCTTCGTGGACGAAAGAGAGTGTGTGCCTGCCTTCTGGTGTTCTTTGGGGCCTTCTGCATGTCCATTGTTGGGGCGTGGGCTTAATCTCACGGGGACTGCAGTAGAAGGATGCTCCCTGGAGTAGGTGCAGTAGCAGATAGGTAACCCAGCTATCTGCTCCCCTATACCGAGGGCACGGGTACCAACGACAATGAATCGCTTATGAGAGCGGAAGTTAGAGATAAGAAGAAGCCGTTTCTTTCGATGAGTTGAAAGAAGCGAATGACTACTTTCGAGGTTGGAAGCATTATGGAAGGTAGTCTTGATTTTAATTAACACAGGTGAATAAGCCGGAAGCCGTCTATTATCTTAGTAATTAATATAAGATTAAATGGTACACCGGAAGGCCTTGTCCTGAACATTAGTAGAATCCGAATTTACAGAAACCCCCAGCTGGGCCGGATATTCAGAGCAAAGCTGTCCAAGATAGAAGATTGCTACAGCCCAGGAGAACCTTTTACCCATTAAATTAAGATCAGTTCTAAAACTAAATATCGCAGCCTGGTTGGTAGCCTGCCTATTCAGAGAGGAAGTAAACTGTATCCAGGATAGCACGTCGATTCAGTTTGGATGGAAGGCATGCTGCAAGGGAGAGCTGACTGCCAACTACACTACGCCATGTTTGCTTTCCTTAGTTTGGTAATACAAATCATTTTTATGACTGATGCTGAATTTCTTGGGCAGAATCTGTACTATATCGATCAATCTAATTCTGAGGAACCTGACGCTTCTCGATGAACTTCGTCTCGCCAAAAGCCTGCTTGACTCCATCGACAGCAATCACGCGTTCATACCAGGCGACGGTGACCGGGCACTTAGCGCGCATCTCGGCGTCGATGCCCATGGAGAAGCCCCAGGCCAGCGCAGAGGCGAGAGTGATATCGGCCATGCTGATCTTGTCCTCACTGCACAACCACGTGCGATCCTTCAAGTGGGTGTCGAGGAAGGCGAGCGAGCGGGCCAAACGCTCGAGGGCATCGTTCTCCGTGGCCTCGTTGTAGGGCTTGGCCCCCCGACGCCATAACGCCAGCTGCACCACGTTCTCCATAACCTCACCATGTGCAAAGCAGATCCACTGCCGGATCGTAACCCGCTCGACAAGCGTGCTGCCCATCAGCTGCTCGGCGGCCGGGCCACTCAGCGCGACATACTCGGCAATGGCGTCCGTCTCGAACAGGTTGATGCCGTCGGCGCCCTCGAACGTGGGCACCTTGCCGAACGGGAACTTGGACAGGAATTCAGGGGCGCGGTTAGTCTCGCGCATGACGAAGTCCGGGAAGGCCAGCTCCAAGCCGTTGAGGTTGGCTGCCGCCTGGATCTATTGGGGGCGTAGATTAGCAGCCATTGGGGGCAAGCAAGTATGAGGGACGCACCCTCATGACCCGGGGGCTAGGGATGTAGGACCAGATCTTGCCGAATGGTGCCATTGTGTCTTGGATATGGCGAGCAGTGTGGTTCGTGGGAAGCAGTAATGCGATAACCGTTTATATATCTGTCTTTTCTGTCTCGTTTTGCAGCTATAGTGTTTCTGCAGGGGTGAAAGCGGATGGTATGTCGATTTTTAATCATCATGAAACTTCGGAACAGACCTTGTAAGACTGATTGCTTAACGCCGACTCAACCGAGTCCGCCGACTGATGCCGATGCCGCCATTTCCACACTTGGCGTTATTGCGTGCGGCTACGACTGTCATTCCGGCTTGCAGATCGCATGCTGTGTCCGGCAGTCGAGGCCCACCGTGGAACAACCGACGATAACCAGCAGATCCAACCGATTACTGCCCCTCTTGTGCCTGTGTCGCCAAGACTGACCCACTGGGAATACAGCACAACTCGCACCAATCGTGGAAGACGATCTAATCTCCTGGTGGAGTGTAGTCGTGCTGGGTTTGTACGCGTACTGTTCCTTCCATGATGGAGATGAAATTGCCCTGACCATCATGCTTGTTTGTGGCATCACAGCGGATTTTAGAATAGTATTAATGCTCTGGCTACAGACCTTTGACTGTGCCCGTATCCAGGCGAGCTGCTGCTCAGTCCGTGAAAAAAGAAGGGGTATTTTCCCTATTGGTATCCCTGAGGAAGAGTAGATACATCTTAGTTCTGACAACCTCGGTTTTAGCTCTGCCAATTGGACACCTTGCCATTGAGGTGCGCAGTCTGCGCTTGAATATTTATTTGACTATGCGCGCACCCAGTTCCTATGCGGTGCATTCGATCCAAGGCGATTACAATGAATTCGTTGGATGAATAATATGACGAAATGCTCAGTGAAATCATAACTGACCAGGGGATCTGAGTCCGTGTACACTAGTTTGAATTATGAAACTGAAGCACGATTGTATTTGAATTTAATGAGAGAAAACCGTGATGGAATGCTAAGACATGAAACGAAAGAACCAGGCATAGACAATCTTGGCGATGGCGTCGATAGAAAATAAACGGTGATGATTGCTTTATTCGCCTTTCTCCAGTGCTTCGCGTCTTCCAGTGCTCTTTGGGTCATAAAACGGCACTTCTCCAAGACTGACAGCGCGGTGACCAGCCCGTGGACCAACGTCTTCGTAGTCCCAGGTCGCTGCGTGGTATGTGGACCGGTTATCCCAGATCGCTATCCCAGATGTCAGCTATAAGCAGATTGCAAGCATAAACAATAGACAACATACCGAGATCATTCGGGTTCTGCCAGCGGAAGCGCACTTGCAGATCATGGTTCTCCATGATCAAGTTTACGAACCAGTCAGAGAGATGTTTACTCTCTTCATCGGTCAGCCCGTTGATTTTCTCCACATGAGTGCCGACGGCAAAGACACTCTTCCATCCTGTCACAGGGTTGGTGCGGATTACTGGGTGCTCAGCACGCAGCTCTTCCCCGAAATTCTCAGGGGCACCGCGAGGGCCCTTGAAAACCTCGAAGCCGCTATCCTTGGCAAATTGGTTGAATTGAGGCTGCGAAAACGTTGCAGTTAACCCTTCCAGGAATTTCTGGTAAGGTGGTGAGAGCCGGTCATATACCTCGTATCCCGAAGCCCACAGAGTATCTGGACTAATGCATGAGCTCTACAAGATCATAAGATAAAGAGGGTTAATGTTTACCACCGCCAGTCCTTGGGAGAACGGTCAAACGCAACATTGTAAAGTCGCTCGGAATGGGTTCAAAAGTAATGTCGCTATGCCACTCCTTTCTGGCGGTCTGGTGCCGGGTAACACGCGATTTGTACAGCTTTTTCCCCTCCTGCGAGTTGATCACGCTGATCTCGTCATCCTTGACACTTACCTTTCGGCGTGAGTTGGCAACTGGGTGAATATGTAATCCAGATGTCTTCGGCTTTCCCGAGAGCTCTCCAAGTCGCTGCGCGAGTTCTTTTTGCAAGCTGTCAGTCAGATCATCCTGCTTCCGGAAGAAGACTACTCCTCGCTGGGAAACTGGAACAGGGTTATTAGTTATTGGCCTGGAATTATTATGAGAGGCGAGGACTGACTAGTAATGGCAAGATCTCGAAGCAGTTCATCAGAGTTCGGAGCACACAGGAAGTCCTTTACGCTTGCGTTGGGAAACTCGCGTCCAATGACTGGTGTGACATCAAAGGACTCATAAGCATCCAGAGCACCACTTAGCTTCAAAGGCACTCGTCCACGGCCTTCTGCAGCAGGGACTGCGGTCTCGGTGGCGACAGAAAGAGTCATAATGGTAGAGGAATGTACTCGTTATCCAGAAGATTTAGAATGGTGTAACTGTAGCGATCAAAATTGAGGAAATATGTTCGTTTTATACCCTATGTCATCAAGTCAACCGGCATTTCTATCCCGATATATATCGTCTCGGTTACTGGCCATGTTTGATCTCAACCACGTTTGGATGAATACGCACACGTACATTTCCCCCTCCTGTTGTCCCGCATTGCGAGAGTAGATATCCCCACCATTAGAAAGTTTAGTCCTTCGAGTGTTGCTGGAGACTGGAACACTAGAGGATGCGCCATACGATCAGACGCTAACGGGATTCGGTATAGGGGCCGAAATAATGACACCCGAACATAAGCCTGTCCATGTCCCGAAAGCCGACACCTACCGAGAGAAATGTTGGGGCGAGTATATAGTGAAAGATCGAGAGTGATTGCCCGTTATGTCAGTACTACCGCCGCCATGCCGAAAGCCGAAGGCCACCGAGACAGCAGTGCCGGATTTCCCAGGGCCAAATGAAACAGGATCGGATAGTTACACGGCTACCAGTCTCTCTGTAGATCGAAAAGCTCTGCGAAATTATGAACGAATCCATCAAGGGAAATTTGGGATCATTTTGTGGTGCATAAACATACCTAAAGGCACTGTAAACAATACGAAAGACAAGCAGAACGGCATGGTATAGAGAACGAGGCTGTTTAGTTATTTCTCGCCTTCGTTATTTCATCACCGTCGGATATACGTAGATATCATCCAAGCGCTCTTTAATGTTACATACTGGGAGGCACTGTTTTACCCGACGTCGGAGTTTATTCTGAAGCAGAACTATAGATGACAAATTCAAAAATGGACTATAAAAGAGAGCACACCAGCCCCTGTTTTCCGTGTTCAAGTACTAAGCAAGCCAAAAGAACAATATGTCTAAAGGATTAATCTTCATGACTGGGGCCTCTGGCCTTATTGGAAGCGCCGCTGCCTTGGAAGCTCTAAAGGCCGGATATCAACTTCGAGTTTGTCTTCGCAGGCCGTCGGACCGACTGCAGACAGTGTTGTCAGAGTATAGCAAGCAAGTCGAATATATTACCATTCCAGATCTCACCGATGAGCTGGCATTCAGTGACAAGCTGGACGGTGTGGAGTTTGTGCTCCACCTTGCATCCCCTCTTCCTCGTGGCACCGACAAGGAGGCGTACTTCACTCCAGCGGTGAAAGGGACGACTGCCTTGCTGAAAGCGGCGGCCCAGGTACCGAGCATCAAGAAGGTTGTTATTACCTCATCCCTGGCTGCTTTGGTTCCATTGGCTGGTGTTCCAAATGGTGGAGTTATCCAAGGTAAGCTGTGTTCTTTCCTTGATTCCACATCGGCATGGTATTGACCCCTTTTCAGAGGACAATGACTGGGACTTCTCAGTGGATGAAAATGGAAGCTTCGAGGTCCCTGAGAACCCGGCTGCAACAGCCTTCCAACTGTATAGGGCTTCTAAACTGCTCGCAAACGCTGCAACCTGGGACTTCTGGCGGACAGCGAAGCCGCAGTACGCCTTGGTCACGCTGCACCCAGCATTTGTGTATGGCGACAATCTTATGCAAACATCCGCCGAGGGAATCAGGGGAGGGTCCAACGAGGCTCTGTGGGGATTCATCATGGAAGGCACCCCGACTGGATATATGACGGCAGTACATGTTCAAGATGTGGCCGAAGCGCATATCAGAGCGCTGGATCCGAAGATAGTGGATGGCTCGAAGTACCTTCTTGCTGGAAAGAATGGTACCGTGCCAGAGGTTGCGCGGTTTGTGCAAAAGCTCTACCCAGATGCTGGAGCGGCCATCACCGAGGATGCCCAAGGGATTACGAGCCCAGTCAATACAGCCAAAGCGGAGACGGAGCTTGGAATTCAATGGCGCCCATTCGAGGCCATGGTGCAGGATATGATGGCTCAGCAGCTTGGCTTTCGCAGGAATGGATCGGGATAGATGTTTATGACAGCCAACAAATCAAGGGTAACTCAAGGATCAAATTGAATTTAGTTTTATGTCAAATATGGCAGGGTGTGTATGTGTAGGTGCCTTTATATGAGGGACACCGTGGAATTAAAAGTTTATTTACAATAAACTTGGACTCATGTATGTATATAGCCTCATGTTTCTGTCAGATAATGACAACCAACATTCAATCTTCCCCTGAATTTATCAGGCCATGACTGCCAGTGTTCAAACCGTGGCTACGCACCGGACAGTTGTAGACCGAGACTGGGCCGTGGCTAAGATGCGCTCAAGCGGGGAACAGCGAGATGAGAAACAGTCGGACAGGCTCCTCCGCGAGGAATTAGGCGACCATTGATCAAGGACAAATCCGTTCTCGGTAGTCGGCAAGTTTACGAATGCCTACGGTATGACGCGCTAGAGCATTCTCGACTACGCTCTTAGCACACACAGACTTGGACTACTCCAACGGGCCCACTCCTTTCAGGCGGCTTCCCCGGATTTTCTGGGCAATAATATGGCTTCTGTTCCCTGGATTGGCGGCATTTCATAAACCACATTGAGTCCCAACCCTGAGCTCCTTGCCATCGCCTCCTCACTGCAAAAGAAGACTCCAAACCTGCCGAGCCAAAACCGAGTAGGTGTCTGTGCTAACAGATACGGATAACAGTGCTGGTACCTTTACGCGAGAAACATGGCTATCAAAGGCACAGAATTGGAGAACGTTGAAGAGTTTATCGAGAATGTTGATGATGCCGCTGTTGAGCAGGGAGTTGCGATCCCAACCGATTCCAAGTTTGTGGAAGAGTTTACCGAGGACGAACAGAGAAGGATCATCCATAAGGTCGACCGTCGACTTGTGACTGGGTTGGGGCTTCTCATGGGCATGTGTCTTATGGACAGGACCAATCTGGGCTCAACTTCCATTGCTGGGTATGCACCTTTTATTTGTATACTATTCCATAAACCATACAATTGACCGGCTAATGATAATTCCACAGAATGACGGAGGATCTTGGGCTACAGAGCGGCTCAAGATATGTACGGTTAGTCTTCTGCGTTCTGGGGCCCTATACTGATAGGAGTGCAGTCACTTGTGCTCTTGATATTTTTCATACCTTATGTGCTGGTACAATTGCCGGTTAATGCTATTGCGCAACATGTCAGCCCTAGATATTTCTCCAGTGGCGCCGCACTCTGCTGGGGTGTACTGCTGGTGGTAAGATGTCACACACGTCTCTCCTCCGTCGCTAACTGGAAAAGGGCGCGGCATTCGTCGACAAATGGTGGCACCTCATGATTATTCGGGCCTTACTCGGGGCCTTTGAGTCGGGCTTGTTTGCAGCACTCCTTCCTTTGTTATCTTCTTGGTATACCCGATACGATGTGCATAAGCGGTTCTCGATCAGCTACTTCATAAGCATTTTTATATCCGCCCTCGGACCAGTTCTGGCCTGCGGGTTCATGCAGATGGATGGACTGAGTGGCCTTGCTGGCTGGAGATACATCTTTTTAATGGAAGGGGTCCTTAATTTTGCTGCCGCTATCATCGGTTGGCTATTGCTTGTTGAGTACCCCCTAGGCTCTCACAAATGCTGGATGTTCTTGACAGAGGAGGAGGAGGCATTCATCATCCGCCATATAGATGCTGACCGTGCGGATGCCGCTGAACAAATCAAGTTTAACCTTCGTGATTTCTTACGTCCCGCCAAAGATTGGAAAGCCTTTACTTACCCTATGATGTTTTTGTGAGTTGTTGTTTTCTTTTCTGTACTAAGACGGGCCCGTTCCCTGCTGACAGTGCAATTAACAGACTATCGACTTGCGTTTCTTACTCCATTGCATTTTTCTTGCCTATTATTCTTGAATCTAAACTGGGGTATGGAGTGACCGCGGCACAAGGATTGTCGACTCCCCCATATGTCGCGGCGGGTATCTGGATGTATTTTACCGCCTGGCTCGGCGACAAATACCGCATCCGTGGACCCATCATTATATGTAATTCAGTTCTGTCTATTATTGGTCTGTGTCTTCTTGGCTGGGTTGTATCTCCAGGGGTGCAATACTTTGGGGTGGTTCTTGTCACTGCAGGTTGCAACGCAACCATTCCAACGGACTTGGCCTGGCAGGCCAATAATATCCGCGGCAAATGGAAACGCTCGTTCTGCAACGCTTTGCTCCTCATGGGTGGTGGAATTGGTGGTGTCGTCGGTTCTTTGGTATTTCGTTCTCAGGACGCGCCTACCTATCGGCCTGGAATTCAAGCCTCTATTGTGTAAGTGCTCCCATGGCCATTTCAATGCTTGAATTTGAGTATTGACTGTTACTTTCGTTATTTAGGGCTAGCTTCATCACCATGGCCGTTGCAATAGCTCTAATGCTACGAATGCATGCCCTCAATAAGATGGCCGCCACTGGAGCTATCGTTCTGGAAGAGCTACCTGGATTTAAATACACGCTGTGAAGTGAAAAAAAAACAGAAAGTGCTGTTTCCATCAGACCCTGGTGTCTGGGACCGACGGCCGTGAAGTCAGCTACTCAAAGCTTCGCTAAATTCTGAGAAAGCCATTGGCAACTGCCGAGTCATGTATGTATCAAGCCAGAGTCTCGGAATTTGATGAGAAGTTTAACTATCTTGGTGAATATTACTACATTTTAAAAAATACCTTCCCTGTTTGAAATCTCCCTTCGAGCCCCAAGTTGACGGGGATATGTTTATCAAAGTACGTTTATGGGAGTTATAGGGTTGGCTAAAGCATGCCTATCCTAGACACCTGAATTCAGAAAGAAAAGAAATAACTCACGTACATTTAAATAAGCACTGTCTCTATAAGGGTACTCTGGGTAGTCCTTTCCCAGAACTCGGCCAGATCGGTCGACAGCTTTCCCAAGGTTCTCCGCTTAAGGCCACTTGATGCCCATGGTCTTCAGTGCCTGATTAAAATATCAAATCCTCCAGACAGGCCGTGGAAATTCGGCAAGCACCCAACAGGCTTTCGGGGGCCGGGTGTGCCGTCGGTACCGGCATTCCAGTGTTACCATACTCTGCCTTCATATCTCTTTCTCGTAGATTATCTTTCGGCCGACATTGTAGGATAGCCGACTTTGCATTCGGTTCTGCTCAGGCTTTTTAACCCTTACCTCCCACTTCCTCTCACCTCTACCACTGCCTACCATTGATTGATGTTGAACACTCAATATGGCCCATTCGTCCATGTCCCACCAGGCCGCCTCGATAGCCCCAGAAACTCAGCAGGTTACCCATCAGAAAGAGATGCCAACAGCAGAAATCACAGAGACTGTCGAGATATCGAAACACGATGTCGGTTGGCGCAAGGTTGTCCGGAATCTTACGCCAGCGTGAGTCGCAAGAGACGATGTTTTAGAATCAGATACTAACTGCAAGACAAGCTGGTTCTCCGTGAATATGGGAACTGGAATCGTGTCAATCCTCCTCAACACTCTCCCATACAACGGGCAGTGGCTTTACTGCCTCTCCATCATCATTTTCGTCTTGAACGTGGCGTATTTCACAGTCTTTCTGGCTGTTACTCTCCTGCGCTACATCTTGTATCCGGAAATCTTCAGGGTTATGGTCACTCATCAAGTTCAATCACTCTTTCTGGGTACGTTCCCAATGGGGCTTGCCACAATAATCAATATGTTCTGCTTTGTTTGTGTATCGCGCTGGGGTGATGGTGCAGCCTATTTCATTTGGGCAGTGTGGGTTTTCGATGCAGTGGTATCGGTCCTGGTTGCTATAGGAATACCGTTTCTACTGTATTGGTCTCTCCCTATTTGGGTTTTCTTCTCCGTTAACGCCAATTCCCAGAACAACGAGGAAGAACGGACTCGACCTTTCCTCTATGACAGCTGCTTGGCTTCTGCCAGTCGTCTCGTGTGTTGTGGCGGCGGCGTCGGGTTCCATTGTTGCAGACGTTTTGCCGGACGCACAACTTGCCCTTGCTACCATCCTGGCAAGCTATATTCTCTGGGGAATCGGTGTACCTCTCGCGATGATGATCATGGGTATATATTTGCAACGCCTCATGCTTCACAAGCTTCCACCGAAAGGAATGCTTGTAAGCGTGTTTCTCCCCCTGGGTCCACTTGGACAGGGTAGTTTCGGGTAATTCGGCCTGAAAATAAGGGTTATCCATCTTATCTTCTGACGGAATTTGACAGTATCCAACAACTTGGAAAAAGTGCCCTGACAATTTTTCCAAAGACGAGTACCCTGAGTGCTTCAACCGGTGCAATATTCTATAGCGTCGGAGTTTTGATCGGAATCTTACTATGGGCCTTTGGGCTGGTTTGGCTCTCCTTTGCAGTTGCAACGTTGATCAAGTCGAGGAAATTCCCTTTCAACATGGGATGGTGGGCTTTGACCTTCCCATTGGGAGTGTTCACCACCTCCACCTGCACCATAGGCCAGGAGTTGCCTTCGCGCTTTTTTTCAGTGCTTGGGACAGTAAGAACTTGTTTTTTTTTTTTTAACGATAGCAATGATGAATACTGACGAAGGGTAGATACTCTCTGTCATGGTTGTGGTTCTTTGGCTAATGGTTAGTTACCACACCTCCCGCGGCATCATCCGAGGTGATATCTTCGTTGCTCCTTGTCTTAAGGATCTGGGAAGAGCTAACGTCTAATCTGGCGAGTGTGATCGGGGAAGGGGAGAAGTTCCGGGGAAGCTTTCGTGTAAAATAGACAGAATGCATACATCTGTGACACCAGGGTTCTCATATGTTGGCAGTCACATTCATCAAAAAGCAGTTTTGCTTGTTTCCCTGGGCTTCCATTACGGCTTACAGCGCCAAGCATTATACTGGCCTTACTTGAACTTGCAGCTTATAGTGATGGCTTACTCTGATGATCGAATGCATGATATCGGAGGTCTCGAGTCAGAACTGGTACAGAGAATCAGAGCCTATTTATAAAATAACAAAAGAAACGTCACAATACCATTAACAGGTTTAGTATTAAAGAGATGCCGCCAAGATAATGAGTTCTGTCCTAGCGTGCGTGAAAGCAGAGAGGGGGGTGAGGCCTATATCGTGTTAGTGTCATGGATCCCGCATGGCATGCTGCAGGTCGAATGGCATGCATGCGGAATGCCACCGGGGAACTCACTTGTTGCTGTCTGGGAATTCCGAATTCTTCTGCCGCAGGGTTTCAAGCGCAGGCGGGATGAAAGGGATTACCACGCCGGAGATGAGGTAGGACATGGCAACCGCGCGAGCTGTTCTGCTATGGGGGCGCGGCCGATAGCCGGAGAAGTGCCGGACAGAAGGGTGAGCGAGCTGAGCAGCTATACTTACAACCATGGTAGATGGTGGTTCGTTGTAGAGTAAGGTAACCTTGAAGAGGCGACTAGGACACTGGTAATAGTAACTTGAGGGGTACAGAGTATAGAGTATAGTATGGAACAGAGACAGGGTATATAGTAGATTATAAACGTTGATATAGGTATAGTTCTGTCGCGTGAACACCGAATAAAAATTATTTCAGAGTTAAACAATAATAGACATGGTGTACTTCGAGCCAGCTATGGAAGAATATCTCGGGGGCCAAGGCTTTTAATAGATGCAGGCCGAGCAGCGCAGGCAGCTGGGGTGTATCTTCTTGGAGTAGATGGTATTTAGGCGTCACCGTGTTCGTGGAAGTTGATTCCGTAGGATCATAGAAAGATGCGGGAGCCATGACATCCGATCTAGCTACTGTGATGCTACTCGAAATACTATTCAGTATTGTTCGGTTTGGGGGTAGAGGAATCAACGAAGTCCCGTATTTGCAGCCTTCAAACCTTCTGGTCGGCTGTGCTCGGCTCTGTTGGAGTCGGCATGGGAAGACATGCTCGTCATTAGCTGACAAACCGAACTAGGTGTAATTGAAGCGCGGTGCTCCACAGGTTCGTGTCGGAGTTTGCCACCAACATATTGACTTGTATAGTTGTATATCCAGTGGGGAAGGTGGGCACCCCCCGAAATAGGCCAAAAGGCGTCTGGTTTCGTACCTCATCTTGATGACACGCGATGGATCGTTGGGTTCTGGATGGTGTAGAATACGCTCTTCACATTCAGATCCATAACCTTCGAGAACATCTTCTCGGGGTGGGTATCGAACTTTTCGCCCCAGTCTGCGCCGGCATTGGCAAACAGGATGTCGACACGGTCCGTGGTTTTACGAATTTCAGCAGCAAGACGGTCCAACTCGTCCATGCGGGAGTTATCAGCCGGTAGGGAGAGATACTCCCGACCAAGCGACCAAGCCTTGTCTCGGCAGTCGGCAGCAGCGTGGTTCCAGGACACCTGGGTGCTAAAATGGGGACTATTAATCACTGTCCAGAAAATAGTTAAGGTAAAATCAGATCACCGATGATTGGAGTAATGTAGCTGATCCTCCTGCGCTCTCTACTAATGCTCTCTTGTACCCTCAGCGCCAGCTTATTCAACCCTACCTCGTAACTCTCTACTCTCCCATCCACCATGTGCGCCTCCTCTACCATGTCGCCTGACATTACCCTCTATACCTGGGCCACTGCAAACGGCGTGAAGGCCTCCATCACCCTGGAGGAGCTCTGCCTGCCCTACAAGACTGAGCCGATCGATATTGGAACCAACGTTCAGAAGGAGGAGTATGATATCCTCGGAATCCGCATCAGAAGCCGTCCTGCTAACGATGATCAAAAAAAGGTGGTTCTTGAAGATTAACCCTAATGGCCGCATCCCTGCACTTGTCGACGGTTCACAGCGCGTTTTCGAGAGCTGCTCCATTATGCTTTACCTCGCCGATAAATACGACACCGGCCGCAAGATCAGCTATGCACCCGGCACTCCGGAGTACACGGAGCAGGTATCCTGGCTGATGTTCCAGGTGGGTGGCATTGGTCCCATGCAGGGTATGTTAGCGAGAGAAAATAGAGATGTCGAGCTTATCTGACTATCATTATAGGCCAGGCAAACCACTTCCGACTTGCCGCTAGTGTCCGCTCTGACTACGGCATCAAGCGGTACATTGACGAGACCAAGCGCCTTTACTCGGTCCTAGAAGACCGTCTGAAGGAAAGCCCTTACCTTGCAGGCTCCAAGTACACAATCGCCGACATCGCCAGTTACACGTGGGTCATCCGCAGTCCTGAATTACTAGAGATCGATCTATCTGAGTTCCCGGCTCTCAAGAAGTGGGTTGATGAGATCGGCAAGCGGGCTGCGGTGCAGAAGGGCGCGGACGTGCCTCACCTTGACCGTACAGACGAGCAAAGGAAGGAGTTCATCCGAAACGCTCGCGCTAGGATTGATGGAATGACCAACTCCGATAAGAATTAAGTAGTTGGGATATATTTTTTATATTAGCCTGTCATGAAATATAGTTTTTTACCAGGTGGTATCCTGATTAATACGATAAATAAAAAACAATCAGTAGATTAAGGTACAAATTTAATAGAGTCCCAAAGAAAACTATAGATTATTATCACTAACAAAGTCAGAAGAAGCAACAAGTACTGTCTATCCAGGGACACTCTCATTTCGTCTCTCAGGCAGCACTCGAATTGGGAGATTTGTTCCAAACCCTCTGCAGTTTCCTCGTCTGACTTTTTCGATTGAACAATAGGCCCTGGCCACTGACCAGAGGGCGTTAACACTTGGGCGATGGATACCATGGGATCAAAATATGACGCGGGAGGCATTAAACACTAGGGAGCCCCCTTAATGCCGAGAGAAGATATGCTTGCCCTAGAGAGCGGTCCTTGCGGCCTGGCAGATAATCTGCCAGGGCAGCCGACGACAGCCGAACAGCACCGAGCCCTACCGGCCCTAAGGTCTTGGTTTCACAGTCCTATCCTATGAATGATCGGAGGGAAACCGTTGGCCCTTCCTGGCTTGGGGATGTGGAGACTCTCTCGGCTGCATCTGGAGAGTCAAGGTATAGCATATTTTCGGCATCGGAGACTAGGACGAATCCCTCTCGCCGATCTCCCCGCGTGAAGGAGGACACATGGATACGGTACTATACAGGATGCACTGCGAGTCGACCTCCACTCCACCCATTGTCGCGTCAAAACCGAGGCATGTCAGTTCTTTTTTTTAAGAAACGTTGCGCCCCGGTTCTGATGTTCATCCCCACCGCTTCTCTCCATCCCATTTCAACATGAACGGCCACACAACTGCACTGTCAGAGTCGTGCTTCGACGTGATTATCGTTGGTGCAGGCATCTCTGGCATCAACGCTGCCTACCGCATCCAAGAGCAGCTGCCTAACTTCAGCTATGCAGTCCTCGAAGCTCGCGAGGACCTGGGTGGTACTTGGGACTTGTTCCGCTACCCCGGCATCCGCTCGGACTCGGATCTGTTTACCTTTGGCTTCGCCTTCAATCCTTGGAACCACTGCAACCCCATCGCAGAGGGCTCCGCGATCAAGCAATACATGCACGACACCGCCCGGAAGTATGGTATCGACGAGCACATCCTGTTTCGTCACCGTCTGTCGTCTGCCGGCTGGTCTACAACCGACAATACCTGGTCACTGACCGTCGATGCGGACGGTGTGCCCAAGACCATGACCGCGCGCTTCGTGATATTCGGCACCGGCTACTACGACTACAAGCAGCCCCTGCAGGCCAAGATCCCCGATCTGGACAACTTCCAGGGGCAAGTGGTCCACCCGCAGTTCTGGCCCGAGGACCTCGACTACAAGAACAAAAAGGTCGTAATCATCGGCAGTGGCGCCACCGCGATCACCCTCCTGCCCAATCTGGCCAACGAGGCGGCGCGTGTGACAATGCTGCAGCGTAGTCCGACGTATATAAGGTCGATTCCCAACCGAAGCAGCAACGGCAGGCTATCCTACCTGCTGCCATCGGGCATCTACCACAGACTACAACGCGAGATCTGGATCTTAAGAACGCGCCTCTTCTTCCTCTTCTGCCAACACTTCCCCTCTTTGGCAACATGGATGCTGAAGCGGGACGTGAAAAAGGAACTCCCCGGCCACATCGCCTACGACCCACATTTCAAGCCCTATTACAACCCCTGGGACCAGCGAATGTGCGTCTGCCCAGATGGCGACTTCTTCACCAGCCTGCGCCTTGGAAAGGCTGACGTCCGCACCGACACCATCAAAACCGTGACCGCGAAGGGCATCACCCTCAACGCGGGTGAGACGCTCGACGCGGACATCATCGTCACCGCGACAGGACTCAAGCTGCAGATCGCCGGAGGCGCCGCGTTAAGCGTGGATGGGCAGAAGATCGACATCAGCTCGAAGTACCTGTGGAACGGAGTCATGCTGCAGGATCTTCCCAACGCCGCCTTCGTGATCGGATACACCAACGCTTCGTGGACCCTGGGTGCCGACGCCACCGCACAATGCATCACCCGCATCCTCAAGACACTCGAGTCGCGCAGGCTCGTCGCTGCCATCCCGCGCGTGGACCCCCAGCTGAACCTCCAGGAGCTCCCGCTGCTGAAGCTCACCTCGACATACCTCAACGCCGGTCCCCGTGTTCTCCCTCGCGCGGCGGATCGGGGTCCTTGGCAGCCGCGGGATCACTATGGCAAGGATATTCGCTTCGCGAAGAAGGGGGACATTGACGATGGGCTGGAGTTTGTGCAGGGCCCCAGCCTGCATTTGCGAAAGAACGTGGCTTGAGCTTGTGCATTTGGTTTGATGTGATGACACTTTACTTCTGACTATCGACTTGGCGCTTTCATATGCGAGAACATCAGCACTGTATCCGAGGGTCCGGTCCATCTGAGAGTTGTCCTCAACGCACTCAAGATCACCAAGATTCTAACCAACGATGGTCAAAGGATTCAGACCCAGTACCTAGTCTATAGTATATAGTTAGGCTGACCGCGGTTGCTTATCAACTTAAGCCAAAAGTTTCTGTAAGTTTCTTCACCCCAAGTTCTTGTTATCTTTATTATGTCTCGGTTCTCTGATGCCCTAGCCTCCTCCCCCGGTGGTGGACCTTCAGATACCCTTCAATACCACATCCCTGACGATATGTTCTCAGCACGCTAGACCGCTACACCAAACCATGCATGGCTGGGAGTGTATCATCCGTTCAAAACATCGTGACCTGATAATTATTTCCGAGATCAACTTGAATAATGGGATAAACTGTGATACGAAAGACGGCTTCCCTGCGATAATTAGCATGCCCAATACATGATCTGACAGATGCTGCTGTTGGGCGGTTGTGGCGTGTATTAGACTTATCCTGGCTTCCTCCGACCTCTCCTCTTCACTGCTCCAAGCCTAACATATAAAATGAAAAATCCTCTTCTCAAAGACTGAACTGATCATAATTATACTCTAATTGTAGTAGCAGAATAAAAACAACTATGGTACACCGGGAAACGTAAATCGAGAAAGGTCCGAGAACTCTTCAAAGATCCGGCTTAGGTCATCGTGCGCGGCCGTGGGAGTTTCCACCGCTTGGAATATATGCCCAGCATAAAGCTCCCACAGCGAAAGCCTTGGTGACAGCGAATCTGGAAATGGGAACAAGTCGCGGAAGCTTAAAATATCGTACCCTTGGCCGAAAAAGACCGTTTCGCGCGATTCCAAGGCTGTTGCTGTATTTTGGACCTGGCCGCTGTTACGTGAGGTTCGGAGTCTGTTGATTGCGTTTAGTACCACTGTTGCCCCCGGAATTCTTGCTTGAAGCTGGTCCAAGCATGAGACAAGAATGTCAAGCTCTTCTGAGCAGTGGCTATCTGATTCTAGTGAGCACTCGGCGGCGTTGTACAAAAGCTGCGGTATTGCCGCCACCATTAAAAGCCAATTGTGTGTACCAAGAAGATAACTAAGGTCGTCCCTGCAGTCAATCTCATTGTATAGGCGGGCCATGCATGAAGAGGCGACCAGCGATACAATGTTCGGCGCAGATGTTATGTCGTGGTCGTTGAACAGGTGAAAGTATGATATAATGGTTGCAAAGTACACAAGGTGTAGTTCAAAAACATCTCGTCGGTATGTTCGATAGCCATTGGCGTCAAAAATGCGAATAGTAGTTGGTAGATTGCGGATCCAATCTTTCAAGGAACAGAGGATATCCATATACTGTTATAGCAGCAGAAGTAAGTATGAAAGTCTGTTTAAAGTAATGAACATACTCAAGGCGCACATACCTGTGTTTGTACATCTTGAGGAGACCGCGATTGGAGGTCTAATATACGAGCCAGAATATTAACTATCTTGGCTAGCTCGATGAAAAGCAAGGATTGAATATCAGAAGCTTCGAAATCTTCTTCTGTGAGGGGTCGAACGCCAAACTCATTTTGTTTGATGCATGTAGGCCATCCAAATGCAGCTGACACAAGTGTATCTTGAATCTTGATGTCATTAGTAAGAGTAAAGTTGGATTGAGGGATACACACGAAAAGGGACCATGCAATCCTGCGTGCAATTCCTGGGTTGATAAAGGCAACACATATCTCCTCGCGGTGCAGACCCATTTGCTGTAGCAGTCTTATCGCTATACCTAACCACTGCCACGGGGAATCAATGTTCAACAACACAGGGCCAGCAATGTTGCGGGTTGAGAAAAGACACATAACCTTGAGAATTGTAATAGGGTCCTGCTCATGGCTGGTGTGAATAAGGGTCTTAGCATTGAAGTAATATTTCTCATTCTCCGCCAGCAGATCCGGTCCCTTGGGATGCCGTAGAATGGTTCCTACCATGCAAATCGCTTGTTGAAGAGCTACCGAGGGCCTGCTAGAGGATAAATCGGCACGGTCAACAACAGGCAATCGATGGAAAACATGTTGGAAGTAGGCGTCGACGTAGGCATTTAATAAAATTGCCGGTGGTGGTGATTTCGGGTCTATTATTGTCAAGATCTCCTGGTTCCTGCTCTTTGAGGTGGCTATTATGCGGAGATAGTTTGGGGGAATACTAGGAGCATCATGCAGCATGTAGGTCATTCCACCAAGGTACTGCCTATATAACGCTTCAGGTACTGGAACACCAGGCTCGTGGTCTTGTTGCTCGCGAATGGTGGACACTTTTGGAGTCGCTGGCTTTTCGGACTCTTGACATGCTGCTCTGTTAGGCCTTGGAGATCTCGCCGCTCGCCTTGCATATCTCTCTTTAACAGTTGTTCTTCGGTTAGGACGAGGTCTTGGAAATGGTCAGCAATCCTGTAGCTATCTTGCTGTCTCGTTATCCTTACTGGCAGGCCAGTCCATGTTTATAACAGTTGGAACAATTGCCCTCTAATTGAGTCTGCAGGTCACACTTGACCTTGCGCGCGTGGCAATGGCAGCATACAATCCTTGCCCGATCACGAACACCTTGAAGAGATTGACCGGCAGTCGCCATTATGATCCGAGCTATGGTTTTATGCAAATGGAAAAGGGGCATTTGGAATCATTCATGGCTAAATATGAACGGGCATGCTGAAATGATGTAATACTGCACTTTAACAAAGGAGTATTCCAGCTATTTGGTCTCAACATGCGGGGTCCCTACCGAGGTTTGTCCCGCCAATCCCTGTTCAGTGAACAGTGTGCACAGCCCGCAGCTGCTGTGATACAGCAAAAGTTTCTGTTCCCCTCACACCCCTCTACTCTCAAGCACTGTCCTTGCTGTCGGCGGAGAGCTGCATCCCCGTTTGGGAGCTACTGTGGTGTCTATCTGAGTATGACTAAGCAGGAATCTGACCGACGCGAATACTAGATGGATTGAGGCTTATCCTCCTAATGGGTGACTATCTAGGGGTATTTATAGCTTCTGGATAGCTTCATGAATCTCCTGAAAGGGGCAAAATGTCGCAATCCTCAACAAAAATGACTGAAGCATTGCTCGACCCGCGTGGGGGTGAACAACATGATTACGGTAATAATCGAATAATGCTCCACCAGGACTCGTTGAATTAGAATAATCGCTCGTTGAAGCCGAGTTGCCCAGTTCCTCGACCTGTCGTCCCCCCCTCCTCCGCCCGACCCTCGTACCCTGTAACTGGGTTCGCGCTACAAGCTGACCTCCACGCACTAGCCTGCCTCAGGCAGAACGACAGGTAGATTGGGCCCGTGCCCTAAATCAACTCTCAAGGAGGGCTAGATTACGGAATATGTTACCGCTGGGACAGCCCTCGTTAGGCTTTGTGTATCCATAGAGGCAATACTGGGCGTTATGGACTTGATAGACACACCTGGTCAAACCAGCAACGGTTTCATTAGTGCGCTCGGATTAATTTTCGTCCTCTTAACTCTTGTTCCGGATGGCTCGGTACTGCTCGGCTGTCGTCGGCTGTCATGCTCGTCTCTTAGGTAGGCGTACGGAGAACGGAGTACTCCGTCCAGTGACACTTGCCATTCAGCAATAACGACGTATCAGGAATCCAGGACGCGCGGGGCTTTAACTGGCCGTGCTGGACGATCTTGGGATCCTCCCAGTCATTGGTAGACTCTGTAGCCATAGTAACTAAGCAAGGGATCGATAGTTGGTATAGATGATGCGAGTAGTATGTAACTTTTAGGTTAATTTCCTGTTTAGGGCATAATAAGACCACCTCCTGCTCTGAGTTTACATTTCTCTACCAAAACACCAAAAGCGGAAAATCGAATGTTAATCGACGACTGCCCCTGAAAAGGGTTTATATCCGGCTGCACGGTAGTATCAGCAGGAGGAAGCTATTATAAGATAGACTTGTTATCCAACCCGTTGGCGCAGGTTTGGAGCGGGTTAGCAGGTCGGGTTTAACGGCTCTTAAGTATAATATATAGAGTACACTTCAATTCTTCGCGAACCCGACCATTTATGTTGCACTTATTCTACCTGGTATTATTCCCATTCTACGTACGGAGAAAATCAAGCCGCAGGGGATATAAGACTCTGGTCGCCGGTTCTGGTCGCATGCTCAGCACTCGGGTCTATCGCCTATGTGCGAGTATGGTCTTTAAGTGTAGGTTGATTGAAATAACTGGTCCTTTGAGGGTCGTGCAAATGTTTTGGTACTTTATTCTCTTGCCGCCCGCCGGCCATGATAGCAAGTCATCAGCGGTGCCGAGTTTATAGTTTTTGTTGCTATAGTTGTTTAGAGCTTAGGAAAGAATATGACAGTGAATGATCTGAAGGTTTTGTGACCGTTTATAAAAGCTAATAACCCTCACCAGCCGATAAATATTTGCTTGCTTCTTTTCCATATTCTAGGCCTAACCTCTAAGTCTTAAGAGAGCGCAGGGCGACCCTAGTGCAAGGCAACCTTAGCCTATAATACATGAATATAATCTATACTAAGACTTATTAAGCACAGATATGTTATTGTTGATATATTCATTATTAAAATATGCTATTCTATCTAGCATACAGGTGGGCGGATTACCAGTGAAATATGTTACTAAAGTAAATATATTATATAATATGTATACAAAGACTAGGGGTGACTAGGGGTGCCTCGCGGGTGTACAGTTATTGCGAGAGGATAGAATATATCGAGCAAGGTGTATGTGAGAAGTAGATCAATGCTGAAGTAGAACAAATATCTTCGACTGGTCCCTGAGTCTTGGTGTCTGGATGGCTCTCTGGTCGATCATGCTCTTGATGATTCACTCCTCGTGGGTAATAAATAAATGGCTGGACACGAACCAATAAGCCAGAACACCAATCACCTATATGCCTAGGACTACCACCGTACAGTTCATTTCCATAGAAATCTATCTAGTCTCGGTAAACAGTACTCTAAAATAATTCTGGTATAATCAATAGATTATTAGCCTACTCAGTCAAGAAGAGTCTATAATTTGGTATATTCAAGAAGTAGATAGTTAAATTGAATGCCATGCTCTCTTTTAGCTGGGTAGGGAGCGTATCTAGATGGGGTCGGATGCCCTAGCCATGCGAAAGCCCGACGCCAGATGGATTGATTCTACTTGTGTTGGAGCGGCAAGTTTTTTAAAGCAAGTAAACTAGGATGGATCAGCTGCGTGAATCTGTCAACCGGAGTCATTAGTCAAGACTAGCCCTCTCGCAGGAGGGTTGCCCCTTTTGGTGCAGTGGCAATATCTGCATTATCCCATCCACACTGGCGAAGCAGCCAGTCATTGCATTCAGTAGGAAGAGGCTCATTTAAAGCACCCATACCGTATGGTATAACAAAAAGATGACTACATAACACACGATTGTCCACGAGAGATCAGCAACAAAGGGGGTCATACACGGAGAGCACCTCTGTGCTAACTAGCGACATTGACGATCCTAGTAAAAGTGTTGACATTATGTTATACGCCGCTGTTTCTCAGCCAGGAGAACCAGTGATTAATTCTATTTAAACAGACCTATATTCCACTAACCATGTATCATATCTCTATAATCCCTTTAGAGTCGCTATATTAGTATTGCGGGCTCACAACATGCCCGGCAGCTATCTCAAAATGCAGGGCACTTAAGAACCAAAGGAATCTCGCAATGCTTTTGAGACTCACCCAAGGACCGAGGTTAGAGAGGCTTGAGGTTAGCCTTCCTAACTGTTACCATCCTCTGTGCTTACAAGCTTAGGCCCCCAGGATACCACAACCTGCTGACTTCAATCAAAGGCAGGTAGGTCTTGAGAAAGTTAACACACGATCCGAAAGAGCCAGCTTCACGGGTGAAGATCTCTGCTGTTTACTGCAAACCAAGAGGAACATCAGTTAGAGGAACTTCCACGAGGTTCTCACTTTGCACAAGCCTGTAACCCGTCCAATTTAAAAAAGCGCTGGCCAAGGACTCGTCCTTGGGCGTCAGAAAACCCACTCCTGCAAGGGTGAAGGCAATACTGATAACAGCAACACGAAGTGCGGGTACGTGAAGACAAATAGTTACCATGTGTAGAAGCGATATACACTGGGGAGGCTCGAGCATACGTTGTATGATGGGGCTATACGAGCGACTAAACTTGGCCCAGATCTCGCTTCGCTATTCTCGGCTGCATTCGACGACTTTGCCGATCTTCAATAATGAGGCTTTCGATTTCTTCATGATTGAGAGCTAGCATGTGGATATGCTTCTTTCCACGATGCATCGAGCTCGCCTCCGTTTGGTCTACCTGGGTGCGAGGATCATCTCGATCAGCATCGTATTCTCCTTAACGCCGATGATCGAGCCCCATACAAAGCTGGGAATACGAGAGGACTTCAAAACATGAGGGCTTTTGTTCTATCTTTATCTTCATACTGGAATTCAATGGCTTCAGAAAGGATATAAATACCCCCTCGATGCCCGTCCCTCTGACCCTCATCAACACTCCAACAACAACAATCAAACAATCCATCCATTCAAATATTTAAGAAGTACTTTTCTTCAACCACAAACCATCAAAATGCAGTTCTCCACCATCGTCTTCAGCGCCGTTGCTCTCTTCGGCTCCATGACCCTTGCCGCTCCCACCGAGAACCTCGTGGCCCGCGCCTCTTGCCAGATCGGTGACATCTGGGGCGCTGGTGATGCCGCTTGCAGCGCATCTGTATGTGTTTTCCAGAACAAGAGTCCCGATCAACCTGCTAATAGAGATACAGTGCCTTAAGGACGGAACCTACCACGGCGGCTACTGCAACGACGAGAGGTAGGATTCATTCTTGACATCTCTTTATTGAATTTACTGACTGGGCGTTTTAGCGTCTGTGTTTGCACCTACTAGATTGATGCGCTCAGTGCGGAAACCCTGAATGGGGATCTAGATTGACGGGGATAGAAGCTTTGTGTTGGAGGTTGATTTATTGATTCATACACGGATCTGAGAGGTTTTAGGTCGAGTGTTAGATATGTTGTGGAGGGTTTCGGAAGTGATTCTTTTATATTCTTCTTGTATTTCTTTAGAAATAAATTGACACTCGCTTGACTTTGAACTTTGTCGTTGCTCTCCCACATAGACGGTGCCTTCCAGCAAGCTTTGTAGGCCTGCTTGCTTTGACAGGGATGTTAACACAGCCACTGCAGACATTTTCACCCTTACATGGCATTAGATAATGTTCGTGGTCCAATTGCCAAAGCCGGGCAGGCGTTAGAAGAGGTTCCAGTGTGTCAGGTGTTTGTTGGTGGAAGCCACAGTAGATCGATCGTTTATGATATAAGCTCATCTATAGCCTTAGTCGATATAGAGAAGGCTGATGCTGATATTGGCATGCGAATTGCTTGATAGAGGTAGCTAATATATACCGCAACCATGGCCTGCCTTTAACTATTCGTTATCCAAAACTAAACTACCCAGTTATTAAATATACACATAATTTTACTACCACTACCATGTCCGACAGAGCAGTCGGTTTTGATTATAATATAGCCCAGTATTTGTCCTACGCTTTGCCCTGCTAAGCCTTTAATCACTACTGCCCTTAGCTACTATGTTGATTGTTCTACAGAGGTTAAGGCAGGGAGGATAAAACTTGGTATAGTAGTAATAAGTACTTTTATATAGCTCTGTTTATCATACCTGTCAAAGCACTAACATCACCGATAAGATCCTTATTATACTTATCAATTCCCCTAGGATAACTATTTTGACAATGATACATTATATCAGTATTCCTATACTCGTATGTAGTGCCGCTCTAACTTAGTGCTTCCTTCTAGTCTGCCTATTCTTCCTGGTATGGCGGCACTAGTGCAGTATATCCATTGGCTGTCACTGGTTGATAGTTTAAGCTTTTTAAGTCTTAATTCGTGCTTCGAGGAACTATGGGTAACATGAATGTTAGGAATTAGGAAAGTATAAATGGAGTACAGTTGTTAAAGAGTATTAGATAAAAGTAAGAAAGCCCTTGCTACTCATGTAACCCTCAAGCGATTATAGTAGTAGCCTAAGCTACTTGAGATCTCGTATCTGTTACCCATAAGAGCAGTAGTCCACTAAGAGCTTGTTTTATTTCTAACTAAATTTATAATCGTTGCTTAAGTGCGGCTGAGCAAATGGGAATCCCTGTTTTCCACCCCCTGTCGTTGTATTTGCCAATAACAGTTAGCCAATAATTTATGTCGGATCTTGGATACGCAATTGGAGAGGACTATGCATGCTTTCGTATAGCCATAAGCATTAGGGCATTGGCCAAACCTTATCAGACTGTCAGACAGTCGAGGATGATGCAAGAGCACCTCATAATCCCGCCATTTGGTAACGATAAATATCTCCAACAAGCCTTTTATTTTGCTCCAACTCTTCCCCTCGCATGCCGTTGCCTGTTTTTCATAAAGTCACAATCAATGGGCGCTCCAGAAGAGCCCAAGGTCTCCGATTCATCGGCCTCTTCGATACCACAGGAGGCCGAGACCATTGTTAATGAAAAATATGCCGACGTTACGCTGCGCATCTTGGAGGACCACGGCGACGAATTTGGTCCGCTGACGCCTGAAAAGGAGAAGAAGCTGAGGCGAAAGCTATACTGGCATGTGATGGGCTTGCTGTCCGCTATCAATCTGCTACTCTTTGTATGCTGTGTCCAAGACGTGATGTCGATGATCTTCGCTGACTTGTTCCAGATTGACAAGTCAACTCTGGGTTACTCTGCCCTGCTGGGCTTGTTCGAAGAGACTGGCATTGACAAGGCTCAGTACAACAACCTCGGGACTTTCTTCTATGTCGGTACGCAGAAGCTGGAGCCTTTCCTTCATAGGTCTCTTCTAACACCCTCTAGGATATATCGTCGCGCAGTGGCCCGGACACTATGCCATGCAACGGCTTCCATTCGGCAAATTTGTCGCTGGGCTCGTCTTCATGTGGGGTGTCACCCTCCTCCTTCACTGCGTCGCCACAAGATACGCCGGTCTGGTAGTCCTGCGACTGGCCCTCGGGGCAGCTGAATCGGTCGTTGTACCCGCGATGGAGATGACTATTGGCATGTTCTTCAACCGCCACGAACAGTCCTTTCTGCAGCCAGTTCTTTGGATTACCTCGGCGCTGGCCCCTGTCTGTGCCGCCTTCATCTCGTACGGTCTACTCTGGAGCCACAGCAATATCTTGCCCTGGAAGCTCTTCATGATCATCACGGGCGGTGTCTCGACTCTTCTCTCTATCCTTGTTTGGTTCCGATACCCAAGTAACCCCGGCGAGGCCAAGTTCCTGACACTGGAGGAGAAGGTGCACGCAATCAGACGAGTGCACGAATCAAGCCAAAGCTCGATTGAGCAGAAGCAATTCAAACGCCCGCACTTCATCGAAACCCTTCGCGATCCCGTTTCGTGGCTGTTCGCCCTGCAGTCCTTCACGCTGATGATGTCTAACAACCTCACCTACGGCCAGCAGAATCTCATCACCCAGGCTCTGGGCGTGGACGATCTCGGCTCAACACTAGTAGCGGCAGCAGGAGGCGGTTTTGGTGTCGCGGTTTGCATCGCAGGAGTCTTCGCCCTGCGGTGGTGGCCATCGAACCTCGCCCTGCATGGGTTGGCCTGGTGTATCCCCGCCATTGCAGGCGGTATTGGCATGGTGGCAGTCAATTGGGATGCAAAGCTAGCAATGCTGGCATGTCTGTTACTCGCGGGCCATACATACGGAAATACGTACATTATCGCGCTTGGGTGGACGACCTCGTCTGCCTCGGGCTATACCAAGAAGCTCACCCGCAATGTCATGTTCATGGTTGGATACTCCATCGCTAATCTGTGCTCGCCACAGATATGGGTTCCCAAGGATGCGCCGCGCTATTATGGGGCCTGGATTGCCCAGATTGTGGTCAGCTGGACGGGGACACCGGTTATACTGTTCGTTATTCGGTATATCTTGAAGCGTCGGAATGCGGAGCGTAAAGCGTGGGCTGCAAGTTTGACGGAGGAGGAGAGACTCGCTCATGAGTTTGGCGAGGTCGAACAGTATGATTCGGACGGCACGGTGGTACGCAGGAAGGTCGATATTACCATGCTGGATTTGACTGACTTGGAAAATCGATTCTTCATCTATCCGATTTAAGTGATGAAACAGAAATGGCGGAGTCAGTGCCACAGTCCAAAGTCTGAAACTGAGCCTCGGATTTCACACAAGATAGATTCAGCCCGAATTACTCGGGCCATGATATTGGGAAACTGACTAGAGAAACATAGACATTCATGCCTAAGCTGTAGATATTTGTATTAATAAACATCTGTCACACTCGACCATTGTCCAAATCATTATACCATAAACTCGCTCGAGATAATGACCATCCTAGATCAAACGTTACATAGCCATGATCAAATAATGGGTATTTTTTAAGAAACTGTTCAATTGGAGGATCAGGGTATAGAGGCTGCACCCGATCAAAAAACCTGGACCCAGTCAGCCAGACACACACACAACAGCAAACAAATTAAACAATTTTGCACATTGCGGCAAGGTGGCCGAGTGGTTAAGGCGCTGGTTTTAGGATTATTCCACCAGTGGGAAACCGCGCGAGTTCGAATCTCGTCCTTGTCATGCTTTTTTTTGTTTTTTGATCATGCTTCGCGTATTCTTTTATATGATTCATGGAGTCTCCTTCGCCACATATTATTCGCCCTGCTATGTTTCACTGATGAGGGGCCATGCATTGCTCAGTAGTGGGCAATTCAACTCCTTCTGGTCGGGTTCTTGTTATATATATTTTCACAGTAAACAGCTGAATTACAGCAAGAAGACATGGATTCTAACGCCAGGAGTAAAGTGAACAGTAAAGGAGAGACAGAGCTTGGTAGATCTAATATAAATGGTTCCTATCAATAGAACCTCCCATCTCTTTCCCGTCCCGTGATTGTTGCCCAGAGCCCTACTATTTCGAGATCGTATGTCGCCAAGTCAAGCGCAACGATCAATGCAAAATAGCGATACTAGATAGCTTAGTAAGCGCTTATTACCAAGGATCTGACTGCTGGAATGAAAACAAAATGTGGAGATGCTGTTTTCCGTAAATCCAAATATATAGTTGGAAGATGGACCTTTTCCAGGCGGTCTTTGGTGGTGAGGCTCAGCTGCATTGCGTCTCGCCAAGGCGAGCAAACCGTAGAACCCTGTTAGCCACTAGCAAAGGGATGCCACTGTTGTATGAGCTACGGTGATGTCTATTAATGGATAACCCAGCAGGAATCTGACCGAAGTGAATAAGGTTACCAGCTGAATTGCGGCTTGCTATCCTAATGAACGACTATATAGGGGCTTGTATAGCTCTGGATAGCTTCATGGAAGTCCTAAAGCGGTAATGATTCTTCAATCCTTGGCGATATAATTCAAACAATAATTGAAGCAATAATTGGTGGGGTCAATAATTGACCCGCGATGTTGATTAGTAGGTAATAACTCATTACATATCCAGAGCAAGAAACTGCACATGGAGGCAGTATCCGATACAGCGAATCAATTACAAACTCTCAATGGAAACGACGCCTTGCTCTCCCAGAAGGTCCTCCCACAGATCTACGATATCTGTGGGAACATTACATCCCACCGCGCTTCACGCATGTTTCATAACACCGGGTCCTATTCCGCTCTGCGGCCCTGGGACCGTGGCCATCAGACCACGCTCGCTCGCCGGGTTTCAACCACTCGCAATGAGACTGCGGTTGAACACAGAAACAATCCATATTGATAAGGACAGACTGTAGTGGAGAAATTCCGAAAGCCGCAGTGGCTGCTGATCCCGTAAAAAGATCGAATATATGTGGATCTGAGGTTGTCGTCCTTGCATGGAAGGGCTCGTAGCCGCTAAGCGCGCCTCTAGATCCATGGGCAGAGAGTCTGATTTGCGTAAGATTGCCAGTGTAATCCCATCGATCGTCGTAGGTAATCGGCGCTCCTTCGGTACTCACTTCAAGATATGGGAATGGCTTGTCTTCGTTGAACAGCACAGGTCAAATCAGCCAATTCCCAGTGAAATTGAGACTTTTAGACGTGTTCTCAGCCAGCTTTCCAATCGCAATGTTCAATAAATGTCCACCCAGGTATTTGGGACCATTGAGGCGGTTTTTGAAGGTGTGGTTGTGTGGAATGCCTTGCGTGATGCACATGTTTAATGTCCGAGATTACTCAATGGTCAATATTGGCCAGTGCAGTACATTCACAAGGCTTCTGACTGTCATCGACATCCACACCAGTGCATGAATAGGACCCTTACATTTTCCGTGTTTATCTTGCGACTCGGCCAAACAGTGGTGGAGCAAGCTGACGCGTGAGGCGTGCGAGGAATGTAGCCAGCCCTTCAGCCACCCTTGTATAATTCCATTCCGTTTTTTTTCTTTTTTTCTCATGTAGACTCTGTATACTCTCTTAAACTTAAAATGGCGACGACCACAACAGAGGTCCATTCTCTCAAGAACGATCCCCAGCTGGGCACGCAGAATGAACCCCCGGCTACAACCATACAAACCCAGCCGGTTGAGGCTCTTGACACGGACTTTCTAGCAGAGCCAACCTACCCAGCAGGCACTAAATTCTGGTTCACGATCATTGCATTAGCTGTGGTGATCACGCTCGGGGGTTTAGACACCAACATTGTCGCCACGGCCGTGCCCAGCATCACGAACGACTTCCACACTGTCGCCGATGTGGGCTGGTACGCATCGGCATTTCGGCTCTGCTCTTGTGCGTTTCAGTTCGTGTTCGCGAAGATGTATAAGCTTTTCTCGATAAAGATTGTATTCCTGCTGAGCAATGTTATTTTTCTGGTTGGGTCGCTGCTCTGTGCTACCGCTGCCTCGTCGTTGATGCTCATTGTAGGCAGGGCAGTGACCGGTCTCGGCTTCTCGGGGGAGTTGGCTGGCTGTTTTGCGGTTCTGCTGCATATCTTGCCACTTGAGAGGCGCCCGGTGTTTATTGGCTTGATGGCGTCTGTGGACTTGGTTGCAGCTATGGCAGCGCCGGTCGTGGGTGGTGCCTTGACGCAGTCTTTGGGGTGGAGGTGGTGTTTCTGGTATGCTTTCAAGATACAAAGATACAAATAACCAGTTTGGAGTTGATATTGACTTCTATAGGATCAACCTCCCCATCGGTGCTCTGTCTCTAACCGCCATCTTCTTCCTCTTCTCAGACCCAAGAATCCGCCGGGACGACGGCCTCACGGTGGGCCAGAAGATCAGAGAACTGGACCTGATCAGCAACTGCCTGTTCATACCGTCGCTAACAGCGCTCTTCATTGCCCTGTCCTGGGCGGGCACAAAGTACCCCTGGGCAGATGCGAAGGTGATTGCACTATTCGTCGTGTTTGGCATTCTATTCGCCGCATTTGTCTTCAATCAACATCGACGCGGAGACTCAGCAGTGCTTCCTTTCCGTATCGTCAAAAACCGCAATGTTATCGCCGGCTTCATCTACACGGCCTGCACAAACTCCATGACCATGGTCCTCGACTGGTATTTGCCAACGTACTATCAGCTCGTTCTATCTAAGGTATTTAAACTCTCCCTAATTCATCCCTGTAAGAACACTGAGAATTCTCCAGACTGCAGGAGAAAGCGGCTACCTGATGATTCCCCTCCTCGTCGGGGTTATGCTAGGGCTCATGCTCCAAGGCATCGGCACCACTGCGCTGGGCTACTACTCCCCCTTTATGATCCTCGGCTCGATATGCATGCCCATCGCCGCGGGCCTGATGACCACCTATAGCCTCCACGTCTCCCTAGCCCAGATTATCCTCTACTCCTTGTTCGCGGGCTTCAGTGGCGGCATTGGCCTCCAGGGTCCGCAGGCTGCTGTGCAGACGACAGTGAATGCGGCAGATGTGAACCTTGCCATTGGGGTTATTTTGTTCTCGCAGAGCATGGGTCCGGCTGTTTTTCTTGCTGTTGCGCAGGTGATATTTACCAACCTGCTGGCGGGGAGTTTGAAGAGTATTATGCCGGGATTGACGCCGAAGCAGATTGAAGAGCTGGGCCTTGGGGATATTAAGGATTTGGCTCCACCGCATAGGCTGGATGAGGCGTTGGGTGCTATGGATAGCAGCCTGACCAGGACTTGGTATCTTTCTGTTGCGTTGGGGTGTACGACGATTGTGGGCAGTCTCTTGGTTGAATGGCGCTCGGTGAAGAAGAAGACGTCGTGATGTTCAAGCATATTGAAGATACTTTTTTATATCTATAATTGATTGTCCGATAGGCATCCCTTTAACAATGCACGGCGAGTTATGCCATCGCGCCATTCACCCGCAGAACCTGCCCCGACACCCAGCTACTGTCCTTCCCACAAAGAAAGTAAACCGCATTCGCAATCTCATCTGGCTCGCCAATACGACCAAACGGGCTATTCCCAGCAACGGCCTTCAGCACCTGATCCGACTTGCCCTCGAGGAAGAGCCCGGTGGTGGTTGGGCCAGGGGCGATGCAGTTAACCAGGATCCCGTTCCGGGCGAGATCCTTGGCCATAATTCGTGACATTTGCTCGACGGCGCCTTTGGCTGAGCCGTAGAGGAGATAAGGAGGGGCTATGTTGGACAGGCCGATGACGCTTGTTGAGACGAAGACGATGCGCCCGCCTGACGGGATGTGCTTTGCTGCTTTCTGCGGGGGTCAGCTACTACGGACGACCATTCAATTGGGAGAGAGTAAGTAAGTACCTGTGCAAGGAAGTATGGTCCCTTGACTGTGATGTTGTAGACGCGGTCAAAGTCCTCCTCGGTGGTATGTTCCAGGTCGCGCATGGGCATGATGCCGGCATTGGGGATGAGGACATCGATCTTGCCGAATTTGGCGACGGCGGCGTCAACGAGGCGGTCGAGGTCTGGAAGCTTGGAAGCGTCGGCTTGAACAGCGAGAGCTCGATCTTGGCCGATTTCCTGGACGAGTTCGTTGGCGGAGGGGGCGTCGGTGTTGTAGTTGAGCACGACGCTGGCGCCTTCGCTGGCGAGACGCTGGGCGGTGGCTTTGCCGATGCCTTTGGAGGCGCCGGTGATGAGGACGACTTTTCCAGAGAGAGACATTGTGATCGAAGATGGACTGGCTTGTGAGAGTGGGCGTGCTTGGGGGCTCTTATAGAGACTCGGGCTTAAGTCGGACACCGGCCGGAGTTTGCGGCCATGACTTTCCATTTACTGTCTATCTGAGGCTCAGCTTACGGAGACTAATCAGGTTTGGAACAAACGGATCGACCGTTAGTGAAGGAAAGAAACTCTGAGTCTGGAGTCTTGACATCATCCACGTTAGGGCCGTATGCCATCTCCAGCCGCACTGTCTATAGACTTCGTCTCATTCCACCACTAGATAAACACTTATATTTACAATGGTCATAGATCAATACTCATTACAAACAATGATCCGGATTCCCCTCTGGATTCCCCCACCAAGTCGGAAACGGCCTTTCGGTGCCACTAGCCCCCAGCACCGCAAACGACAGCACAAAGATAATAAGCTGCGACCCCCCATCCAGCGCCGCCCCAATAAGGTAGTTATACTCGTTATATATCCTGGGCATGCGCTGCCGCAGCCAGAACTGCGAGAACACACCCACCGCAATCGCAGACCATACCCAGGCCGTGTTGCCAAAGTACCGGTCCCCGGCGAACGAGGCCACGATTGCCGTGTTGAGGGGCCAGTTCTTGGTCCGTGGGAAGAACTTGATCAGTGTCCAGTGTGCGACTGGGAGGACGAGTCCGATTAGCAGGCCCAGGGGCACGATGAGGTATCGGCCCTCGGTGCCGTAGACTTGCTTTGCGAGGGACCAGGTGATGGCTTGGCTGTTGAGGGATTGCACTGTTGAGCCGCTCCAGACGTTGTTCCCGATTGGATCGAGGAGGATCTCGCGCTGGTTTGTGACGATTGTGATCATGATGGCGTAGTTGAGCCCGGCGCCGAGCAGGGTGCCGTAGACCTGCGTGGCGAACATTATTCTGTGCGGGACCTTGGTGTATTGCCCTACTTTGAGCCAGTTGGCGAGGTTCACGGACAGGAGGATGACCTGGTGAGACCAGCTGGCGAAGTAGAGGCCTGCGAGGGGCCGGCCGGGGTGGAGGGCGCCGGCGACCATTTTGGAGAGTTGGTTGGTGGACACGCCGGTGCCGTAGAGGCCGTAGAGGACGCAGGAGAATGGGGCGATGAAGGCACCGAGGATCAGCGAGATGAGGTATCCCCATGCTGGGAGGGTGGTTTCTCCTTTTATGGTCACGATGAGGCCCGCGAAGAAGGCCAGCACGAAGGAGGCGATGTACCACCACATGGGGACTTCTTTGTACTTGAGCATGCCCTGGTAGTGAGGATCAGGCTGTGTTCTGCTTCGTGCCTGTTTCCATGCCAGAGCCATGTCTTTCCAGTAGAAGATGAGGACGTGTGTGATCAGGGCGCCGATGGCGAGGTTCTGCGTCAGATACCCCCAGACGGTGCTGGATGTTAGATTCGGCAGACCGACCTGGTCGAGCTTGTCGTAGTCGATTGTCCCCTCTGCGTTAATTACGGAGTCAGGCGAGAAGGTGTCTCCATCACTCTTGAACAGCGAGGTCGACATGAAGGGAAACGACTTTGCATCCCAAGCGTTGCCGTAGTATAACCCGGCCATCACCACGTAGAAGATCGCATACCCGATCCAGGAGTTTATCTGCTGCTTCAGGGGCAGTGAGATATACAGACTTTGGATATACTGCCAGTCCAGTGAAAAGTTCAGCAGCCCCAGCCCCTCGTTGGAAGAGGCGCCGCCAAAGATGGTCGTGAAGATCTTTCTTGTATTCTCCGGTGCACGCATCGACGCAAGACAGAAGACAGACAAACCCCCAAGCCAAGTTACCATGTACGCAGGGAACAGCTCCCAAACGGCCGCAAGTCCCAGGGCCCAACCGAATTTTGTCAGTCGGCGTTTGTTGGCGCGCGGGTCGAAGTGCAGATTCTGATACAGGACCACCTGCGGCAGGGTCGACCAGTAGACCATCTCAGCAGGATAGACGATCAACGGGCGCAGAAGGCCTGCAAGAACAAATCCGCAGAGAGCAATGGAGAAAGTACTCAGGACGGCAGTCGATGCTGAGATGTGCACGTTGTAGAACAGACGCTCGACAGCGTGCACCTCGACACCGGCAAGGCCATTGTTCCCTGAGGATGCAATGAGCGCGGCGACGACGTGCTCTTTGATTCCAAAGTGCTGACCAGAGTTCAGGAACCGGAGAGTATTTTGGACCCAGGGACGTGAGAATCGCTCCGGTCGGGGGGTAAAGATAGCCCACGCTTTACCAAAGACGAAGACGAGAACTGTGCATGTTAGCGGTTAGGGCTGTCAATGCAAAGCAAAGATCACATACGCTGCAGAAACACCGCCGACACCTGCACTTGGTACGGCTTGAACACGTAGAGAATAGTGATCACACTTGACAGAGCAGTGAAGACGGTGCCCAGCACGATGGAGCGAAAGGTCAGCGCAGGATCCCCGTCATCGCGGTCAGAGATGATGAACTTCGAGACATCGGCGCCTACAAAGTCAGACTTGTCTCGTGTGGAGAGAATGAAATTGTCTCGTGTAGAGAGAGAATAACTGACCAGTGTGGATTACAGGGTGGCCCTTGACATATTGAACGTCGTCGTCCTGCCCGGCATTGTCGCTGTTCCTGTCCACGGCGGTTTCAACCACCGCGCTGTCTTTGTTAAGAGGAGCCATGGATCTGTACCTGAATGACATTTAAAAGGGGGAGCGTGTTTATATCCGTCCTGCCGCTGCTCTACTGCTGGGTGACATTGCGATGGCGCAATCTGCACTTAAATGAGCGACCGGCTCCATAAACTCGCGGGAAAAGCCGGTGCCCTGTGAGATCTCTATTTATGAGTATCCAATGCCCTATCAATCCCCTTGGCAATGCTTGTCGTGATCACAGCGTCTGATGATCAAACCCATGCGGGGTCTCATTAACGCCATCAGCGTCGTAGATGGCGATCGCGACTGGATGAAAGAGGGGCCATTCCCTCTGCTCTTCGTCTAACTCTGCTGTCCATCTACTGACCCTATCGCATATTGCACTTGCTAAAATGGCCCCTGTTGCAGTTATCGCGCCCGTGCCTGTTGGCCCGCCTGGCCAGCCTGATATCCAATACCTGCCGGATCCCATCAAGTACGCCGCTCGCACAAAGCGACGCCAGCAGCAAGACCTCCCTCGGACGCTGCCAGAGGGGTTTCCGCAGAAGCTCGACTCTGATCTCGCCTGGGATGGAAAGGATCTGGCCCAGGTATACGACTGGAACTACCATCTTACCGGGGACGACCTGAAAGAAGTGGAGGAAGCTCTCCAGCACTTCAAGGGTATGCCACATCACCTGTTACAAGATCTTTCGCTAACGAACCAGCTCTGAATTTGCCTCTGGGGCTTGTCAACCAGGAAACGTTCCCCCTTCCAAAGCTACACGAGACTCTCCGCTCCATCTCAAAGGAAATCCATCGAGGCCGCGGGTTCAAGGTAATCCGCGGTGTCCCTGTCGACCAGCACACCCGCGAAGAGAACATCATCATCTACGCAGGGATCACCTCGCACATCGGGCCAGTCCGCGGGCGTCAAGACACCAACTGGCAAGGCCAGCCGGCCGATGTAGTCCTTGCCCACATCACCGACCTCAGTCGCAAGGTCGACACCAAGACCATCAAAGCGCCGGCGTATACAACCGAGAAGCAGGTTTTCCACACTGACGCAGGCGACATTATCACTTTATTCGCCCTCGAAGAGGCAGAGAGCGGCGGCCAGAGCTACCTCTCTAGCAGCTGGCATGTATACAACGAGTTGGCCCGCACCAGACCCGATCTCATCCACACCCTTGCCGAGCCTTGGGTTACCGACCAGGGAAAGGAGGCCGTCAGTCGGTCGCTGCTATATCACCAGCCGGAAGACCGTGACTCTCCAGAGCGCTTGATTATTCAGTACGCCCGCCGTAATTTCACGGGCTACTGGGGGAAACCTCGCGCCGAGAATCTTCCGCCTATCACCGAAGCCCAGGCAGAGGCTCTGGATGCGCTGCACTACCTCGCGGAGAAATCGGCAGTGTCGCTGGACTTCCACAAGGGCGATATCCAGGTCGTCAACAATCTTTCGATTTTCCATGCGCGCGCCGAGTTTACGGACTCTGATGAGAAGCGCCGTCATCTGGTTCGGCTGTGGCTCCGAGATCCGGAGCTGGCTTGGAAGACGCCCGAGGGGTTGAAGTCGCGGTGGGAATATGTGTATGACGGGGTGTCCGCTGAGAATTCGGTCTTTCCGCTGGATCCTTTTGTGCGAAGTCAGTGAGAGACCCTACCTAGAGTAACAAGTAACTCAGTATACACTTCGTAAATATGTCCAAATTAAGTAGTGCAGTTGAGGTTATGACTTCCCAATCCGGTAATTTCAACGAATATCCACTAGTTTTATCTCAGAGCAGCCCTTCAGCAGTTTAATATTACTTCAGAAGAATATATGTATTAGAAGTGGCGATTTGACTTTAACATTTGACTCTTTAATGGCTTGACAGTATTTGCCCTGGCCATACCAACTTCCGAGTTGGATATATATGCACCACGTACGATGTTATATACATCTAAACCTTTGTTTCTCAGGAGGTACTCACAGTTATCGTTGGTGTGTTTATCGAAATACCATTCGACCATAAAAACCACTAGCGGTATTAGGCCGTCTTTCTATTTGCATTATATGCCAACAGTGTTGAGAGGTAGCAATAGGCATGGATCTAAAAGCGGATTCCATAGTAAATCAAGGCATACTCATGCGACTACGAAGATATCAATGTCGTCCCAGATGTGTGACTACCAGCTGACCTACCTTAAACACACAAATTGGTCCAGTAGACCTCAAAGCCATAACCACCGAGCTAAACTGTCTCTTCGCGGCCATCGAGACCTGCTGTGCCGAGTGGGACGATCTTGGACTGTTGGCTGCTGGACGAATGCCCGGCCTCGTATCCACTGCAGTTGTCAGCCAACGTCGCGTCTCTGGCAGGGAACTTACAAAATGGCATCCATCTCGTCGAGAGTTCGCCCCTTTGTCTCTGGGAAGAAGAAGAATGACCACAAGGTGGCCAGCATCATCCACGAGGCGAAAAAGAATCAGGTGCCGTACCCGAAGCGGTTGAAGATGTAGGGCAGTGCCTTGGTGATGACGAACTGGATTAACCTGCTTGAATTAGAATGATATGGTTAAAAATGATTTAGACGTACCATTGCACCAGCGCAGCCCATGTTCCTGTCAGGTTTCGCAGTGCGCCTGGGAAGATCTCCGCCGACACAATCCACGGAATCCCATTGAGGCCAAAGGACCAGCTAAAAGAGTCAGTGACAGGCCTGGAAAGTTCAGAAGTGGCTTACAAAACCGAGTAGATCATGATCATTGCAGTTGCTGCTTTACCACCTGCCTCTGTGGACGGCGACAACTCGCCCCCGGCGTCGATGATATCGGCTGGATGACCGACCTTGACATACGCACCGACGAACCAGAGACAAAGCGAGCAGGCAAGAGACGAGATGATAGTCGGTCGTCGACGGCCCCAGATGTCAATGAGCACGCCGTAGAAAATGATCGACGCGACCGCTGCAGCAGATGGTTAATACTTGCACACCAGCAGATGGAGCCGCCCACCTTTCACCAGGCCGTAGATTCCAGTATACAGCGCGACATCAGTGATGCCCAGCGAGGCAAACAGTGTCGGAGAGTAATAGTTGATCGCTGCAGCGCCGGACATATTCTGCAGCACAAAGGCGCACCACACCAGCAGCACGCGATTCCACATCCCATGCCGCGAGAGCTCGTATAGAGCGCCCCGGAAGTACGCCCACGAGCCATGGCCGTACTTGGCTGCAATGCGCGCCTCGTCCTGGAGCCTGGAGCGGATCATCTCGATGTCTTCCTGTACGTCTGCCGGGGCTTGTCAGATTGTCGGGTTACCACTATCGACTGGAGTGCTCACACTGATGCGACCGGGGTAACTTCCTCAGCACCTCCAGCGCAGTCGCTGCATCGTCCTCACGGTTCTTACGCATCAGCCATAGAGGGCTCTCGTGGAGGACGAGTCCCCCGAGCAAGAGGACGCCGGCTGGGATGATCTGGACTGCCATCGGGACTCTCCAACTCGCCATCGAGGAGTTGTCCATGTTCTGGTTGATTCCGTAGTTAATCCAGAAGCCCACCAGGCTGCCGATTTGGTATGAAACTTCGAAGAAGCCGGTGAGGATGCCCCGGATTGATACGATGGATAGCTCGGCGATGTAGCTTGGGACTGTTGCTGTGATTGCGCCGCAGGCGATGCCGGTCAGTGCTCGTCCTGCGTCTTTGAGGTATTAGTATGAGCACGCATGAGTAAGATCTTTTAATATCATACAGATATAAGATAGTTGATGGGCGGCAGCCGTCATGATAATCGCTCCGACCAGGAACAGAAGCGTATTCGCCTGCAGAGCCCATTTTCGTCCGATTTTCTCTGTTACTAGCACGTAATTAGCGAGGCTATACTGGGGTAACATATGTCAAGCTCACATAGAAAGCAGAAGATTGCGCCAAAAAAAGCGCCGGCCTGAAACGTAGACGTGATGTTGCTCGAGATATCAGCAGCCTCGGACTCAGCGATGTTGAAGGCATCCACGAAGCTCTGCCGGGCAATGGTCGTTCCGATGAAGGCTGAATCATAGCCAAACCTGGTCCCTGTTAGTGATGTCTTGTGAATCTGTAGAGGACGACGCACAGCAGCGAGCCCGTGGCGATTATCGTCGCCTCGGTGTACAGCCGCCAGTTGTACACCTCCTCTGGGGTTGGTCGGTCCTCGACAGTGCGAAACATGGGGACGGTTTACTGGAAAGTATCATGGAGAGTACGGAGGGATGGTGATAATGCGGGGATGAGAATAAAAGAAAGTGGGGTGCATTGTTCTATGAAGTGATTCCGATTGATGGAAGATTACTGTCCGCCGAGTGGAGAGCCAGACAACAGAGCTAACGAGCCAGGGAGTACTTAATAACTAAAGCAACGAAATGAATATAGGGGACCTCTGTCTATGGATTGCACCTACTGACTACCGGGGCAGTGCGCAGGATGAGCGGGGAGGCCGTCGTCCGTGATAGTCAGTGTATCACGAAATTCACATAACAGAGCGTCAAGATCATGGACGTTGTCTGGGTCAGTAAAGGCGAGCCAGAGAGGCATGAACTCATCAGCCAGATCCACGCTGGGCTGAATGAGAAAGACAAGCAGTTCAAACCATAACGAATCGAGCCTGGGATTGCGGCCGTAGTCTCGACAACGGCACAAAATCAGGGACTCGACAAAGGTGCGCTGCGTGAGGACTCTGACCGGATACAGCCCAGCCCACGACGCGGGCTTGCACGCAGATGCGAGGGTCAAGCAAGAGCTTTCATCATTCAAGTCGTGGAGCCACCAGACCATCTGGGACATTGGATAGAGAGCCAGCGGAAACCGTGATGGGCCGATGTGGAAATGGGCAGCTCCAACCGCCTGAAATCGCACAGGATCAGAGAGCGGGTCGTCGGGATATCGATCCTCACTGAAGGCCGGGCACCTGGGGTTGACGCAGCGAGGGTATCCCAGGTTAGCAACAAGTGCGTCAATCGCTTGCTGGACCTGGTCGTCTGGCACGAGAAAGCCCATATCCTAGAGAGATTATCATTTAGCTCCAACAACACGGTTTCATTGGGGAGGTGTTACACACTGGGAATAGAGGCTCGTTGCACAGGATGGAAACAGCCGGCCAGCCTGAAAGTACGTTGAAAGCACCGGCATTGTCCATACTCTGGGCTGCAGAGGCCATGATTGCGCACAAACCCGCATCGTCCTGGGCTTCGTCTCCAAAATCTGCTACCTCCGTGGCGGCAACCGGGGGGAGTTCTTCACTAGACATGATGGCTAAAAGTAAACAGGAAATTCCTTGGGGTGGAATCTGGAATGCACCTAATCGAAGGAAACTGTGGCATTCTTATACCCTTGAGGATAGTGCTCCTCGGGCTTCTTTGGTCTTTCATCCTTGTAGGAGGTCGCCATCGGTTTGCGTGAGGCCGTAGCAGAAATAAAATCCATAACGAAATATCAAGGGAGCCAGTCTGTTGCTTGAAGGGCCTTTCTTTCATTGCCAAACGTAGGATCAATTAGACATAGAATACACAAAGCTAAACATGAAACGCCAGCCACAGAATGAGTTTCAAGAGGGACTTGGGCCTTTATCCGGAGGACTGTGAAGGTTCTTGATCAGCACTCGCACTCAACCGAATAAAACCTTCACTTACGTATATCTGTGCCTCAGCTTCGTTCCTAAATATGGCGGCAAAGACTCTCCGAGGGTAACTCCAGATACGATGAAGCTGCTGGACACGGCGTCTCCGTATCGCGGCCGGAGTCTCAGATGTCGCACTGCGTTCTGCTGCCCTGTTCGCCTGCATATTAGGAGTAGACGTTCCATTCCTCCACGTTCTGAGAATCCAGGAGTCTGCCCAGGGGTCTGCCCGGGAGCGCCTGTGCTCGTTGCCATCCTCGTCGGAGTCCTCATTCCATTGCTCGTCGGAGTCGGAGCCACTGTCTCCAGCTGCCGTACCCAGCTTCCTCCCACCCTCCCTGCCGCGCTTTTCCTTGGATCCCCCCTTGATCTCGTTTGGTGTATCTGATGGTTGTTGCTGTGGCGCTTCTCTGTCTTCTCGCGGGTGCACCTCGGCTTCGTCATTCGGTTCGTCGTGCTCGGGTGGTTGTCCGGCCGCTGGTGCGCTCTGCTCGCCAGAAGGCAGACTTGCTGGGCCCGATAGCGGCATGGGCTCGATGTCGGCCATTTCTATGGCGCTTTAGTACAGGAGATGTGAGGTATCGCCGTGCGTAGTGCGGAGATGGAAGGTAGATGTTGCGTAGGTGGTTGATTGAGCATTTGGAGGGATTGAAGCGAAGCTCAGTTTCCATCATTGCAGAAGACGAACTCAGGGGCAGACCAGAACATGGACACGAGATATCCGAGACAGTGGATTGGACTGCACGAATGGGGAGGCTCGTAATGGCGTTTGATGCTCTTCCAGCCCTGAGGTCTCAGAACTATTTGGAAGCATTTCCGTCTGTGTAACCAGCACCTCAATTGCCTGTCTCGCTGTCAGGGTCAGACCTCTTCCCCCACAGAAGCTGTATTTACTCTGTCTACTACCCTGCTGCTTTCTCCTTTCCCCAACACTGCTGACCGTGCAAAATGGTGTCCAGTACCAGCTCCGCAAGCCCTGATGAAGGCCTATCAGAACGCCATACTTCTTCTACGGCCTCCATGTCAACGGTGCCTCCACCCCAAAACGAACTAACAGACCAGGAGATGGAGAGCGACCCGCGAAAATACATAGGTAAGTCCCCTGGACCTCGCCACCGTCTGATACTATGCCCTGACCTTGACGACGTCCTCGATAGGCTACCCGCACTATGCCAACGACATAGCATCCGATGCTGCATTTTGCTTCTTCCGTCGGTTCGATCGCTTGAACACGCGTATTATCTTGAGCATGCAGAACGGCCTGTCGCGTACAGAGAAGGAGCTGGATCAGCTCGACGCTCACTGCATGCAGCCCGGGTCCGCTGTAGTCGACAATGGGACGTTTTGTTTGAACGGCGAGGATAAACGAGTGCCAATTCTCAGCGGCGCTCAGACCAAGTTAAAGGAGTATAGTACGATCACCGCCTCGTGTTTCTCTTCGGTTCGTCTGGAAACCTGACAATATCCCACATCTAGATCAGTACATGGCGTCTTATCTGCAGCTTTGCGCGTGCGACTCGGTCGAAGAGAAGGATATCACGAGCCTCCACACCTGGCATAAAAACTACGAGAACGCCATAGCCCCCGAGGAGAAAGAATATCTTGATCATGAGGACCTGTTTCCCGTCCGCGCACAGCGGAAAGCCCCCCTGCTGCGAATTCTCAACAAGTCAAAGCGTTTCCGCCGCATGGGATTGTGGGAGGTTCCGGCACCAAAGGCCGGCCTTCCATTTCCCGTATCGCAGGATATTCGATTCTATTCTTCTAAGCGCAAGGAGCGGGCTGTGGCCTGGGCTTTTTCATCACCGGGCTATTGCTGATGGTTGGCCCAGTCTGGGCCATGTCCTACATTCCCTTGAAACCCGCCAGGTTGGGGCTGAGCACGGTCTTTGCTGTTTTGTTCTTCGGGCTCGTGGGGATAGCGTCAAATGCAAAGCCTCAGGAGGTGCTGGCAGCTGCAGCCGCGTAAGTACTCACAGGTATCCTCGTACACAGTGTTCAAAATGGCTGACGTGTTGTAGATATTTTGCAGTGCTGATGGTCTTCCTTGGGCCTTGAGCCTGTTGGTATCTGGGCTATTCGACAATCCAGAAGTGGGCGATAGCTTTGTGCTTGCATTTCTTTTGTGTTTTGTTTGATATTATTTGTGTCTATTCTTTCTTTCTTTCTTTCTTCCTTTCTG